>JABSTQ010011004.1:0-636714 GCA_013358835.2 Ixodes persulcatus | reverse complement strand
ATTGTCATTGGGTTAGAAAACAGAAGCACAGCTCCTTGGCATTGGGTCTTCATCATGAACTTCCATTGGTGTTTAATCTTATCACTTCAATTCAGGAGTGCGTCGCTGCTAAACGAAACGGGAAACCAGTCCGGATCGCTCCTCGCCCATCCTCAGTTGTGACCGAAAAATTTTAGGCTAGTTTTCACTCCTCGCGAGTAGACCCGTGAATCGCTGACAATCCCAAATAAACAGCTCACTGCAACAAGTTTCCCATCTTTTGAAGTGGACATGTGCTCTATCTTGATATTACATAGAAGTCTCCAGTTATTTGCCAATGCTACAGAATTCTCGCGGCGAGTGATTTCAACATGGGAATCCTAAACAATGATGGGATCTGGTTTTGTGAATCGAAACCATTGCAGGCTATTGGGAAAAATGAAACAATTCATATTCACTACCACTGCGACAGGTTCTGTCGTCACAAACAGTGAATGAGACACTAAAGTCAGAGGAGAAGACCAAAACAGCGTACCTCTCGTCCGTTGGAACTCGAAACCATATGAGTCCCGTTTCGGCAGTAATCGTTCCCCCCCCCCCCCCCCCCCCCCCTCCCCCTTTGGCACAGCAGGTGGTGTGGCGATGACGAAAATCCATGCTTAATTAACCACATTAAAAAAACAACGAGTTTCCACGAAAAAGAAAAGAAAGCCGCTCTCGCACAAACGTGGCACGAACCTCCCGCGGCGAGGTACTCACAGATGCGAAACAACTACTGCGTGGTGCACGTTAAAGACCCCAGGCTAGCGGTTGTACCGCACTGGCTAAATTGCTCATCTACAGCTGGGATACTCGTCGCCCGTTGAGGCAGACCAAGTTCTAGGCTGTATAAACACACACACACAACCCAATTATTGACTCACAGCTTGCGGGCTCGGGTCTGCCGTCTTTCGCGCGTTCTAACGGTCCACCGACTTACCGGCGTCCATATTAATTAAAAATAAAACTCGGGGCCGTTCTCTGTACCATTCCCAATCTTTTCTATATTGACGACTGTGTAGGGGTCCCAGACAACGCGTGGGTATTCAAGTGTTGGCCTAATTAACGTTTTATAGGCTAGTAATTTAACTTCAGGGGTAACTCCGCTCAATGACGAAAATTTATTCAATTCCGAAAAAATAATTTCCGAAAAATGTCCTAGCAAAATGGAAGATTTCAGGGGGAGGGCCCGGGCCCCATGCGCCCCCCCCCCCCCCCTGGCTACGTGTCTGGTGGCGACGGAATGAAGACAGGCTGAAGGAAAGCTATGGTGGGCTTGTGAACCCCCTGGATACAGTGTATCCTCGATGCACTTCATCTTTCAGTTTCGGTTCCCTGTAGTGCAAGGTGGCGCTGCTATTCACTTTTTATTAGAGTAGCTGTAGCTTATTTAGTGTCACTGAGTAACTGTATAGGCTCTGCTTGCAAAGCCAGAGTATATCGCGTTCCTTTTCCTTGCGCCGCCTACTCCGTATTGGCGGAGAAGCGGTCACGTGCGCCGAACTGTATCCAACTTTTATAAGGGAAAACGACCTTGCAGGCGCCGAGTTTCGGGCTAAGAATGTTTCTCGCTTTGCGTTTGTAAAAACTACACCCCACACTAAAATCGAAAGCGTGGTTCCTTGACCATTGAACATTATGTGTAGCCACTGGGTACAGTATAATCGCACTGATTTATAACGCGAGGGATGTTTTAAAACATGTTTTCAAAGTCTGGGAAGCAGACGACGCGGAGGACGATCGCGTCGCTCGCGTCTGCGGCGCCCACGGAGGGATACGCGACCGGCACCAGACAACAACGCGTAGCTACGGCTTTCAAAGGGACGACGTTTACGTCGGTTACTATGTTCTACCGATGGCATAAAAAAAAAAAAAGAGAGGACAAAATGACGAGACGACGGCGCACGCGCGGCGTGTCACCGCACTATATTTTCTGTGCTCCGCTCGACTCAGCACGCCGCCTCACAGCCACGCCATCCGCGCCTCCGGATCTCCTGAAGAAGCGACGGTCGCTTCCCGCAGTGCGGCCTTGGATCCAACATGTCCGCCCCCTGGGAGCACCATTGCGATACTCTGCTCCGCAAGCGGCCAAGCATATCCAATTACTCTACTTAATTCTTATCGACAGCTCCGCATGCTGAATCACTGAGTCACTTTCGCAAGCGCGATCGTCACAACTCCCCCTTCTAGCCCACCACAGTCAGACTACCCTGCTGGGGTTTGCCAGACTGTCAAAATCTCCATAAGAACGCCAAACTCTCTCAGTATAAACGACTCTGGTCATTTGTCGCCGGCCGCGATCCTGGCGGCGTCGCAGCAGCGGTGGTGGATGTAGCAGACGCCTGTTCTGGTGCAGATCTTTATCCAGATTGTCAGTCCACGGAAGCTTCCGCAATCAGGGACTCCGCGACGACAGCGACACTCGCATTCTCTCGCTCATCGTCGCGAAGGTTAGGTGCATGTATGCGTTTTTTTCATGTCGCCGACGTCTTCTGGGCCCGTCGATGTCAGCACCGGCTCTGAAGGCAAGAACGTCAACAAGCGAGTTTCGGCGGTTCCGGCGTGACCAGAGCCGTTTATTGAGAGAGTTTGGCCATACATTGGTTTGAATAGGCGAGCATCTCGGGGCCAACCACAGGCCGCGAAACAGCCCCTAGCGGTGGTCGTGTGCTCTAAATTTGTGACACGACTATACTTCGTTTCGCCTTATGTGCGAGCGAAGGCAAAACTGGAAGCGCGAGCACGGAAGCTCCGTGCGTTCAGGCTTTGCTCGTGCGCGCGAGCTGGGGAGAAATGCAAAAAGCGCTGGTCTCGCGCTTCTAGCTTTGGCTTCGCTCGCAGATAAAGTGAAACGAAGTATAATTTGAGCCGTGCCGAGCGGAACTCCGCGTCTCAAGACGCTCGCGCACCCCACCCTTTGCAGTGCTTTCTTTCAGCCAGTCTCAGGACGCTGTTCTAGCAGTGCAGACAAAGGCATGGGCACGAGCGCGTGGCTTTGGAAAGTGCCTCCTATGCACGAGGTCTCGTACAAACAAAAGCGTTTCGCTGAGCTAGGCTCACGCGCCTGTGCCTTTGTCTTCACTGCAGACATTTGTGAAATGGAGTAGAGGTCTCCTGATTGGTCGACGCTGTGTCACAAATTTAGTTTACGCTCCAAGCGTGGGGGGAATATTCGGCGCTGGCGGCGGCCTTTGCTCCGCCTATTGGCCAAACTCTCCCAATACACGGCTCTGGGCGTGACATGGTAAACAATGGAAGCTGTGGCCTCGGTGTACCAATTGGAGCGTGGGGATAAGGCACGTGAGGAATCAACTCCGATGTGGACATCGCATTAACACCAATAAAGTACATTTATCGAACTCGTTTTTGTGTGTATCCTTAGTATAAAAGCTTTACTTCCAATATATTCTGACAAATTTGGGGAAAATAAATAAGGGAAGTATTTTTGAAGTAACTATAGCTGCACCTAGGTACATTTTTAAGCGATTACTTATAGATACGTACCTGGGTACTTTTTCGTATGAGTAACTGCATCTTATGTACATTTTAAAGTAACTTTTACAACCCAGGTTACGAGCATCTTTAAGCAGAAGATGTAGGCACCTCTGCGAATCCAAGGAGCTTACGCGAAGCGGAGACGAAACGAGGTAGAGATTTCCAGTTGATAATTAAGCGACAGATGCAAAAATAATAATAATAATTGTGTTGTGTGTATGTTTATACAGCCTAGAACTTGGTCTGCCTCAACGGGCGTCTTGTCTCCCAGCTGTAGATGAGAGTGCAGTACAACCGCTAGCCTGGGGTCTTTAACGTGTATCACGCAGTAGTGATACACGACCGCACGCCAGTCCGATGCTCATCCAGATCGAAACGGGCGACAGATGCAATTAGAATCATGCCTCCTCATTTTATGACATAACGGCTCGACCAACCAATGACGTTCGGCGGCGGCGAGCGTCATTGGTTGGAAAAAATCGAAAAATATGTAGCATATTTTTCGATTTTTTCGCTTTTAGTGTTGTTTTGAGAACAAATGATGGTGATATCTAGATTCTCCAGGAAGAACTACGCCAAAAAAAAGCATTAACTTTTTTTAACCACTTCAGCTTCTCTTTAAGCTTAACACACAAACAAATAGGAAGATGGTCACTCTGTCACCTTTTTCACAACGGCGCCGCCATCTTGAATTGTCGTCCCTTCCAGTATGGGCGAAAACATTGTTTTGCCGTCGCCACGCCAATAGAAGGCATTTAGAATATAAGCGTTACCGTCACACATTCTCGTTTTCCCTCCCCTCTATTTTTTTTTACTATTTGCAGGTTGAAATGTTTCATTATTTTTTCGTCGCCCATACCGGATATGCCTATTTGGTGGCTGGGGACGAGAGTACACGAAAAAGGTCTAAACCCAATCCGTATGAAAATTAGTTATAAACAATCAAAAATAGTTTTGGACTGTAAGGTAATTCTTGTGGGATGGACAATCGTGTTCATGCTAACTAGGTTCTTAATTTCCCTTTTGAAAGCATTGTCAGAAGACATATTAATGTTAAAATCACCCCCCCCCCCCCCCCCCAAAGGACGTTGTATTGATTTTCATTTGTAAACATAAAGAACGGCTCAAAAAATGCAAAGGATGATAATCTACCGTCCGGTGAGCGATAGAAGGCAGCGAATATATTTTGATTGCAACGTAAGCACAACATTTCTACATCTCTCAGATAAGAGAGTAGTCACTCGTAGTTCACAGCCAATATCCTTTTTATTCAAAATGGCCAATCTCTCGTCGCGCTTTGAAGCGCGGTTTAAAACGTGCATATCATGGGAGCGTAAGCGAAAAACGTCCGAATCGTTGTTATACCAGGCCTCAGTAAATATTATGATATCAAAGAGAACACCGTGCTGATCAAAAATCAATTCATTGTCTGCTTTTTTGTTTACTGCGGACTGCTTATTTAGATGAAAGCACTTTAGATGCGAACTATATTCGTTCTCGAGAAGAGCTTTTACCTTATCCGAAAGTAGTGGCTGAAAAGACGTACTTTCTCCCATTGAAGAAACCATCATACGTTTAATGAAAAATACTAGAGTATGTGCGACATCAGTGCACAACTAGTACGGAATTGTTCGCAAGTCTTCGTCACTCCAGATCACAAAGGCATCCTCGCTATTTTTGCGTCGGACAAAACGTTTGCCATTTTAGTGCCACACACGAAAAACCCTTTCATTTGGCCCATTATTTTGCCTTAGCAAGCCGTTGTTTTGTTTAGTCGTGTTCTCATTCATGTATAACTTTTTTACAAATGCTGTTAACCTTTTTTTACGGTCTAACCATGTGTCCCTTGTTGTTTGAGAGGTGAACCTGACAATAATGCCTGGAGTTTGTCGGGCTTGGACGGCAGTCGGTGGATTGCTGTGATCTAAGTTCCAGCCAGCTCAGGCACTTCTAGACTTCGCGTCACCTCGTTTACTTTGCTCATCAGATCTTCGTTTTCAGTTTTTGGTATACCGTGGAATTTCAGATTAAAGGAGTCATGAAACGCTTTTCCAACTTTTTCCTGTTTAGCTTTCCTCCTCAACTCATAAATCGCGCATTCTACCAACAGTTCAAGAAGACGGAAAGGGGGAGTCCCCTCTTGCTCGGACTCTCGTTTGTCTAATCCGGACACATTCATTCTCCCCCTAGAAGATTAGCCGTCGCTCAAAATTCAGACAAAAGTTGCTTTCCACACCCCGTTCACCCCGAAGCTGACATTGCTGTGGAAGCTACGTGCTCCTTGGGCCAGCCACACTCTTTCCACGTGATCACGCTCTCTCGCGCATACCCACGCGCAGAGATTGAGGTGAGGTGATGAAAGAGGGGCGGCTGATTCGTCCGGCAAGCGCGTAGCCTCCACCACAATGTCAGCTTAGGGGTGAAGGGATTATTAAGTGAGCTCCGGTGTCGTGTGACGTTCGTCTGGGCCCGGTGACGCGCTGCGGGGTCCGCGGATGTATCACAGAGAAAAGGCAGCGAGCTTACGAAGGGAAGGAGGTACGAAAGAGTCCGCTGTGTTTTCAAATTTTCGTACCGAAAGTCTCGCTTTTGACTTTCTACCTTTTTTCTTTTGGCCCACTGAACGATGTGCTATTAGTAAAATACCAATATAAGTTGATTTATTGCAGCCCAAAATTCGTTTCATGGGCCCTTTAAGCTTCCGACTTTTCCATACAAGGTCATAAAGTTCCAGCTTTAACTTGCTAAGTTCCGTCGCTTTGTCCCGTGTCTCGATTTTTTCAACTCTAGTTTTTAGATCTTTAATATATTTCTTGTGCTCCGTGACGGTTTTCAGAATTTCGTCATACTGTGCCGACATCATATATATGATGACCGACGCTTCTATGCTACCGACTGTTTCCTTCAGAGCAGCTAATCTAGCTTGCTGTTCATGGACGCCAACATCGTTCATATATCGCCATACGATGTTTCCCTATTGGACACGCTGCCTTTCAGTTTTGCAGCTCGGCAGGTGTGGCCCTTCCAAGCTTTGCGATACGAAACGCATTTTGTTTTTAGTATTGCTTCAGAAATTCCCTAACAACTCCCAGGGTGACACGAGTACACACACTCCCTGCATGAAATTGATTGTTCATTATCGAGGATTTCCTCTTTGCACGTGAGACACAATGACGCAGTCATTTAAAAAAGTTACCATTGGCTAAAACAGCAGCAGCAGCGACAAAGCTAATGATGTCGTAAACAAAGTAAGTAACGACAGCCAGCCTGGAAGGACATACAGGAACAGATTAGCCCTTGAACTGTCGCTCGCCGCTGCTGCCGCCAGGGTGTCCCGATCCGTGCTCGTGGCGCCGTCATGTCAGAATTGTTGGGTCATCTCTCATCGAGCCTGTAGACATATCAGAAGCAACTTCACAAAGGCGTCGCCGTTCCTGGAGCCGGGTTAAGTAAAACGTGCTACACTGGGGTCTGTTTAATACGGAGCCCGCTACATAAACAACATTGTCGGGGATGAACCAGGTAAATATGGGGTGTTTCAAATACCGAGGCTGGATCTAGAATAAGCCGTAAAAATCGGCACCGTAGCAATCTAAAATTTTTGTCAAAGGGACATTTTACAGGTGGGGTGTACCTTGTAAAGTTACAAAGCGTATTTCTCTTTCTGTAAAACATGGGGCCAAAAAACTTGCCAGAGCCAATGGCGGACGGCGACGCAGACGACCGAGTCGAGTGGCGGGGCGCGTTTGGCGCACGTATTGACAGATGGCGGTATACCTCCTTATCGGGACTGCTCGCGACGACCGTGGTCTATTAAAATGAACAATATTTTTGTAATGTAACTTTGGTTTAAAAATTAATGCGGACAATGATAGCAAAACTTGAAGTAACAAAAATAAAAGAAAACGCGGTTGCATAACGACGGTGCTCATGCTGCCGACGGATTTCGTTTGCCCGTCGATTGCTTTCTCTCGCTGGTCGGCCACATATTCCGATGTTTCCGATGCTGCTCCCGAAGCCATCGTGCGCCAAAAACGCGCCCCGCCACTCGACTTGGTCGTCTGCGTCGATGTCCGCCGTGGACCCTAGCAAGTTTCTTGGCCTCATTTTTTACAGTAAGGGAGCTACGCTTTGTAATTTTACAAGGTAAAACTCACCTGCGAAATACACATTTGACGAAAAGTTTCGGTTGCTACGCGCAGGCGCCGATTTTTACGGCCCATTTTAGATACAGCCTCTGTATTTCAAACACCCTATACATGAATTGTTGTCTCATTATTACGGACAACTCACATTATGAATGCTTTTTTGGGGGAACGGAGGTGTCCATAATAACGAGGCATCAAGCATAATGGCTGACAAAACTATAGAGCCTCTTACAGCCCGGATGATGCTTAAGGCTTTTACTTCAAGATCATGAAAGTGGCAGGATGTTTTGAGGCTGCTCTGTTTTCACCTTATTCCTGGTCCCTTACTGTAGCAGGGGCGTAGGAAGTGTCCGAAAAAAAGTGTGGGGGAGGGGATTGTCAACCGCCCCCCCTCCAGCCCCCTATTTTTTTATTTCTACGGAAGGGCACAGTAGAGCCCGTTACCAAAAGGCACGCAATAAATTATCAAGATCTCCACAAGTTTAGTGTAAAGTGGTAAAGGGAAGTGAAATGTGCCCTCTATGTAGCGTTCTCTCATCCGCGGGCGCTCACAGCTTTCGGACACACTCGAAATGTGCGTGGTGCTTTGTACCATTGGCTTCTCTCCCACTGCAACTTGATGCACTCGTACAACGTTACCATGCAGATGTTCCACGTGTAATCGATGACTGCTTCGAATAAAATGACTTCTTCAAAATAAACGGGGTCTTGACAAATGGGTTTTTGGAATTAAAGAAACACGGGATTTAATATTCTCGATACAATTTTAGTTTACAAGACAGACACTATTGGTGGTCGCGTACCACCATCGCACACACACTCTCGCTCTGGGTCCCGCTCTTAGACTCGCGCATAGTTTTCTTGCGCTGCTTGGTCTCGCCCAAGGCTGTAACCCGATCCGTGTCCTACCCGACGCCAGCCAGTCGCGCCATCATGGCGCGGGCATCCACGTGCGAGACCCTTGGTGCCGAGGAGTTTTGCGTTCAGAGCGACCACTATGCTTACGAACGAATGCAACCGCTGCGACTTCAACGACAACTGTACGCGACGTGTACACACACATGGAACCGCATGCAACCAAACGAATCAACAGCCAATGAGAAACGAGCTTCAGCTCTTGCTCCTAGCCAATAGTAAGCAACCCTGCTACGCTTACAAACATGGCGGACGGTTTCCTGCCCAACGCGAGGTCCACCGTCCTCACCGGAGCAGCCGGAGGTTTCGGCTACGGCGTACAGTCACGAAGATCTGCTGTGCGCCTACAATAGCTGTGTAAAGGCTGGTTCAAACATCTGAAACGAACCCGTTACCCACGACTGGGTCCGTTGTGACCGGAACGACTGCTCTGCCCTTCGCGTACACTCCTGCGACCACTGCAACAAGCGCAGTGCGTCGGCAGCACGGCGACCGCCTCTCCGCCGCCGTCAGCTGTTGGGGACGCGCTACCACTCACTTGCGTAACAGAAAATAGATAGACCACCTCCTATGACCACAAACTTTATTTTTTATTTTTCAGGAAACGCTTGCAGGGTAGTGCATTAAAAAAAAAAAAAAGATGCAGTACGCCGTCTTGCACGATCACGACTTTGCCAACAGTACAAATCTCGCCACATGCCTTTTCTACGATTATAAAAGACGATGTAATCTTAGCAGCGATATAGCAACGTAGAAATATAATTTCGTGACCCGATAGACGTTGCGAGCGAGACATAGCGAGCGTTCAGGATTGCTAACACTAATCACCTTTCTCGGGTGATGAAAACGCGTGAAAATTCGCATCCTATATACGGTAAGCACCAGTAATACCTTGAACTTGAGCACACGCATGGAATGCGCCAAAAAAGAAATCCGGGCGATGTTCGAAGACACAAATGCTAAGAAAGCACCACTGTAGTCGAAGTAAACAAACACGACGGCACGGGCGTTTCTGCTGTCTTGAGAGTGCCGCCACGAGATCGCCGCACGAGTAGGTGGATCTTCCCTTCTAGTGCGTGCTGGGTTATCATAACGACACACGACGAAAATTCACAGTCAAGGATAGCGCTTTTACGCGGAACGATGAGCTTCCACCACGCCGTCCACGTCGACGATCACCACCGTGGCACCGACGCCATGTTTACATATAGAAGGAACCCGGCACGACCGGCATGCAACGCGCGCGACCGAGCTCTCCTCGACCTGTGATTGGTCTGTCGCTCCCGTCGTTCCCGAACGTAACGAAAAAGTTCAGCCCGGCTCAACTCCTTGCGTTGCGAACGAACACGAACGAAACGACCGTTTGGCGCTTCGTTGCTATGGTAACTCGTCGTTCCAACCGGTTGCATTCGTTCGTAAGCGTAGTGGTCGCTCCGAACGCAACTGTGTGAACGGGCCTTTAGTATAAACACAACCTCCCGATAACACAACCTTGCGCCCAGCGAAATAAAAGGAAAGGGCAAAACACAACGGGGCTCGCTTCGAATGCTCTCGGCGAAATAAAATAAAATAAAAGGGCCAAAACAGTATATGGCGCTCGCTTACACGAGGAGCACTCAAGATAGCTCAGAACGACTTCGGAAGACTTATTCTTGGGTGTTTGTTTTTTGCAGCCCACACCGGATATTAACGAGGACCCAACCTTGACTGAAAATTAAGCCAACAGCTAAGCACCGAGAGAAACGCCGCAGGGGCGAAGAACGGCGGCCTGGACCGTCAGAACCATCTTTACCGTCTTCCCAGACGGACGTCTTCGACGCCCTCTATCGTCAGGATCTGGCAGCACCTCTGATCTTCAGAAGGGGCCGTCTTGCAGGCGCCGTCGACTTCGCCTGCTCAATTCCAAGCTCGCTAGCCAGAAGCGCCCGTGGCTTCTTTTCGTCGTCGTCGTGGTCGTTCTGGTCTGTCCTGTCCTTCTTGGTTACACGGTCACCCTGGTACAAAGGGCGGCTAGCCAAGTCTCGCAGCAGTGCGAAACGGCGTACTGCCGCCATCTTGACTCCCTGGTTTGGCCCAGTGGGCCACCAGAAGAAGCTCCTGCGACGACGTCGACGCGTATACGTGTGCGGTGACCATGGAACGTGAGCGAGAGCTTCGCGGCGGTCCATCGAAGGTGCCTGAAATCCGTAGTTCACAACGCTCTCGTCGCAACGCCCGTTTCCCCGAGGGGCTGCAAAGCGTAATGTGGAGCAGTAACTGACATTCGTTCACCAAACATGTTCCGCATACTACAGAGCAAAACGCTCCAGGAGTCGTGTTGGCTTGAACAGCGCAAATAAGATAAGGAAGGAAGAGACAACAAAAAGGAAAGAGCGCTCTTTCCTTTCTGTTGTCCCTTCCTCCTTACCTTATTTGCGCTGTTCAAGTCAACATGTCTAACCAACTCGCCCAGCAACTCATTTTGGTACGGCTCCAGGAGACGGAGAGCAACGATGGTGTTCGGTTCTCTCTTCAAGAGCGTTGTGAAATAAGGCGAGAATAATGTCACCGACTCAGGGGTTACACGCGTGGCCTCAAGGTTTCCCAGTTGCGGAGCAGATCCCCGTTGTCATCAAGCATGGGCCGTGGCGTTTGATATATGCCCGATTTTTACACTGCGGAGTGATCGCGCTGGCGTTGTCGTCGTGGACCCCCTGTCGCGTCCAATCGTAGACGTCTTCGACGCCGCGAGCAGCGATTCCCGGTTGCTAACTGACGAGCTAGTCCGCACCGTTCGCCGCGAGCTTGCCACCCACTTCGTAGTCAGGTCACTGACCAGATTGGGTTCCCAGCTGGCGAAGCTACCGGCAGGGGAGAAACAAGAAACATCGTCCTCTCTAAGCTCAATTTAGGTAACGCGGTCTAATGCATGGGGAACAGCTCGTCACTGCCGCTGGGAATGGCGTGTTTCCAGGCAGCAGGAGCAGGCTCCAAGGGGCAATAATTGAAGCCGCTGTGGACATTTTGCGGAAGGAGGACGATGTCGCCTTTACTATGCTGAAACTGTTCATCGTCGCGAAAGCCAGCGTTTTACCCCAGATGGCCGCCGAGTGGGGGAAGGCAAGGTTATGACGGAAACGCTTTTCAAATTCGCCGAGGCGACCGTCACTCTCTGAGATACTTGGAGCCTACTCGGCGTTGGCAGCAAGTGTTGAGGGGCCCAAACGATACGCCCGTCAGGTTCTTGGTTCCAAGAGACTTCCATTCCGACCGCGCAATTGCACAGGTGGCGGAAGACCTCGGGGAAGACCATCAGTTCGATATGCTATACCCGGCATCCGCGCAAAGATGCATCATAAATGCGTTGTTGACCGCGTTGATAACAGTGGGCGCACCGACGATCGCTGAAGGTTACAGCTCAGAAAAAGTCGGGAATGTTGGGCTACCTGAACCCCCCAAGGGCAGTCGTGGAGGGCGTCCAGAATCTCCGACCTCCGATGCTGTCCTTTGGTCCCGATGCCGCCTACCTCAACTACGAACTGGTGGGGTATACGATTCGGGTAGAGGAGCTTGTATACGCAGCATCTTTTGTGACGGCGCTCTGGGAGCCGAACTAGAGAACCAGCCCCGACCAGTGGCGTAACTAGATATGACGGCGCCCATGGCAAATGAAATTTCGCGCCCCTCATAGCCCATATGGCAAATGAAATTTCGCGCCCCTCGCGTAGCCCCGCTGCCGTTTTTTTCCATAGGGCACATGTTGGGTGTACTCGGCTCGGCGCCCCCTCTCAAGTGGCGCCCGGGGCACTTGTACCCCCCTGCTCCCCCCCCCCCCCCCCCCCCTAGTTACGCCACTGGCCCCGACTCCGAGCCGTACAAGATTGCATACCTTCAGCACTGCGGGAGGCAGCCGTCACTCTCGACGCTTGGGCGAAGTCTAGCGTATCGCCCAGACACAGTCCCTGAGCATGACTCTGAACATGAGCCGTGCCGGAGGCGCGGACATGTGAGTCAGCTTTACGGCTGACGAAAACTCGGCGGCCGCAAGAGTCTTCTGAAGAGACACTGCGAGCGATTTTGCGATTCGTCGCCTTCTGGAGCCCCCACGGCTGATGAATTATCAGTGCGTGACGCGAGCACCTTTCCACTGAGGAACATGGAGGAATTCTTCAATTCTTTTGGACGTTCGCCGAGTGCCAAGAAGAGGCTCCGGACAAAGTGCGACCTCTTCAAGTTCTAGTCGTTGTCTCGTCTTTTGGAGCCATGTAAAGCTCCCAAGCGTGCCGCTTTTTTTTTCTTCGGTCCAGTGTGTAAAACTTTCTTTCAAACCGGTTAATGTATAAACTTTTGGACCTCTCTACGCATGGGTTTCAATGCGTAACCAACCTTTGACCTGTTTCTTATGTGTGGAATGCGCCACTATTTTTCAGTGACGGTAGCAACCGTGTGACTTGCCTCCCTAATATCGATTCTTCGGGCTCGGATGTCTTTCGTGCTATGAGACTGAGCGGAAATACCACTAATTGTCGGGGAAATCAATATAAATTGCACGTGTGGACCATGACGACGCATGATATGGCGATCGCCCGAGAGGCTCTTTTTCACAAGTTGGGCAATGTTTAAGGGCCGACGTACAAGCTTGGTTTCTGCAGGGAAGATAATCCACTTATCGCTCCCCTCTCCTAAGCTGCTAGCTGGGGGCCGAGTTGGAGCAAGGTAAAAAGTGGAGAGTATATAGGAAAAGAGGAGGCGGGCAAAAGTGAAAAGCGCCAAGTGTATGTCGGCCTTTAATTAAGTACTTCATTTGAAAGCTGTGGTTTCATACGCAGAATTCATAAAACATGAATGTTGATGCCCGTAAGCAGCGCAGCTACAATTTGATCTGGTAAGCTGTTATGCGACTTTCATAAACCCTCGTTTAATTTTGACGGCGATATGATATTGTTTTGTTTATTATTATTATTATTATTATTATTATTATTATTATTATTATTATTATTATTATTATCTCTTGTCCTCGCTCTCACACCGTTTCGCAGCGCTTCATATTATACATTTTGTTTCCGGACTTTTCATGTACAATATTCGTTTTGGCTTCATCCTGTGCTATTCGTGACTCACGACTTTCGCGCCAATAAAACCCTATCAGATTGAGAGCGCATTTCCTTTACTCAAGTTTGTGGAGGCATTCATAGATGGAGCCAGTAGTAGCACGGGCGCGCTCTTGCTTGAATAAATTGCTCTGCCATTTTTAAAAAGACTGGTTATGAACGCTGAACCAAATGAAACCGGACGCTAGATTAATGAATTAAATGTCTTCAGTGTCGTTCATTGGCGAGTTTAGTGGCACTGGTCAAGTTGAGGTGACCTGAAAGTGTCGCACGCTAGCACTTTGATGATGATAAATGCCGAATGCTTGAGAGATACCGAAGGTGAAAATGCTCTAAATTCATTGCGAATCCTTCGGCGAATTTTCTAATTTTAGTCAATGATAGGATGAGGACGGCAGGGAATTTCTTTCCGATGCCGACTTCCAGCACCCGCTCGTTTTTCTCGCGTCAGTGAGTATATAGTAAATATATCCACACCAAACTGTTCAGTGGCGTAGCCAGGTAGGGGGAACCTCACCTCAAGTCATAATCATACCAGCCACTTCAGTCCCCCCCCCCCCCCCCCAAAAAAAAAAAAAAAAAAAAAAAACAAGTCTGGCTACACCACTGAAACTGTTCGTTCATACCTTTCTTTTAGTTTGGCGCCGCGAATCGTTTACGTAAGATGCAGAACAGTTTAGAATAAAACTCTATCGTTCGAGACAAATAGCGGAGAATATGAACTGCGATACAGCACTCGACAAAGCCCTCCTTTTCGGTGACGTTGGCTTGGGGCGTTGCCCAGATGGTTTATCATTTCTGGCAGGGTTCCGATACGCGGTCGCCACCCAGGTACCACTAGTTTGAATGGGTAAAAAGTATTGCTACATTTCCTCAGTTTGTTGTTTTGTTTAGAACTATCTGTAGCCCTGGTGCATTGCTTACGGATGCTTGGTGTCCCCATATCTTTAAAGGAATCGGGACAAGAAAGTTAAGCAGGTAGATTACTCTTGATATGAAACTCTCATAGGTTATTTAGTCCCCAAGTTTCGCGATTCTTAGAGCACTAGTAAGTGAAAAAATGAATTTTCTCATGTCCATCATCTGCATTTAGCGAGCAGCCCTGTCAGAATTCTAACGTAACCTGTCCAAAGATCAGTGTGCCTGTACAAGCCTTCCCTCCAGCCTTGTTATCACAACCGCGCAATGGGTGAAAATACAAGAGTAAATTTTCTAATGTCCGTATCATCTGCATCTGGGGACCAGGCAGCCCTGGCAGAGCCCTGACGTAACCTGTTCAAAGATGATCGTGATTGCAAGTTCTGCCTTCCAGCCGTGTGATCGTTACCTCGTGACGAATGCATCTTCCGCTCACTGCGCCTAGATCTGAAGATGTCGTCATAAGCCCAACCATCGGTTAACTTGGTTGTCTGCGGGTCTAATTTTCTCACAGGAAAAGAGCTTGGCTCTGAAGCTTCACGAGGTAAAATCCACCACTAAAATACATATTTGATGAAAATTTGAGTGCACCACGTGTAAGCGGCGATTTTTCCTGCCGACTTTAGGGCGAGCTTTGGCATTGATGACACCCTAGGTATACGCATGTACGCACGGACGTGTCAGTGTGCTCACGGTGTTTTTACGCGGGGGCCTGTCGGTGCATGCATGTACGTTTGCTTGTCGCCCGCAGGTGTGCGCACACCACGTTCACTTATGCGTCTTCGTGGCGTATAATTCGCCAAGGCTGGCTACCCCGTCAGAATTTTCTTTTTGCGGAAGACCAAAACGTCTTGTTGCGTATCACGGGCACCGACGTGTACCTCGGCTTCCGTTCGCGATTTCTGTGTATAAATCTTTCTGCGCCGTCTTATCGGTGGGGAAATTGTTTTGATTGTGTGTTTAGGGTTTTCCTGCAAGAGGTAAACCTCGGATATGCTTAGTAATGCACGCGTCACCCATGCAGATTTGGGGGGGGGGGGGGGGGGGAGGGAGGGGGGGGGGGCGTTTGTAGATTCAGCGTTTCACGCCTGTGTTGGTGTGTGGATTCGCGGTGATGCTCTAAGAAGTTTCTGGAGAACTTTCGCTGCCACAGTTGGCTAGCCGAGTGGATGATTTGGTCGCCATTCTGTTGTTTCTTTTTGCACCATTTTTTTTTTTTCGAGCGTTAGTTTCAGTTTAGCGTCCGCCAGCCCTCCTGAAGATTGAATTGCAGTACTCTCTGTTTTGTGTAATATTAGGGTGTTTTAGCAAAGCGTAACTGTTGCCTACCGCGACCACGGTGCGGCTTCTGACGAGCGATGAAGAGTATGCTTCGAAGTCACAGCGTGAGCTTCCTATAGCAGTGCCTCTCCGTACCACAATGATATGCTAAAACTGCCTATTGAAAACTTCGCACCTTACCGTGTAGCTTATTTTTGATTACCTGTTTCGATTGAAAGATGTTCTCTTGATATAATGCTTCATGTGTTGCCTTTTCGTCTATCTAATTATTCTACTAATCGTGCAAAAATAAAGTTATACTTCTGTTTTTTGTGCGTGCTTCTGCGAGCAGTTCACTGCATGGGTGGTGTTAAACTGGTCACCGGACCTCTTTAGGGAGAGATAGCGGTGATTTGTAGTTCGCGGTAATCCGAGTCGCATAAAGCCGGGGTGGCACTGCTTATACATCATACAAAATACAGTCTGCATACAGATTTGAATGCGAGTCACCGCGAGCCCTGTGCTTCGAATGCCTCATGGCAATGGGTTCAAGGAGGACACTTGGCACGCGGCTTTCGAACCACAAGTACTGCGGTGACTCGTGTTTCCAGACCGTCTCTTGTATGATCGGTATGAGCAGTGGGACCCCGGCTTAAGATTTTTCTAATAGAAAACAATCGCCAAACACGAATTGTCTGAACACGAAGTTTCTACCGATATAACGTTTTAGCATACCATTTCCGCGCGGTAACGGTTTCGGTATTACGGTAGCGGCATTTTCAAACGTTGTATTGAACTCGCGATTATCGTCCGAGAACTTATGTGTAAAAAAAAAAAAAATAAATAAATAACGCAAACAATACTCACAGAATTTTTTTTCTTTTTTTCTCGACTCGGTTTCCTACACCCTGTTGCAATTTAAGAAAAGGAGGAGAGGCTTCTCCTTCGACGCCTCTATTTTTTCCCCTTCAGCCGAGCAAACGCTGGAGAGAAGGCAAGGAGGGATTCCCCTCCTCTCCAGAGTTTGCTCGGCTACAGAGGAGAGAGTTGAGGGCTCTGCTAAACTGCAGCAAAGATGTTTCATGCGAGACAAGATGGCGTTTCTCAAGTCCACGAGTATGGCCTTCACATTGCGGAGAACGTTTGGTGCGTCCGTATATAGGAGGTATTCACTGGGACGCTCTATTTCAGTTCACTGAGTATGCTCAAAACAATTTCTCATTCATATGCTGCTAAGACAGGCAACATTGGGGGGTGTAGAATGAACGTTGCAAAGGAACTGCGGAGGGCTCGGACTCTCGGCACGCGCTCAGCAGCCGCGGACTCAGATATATGGCCTCCGGTGAATACTAGTAGTCCTATTGGCGACGCACGCGACAAAGACCGTCACTGTGGTCGGCATTCGCGACTGACCAAGTGCTCATACGGATGTCTTCGTCTGGATTAACTTTGCTTTCCTCCGCAGAAATAAGAACAACGTGGAACTGTCAACTTTGACGGTGTTGGTTTATGAACGTGATATCTTCTAAGCTTCCATGGCACTTTCCACACACACCATCGAACTCGTACTTCGCAGCTGATGATAAGTAGTTAGGATTACAACTCGTGACGTCATGAAAGGAAATCATGAGAGGGCGCCACCGAAACATCTAGCCGCTAATACAGTCCCATTCGTGTGTGTTTGTAGCCCTCATTCTAGAATGTTGCAGCAAATACCGTACATATACACACTGAAATTCTTCACCGTCAAAGCTGTAGGGCGTTGCAGCCATAGTTTGATGGCTGCGAGCGTTCTCGTGGACCGACGATTTTAAACGACGACGCGCATTTGCCGTTTCTTTGTCCCGCTTTTTCTTTTTTTATATATTTAAGTAAATAAACGCGTTGTTTGAACTTCCTTTGTTATTTTGTTAGAGCAGCGTGTATACTCATGGTTCTGCATTGTCGGTTTAGTGGAATGGCAGCGTTTGTCATCACGCCTCTTATTCAACGCGCGTCGCGCTTCTATCACGCTATGTAGAATTGGTATGTGCGTGTCTGTGTGTTTGTGCGTTTTCTTTTTTCGTTTGTTGGCGAGAAGTCACGGGCGCGTGTTTTGAGTTGCGTGGGTGTAACGGTGTTACACCCCGAAAAACCGCCGAGAGAATTTAGGACCCGCGGAGGATTTAGAAGAGCGCGCATTTTCGCCACGATTCGAGACGTTGTCTTAGGTTGCTTGGTTCCATTGCTGCCTTCTTTTTGTCTCGAGGTTTTCTAGTTCGGACAACGATAAGTACGACTGCAGACCCATGAGTTCGTGTATCACTACCGCGTGATGCACGTTAAAGACCCCACTAGCGGTTGTACTTGACTGGCTAAATTTATAAACTGCAGTGGGTAACAATATCGCCATGTTCTGGCCAGACTAAACTCCCACTGTTCCCGACCACTTGGCCGGCGCAGTCGATCATGACGCGAAAGAACTCGAGCGACCTGTGAAATACTGTTTCCCCGCGTAGAAAGACAGACGCATGTCACCGACATGAATTGCGGCGGAGATATTGAGCCGGAGGCAGCGGGACAATACGGTCTCATGCAAGCGCCCTTCGCGACTCCAGCGACACTATCGTGCAAATCTGGCGGTCTAAAACAGGGTCGTGCACCGTGCCATTTGCCAGCTCAACGCACGATGCTGGGCTTTCAGCAAGCAGGCATTGGACTCAAAATGGTTTCCCCCGATTTCTATTCGCTACGTTTTAAACCTGCGGCGATGTGTTGGCGTAAGCGAGCTTCCAGGGGATCGACCTTCTTCGGGGAAGCGACGGAAGGATTGCGGTGCAAAGGAACGTTGCATGCTAAACACAAAACGTCTGCTTCACGCGGTAGCGTGTATATACGTTCCGTTCAGAGGGACCTGGTACAACAGAGTCGTCGGGACGATGCTTCCATCGCGCCAACCGCCGACAACGTGTAATCACCGAAGCCACAAGGAACCCCGAGCAGAAATCGCGAAGAGACTAGTTAGGCTAGGTGGCGCAAGCTGCCGTCAGCTACAAAAGCTATAGCCATTATACATCCACCCATTTACTCTGCTCCGTGCAGTTCAGCGCAACGTTGGTTCAGCGTTTTCCCACTAGGTGCCGTCCGTTTTGCTGCATGGCGAAGGACAAAAGCAAAGTGAACGCGAAGGACAAGGAGAAAGTGAAAGAAATGTTTTTTTTTTTTTTGTTTAACAATTTTGTTTTGGCTAGGTACGAACGTAGTTCGGAACCTCCCGTTACAAAGGGAACAGCTGCAAGATCATCATCATCATCATCATCATCGGGGTCGCGAAGTTTACAAACAACCCCGCGTTTTCCCACACCAGGTGTCGCTGCGCGCGCATGCAGCATGAAGCCAAGTTCACGTGGGACGAAGAAGCTGCGCATGCGCTGTGCCAACGCACCATCGAGAATAATGAGTTGGACTCGGAACGCCCCACTCTTCCTCCATGGAATGTCATCATCATCACGGTCGGGATTTCGCCAACTCGGCGATTGGACTCGAGCCCGATGCCGAGCGTACCCTCCGACGCGTTGATTGGACACGATGCCCAGCCGAACGCTGACGCGGCGCTCGTGTCCAATCCGCGTCTTCGCTCGATCTCGCTGCGATGACGTCACAATTCTAGCGCACCGGCATTGATTATTCTAGCGGCACGTTGGCAGCGCCGACAACAGCGCCGTGGACTGCGCAGTGGCGAGGCGATAAGAGAGTTGGGCCGGTGTATAGTAGCGTATGTCTTCAGCGGAATCCTCGCAATGCTCGCGACAACACACAACTATATACTTTGTTTTGCATATAGACCGCGGCGAACGCTATACCAGCCATCGGAGCCGGCCCAATGAAGTATGGGTGTTACGTGACCAGTCTTGTACACATTACTCCGAGAAACTAATCGATTACCATTACCCTCGGATAAAACGTTTTGAATTAAATTACTTGGTTACTCGAAAGGAAAAGTCATTGGCCGTTACTTGAAAAGTAACCGTTACTTTTTCAATTACTTCGGATTTTCAAAACACCCGTTGTTTTTTTCTGTTGGTTTGAAAACAGGCTTTTCGTACTGTCTATTATTAGATTAGAATCGCGGGACTAAAAAAATATACTCATCTTCTCAATCCTCCCCATTTGGCAGAACGTCCTCTAATCGCAGACTTGCTTCGAGGGCTTTTTGGTAGAAAGGTTTTGTGGAAACAGTGGGCACCATTAGGAGGGGGAAGGAAAACTATATTAACGGTTACGAGTAATTTCTCTTTTTTGTTTTACTGTCTAGAGTAGTCGAATTACTCCTGCGATCACTACCTTATCAAGGTAACCAGATGATTACCAAATTACTCTAAAACGTAACCGATTACAACTAATTTGATAACTCGTAATGAGCATACCGTACAAGTCAGCACGTGACCTCTTTGGAGGAGCGCTTTAGTGACGCCTAAAGGCGTAGCGTCGCGTGGTCTATAGGCTAGCAGCTCTGGATTGTCCAGGACGGCTCTGGGCGTGGCCTCTTTGACAGCTCGTCAACTAAGTCACTGACAGGCCACGCGAATGCCATGGCCACGCCCATTTCGTCATCTTTCGAGCCCAACCGACACGGTTTCCTCCAACGTATGACTGTTCTATTGTGTTTTAAGTCATACGCCAGTAGTATTGGGCTGTGTCGTGTTCATTCAGGAGCGATATTTTAAGTTAGTTCCCGGTTACCTTGTCACTTCTTCCCCCGTATGCGCCGCGTGCCCAGCCCTCCCTTTGCGGACGTTTGGTGCGTCGCGTAAATTACGCGTGCATAAATTTCGCAATTTTCAGTTCTGGTTCACGCCTCTTGTTATTTTAGCAGTGCGCAACGAGAACCACTTTTAATTCGCAGCTGAGAGGCTTTCTGCACAGTGTTCTGATAAGCGAGCGTATACGAGAATGCCATCGTTGCCCGTGTTTTCGAAGAAAACTGTCTGTTAGATTGTAGAGTGATCTAAAGTCCGTCGTCCGAGAGTTCCCCAGAGTTTCGTTTCTTCCTCATTGCATTTCCTCTGGACCGTGCGTCAGCGTGTCAAACGAGATGGCTTGATCGAAGCGATCGTTACTCCTGATATGGGATGGCCAAGCCGTGCATGCTTACCGCGTGCCTCCACCCAACTCTTTCGCAATGAAACAGCCGATTTCGTTCTTCGAACATCTAGAAAACCGGAAGGTTAGGGCTCGTTCACACTCTTGCGACCGAGTAAGACCGAGAGAGACCAGACCGGTTTTTAAGCCTTTTGCGACTTCTTATACCGGATGCGCTGCAGCGGAGCTGGTCCTAAGAGATCGCAAGAGGCTTAAAAACCGGTCTGGTCTCTCTCGGTCTTACTCGGTCACAAGAGTGTGAACGGGCCTTTACGGAGAAAAAAGCAAAAACCGAAAATGAAAGTTGTGCCGTTTGATGGCATTAAAAACGGCGCTAGCTTTTGTCGTAACGTTAGAGCCGTCTATTTCATAACGGATGCACAGCAACCGACCATTTTCTCACAAGCAAACCTAAAAATAAGGGTCTTTACGTAGGATAATATGCGGCCCTGCACGCACGCGCGTTGGCCTGGGATCGGTAATAGTGAGTTTTAGTATTGCCTGTATACGTACAAACGCAAGCACTGAGCGTTTCCGTTAGCGTTGCGTGTTCCACACTGAGCGTGCACGGAGCTTCAAACTGCGTCTTGGATTGGCGAATGGCGACGACGCGCATGCGCAGGCTAGAGCACGCAACGCTAACGTAAACGCACAGCACTTGCTTTTCCTTCCATATACGCAGTACTAAAACACTTTAATGGCGCGTTCACACTGGGAGCGATCCGCAAACGCGAAGCGGATCCGCGCGTTCTCAACCAGCAAAGCGGGCTAGGATCGAGCGGTTTGAGCGCGTTTTTTGCCAACCGCTTCGGGACCAGATTCTCCTAACCGCTTTCACGAACCGCAAAGCGGCAAGCCAATCACAACGCGACGCTGACGTGACGTCAGTGACTTTCAAAACAAGATGGCACCTGCCCGCTGGTGAGGCGTCCAGGCGCTGTAGTCCTAGCGTTGCAGCATACAAATCAACGGAGAAACGCGATGTTCACGTCCGTCACTTGAATCCATCCGCGAAAAGAATTGACTCGTAATTTTAACGGGCTTCGCACCGGTGATTTGGTTCGGGTAAGCGTTTTGTTTATTATTACAGGGCGCCACAGCCCGAAGCTTGCTGCCTTGTCAGTCTCTGCCCGTAGAACGTCGGAACCCGCCCCCTGATCAACCGAAATGTCAGATTTGTACCGACTAACGCAGTCGCGTGTAACTATTTGAAAGCTTTCGACACCGTGCTGACCACCACTAAGGCCGATAGAGACGTCGTGAGCCTGATTGCGGAGCCCAACGCACTGCCGCGTTACGGCAGGGTACCTGCGCTAGCTCGACCTGTAAGTTTACTACTAACAAAACAATAAAGGGAACCTACTCAAGGAATAAAGTGTACGTACCAGACGTTGCAGAGGTAATCCATACGGCGTTTCTTTGAGCTTAATGTCAAACAAACAGTAGACTCGATCGACGTGCGAGTGACGAAAGGAGAGTCCGCCACCACGAAGCCCGACCGCTAGCACCGAACACATTCCCACGCACCACGGTCCACCCCACGGCTCACAACTTCGAAAATGATAAGAGCGAACGAAGGGGGAAAAGTGGCCCTCTATTCCGAAAACAAGGTCAGCTATTCATGCGGGAAGGGTCCACTTCGAAGAAAAGGTCGGGGGCATCCTGTTCTGAGTCAGCAAGGCGCACCTAGCTGGGCTTTGCTTGTGGGCGAAGTCAATGGAATCACAGGCGAGTTTGGCGGGTCCATGCTTCTTTTTTCGCTGCCTGAACTCGTGATGCGTGCGAACACCCCGAGAAAAATCTTCAGTGCCAAAATTAGGGGTGTCGCGAACCGGCCGAGGTTCGAGTTCGACCAGGTTCGACTTTTTCGAACTTTTAGTGGAATGTTCGACGAACCCTGTATTGAGGTTCGACTCGTGTGCGCATGCGTGTCAAACGAGATGGCTTGATCGAAGCGATCGTTACTCCTGATATGGGATGGCCAAGCCGTGCATGCTTACCGCGTGCCTCCACCCAACTCTTTCGCAATGAAACAGCCGATTTCGTTCTTCGAACATCTAGAAAACCGGAAGGTTAGGGCTCGTTCACACTCTTGCGACCGAGTAAGACCGAGAGAGACCAGACCGGTTTTTAAGCCTTTTGCGACTTCTTATACCGGATGCGCTGCAGCGGAGCTGGTCCTAAGAGATCGCAAGAGGCTTAAAAACCGGTCTGGTCTCTCTCGGTCTTACTCGGTCACAAGAGTGTGAACGGGCCTTTACGGAGAAAAAAGCAAAAACCGAAAATGAAAGTTGTGCCCGTTTGATGGCATTAAAAACGGCGCTAGCTTTTGTCGTAACGTTAGAGCCGTCTATTTCATAACGGATGCACAGCAACCGACCATTTTCTCACAAGCAAACCTAAAAATAAGGGTCTTTACGTAGGATAATATGCGGCCCTGCACGCACGCGCGTTGGCCTGGGATCGGTAATAGTGAGTTTTAGTATTGCCTGTATACGTACAAACGCAAGCACTGAGCGTTTCCGTTAGCGTTGCGTGTTCCACACTGAGCGTGCACGGAGCTTCAAACTGCGTCTTGGATTGGCGAATGGCGACGACGCGCATGCGCAGGCTAGAGCACGCAACGCTAACGTAAACGCACAGCACTTGCTTTTCCTTCCAAATACGCAGTACTAAAACACTTTAATGGCGCGTTCACACTGGGAGCGGATCCGCAAACGCGAAGCGGATCCGCGCGTTCTCAATCGCAAAGCGGCTAGGATCGAGCGGTTTGAGCGCGTTTTTGCCAACCGCTTCGGGACCGATTTCTCCTAACCGCTTTCACGAACCGCAAAGCGGCAAGCAATCACAACGCGACGCTGACGTGACGTCAGTGACTTTCAAAACAAGATGGCACCTGCCGCTGGTGAGGCGTCCAAGGCGCTGTAGTCCTAGCGTTGCAGCATACAAATCAACGGAGAAACGCGATGTTCACGTCCGTCACTTGAATCCACCGCGAAAAGAATTGACTCGTAATTTTAACGGGCTTCGCACCGGTGATTTGGTTCGGGTAAGCGTTTGTTTATTATTACGGGCGCCACAGCCCGAAGCTTGCTGCCTTGTCAGTCTCTGCCCGTAGAACGTCGGAACCCGCCCCTGATCAACCGAAATGTCAGCTTTTGTACCGACTAACGCAGTCGCGTGAACTATTTGAAAGCTTTCGACACCGTGCATGACCACCACGAAGGCCGATAGAGACGTCGTGAGCCTGATTGCGTAGCCAACGCACTGCCGCGTTACGGGCAGGGTACCTGCGCTAGCTCGACCTGTAAAGTTTACTACTAACAAAACAAATAAAGGGAACCTACTCAAGGAATAAAGCGTACGTACCAGACGTTGCAGAGGTAATCCATACGGCGTTTCTTTGAGCTTAATGTCAAACAAACAGTAGACTCGATCGACGTGCGAGTGACGAAAGGAGAGTCCGCCACCAACGAAGCCACGACCGGCTAGCACCGAACACATTCCCACGCACCACGGTCCACCCCACGGCTCACAACTTCGAAAATGATAAGAGCGAACGAAGGGGGAAAAGTGGCCCTCTATTCCGAAAACAAGGTCAGCTATTCATGCGGGAAGGGTCCACTTCGAAGAAAAGGTCGGGGGCATCCTGTTCTGAGTCAGCAAGGCGCACCTAGCTGGGCTTTGCTTGTGGGCGAAGTCAATGGAATCACAGGCGAGTTTGGCGGGTCCATGCTTCTTTTTTCGCTGCCTGAACTCGTGATGCGTGCGAACACCCCGAGAAAAATCTTCAGTGCCAAAATTAGGGGTGTCGCGAACCGGCCGAGGTTCGAGTTCGACCAGGTTCGACTTTTTCGACCTTTTAGTGGAATGTTCGACGAACCTTGTATTGAGGTCCGACTCGTGTGCGCATGCGTGACAGGCTGGCCAGTTGGCTTCGGATTGGATGGTAATGGCTAAAAGATCATTAAAGGGCAGCGCTTATTGGTTATTTCAGTTAATACACTACAAAAAAAAAATTAAGTTATTAACTTCCTCAGTGATTAGAATTCGTTTCTTTTAATTGCAACTGTTCATAAAACAAAATAACCCTTTGCATGAAAAAAAATTCTCCAAACCTAGACATGCTTGTATCAAGGTCTGGCCACACTGTCCACAAAGTCGAACCGGTCGAATCTGGTGAAAAGGTCGAAGGTTCGTCGAACCGGTTCGACCCAGTCGAACCCCGAAAGTTCGACCTAAAAATCCAGTTCGACAAAAGTTCGCGACACCCCTAGCCAAAATTAGGGGTGTCGCGAACTTTTGTCGAACCGGATTTTTAGGTCGAACTTTCGGGGTTCGACTGGGTCGAACCCCGAATCCGCAATCGCTTCGCGAACGCGGATCCGCTTCCAGTGTGAATGCGCCATAATGGTGGACAGGCCCGCGCCGTTCGCCCGGCGTTGTCCGTTGCTAGGCGGTTGCTAGGCCTGACGTTGGTTCATGGGAAGAGTCTTGGAGGAGCGAAGGTACGCCGAGAGGTCAGCGCGAGGACAATAGATGTCCAGACTCTTCCCCTGTATACATGGCTCTGGGCCGGGATGACTCGTAGCGTCCCCGGCCGTCCATCGTGTAAGATGGGCGAATCGTAATCGCGAATTAGGAAATAATAGTTTGAGACGCTGTACGGTCTTTTTGGATGTGTGCGCTGCAAAAATGACGGATTGGTAATTTTTCGAGCGCGTCCAAAAGTGCTCACGGTCACGCCGACCGAAAGCCGTTTTGCACTTGACCGCATGGTGTCGCCTTGAGAGCAAACACGACGCGACTTCGACGAGATAAGTCAGAGATTTGCAGCTTGAGCTTCCTAGATATCTGCATTTTTAACGCCAACATTGTCGCTTGTTCTCGAAACAACCAACTCTTTTAAGAATAACTACTTCGCGCAGCGCACGAAGGATGCGCAAAACATCCTTTTTGTTTTTTTCTCGACGTGACGTCGAGTACATAGTCGCTTCCAGCTAAAGAAACGCGGAGCGTGGTGAGTTCCCTGCACCTTATTATTGCTTCGCAGCCAATCAAATTGCGGCATCACGCGATAAGAACGTCGAACAACAAGTCAGAAAGCAAGAAGCACGATAATGATCATTAGGCCACGCCCTGTTTTTCTCGGCAGTCAGTCACTTTACAGTAAGTAGACTCCTCCCCTCCTGGTTCGGGAGTTGAGTACGTGTTTGGTTGCATACGTCAATGTTGAATGCTCTATGCATGTATTGTTCGATGGGACATGCTTTATATGACCGTTTTGGTCAGCAAAAGGCACCGATGAGATTCAAACTCACGATCTCCTGTTTAATATTGTCAGTTACAAGTTAAGAAAAGTATTCGAGGGAAAGGAGGAATGGGGAGGAGGAAGCAAACGGAATGCTGGAGAGGAGAAAAGGAAATTTCCTCCTCTCTCCAGCATTCCGTCTGCTTCCTCCTCCTCAGCCACCCTTTCCCTCGAAAACTTTTCTTCACCTGTAACTGACTATATATAGATAGGCGCTTTAACCAACTAAGCCACTGCGCCGGACCGGTCAGTTGATATGAAGCAGACAATCAAAAACTGCAGCCAAGAACAGGTTTTTGAACAAAAGACTGGATGTTTCGGTCTGCAAAAGGCACCGGTGAGATTCGAACTCACGATCTCCTGTTTACTATAGACAGGCGCTTTAACCAAATAAGCCACGGCGCCGGAACGGCTAGGTCAACTGAAGCGCACAATCAAAAACTGCAGCGAAGAATCGGTTTTTGAACAAAAGACTGGATGTTCTGGTCTGCAAAAGGCACCGGTGAGATTCGAACTCACGATCTCCTGTTTACTAGACAGGCGCTTTAACCAACTAAGCCACGGCGCCGGAACGGCTTGGCCAGATGAAGCGCACAATCAAAAACTGCAGCGAAGAATCGGTTTTTGAACAAAAGACTGGATGTTCCGGTCTGCAAAAGGCACCGGTGAGATTCGAACTCACGATCTCCTGTTTACTAGACAGGCGCTTTAACCAACTAAGCCACGGCGCCGGAGCGGCTTCGTCAAATGAAGTGCACAATCAAAAACTGCAGCAAAGAATCAGTTTTTGAACAAAAGACTGGATGTTCGGGTCTGCAAAAGGCACCGGTGAGATTCGAACTCACGATCTCCTGTTTACTAGACAGGCGCTTTAACCAACTAAGCCACGGCGCCGGAACGGCTGGGTCAAATGAAGCGCACAATCAAAATACTGCAGCGAAGAATCGGTTTTTGAACAAAAGACTGGATGTTCCGGTCTGCAAAAGGCACCGGTGAGATTCGAACTCACGATCTCCTGTTTACTAGACAGGCGCTTTAACCAACTAAGCCACGGCGCCGGAACGGCTTCGTGAAATGAAGCGCACAATCAAAAACTGCAGCGAAGACTCGGTTTTTGAACAAAAGACTGGATGTTCGGGTCTGCAAAAGGCACCGGTGAGATTCGAACTCACCATCTCCTGTTTACTAGACAGGCGCTTTAACCAACTAAGCCACGGCGCCTTTTTTTTTTTTTTCTTTATTGCCTGCTTTGACATTTACAAAAAAACTCTTACAGCCCAAATGCTAAAACACGTCTTCCACTATATGTCAAACGTGGTTACATTAAAATCGCTTCAAACACACAAGTTCATCAAGGATTGGCAACCAATCGGGGGGTTCCGGTTGTGCCCTAAAAACTGCTCTAATGTACGACACACTTTCAATAAAATGTTCTCTGGCAGTGCGGAGATTCAGGTCTTCGTGGCGTAGTGCCATTCTGGTCTTCCAGAGGCTGTGCAGACCAAGAACCATAAACATGTCATACGGAACACTGCCTTCGTTTTCCACAGATAAGAAACGAATGCCTCGGGGAGTTATTGGTAGCTCTTTTTTTAAAGTACGTTGAAGTATATCCCAATGGAAAACCGCGTCCCAGCAATCGATGAAGACATGTTCTATGGTTTCTGGTTGCTTACAAAGAATACAGTTTATAGACCAGGGTACATCTATCCCCTTCCTCTCCAGCCAGGCCTTCACAGGCAGTGCTCCGCAATGCAGCTTAAAGAAAAAGGACTTCACTGTTGGTCTTATTGGCATCAGTTTTACACGTTTCAGCACATCTAGGCCGGGGCCCTCACTGTAAATTGATCTATAAAGAGGTACTGGCAGTAACACATCGATTAAGTCATGATACAATTTTTTACGTGTAACTGAGCTAAGGTATTCCATTGAAAATCGAACCTTCAATATCCTAAAAGAGAGCACAACCTACCGCATATAGCCTCGCACACCGGCGCACATACGGTCACTGGACGAGACGACGCACTCAGGTAAAACACTTCGCAGACGCGCCTGCATCACTGTACGCAAAAAAGGATCATTTTGATCTCTCAAGAAAATAAACCTAGACACAATTTGTCGTATAAACAGATGAGATAAACTTAGACCGCCACTTCTGACTGGTCTAAACAAATTTGTGCGAGTGGTACGTTCCCAACGTGAGCCCCAGATAAAAACGGCAAACACTCTATGTAACCTTTGCACATTGAGACGCGGCATGAACAGGAACTGTAATATATACCAGACTTTCGCTATTAGGAAAAGATTGCATACTGTGGCGCGGGCGAAACTTCACAGATCTCTTCCTTTCCAACTTTCAGCTTTGGCCCTCACCTTTTCTGTTTCTTCATTCCAATATTCCGTACTGTCCCGATAGTGCTCGAGAGGAACCCCGAGATACTTTGTAGGTAAAGTAGTCCATCGAACATTCACAAACACTTCCGGCACTGAGACCCAATTGCCGTGCCAAAACCCTACGCACTTATCCCAATTGATTAAACTTCCTGTTTTTTTGCAGTAGTCAGTCGCGATATTAGCCACCTCACGGATACTTTCCTGATCGACACAGAAAACTGCGATATCATCCGCATACGCAAGTACTTTTACTTCAGCTGTCTCCAGCTTATAACCGCGGATTCCTGCACTGCGGATTAGTCTCAAACAAAAGGGTTCCAAATATATTGCAAAAAGTAACGGCGAAAGTGGGCAACCTTGCCTAACAGAGGAGCGGACTGTAATACATTCACTAACATTGCTATTCACTATTATAGACGTAGCACAATTTGCATAAGCCATTTTTAAGCCCTCCAAAATAATTGAACCTACATTCACGTATTCCAAAATACTGAACAAAATTTGGTGTGATACTCGGTCGAATGCCTTTTCCAGGTCGAGCTGAAGCATCGCAACTCGACCTGCAAAGGCGTCGCAGCATTCGAGAACACTCCTAGCTACGTGTACATTGGTGCAAATAGTACGGCCTCTTATGCCGCACGTCTGGTGCGGCCCCACAATATCTTCAATAACACATTGTAGACGTCGAGCCAAAACTTTCATATATATTTTATAATCTACATTGGTTAATGTAATTGGTCTGTATGATGCCACGGACAAACGTTTTACCGGGTCATCGGACTTTGGAATAAGAACCGTGTGCGTTCTAGAAAATGATGGCGGCAGCTTATGCTTTACATAAGCCTCAGACAGTACCTCGCGAAGCGCCCTTACAGCATCTCCCTTGAACGCTTTATAAAATTCTGCATTGAGACCGTCCGGTCCCGGCGTTTTGCCAGCATTCAGCTCTTCGATAGCCTTTTCAAGCTCTTCGACACTAATCGGCGCTTCTAAGCTTTCGCGAACCTGCTCTTCTAGCTTAGGCATCATTGACAAAAATTCGCGTTCGAATCCGTTCTCTATCGGCGTTCTTTGCCCCAGAAGATCACGATAAAACTCAGCAAAGGCCTTCTCTATCAATGTTTTATCGCTTGTTTTTACGCCATTATACTGTAGTTCTTTTATCTCTTTACGCAATGCGTATCGTTTTTCATCGCTTAACGCTCGCTTAGTCGGCATTTCACTAGACCAAAGTTTTTCAGTTCGAGCTCGAATGATTGCCCCTCTATATCTTTCAGCGTCGACCGCTTCTAGCTGATTTTGTATTTCTCTTATTTCCTGCCCAAACTCGCCGGGGTTCGCGCTTTCTTCAATTACGAAAGCCTGCAACTTTCGGCGCAGGTTGTTTTCTTTCTTTTTTTTCTGATAATTAATGCAGCTACTTCGTTCTATCGCATTTATTTTTACTTCCTCCTTAAACATTTCCCACTTCACGCCCCACTCTGTTTGCTCATCCAGGAAAAACGTTCTGAATGATTCCCTCACTTTCTCTACAAACTCGGTATCTTTTATTAAACTAGCATTAAGCTTCCACAACGCCCAATTCCATTTTGGCATTTTCGCTTTGTTACCCAAGGTGAAACTAACTAACGAGTGATCGCTAAATGACACTGGCTCAACTGTATAGTTGTGACATAACGGAACTATGTCGAGCGAAATATACGCCCTGTCTAGTCTCGCGTGACTATGGCCCTGAAAATGCGTAAATTGCACATTACCCATAGATCCGAACGCTGCCACGTCCTCTAGAGACTTTTCTGCGATTAACACATTTAAAAAAGAGGCGCTCTGGTCACGAAGACGTGCTAGATTTGTTCGATCCTCCGGGGCACATACGCAGTTAAAATCGCCTAGTAAAATAGTAACTTTATCACTTTCAATATACGTACTTATCCGTTCAAAGAACTCTTTACGTTCACTCTCGCGATTCGGTGCATAGATGCAGATCACTCGCCACTCTAGGTTCGAGAAAGAAAAATCACATAATACAAACCGACCTGCACCACAGACCACCACAGCTTTCTCGACGACACCTATAGACTGACGAATGAACAGACAACAACCCCCCGACATCCCGACCGAGTGAGCCACACAAACGTTAAAAAGAGAAAGAAACGGTTTCACCATGCGGTCAGTCTGTTCCCGACTTTCGACTTTAGTTTCCTGGACAGCAACTATATCCAGCTCTTTCTCCGAAAACAGTCTACTTAGCTGGTACTGTCGCCGGGATGCAGCAAGCCCGCGAACATTTATAGTCGCCACATTTAGGGATCTATCTAGCTTCACGCCCATTCCAGGAATACGAGAACAGGAATTCCGCATGGTGCTTACCAAGCCTTTCTGTTCGTCGCCTGACCCGCGGAATACCCTCACGGGGGTGGCTTGGACGGCCTTCGGTTGTCATCGGGCACGTTCGGCTTCACTATAATCCGCGCCCTTCTAGCGGGCACCGTCTTGGAAGGCGGCTCCCCCTGGCCTGTCCCGTCTAGGTCCACACCGCCGTTCTCCCGCGACCTTTTCATGGTGGCGGCACTTGGCATTCCCTCGTCTTCCATGGGTTCGCTGCCATCCTTCTCCTTGTTGACTCCTTCGTACTCGTTGACTGCCACCGGGCTCGGCACGGTCTTCGCCTCCGACAAAGCAGCCTGCTGGTCTGCAGGCCGCTCTGCGTTTGCAGCGGATACTTCACCGTTCACACTTGACTCAGACTTGCCCTCGGGTGCAGACTCGGGCTTCGCCGACGGCAAGGTGTTGGCGGTCGAACCCTTAACGGCGTCCTCGGCGTCAGCCTCGTCCATGCGCAGCTCCGAAATCTCGTCGCTACCCGCGGGGGCCGCTGCCGCTGCGTACGTACGCTCGCAGTGGGCGCCGTCGTGGCCGACCCGCCGACAGACGTTGCACTTGGGGGCTCGGCAGTCCTTTCGGATATGCCCTTTCTTCTCGCACCTCAGACAGAGTGGAGCCCTGCCCGGGACCACGACGAGAGCAGTCTCACCGGCGACACGAAGTTGGTGCGGTATGTTATCGCAGGTAACGCCCCCCTTTAGCCGAAGGACTGCAGTGCGCGTCGTAGTGCCGAGGTTCATGCAGCCGTCTACGCGCCACCTCTCTCTGGTCACCTCTAAAACATTTCCGTACGGTGCCAGGGCGGCTTTCACGTCGTCGTCGGCGACGCCGAAGAGCAGCCAGTGCAGTTTGACGCGAACGTCCTGGTGGTCGGGGTCGATGACAATGCACCGGCGGCCCTTCACCACGATTTCGGGTGTGGCGAGCATCTTCCTTTTGCCCTCGGCGCTCTTGAACGTTACCGCCCAGACGTGGTTCATTTGGTACGCACCGATGGCGGCAACCTCTTGGAGCAGACGCAGACGAACCAGCTCGTCCCGGAATTCTTCGACGCGGTAGGGCCGCCCCTTCACGTCGGCGTGCAAAAAGACAGTGTTTAAAACTACAGACCCGGTTGGCAGTGCAGGCAAAACGACTGAATAATCCTGAGTCACTTCAGCTGACCTGATACCGCGGCCCATCGGGGCCGCTGAAGCCGCTCCAGCGGAGCTCGACATTCCGCGTCCGCACTCTACGGTGGCCGGAAGTGGAATCCAAGCCACGGCGCCGGGACGCCTTGGTCAAATGAAGCGCACAATCAAAAACTGCAGCGAAGAATAGGTTTTTGAACAAAAGACTGGATGTTCTGGTCCGCAAAAGGCACCGGTGAGATTCGAACTCACGATCTCCTGTTTACTAGACAGGCGCTTTAACCAACTAAGCCACGGCGCCGGAACGGCTTGGTCAAATGAAGCGCACAATCAAAAACTGCAGCGAAGAATCGGTTTTTGAACAAAAGACTGGATGTTCTGGTCTGCAAAAGGCACCGGTGAGATTCGAACTCACGATCTCATGTTTACTAGACAGGCGCTTTAACCAACTAAGCCACGGCGCCGGAACGGCTTGGTCAGATGAAGCGCACAATCAAAAACTGCAGCGAAGAATCGGTTTTTGAACAAAAGACTGGATGTTCTGGTCTGCAAAAGGCACCGGTGAGATTCGAACTCACGATCTCATGTTTACTAGACAGGCGCTTTAACCAACTAAGCCACGGCGCCGGAACGGCTTGGTCAGATGAAGCGCACAATCAAAAACTGCAGCGAAGAATCGGTTTTTGAACAAAAGACTGGATGTTCTGGTCTGCAAAAGGCACCGGTGAGATTCGAACTCACGATCTCATGTTTACTAGACAGGCGCTTTAACCAACTAAGCCACGGCGCCGGAACGGCTTGGTCAGATGAAGCGCACAATCAAAAACTGCAGCGAAGAATCGGTTTTTGAAAAGAAGGCTCCGTATGCATGTTTCGGCCAGCAAAAAACGTCGAGGAACCTGATGATCTATATCTAAAACTAGGCCCTAGATTTTCCGGTGTTTATTTATCAAGGATGTCGGCGGATGTTCTTCGGCTTTTATTTTTCGGGTATTGGTGTATTTCGGTGACCTATTTCGGGTGGACGCGAAAAACGAAGGTTAAAAACGAAGGTAATATTTATAGATTTCAGCAAAGCTTTTGATTGCATTAATCACACTATTTTGCTAGAAAAAAACTATTTGGTAATGGTATCCGAGATCTTCCGCTTGCACTTATAAAATCATATCTACAATATTGCTTTCAGTTCGTGGTAATTAATGATCAAGAATTGACCCTTTCAAACATATCGTCAGGAGTTCCACAAGAAAGTATCTTGGGGCCCCTTCTTTTTCTAATATATATTAATGATTTAGTAAACATTGATCCAAGTTCCAAATATATCATCTACGCGGATGACACTCGCATATTTGTTTCAGGCAGTTGTGAGCAGAGCTTAAGAAATAAAGCCAATGTATTTCTTTTAAAGTTAAAAGCATGGTCAGAAATAAATTGCTTATACATAAATGTATCAAAAACAAAAGCAGTCATGAAAATGCTTTTTGAATGCGTTTTTCTTTTGTTCCCCCCTGCATAATGCCTAACGGCGCAGCAGGTATTTGTGTAAATAAATAAATAAATGTTCCGGCCACGTGGTTCGGGTGAGAGACTTCCCACACCCCTCAACTTTGGATCTTTAAATATTGAGTTTGTACATAGGATTAAAACACTTGGAATTATTTTTTTTCTGACAACTTGGTATGGAATGATCACGTTAAATATCTTTGCGCTAAACTAGGAAAAGTAGTAGGAATTATGAATAAACATAGACATGTTCTTCCTACGAGTGTAAAAAGGCCGCTATGCAATTCGTTACTCTATTCCCATTTGCGCTATTGTAACTTAGTCTGGGGCAATACATCCATGTCCAATTTAAATGCAATACATCTGCTCCAGAAAAAGGTCGTAAGAATAATTGCAAATGTTCCTTACATACATCCAACACATCCATTGTTCAAATTCTACAAAATTCTTAACATACATCAAATGCATGATGATCGATTAACAATCGCGCATAAGTATGCGGCATGTGGAAGTAACGATATAATCTTTGAACTTGCTGATTTAAAAGAAAAAAGTTACTATTACTCATCTAAAGACATCGCCAGCCTTGGTTGAATCCGAAAAGCAGAACCAATAGACCGATCTTACTAAGCGTTCAGCGCATGCGTGACGCCGCCATAACTTTAGTTCACGGGAGGCAGGCTGCAATGCACGAGGCGGCTCGTGCCGTCTCGTGCTTTGCACACGCATAGCTCCAGCGAGGTTTTCGCACGTGCAGAAAAACTAAAGTTCCCTCGATGCCTGGCGGCAGCGGTGGCGTAACCACACTGGTTAGTGAGACCGGTCTATTATGGTAAGCAGAAAATAAGCTACACGCTACTTATGTTATTCAATGATTATTTTATTCGGAATATAGATGTTATTCAGCTTTCAAAGTACAATATCCTCGATTTTTTTTTTAAATCTTGATCATGCATATGTTATTTATGATCATAAATAAATGCACAAAAAATTAAATGTTCATTGTGAATACATTATGTGTCGTGTCCTAGCTGCTGAATGGGGAAGGGGGGGGGGGGGGGTCCGTAGCTTCGTCAAGTTGCGTTCATGCAGCTTTTTCTCTGGCCTCCCATTCACCACATGTGTCTGTGGTGAAGAATAAAGTTATTCTTCTTCTTCTTATTATTATTATTATTATTATTATTAGTATTATTATTATTATTATTATTATTATTATTATAAGCGAAAAAATACGCAAAAATTTAATTACAGTCTTAGCCAAAAACAAAAATTCCAGAAATCTTTTTTTAGTCAATTTTGTATTTTGAACATCAACGGATCATGTTTTTTTCGGACCACACCAATTTCGTATTTCTGACACGGGACGTATGTCTATTTGTGCTTTTCGGTTAAAACCGGAGAGCTTATGGCCCATCTATACTCTATATATGGTCACAAATCCCAGTCGAGGTCACCACTATGATGTACAATTCATCCAGTTGGTCTATGATGCGGTCACTCGTACAGGAAACAAAGGCTGCGTGTCGTCATCACTTCGCAACAAACGTGCCTGTGCAGTAACACGACGGAAACAACGGGAGCGTGAAGAGCCTAAGGTATTTGACGAACTATGGTATTATTAATATTATTATTATTACTATGCGTGTCCGCAGACAGTTTTCTCATCGTGTCTGCAGCGAACACCGTGCCTTTTGTTTTGCACGATCTACGAGCGGTACGACTGCCGCCTGAGATACACTTTAAAAATATATGGTCGTAAAAGAACTCTTAGGGGTTCTTGGGCTTGTCCGTACACTCTAAAGAGAACGTGGTCGTAAGAGAACTCTTATGGGTTTTTCTTGGGCTTGCCCATACACTCTGAAGAGAATCTGGTCGTAAGAGAACTCTTAGGGGTTCTTCTTGGGCTTTTCCGTACACTCTGAAGAGAATCTGGTCATAAGAGAACTCTTAGGAGTTCTTCTTGGACTTGTCCATTTCCACAAACACTGAAGATAATCTGGTCGTAATAGACCTCTTAGAGGTTCTTCTTGGACTTGTCCATACACTCTGAAGAGAACCTGGTCGTAAAAGAACTCTTAGGGGCTCTTCTTGGGCTTGCCCATACACTCTGAAGAGAATCTAGTTGTAAAAAAACTCTTAGGGGCTCTTCTTGGGCTAGTCCATACGCTCTGAAGAGAATATGGTCGTAAGAGAACTCTTAGGGGTTCTTCTTGTACTTGTCCATTTCCATACACATTGAAGATAATCTGGTCGTAATAGAACTCTTAGGGGCTCTTCTTGGGCTTGTCCATACACTCTGAAGATAATCTGTTTGTAAAAGAACTCTTAGGGGTCCTTCTTGGTCTTGTCTATAACTATGAAAAGAATCTGGTCATAAGAGAACTCTTAGGGGTTCTTCTTGGGCTAGTACATACACCCTGAAGAGAAGAGAACTTTTAGGGGTTCTTCTTGGACTTGTTCATTTCCATACACACTGAAGATAGTCTGGTCGCAATAGAACTCTTAGAGGTTCTTATTGGACTTGTTCATACACTCTGAAGAAAACCTGGTCGTAAGAGAACTCTTAGGGGTTCTTCTTGGACTTGTCCATACACTCTCAAGAGAATCTGGTCGTAAGAGAACTTGTAGGGGTATTTCTTGGACTTGTCCATTTTTTGCACCCTAAAACAGTTCTTTTTAAGCACCCTCTAAAAGGGTAATTCGTGAAAGAAGACAACCTAAGAGGGGTTCTTTTAAGCTCCTTTTTTCTTTTATGCGAAAGAGTTCTTCATTGACCAGTTGCTTGTTTAGTGCGCCAGGGAGTGATAGTGCTTGAGGCGAAACCGTCCTTCACGAGCTGAAAGAGTTCTTGAAGCGTCCAAGAACCTTTCAAGAACAAATACTTTTTTTTAGAGTATAATGAGCTATAGATATCAAAGTAACGGGCTTGAGTTGAGCTATAGTTGGTGCAATATAGGATAGAAGGGCATATTGAACCTGAGAGAGGAAAACGTGAAAGTACGTAGATATAAAAAAAGACAGATATATCGTTGGACTATACAAACTGTGGTTTAATACTTCTTCCTCTTCAAGCCCTCGACTACATGCTTCTTCTTTTTAATGCGAAAGCATTAACTGTCTCATGGAGCGAGCTGACGTCATCAGTTTGAAGCAAGAAAACGGCACCTAGTTTCCCCGATCCTTCGGTTCCATTGGCTGGCGCGCGTCGACGGGGCTCCCATTGGCCGCTGCGCACGTCAGTTTCCACGACCGCTCACCCTATCGCGCTGCGTGTCCATCAGGGGAGAGCGCGCGCTCACCGGCGACGAAAAACACGCAGCAGACGAAAAAGGGAGCGGACGAGCGGCTTGCATGCTTTCGCATTCACAACTCATAAGGAATACTTAGGTGTACCTCGATCTTTTTTTTTTCTTTTTGTAGAAAATGTGTAGATGCGCGTGTTTGTGGAAAATGTACAGATGAAGATGCAGCGCGCTCACACGACATCGGCGCCTTTTTTTGTTTTCGTTTTACTTACAAAAAAATACACACGAACAACCTATCCCAAGTTGGAGACCCGGATAACCCTGTTGCGCCACAGAAGCTGATTAGTCGGCAACCTTCCAGTTGTGAGAAAAAACAAAATAGGAGAAAATCGATCGGCCACTGCTTGTTCGTGGTAGCTGTGACGCGCGCTCTTTACTCCTTTTCAGCGCTATTTCCAGGGGCTCTATTCCTCAGAATAGAACATTATACTCGGAGCCAGGAATAAAAAAAATACTATCCCCCCCCCCCCCCAAAAAAAAAAAAAAGTATCTTTATATGTATATATTTAAACGCAACAAAGAAAATGTCTCTCTCGTGGTGCTAAACTTCGTCGGTCTTGGGGATCGGAGGGATCCAAGAATATACCGTTCTAGTTCACGGGGGATTTCCCAAGCTCGTCCCTCTATACCTGTCTGACTCACACCGCATTCTGACCGTGGGCTTTACCAAGCCCTAACATTGTGGTCGCGGGAGCGTCTAAGGAAGATGGGGGAACACTTCTATGGCCCTCGCCTTCCTATTGCAACCTCGCGGACCACTCTATACAGCGAGCGCTCCCCCCTTGACAACAGCAGCTCCTTTGAATACGAAAGCCTTCGCGGCGCCCTTTCTTCCCTCGGGTCAAGGGAACGGGGAAGTTTCTTCACCGAATGTTTCACAACCCTTGTTCCTTTACAATTCAAAAATTGTTAGACATCCCACCCCCCTCCCCTAAAAAAGAAAAAAAAAAGAATATTTATTTGTGTTGTATTTTTGTTTCTAGGCTACGAGTTTCTACAAGGGAACTTGAAACTTTGCTGTTTTCTATTTTTATGTTTCCTGGTGTTCAGTTTGTTATTGGAAGGAAGGTAGGTAGGTAGGTTGGTTAACGCGACTGAATGCGCATTATGCTAGTCAGCATCTGTGCCTACTTACTATAAACCTTTAGAATATTTTTGCAAGTTCCGCAAGCGGCCGCTTGCGGAACTTCCAAAAATCTCATTGTGCATTTCTTTTTTCTTCTTCTTGTTTTGTGCAGAGGGTGTTGGCGCCATAATGGTAAGAATTCACTGGGCTCGCAACTTAAAAAAAAAATACAATGCTATAAAAAATATAGAAGGACAGAAGTGAAAGTGATTGTTAGCTTCATCGAGCCCTTTAACTTCCACGTTGAACGCGTTATCGAATTTCCTCCTTTGTATGTTCTCTCATTCTATTTGGATATTCAATGGTTTCGGTTTTGGAAGCTGTTGTGGTTTCTGGCACTACACAGCTGGTAATATGATTTCCCACATGTGGTGACTCCCGTGAGCATCTGATTAGCGCCAACGCAATCAATCAATCAATCAATCAATCAATCAATCAATCAATCAATCAATCAATCAATCAATCAATCAATCAATCAATCAATCAATCGATCGATCCTTTATTCCACGTCAGAACATGACGGTGGCTGCAGGGGCAAAAAGTCAGAAGTTTGACTTGGCAAGGCCTCTGCAGCCTTAGAATTGGCACACGGCGACATACTATATATCAAGTGTTAACATTTAGTTTTCAGGATTTTAACATTAATCAAAAAATCAAAAATAACACCATCAATTAATCACACTATCGAAGATAGCAAATAAATAATATATACTAGACACATACGACATTTTTAGGTAGATGACAGGACTGTAAAGATAATAATCGTATTAGCTCAAGGATAGCAGAAATATATACGGAACACTCGACCCCACAATACAAGCGAAATTTTATTGCAGCAAACAAAGTTCTAATTGTACTAAGATCTAGTCTTTCGATATTGTCAGATTACGCTTCTGAAGTTTATTTAGGACAAGTGGAAGATTATGCCTTCATCTTGTAGACCCTGAGATGGGGAACGTTTTTTTTTTATTATCGTTCCCCATCTCAGGGTCTCCAAGATGTTGATTAATTACCAGCTCGCCTGCACTCTATCACTGCTTACAATTATACCTTAGCATTTGGAACCCGTGGTTTGTACGAAATATTCGTATTTTCCAATGCTCCCCCTCACGAACGTCATATACCCTGATATCTGGTGTTAGGTTTGAAATATGTCCAAGAAAAGGCTCGTCAGAAAAAAGAGCAGATCTATATCGTGTCAGTAGAGTATACTCATATAGATCTGGGGACAGTTATTAAACGTATTTCTTTAAACAGTGGAGGTGTATGTGTATCGAAAGGAACATTGAGTATTGTGCAAACAGCCTTTTTTTTCAAGAAGGTATAATTTGTTGATATTTGACAAAGATGTGGTACACCAAACTAAATTACAGTAGTTCAAATGGGGTACAAAAAGCTCCTTTAAGCATTTTATGTTACGAGGCAATAAATTTTTTTTTATTGACATAGTTTCCCGAGCACTCTTTATAGTTTTTTTTAACAACATTATTAACGTGAGACTCCCAATACATATGTTCATTAAAATAGACTTCAAGCGTTTTGACGTTCGGGACAATTTCTATGACTGAGGGGCACAGGATATATTAAAAGAAAAAGAAACACGCCTATTCTTAGGTTTAAAAAGGACAGCCTTGCTTTTGCTAGTGTTGATTATTACAGAGTTAATTTCACTCCAATCATACCGCTTCTCTAGTGAAGCATTCGTTTCATTCACAAAGTCCTCTATTTCTGTACCTGAAAAAATAAAATAACCGGTATCTTCGGCATAAATGATAGAGGAGGGGCTTTGCTGATATTAACAATAACGTTTATGTATATATTAAAAAACTAAGGAACTAAAATGCTGCCTTGCGGTACTCCAGCCCTAATGGGTAGGACAGAAGAACTGTGCCCATTTATTACGACATATTGCAGGCGAAATTTAAAGTACGATGGGAAAAGAACCAAATGAACACCAGAAATTCCATAGCACTCGAGCTTTTTTAGTATGGTCAATACAGACGAACCCCTTCGACTGCAGCATCGACCAATAAGAGCACAAAGAGCCAATCGTGAAGCGAAAAGCATGGTCATGATAGGCCCCGCCCTGCGTTTTTTTAAGCCGTCAGCAGTGACTCTATAATGCCGCTTAAAGTCCCGCGATATCCGGTGACATACAAAAGTTGCAAAGTTTTGGCGGCGGTCACGTATAAAGTCACTGGATCTGCGAAAGTAGCGCCATTGCTTTCAAGATCGGTCGCGGTTGCCATGGCGATCGCCATTTTGGACCTTTCAAATCTTGGAAGCTTCGAAAGAGTCGTTCCAACCAGACGCACCAAGATTGCTATGGAGCATCATCGTAACAAAATGCGTCCCTCGGCCAAAATAAGAGTCTTTGGCAGTGTGAATGCAATAAACGTATTGCTTACGTCCCCAGATCTCTTACAATGGACTTTTTTCACATACCGACGGCACCAGGTGGTGGCTGCACGAACTAAAAATCGAGGAAGTGACCTACCTGCGCTACCAGTCGATAATGGGAGCTATAGGGAGTATTCACTGGACGCCATATTTGTGGGTGCTGTTTAGAGCGCATGCTCAGAACGAGCTCTCATCAATAGGCTGCTGAGACCGGCACTCTCGATGGTGCGGAATGCACGTTGCAAAAGAACTGTGGAAGCTCGCCATCAGCACGCGCTCAGCATTCGCGCACACAGCTATGGCCGCCAGTGAATACTCTCTATACGCTACCTGTTTCTTCGCTCTCTGAGCTGCGGCGCGTGCCCAACGCGACTTTAGAGAGGAGCATCCGTGGCGTCCACCTAAACGTCGTGTTTTTCTTTCCGTCCACTTTCTTTTTTTTGTGTAACACAATTATAGATACGCTGCAATTACGTGTTCTACTCGCTGATCCACAGCCTCCTTCCGAATTTCCTCGATTTTTCGTGCCGACTTCCGCCGCTTGGCATCGGGCGGTCGCGCGTGCGCAGAACGCTTCTCGAAAAAGGTCCATTATGTTGCTCTTCTTGCGTATTTCGAGACAGGAACATTATTTTTCCATACCTCCGAGTACTGACGTTGCATGTGATGGCGGTACGAAGATGTACGCCATCACATGCGACCGCAGTGCTTGGAAGAAGAGCAACATAATTGTAAGGGACATGGGGAGATAAGCATGAGGGGTAAGTTCATTGCATTCACAGTGCCAAAGATGCTTATATTGGCCGGGGGACGCTTTCGGTTATACGATGATGCTCCATATCGATCTTGGTACGACTGGTTGAAACGACCCTTTCGAAGCTTCGAAGATTTGAAAGACCTAAAATGGCGATCGCCACGGCAACCGAGACCGATCTTATAAGGTATTGTCGTCTGTATTTTGGTATTTGTTTGTGTCCGGCTAGCAGGTGGGAAGGCAATGGTGCTACTGTCTCAGATCCAGTGACTAGTGCACGTAAAGAGGCCTTAAAGAGTGATTTTCATTTCATTACAGGAGGCCGGCCCCAGTCTTCTTCAAATCAACGATATGCATCAATACGAAACTGCACGCCAAATTTGACAAGTATGAATGGCTGGTCGATGCGCGACGTCACATCGGGCATGGTATCGTTAGAGACGCGGGCGCTGCCTTATTCCCCGTCTGTTAACAAGATGGTCGATGGTGCGTGCATAGAACATCGTCGAAGGCTTGAGCTTCCCTCAATACCATAAATCGTGTATTTCATTGAACGAAGTTGTTTCACTGAAACAGCAGTCGAGAGCTCGCATGGCTCTCTTTTTGCCCGGCGTTACGTGAGAGCTTCCGCTCTTGCCAACAAGAAGGCTGTGTGTTTTGCGAATGCAAACCGAGCAGTTGGGCTCTTTTTAAAATTAAATTGCTTGTGCGGCGGAAGATAACGAATTCAGATATTCTGCGGAAGATGTTCTTAAAAGTAAAAACAATATAATTCAATTATTCTCTTAAAGACAAATTTTACCGGACAATCGTTTTAAATAATCCGTCGTCAGATTTTTCTTTCCGCCATGGACGCGCTTCAACCTGATTGACTGATAACAAATTTGGGTACGCGGTCACGAAGGCGTTTTTATATTCTTCGTAGCGTACACATGGTTTTCACGTGACGATACACGAACTCAACTCTGTCACGTCATGGCGCGGTGGTGGCGCGTCGAGCGCACTTCCGGTCTGGGGCTGTGGGCGGAAGTCACCATGCGGGATCTGCATTCCTGCGTTTTTATGAACGAAACCGGACAAAAACTTGCCTTCTCGTCAAAACACCGGGACTGGGGCTGTACCAAAGGAGTCAAGAAAGGTTTGAAGGTCAGTTTTAATGTGCTCGGTTCGTCTGAGAAGGTGGACATGTGCCGTGAAAAGGGAAAACCAGACGCCGACGGACTACGATTGCTTGGGCGGGAAGCACTTTGGGCTGAATTCACGGATACTTGTAGTCATCAAATTTATTTGTTTTTTATTCCAACATGAACGAGGGAAAACCGTCAAGTTGTACAGACCACCTGCGGACTACGTTCAGTACGTCTTCAAGTTCAAACGGCCGCCTGATCGTTCGAATCGTCGTCCACTCTTTCAGACAACACCGGCCCGCTGAGCAAACGTTGGCCCGGTAATTGCGATAAGAGGTAAGTGCAGGCCTCAAAAGACTTTTAAGTTTGAAGGTTGGTTGGCCTAAGTAGGCTCGGTGTAAACAGTAGATACACGTAGATGTTGATCCTTGTTATCAGTGGCCATCGCCGACTTGTTATGCCTGATTCACTTGGTCCGATTTGGCTTTTGATTTTCAGTATCGACGTCGACCATCTCAGCTATACATAGGTTGCACTGACGTCACATCGCATACTTTTGACCACAATGTAAGAGGAGGAAAGGGAAGCTGCTTTCGTAAGAATTTTGAGTGACGGGCTAATCTTTTATAATCTTCTGGGAGGAGAATAGCGACGCCTGTGCAAATCCGCGAGGCACAAAAGGGGGTCCTGATAAGAGGGGAGCTCCTTCTTGCCCTCGTCTCTGGTGGTCATCAGAGCGCTCTTTGAATGACGTCACGTGCAACCTATGTATGGTTCACTCTTTTGCGACCCATCGACGTCGCGACTAAAAATTGCGAGTGGAATCTCATCATGCGAATCAGTGCTTTAGCGTCCATTCTCCGGCGTCCACGCGGAATGAATCGCCAATGACACATTATTCACGCGAAGTTTTGCGGTGTAACGAGCCTCGGCAATTTCGCTGAGGCCGCTCAAGTAGTCAGACATTGCCAGAAAGACGTAGAATCAACAATTCCAACGCGAAAAAGAGCACGGAGACTCACACCGACGCCGACCACATCGCATTTCAATGGTTTGTTTATGGGCGACGGCGATGTTTCTTGCCCACATTCCATCGCGCATGCGCGGCGCCGCTGGCGTTCGCTAGGGGCGCTCCGGTTTGTTTGTAAACATGAGTCAGCCTATGCTTGTGGACCCTCCTACCTCTTCTTTACGAAAAACAAAAGTGGTGGTACGAAATGAACGCTTCTGAAGAGCTAACCATCAGATTTTTGGCCAATCCCCTTCTTTTGGGCAAGTTCCTAAAGCTTGCGGAATCAACAACAACATTCAGGTACGCGTTTAGCTTCATGGCCATCACAATGGCCGGTGACTTCAACGCAAGCCGCCGTCACCATCATTATTATATCTTTATGTTTGTGTCCATGAACAATTGTCTTTGATGTGGCACACCATGTATTAAGGCTGACACTATACATGGTGTGCCACATCAAAGATAATTGTTCATAGGCACAAAAATAAAGATATGGTGATGATGATGATGGTGGTGGAATTCACTGACATCACATCAGTGACCATTGTGTTGGCCACGCAGCTAGACGCATACCTTAACGTTGTTTTTTTTCCAAAATATTTTGGAACTTACACAAAAGGAGCGACTGGGATCCCTTTATAGTGTTCGCGAAACAGGCTTAGAACATCGGCACTCCATGCCCCAAGCTTTCTGTGGGCGCCACCATTTTGGTGCTTGGTGCAAAGGGGGAGCAATAGACCCTGTTCAAAAGGTCCATCAACCAACAATGGGGGTCGCCATTGCTTGGACATGTAGCGTGGGATTGGAATCCGAATCCTCACCGAACGCCGACGCTACGTGATCACGGGATCAAGCAATGGCGGACAGGTGATGACGCGGACTTTTGAAAAGGGTCTATGCGGAGCGCAAGTTCTCCTGCTTCTTTTTCAGGGGCTGTGGTGACGTCAGAACCCCGAGCTCTGATTGGCTCTGCTTGAAAGATAATGGGTAGACCTCAAGGCAGCTTGCTTTGAGGTCTACCCACTATCCTTCAATCAGAGCGAATCATAACTCGGCGTCGTTCTCACGTCACCGCAACCCCTGCAAAAGAGGCAGACGGCTTGCTCTCCGCATTGGCCATCGTTACAATTTGAAAACGTGACTTCTTGAGCTTTAGACAAACGGCGTCGGGAAGCTCGTGCGAATTTCGCTCTCTCGCGAACTCTTTTAACTCTTTTGAAGAGGGAAACTTAGTTTCCCGAGATTTCAGAGAGAGAGCTTCGGGCGACAATGTTAATTTTTGACTTTAAACGGTGATTTTAAGCACTTGCGCCAAGATGGCTGAACTGAATTGTTACACGAAAGCATAACTTATTTAGTGGCCCAAAATCCGCCAGATCTAGCGGGACACAAATAGTCCCACCTGTCAGTCGGACCGTCCCAGTAGAGTGACTCGGACGAGGGTAATAGAACGCGACAAGCGCTGTGTGTCTGTTTTTTTTTTCTTCTTTCCGAATGTTATTACGCAAGTTCAGCAGTTCACTTTGGTTCATTGGGAGAACAACACGTGTCAAAAAGGTTCCTGTAGTACTCTATCCAGCACCCAATATGGCGGACGGAAGCCAACTTAAAGTCAGCACGTGACCGAAATCTCGTTTCCTCACGAGGCCACGCCTCACGTCCGTGACGTCACTGACCGCGAACGTGACTCGCCTGGTGGAACCTCGCCGGTTACGGGAGTCGGGGCTTCAAGCAACGGCATTGCCGGTGGAGTGAAACGGACGGATCGGCGAGCGGCATTCAATTGCGTGCGTCATACATTTTCACGCATCAGTCGCGATTTGCGCAATTCGAAGCTTCTGCCGTTTTGGGAGGGCGACGAAGTGGAAGCGTCGCGGTTCGTTTCACGAATTGTTCAGTTCGTTATCTTTTTTTTTTGTTGTTGTTTTTTCGTGACGGTCGCCATCTTGATTTCTGACGTAGCTAAGTCGGGGAAAAATAGCAAATCATTTATCTGCCAATTGAAAGGCGCTAGAATTCAAAAGATTCATGCCAATAGTTGTACTTTTATTTTGCTATACTTTTTCATTGTATTTAGGCTTAAAACATTTACTCTATTTTGTTTTTGTCGCTCAACCAAACTACGTCGTATTTCAATATGGCAACCGTAAAAAGAAAACGGTCTATATACACGTTTGTAAGCAGCCCCCCTTCAAGAGCTAGTTTGTCCAACCTGGGAGGTGGAAACCGCTAAGGTGGGGCACCTGTCTGGCAGCGCTGGGCACACCTCCGCAAAAGGGATTACAATCACAAAGAGGAAGTTAAAAGATTGGTGAAAATTATGTATTGAAAGTTGACCGAAGTACAACTATAGCTAGCATGGGGATTGGAAAAGTACTTCCGAAAATGTACCAAAATACAAATACAAAAAAAAATACGTTAAAATGTATTTTTATGCCTAATTTTAATTTCCCCGGTTCATTGAACGGGGGGAACTGGGTGCACAATGCCTAGATTACGCGGTGTCAACTTCCCCTCTAAACTTAGCGGGGAAAGTGAGTTGGTGTATATAGGTCACTTGACATCAATTTTCCGGCTAAATTTAGCGGATAAAATAAATTGCTGTATAGGTCACGAGACGTCAGGTCAGGTGACACCAATTACCCCGTCGACTTTGGCGGAGAAACTTAATTAGTGTATAGATCACGTGACATAAGGTCACGTGAACTAAACACCAATTTAGTTTCCCCGCTAAATTTAGTGAAAAATGCACGGACGAACGGACAAACAAAAATAGGATTATAGGGGGCACCGTTAAAAACATTTCATGCTTTAAAAGATGGTAGGTCACAGAAGGCGATTATGGAACGATCTACACAAAACTACAGGCTTTCCCGCTCATTTTAATCTAAACAACGGTCGATTTAATCCAAGTACCATCCAATTGAATTCAAGCGCCATCCAATTTAATCACAGTGCTGCCCAGTTTCGTCCCGGCGACAGTCAATTCAATCCACAATATATACATGTACTTATTTGTCTTCAGCGGTCGCGTTTCGCTTACACCTTTGGTAACTTAGAGTAAATGTTTATATAATTAGATTTTGTGGGGACAGCTGATATTTTTATCACTACGATTACTCGGAGTTACTAGTCGCATGATTGACGAAGCTTAATTGACATGTTGGTTGCTCTTTTTGTGACCTCAACTTATTGGTGGCGCACTCGACTTTAAATTATCTGAAATGACGTTTTGTTTACGCTTTCTTATTACTTCTGCTTATATACAATTCAGATGATATGTGCAATTGCAGTTTGTGATTACTTTTTTATTACTTCGCGTTATTATTGACATATCTGACTATTTAAAGTTTAATGGACGTATGACTTGCACTTCTAATTACTTCGACCGACTAATAACACGATTTAGGCGATAAAAGATCAACACACGTTATTTTATTACTCTCTCGATTGCTTTGAGGAATTATTGACAAAAATATAACTTCGTAGAATCTAATTTCAAATTCTGATTACTTTTTTGAATATATAGCTTTTATTGACACAAAAACCCTTCTAGAAACAAAATTGTCATTACTCAGTCGATTACTTTGAATTATTATTGATAAAGGCGCCTTCAGGTAAGTTTAGATAAGGTTCGGATTACTCCTTTGATTAATCCGTGTTACTATTCACCCAACTAACTTTAAATTAACGCAATTAACTTAGTGATTACTTTTTATCTTTCCCCGATATATTAGTCACACAACTGAGCTTATATCAACATATTGAAATCTTGATTACTTTGAGCAACCATGCAGTGGCGTATTTTACTTTATATTGGTCTAATTGACATAATTCTCACTCTCCTTATTTCTTTGACCTTTTATGCATCCAAGTCATTTATTCTCAGCTCAGTTATCGTTATGATCACTCTTTTTATTACTTCAACTTCCTATAATGACCCAATGGAGTTTGATTCGCCCTAATTGACGTCATGATTACTCTTGTCATTACTTTCAGCAAACAATGGACTGTTTTATTATGAGCACGAGTCATATTACGATTACTCTCTTGATTACTTGGAATTAGTATTGACCCAACTGACTTTAATTTGCCCTAATTGACATCTTGATGACTTGATCATTTTGAGTTAATATTTAACCAATTAATTTTCTATGACCTTAATTGATCGTAGGATTAGTAGTTTGATTACTTCGAGTTACGAATAACTCGATAAACTTTATATCAGCCTAATTGACATAATTGCCGCATCTCTTGATTACTTCGACATAGTATACCACCAATTGATATATTATGAGCTCAATTTACATTAATATTACTTTTTTTAATAACGATGGTTAAAAGTGCTAAAGAGACGAACACAAGAAAGAAGACAAACACAAGTGCTATTCAATATATATATATATATATATATATATATATATATATATATATATATATATATTATATATATATATATATATATATATATATATATATATACTACATATATAGGCACACCTATTGTCACAGAGGCCGCGCTCAAAACTTTCATCACCAACTATCTCAACAAGTATACTGCTTTGACTAACTTCAAAGTTACTATTGACACAGTGAACTTTAATTCGACCTAATCTACATTTTTAGATTTTTTTTTCGTTGCTTTGAGGTAATATTCAACGAATTGATTTATTATTAGATTAATGAACATTATGATTACTATTTTCATTACTTTGAGCTATAGAAAAGTTTAATTCGATCTAATCACCATTTTGGTGACTGTCTTGAATACTTCGAGTTATTGTACAACCAGTTGATCTGTTATTAACTGAATTTGCATTATTAATACTATTTTGATTACTTCGAGTTATTTTTGACACAGGAAACTTTAATTCGGCCTAATTTACAATTTGGGGACTCTCTTGATCACTTCTAGTTACTATATACCAAAAGTTGATCTATTATATGCTCAATACACATCAATATTACTTTTTATTACGTCAAGTTACTTTTTACCCAATACACTTTAATTCTACCTAATAGACCAATCCCAACAAGCGTTCCACGCATGCGCGACGCCGCCATAACTGCAGTTCATTTGAGGCAGACACCGTGAGGCCAGATTCACGAAACTATCTTACGCCAGAAATATATGCGTATGACAAAACGTAAGAAAATTCGTACTCACGAAACGAAATTATCGTAGCTTTCGCGCGGGTTGCGATGGAATCCTACGACAGCTCCGGAGCTGTATTAAGCATTTTTTTAGGATCAAATCAACATGGCCAACAGCGTGCCTCAGTTACTTGGTCGCGACGACCAACGGACATTTATTTTTCTACGTGCTCTAATCGCGTGTCCCGACTTCAAGCAGCAAGACAAAATAAATAATTAATTGAAACCGACCAGGACGGACAGGAATGCTGCATGCATAAATATCCGGAAAAAGCTACAACGGCAACGATTCCACCGACCAAGCGACCGCCAGGCTGACCATGCTCCGACGCAGCGTTGCTCCGACGGTCCCTGGCCAAGACCGTCTGCCCACGACCGGCTGGCTTGCTATGCCCGCCCGACCCTTGTGGACCCTTCCCGTATGAATAGCTTGATCGCTGACCTCAATTTTAGATTAAGAGGTCCACCTCTTCCTCTTGTCAGCCCCTTGCTCTCCGAGGCAGCGGTGACGAACGCTGTCGTCGAAAAGGGACTCTCATCGATTCTATCTCATCGTTTTGTGGGATATAGAGTTCAAATGAACGCCGTTTGGATTATACTTTCGCTACATGGTACGTACACTTTGTTATCAGTATGCGATTTTTATTCAGACACAACGGTACGTCAACATTGTCGAGCTTAAACAGTTTGTGGGAGCTACGCGATGCCGGCCCAACCGTTCTTTGCTGAGTGTCACGTCAGCATCGAGTTGTAATCGTCAAATAGTTGTCCCGAAGCGCTTACTAAGGCGCGGTCTAACAGCGCGAATCCAGAACTTCGATCAAATGCGCGCGTCCGCTCCGAGTGTGAAAAGGTATTTACGTGGCTCTTGCTGACACTCTCGTAGTTCAGACGGATCTTCTTGGACGTTCGGCTCGCTCCTGCATCTCCGATTCCGCGAAAAACGCCGCGACGATTTGTTTCTATTTACGCCGCTTTGTAAACGACCGGCGACTGCCGTCTTCCCTTAGCAACGATGATGGTTGTGTCGACCTCGTAGCGATCGAGTTCGTAGCAGTCGACGAAGACGTGTGTATCCCGGCCTCGGCCTTCGACCTGTTTAGATCGTGTTAGCGTCTACATTTTACTGCACGATCACGAACCCCAAACAAGCTTTGGCGGAAAGGCCGCCTGCGTTTGTTATTCGAAATCCCCGTGCTCCGAACCATGCCGCGCTCTCCGATTGGTTATTCGTGTTGCCGAAGACGCCGTCGCCATAGCAACAGCCCGCTCTCGCGGGGATCGGGAGCTTGCGGGACACCGGAAGTTGTAGTTTTTTTCCAGATATGTACACGTTACCCCAAAAAAGTAACTAAATACCATTACTCGTTACTCAAAAAGTAACTAAATACGTTACTCGTTACCGAGTCTCAAAAGGAACGCGTGAATTACCTCAGAAGTAACGAGTTACATTTCACGATACTTTGACGGCCAAATACACAACTCTTTGTTTTATGGTTTATTGTTTTCTTTTTAGTATTCTTTGCACTTAAGCAGTAGCTGCCTCTTAAAGTTTTCATCGGTTGTTTCCCCGCTTCCTTTGGGAATACATCTCCGGCCACGCTGAAGAGTCGTTCTAGCCGACGCGCTCGAAGGAACGGCAGTGTTCTGCTTCGCGAAGAGCTGCTGAATTTTCGGAACTGCGCCTTCATTGAGGACAACGGGTAATGCGTTCTGTGCAACCTCCGGGTTTACATTCGGTCCGTACCCGGTTCTAGAAAGTTCAACCAACGAACCTTATTGTGTTCGCTGGGTGAAGGACATTCCCAGCTGTAGAGTTAAGTACAGCAACGTTTATCGCTGGACACGTCACTCGAACTGTTCGACTGACGTGTCCAGTGATATACGTTTTTGTACTGTCAACTGTTTAGCTGTTTTTCGGGTTGGCCATCTGCTTTTGTCGCAATAGACGCATACTCAGGTTAAAATAAAAACAATGCAGTTTAAGCTGGGTTGTTCACGTTACTCCGCAAATGTAACGAGATACCGTTACTCGGTACTTGGCCTTAAAAGTAGCTAAATACGTTACTCGTTACCGAAAATAGTAACTAGGTAGAAGTAACTCGTTACTCGTAACGCGTTACGTACATGTCTGTTTTTTTTCCGTACAAGAACGTCACTTTCCTCCTTTCATTTAAGAACGCGTTTGTGAAGACCGATTCCTCCTCTTCTTACGATGTTCTTAACTTACGAACTTAGCTAAGTTGTCCTAACCCAAGAAGCTTTTCGTGGATTTGGCCACCGGCTCGCGAGACAGCTGCTGCCTCGTGCTCTGCTCGCGCAGACCTCCACGCGTGCAGAAAGATTGCAGTTCCCACGATGCATGGCGACAGTGGTGGCGTACTCAAACATAGTTGGTGAGACCGATCTATTGACAGTGTGATGGCTATCAGTTCCTTTGAGTTAATATTTAACCACTACAATTATTATGAGCCTAATTGACATTATGGCTACTCGTTTTATTACTTTGAGTTACTTAATACCCAATTGGCTTTAATTATGCCTAATTTACACTTAGATGACTTTTGAATATTTCCTCCTATTATACCACCAATAGACGTTTCGCTAATTACCCAAGCATCAAAGAGAGTGCTGGGAGCGTAGGTACCCGTACGAAAATGTCATATATGGCCCTGATATATTGTATATATGGCCATATATGATAATATAAGGAGTCAAATATGGCCACATACCGCCATATATAAGACCTTCTCGTGGATACACGTTTCATGGACACACGTTTCGTCGACATTAACGTTTCATCGACATTCGTTACGCGAATGTCGATAATCCTGCTTTCCCTGGGAACCAAGTTGAGCGAAACCAAAAGTGGCATAAAGCGCAGCTCATGTAAAAATTAATAAAAGTTTGTACATGCTCAATATCCAATTGGTATTTTTCTTATACAGATGAGAAGTCACTTTTGGTAGATTTTTGTAGAAAACAACAATATATATAAAGGTTGCCTTATCTGATTGGGACATATATGGCCTTATATGGGGGGCAGATATGCCCCTATCTGGCAGACCCAGATATGGATATATAAAAAGTGAAAGCCGTTTACAACTCCCTGTAACGCCGAATTGGAGCGCAGCTCTTGAGGAGGAGGAGGGAAGGGTACTCAGGGGAGGGTATACCCCTCCTCCTCCTTCTCCTCCTCTTCCCCTCATTCTTCAATCTCCTCCGGGGGGGGGGGGGGTCACGTGACCTCGGGGGTTGGGGGTCACGTGACCTGGGGTTAGGTGGCCTGGGGGTCACGTGACCTGGGGGGGGGGGGTCACGTGACCCCGGGGGGGGGGGCTCGCGCGGTGCATTATGGGACATTTCCCATAATGCACCGCGCGGTTACGCCGACGGCGACGCCGCTCAAGCCGGAAACGGGCGCCTAAGAGCTGCGCTCTAAAAATTGGGTATATCTGGCGAGATATGCCTTATATAAGCTGATATGCTTCATATGGCCAGATATGCTCAATTTTTTAATATAACCATATCGTTTTATATAAGTTCAGATATGCCATTTTTGTAAGGGGTATACATGCGCTGCACGCGCTCGCCTTCCCTATACGAGAGATTCGAGGTAAATAACCCAAATAAAGTGTTTGTGGAATGCCCGTTCGAAGTGCCATTTGTTTGAGATTTTTGCTTTCGAACAGTTACAGCTGCAGACACCAGCACGCGCAGCGCGTGTACCTACCTTCCGGGCATTCTCTTTGATGCTTCGGTAATTCGGCAAAAGGTCCATTGATCAATTGTGAGCTCAATTCACTGTATTATTACCCTCTTGTTTACTTCAAGTCACTGTTGACACAATGGACTTTAATTGGCCTAATTGACATGGTGTTGACTCCTGATTAGTTTGAGCTTATATTCAACCAAAATTGTTTTTACGATTGCATTTGACATTATGATTACTCTTTTTATTACTTCGAGTTACTTTGACCAAATGGACTTTAATGCGGACTAATTGACAATCCTGAGGATCTCTTGATTACTTCGAGTTATTGTACAACCAACTGACTTAGAGCTCAGTTCACATTACTATTACTCTTTTGATTACTTCAAGTTTTTTTGACCCACTGAACTTTAATTCGGCCTAATTCACGTTGCAATTATTCTTTTGATTAATTTGAGCTAATAGTCAATCATAATACATCAGTTGGTTGAAGATTAGCTCGAAGTAATCCAAAGAATCATCACAATGTAAATTAGGTCCAATAAACTCCATCGGCACAACAGTAACTCGAAGTAATAGAAAGTGTAATAATAATGTGATTTGAACTCATAATAAATCAATTGGTAGTAGAATAACTCGAAGTAATCAAGAGAACAACCAAGATCTCAATTATGCCCTATTAAAGTCTGTTGGGTCAATAGTAACTCAAAGTAATAAAAAGAGTACTGTAATCCTAATCTAAACTAGCCTCATAGAAAAACCAATTGGTTGAATAATAGAACAAAGTAATCAGAAGGGTTATCACAAAGACATAAGGCCGCATTAACGTCCATCGGGTCAAAAGTAGCTCGAAGTAATCAAAAGAGTAATATTACTGTGAATTCCGCTCATAATAGATCAATTGATGGTATAACTGGAACTAATTAAAATAGTCACTAAGATGTATATTGGGCCGAATTAAAGTCCATTCGGTCAAAGGTAACTCGAAGAAATCAAAAGAGTAATAATAATTTGATTTCAGTTCGTAATGGATCAGTAGGTGACATAATAACTCGAAGTAATCAGGAGAGTCACCAAAATGTCAATTATACCGAATTAGAGTACATTGGGTCAGTAGTAACTTGGAGTAATCAAAATAGTAATCAGCATGTCTATTAGGCTCATAATAAATCAATTGGTTGAATAGTAGCTATAAGTAATAAAAACATCGCAATGTCAGTTAGGCCGAATTTATGTCGACAGGGTCAAAAGTAATTTGAAGTAATCAAAAGAGTAATAATATAGTGAACGGAGCTTGTAATAGATGAATTGGTGGTATATTAACTCGAACTAATCAAGAGAGTTCTCAAAATTTCAATTAGGGCGAATTAAAGTTCATTGTGCCAATAGTAGCTCAAAGTAGTCAAAAGAGTAATCATAAGACGGTGGTTTTAAAAAGCGCAAAGGACTAAGAAGAGAAGGAGGGGACAGGACAGAGCGCTTTGTAATCATAATGTCAATTGAGCTAATAATAAATAATAGGATTGAATATTAGCTCAAGTAATCCAGAGAGTCTTCATAATGCCAAATTGGCATTATGAGGACTCCAATTAGGTCGGATTAAAGTCAATTGATCAAAAGTAACTTGAAATAGTCAAAGGAGCAATAACAACATGAATTGAGTTCGCAGTAGGTAGATCAACTGGTGGCATAATAACTCGAAGTAATCAAGACAGACACAACAATGTCAATTATGTTGGCATAAAGTCTATTCAGTTATTGGTAACTCGGAGTAATCAAACTACTAATCATAACATTAATTAAGCTCATAACCAATCAATTGGTTGAATATTAGCTCAAAACACTCAAGTCATCAAGATGTCAATTAGCAAATTAAAGTCAATTTGGTAAATAGTAATTCGAAGTAATCAAAAGAGTAATCATAATGTCAATTAGGCCGAATCAAACTACATCGGGTCAGAATTAAGTCGAAGTAATAAAAAAAGTCATCATAATGATAACTGAGCTGAGAATAAATCACATGGTTGTATAAAAGGTCCAAGTAATAATGAGAATGAGGATTATATGTCAATTAGACCAATATGAAGTCAAATACGTCACTAGTTGCTCAAAGTAATCAGGATGTCAATAATGCTGGTATAAACTCAGTTGTATGACTAATATACCGGGAAAAGAAAAAAACGTAAAAGTTATTGCGTTAATTTAAAGACAATTGGGTGAACAGTAACACGGATTGATCAAATGAGTATTTCAAATATTAGCTGAACTTACATGAAGGCACCTTTGTCAATAATAATTCAAAGTAATCGACTGAGTAACGAAAATTTTGCTTAGTTGTTTGTGTCAACATTAGCTGCATAACCAAAAAGTAACAGAATGTAAGTTAGCTTCTACGAAGTAATATATTTGTCAATAATTGCTCGAAGTAATCGAGAAAGAAAGAAAATGTTTCTTGAACTTTTCTTATTAATGCGAAAGCATTAACTGCCTCATGGAGTGAGCTGACGTCATCAGTCTGAAGTGCGAAAACGGCAGATAGTTTTCTTCGGTTCCATTTTTAAATTGTGTTATTAACAGGCCGAAGTAATTAGAAGTGGAAGGCATTTTAGTCAGCGGTGCCAATAATACCGAGAACTAATAATATATATATTTGATTAAATTAATGGCGCTTGCATTAAATTGAATTGCACTTGAATTACATTCACCGCCATTTTGATTTAAATGAGTGGAAAAACCTGTAGATCATGATATGGGGCTTAGGCCAGTAGTTCAGACATGGAGGGGTTAAGGCCCGTTAAACACGTCAGCAAATCCGTATGCGAGTCCAAGCCAAAATTGCCTATCCGCTCCCGCCGTCCGTGACATCAAAATCTATAGGACGTCACAGACGTCCAGAAGACTTTTTTTTTACAGCGGAGCTGATAAGGGCTAGGTTTCCAGTATCGTGTCCGTGTATGTCGACACAAACCTACCTGGACAGCTACCGCCATCTATAAGCGACGGCGGCAAGCACGCTACCAGTATGGTTTCCGCCGTCGCTCGTAGATGGCGGCAACCTTTCCAGCTATAATAGAAGAATGGATAGTTGGGCGCGTTGGTGGGAATTCATCGTAGGAAACAGCGCGAAAAACAGACGACGACGAAGAAGCACACAGTGTATCGAGTACAGCTCCGCTGGTCTTCCTTCTTCACGAGAGTGGAAAGGCTGAACGATTTTTTTTTTATCCGCTCGGTTCATAACGCATCCGAATGAAAGATATCGTCGGGTCAAACACGGTTAAATTAATTTAGTTGAACCACCTATATACTCGTAATACGGGTGCAGTCAGTGCGTGTCACCGACACCCGCGCCGTCCAACCAACGCAATCACAGATCGGTGTTATACGAAAACGCCCAACTTTGTCACGCGGAGGGCAACTTCGTCTGCTTTTCTTGCAGGGGTTCTGGTGACGTCAGAACGCCGAGGTCTGATGAGCTGCCTTGAGTTCTACCCACTATCCTTCCATCAGAGCCAATCAGAGCACGGCGTCTTTCTGACGTCACCCCAACCCCTGCAAAAGAAGCAGACGAACTTGAGCACCTCGTACAAGAGGCTTCGGACTACCTCTTCACTGACTCAGATCGTAACTAAGCCTAATTGACCGACTAAGTTACTTTCTTTTTTAATGCAACGCCGAGCAACAATGATGGTCGCCATTTCATGGGCACGACGCGCGTGATTGGGCCCGAGTCCTCACCGAACGCTGACGCATGCGCTCGTTTTCGATACGACCTGAGCCGAGCTCACGCCGAATGTTGACGGTGCCCTCGTGTACAATATGTCTACGTGCTCGGAGATACTATACGTGCTCGGATGACTGGCACAGCCTATAGGTGGCGCGCACATTGGAAAGAAAAGGGTCTATTAATTCGATTTAGCGCTTAACAAATCGATTACTGGACTCGTAGACTACGGTGAGTTTCAAGGGCGCATTTAGGCCTACCTAATGGATGTATGGCTGTCATATAGCGCAATCGATTAGAGAAATATATTCGCTGCCGTCTTCATTACCATTTGAGATGGAGTGCCTGTTTGGTATGGAATTACCTGGCGACCATAACCCTCCTGTTTTCTTTTTATTCTTTCTTGTTTTTTTTTTCTTTGATTACGTTTTTTGTGTCTGTGTTCTTTTTATAAGGAAAACAGTTTATGTTGCGAAGTCCGTTTTAATCTTTGAGGTTTGCGAGTTAAGGCTGGACCGCATGTAAGCCAATGGTGCTTCCTCATTTGTCACCTATACTTCCCAATCAATAGCCAAAGTCTCTACGTGTACGGCTCTGATGGATGATATATGGCCGCGCCTTTTGTAACGGGCGCTAGCTTGCGACACCTAGCCTAGGAGAAAAATATAGTGTTATCCGTTGCATCACGGGTTTGTCGTTCCTGCAAGTCAGCAGCGAATGAGATATGAAAGAAGTAATAAAACAATTAATTAATACATCTTTATATACAGTTTTACATGAATGGAGCGGTGGTCAGCGCAGCGGCAACCTGGACAATTATGCTCGAAGTGTGTAGGAAAGATCTTCGGAGGGAAGAAACAGACATGCCTTCAATTGATCACAGAAAGGCCACATTTGAAGAATTTGAGCAGATTATATCTTAAGATAGTTAATGTAATGTACCGGTTAATTTGATATAATGCGAGGATGTACTTATTTAACTGTTCAGGTTAAAATGGACTGGTGTTACGACAAGCGTCTTTTTTGGTCTGAGATCGCGCCCAGTCTTTGGCTTTCAGGCGTCCCGTGCTCCTCCGTGGACCGTCGCTCGGACGGCTCGGCTCTCCCCTTCCGGTGTCTCGGTTGCATCCGCCGTTGTTCGGGTTCAATAGGTCGTGTTCGCTATATGCGGCAAACACGCACGTAATACGCGGCAATTAAAAATCATAATTTCTTCTGCCGGTTTCGACAAAAAAAAAAAAAAAAAAAAAAAAAAAACTAGATTTTTTTGGTTTACATAAAGAAACGACGCATTGCAGAAAGCTGATACTCCGTCAGGATATGAGCAGTGGGAGATATAGGGTGCGATAGTTTGAGAACATCGCGTTACCTAAGTTAAGAAATTAAAGAGAAACGAAATTTTTCTATTAGCCGACGTCCACCAATGAGCCTAATTTCAGCAAATCAGGGTACGCGCCTGTGGAAGCTATTTCAGTGAAACAAACTTGTCAACAACAATGAAAACGCACCCCCTATAGTTCGCTGGAGTCACGAATACACCAACGCGTCGCCCCGACGCTGTTTACAAACATACCCGCATTCCACACCAGGTGGGGCACTGCGCGAGCGCAGAAACCAGATTCGCGTGAGGTGGAGCTTCTGCGCATGCGCCGTGCCGACAACAGCGCCACCGCAGAGGTGTGACGTCAGAGCCGCGTGTTGGTCCATACAAAAAAGCTTTCGAAACTCTTCTGTAAGTCTACGGGAACACAAACTGCGCTTCGCTCCATGGTTTTCATGATTGGCTCTTTTTCAACTGCAGTCACAGACAGAAGCTTCTGCTGCGGTCACTCCTCGATTTTGTTCGAAGCACGGTTTGCTTCGTAGATTTGTACGCTTCGAATGCTGTCTTCCTTTTGTGTCGTCTACTATAGCAGTGTGAGGGTGCGCCTGGCAAGTTACACATTTGCCCACCCCAAGATGGCCGCAATTGTGACACGACGGTGGCCGCCATCTTTGGTCCGTTGCAACGCCACCCTTATGAATAGCGTTTTTTTTTTCTTACTCTCTCCCTCCCACCTCTTCTAATAGATGCTGTCGCTTATTTATGGCCGGCTCAAGCAGTGGTTACGATGTTTCCAGCCGATAAAGCGGAAGCTGCCGGTAAAAAAAAAAAAAAAAAAATGCAAAGCACATAAAGTTGGGGGCTCGCCCCTACCAATAAACCGGTGGAGGAGATTATCGGGGTATTCGGCGCAGCAGTTAATAATTATAGGAGCCTCTTTCGGTTTCATCAACTTTTCACTTAGCTTTATATATGTTTCTTTTTTATTTGTTTTTCCTTTGGGCCAGGGGGGGGGGGGGGGGGGAGGCTCATCTTCGCTTCAAGGTTACATGGAGCTCCCAAGATCCTTGCCTCAGGCACCTTCCTCTTTAGTTAACTTTTTGCTTTTTCGTGTTACGTGTTTACATCGGCTGAAGTATCACACGATCGCTCTTAGCGGCGCAAAAAAAAGGCAACGTTTTATTTTTAGGTTTGTTTGGTTTTGTTTTTAATGTTCGTTCAGCGAAGGAACTACGCTCTTCCATCGCGTGTCGTACGTTGCTTCTTTTCTCGTAAACTTACCGCAAGGTGCCGTGGCGGTTGTGAGGCCTAACCGGTGTGCCTAGATTTCGGAGTGTCTCCAACTGCTCGATTAGGGTCACGTGGTTTACGGGGCCCGTTTGTAATGCGGGCTGCGAGGAGGTGACGGAAGCGTCGATAGTCTGGAAGCGTCTCCCTCTTTCCGACCGCTTCCCTCCTCGCCACACGACAGCGCCACGCATGCGCACTTGCGATCAATCTGCCCGGAACTTGCGTCCACCATTAAATCGCAAACGCTCTCCTTGAGTTGAGTTGCTCTCTCTTAAATCTAGGCTCTCAAGCCTAACGTGGTTGCCCGCTAGACCTGCTTGCTACCTGTTGCACTCGCTTCTACCTCCAGGCGGTCTTTGCGTTTACTTTATTTATTTATTTATTTATTCACTCTCATTTTGTGTTGCTTGCCTTTCCGCTCGTTTCGTTCCAAACAAGTATCTTTTTTTATTTTTTTTTTTAGTTTGAATTTGTGCTGTAGCCTCTTTATATTCCATCGAGTCTCGAAATAGGGACTTGTAGGTAGCTGCACAGGTGCATCTAGAGGTACGGAGAGGAAAAAAAAAAATAAAAAAATAAATAAAAGGAACAAGTGGGCAAAGTTGCAGACGACGGGAGCAATGATGATGTCGATGACGATCCGACGTCGGCCTTGAACGAGAAAATTGGCCGCGCAGCTTCGAACGTGTTTATTTTTAAATGACTTTTTCTTTGTTTCTGTTTTTACTTTTATCGTTCGTGTTCCTTTTTTATGTTTACTGGCTTTAAGCTGCGTAGGATTACACCTTGAAGAGGTGCAGTGGAACGATGTCAAAAATGGATGTCGGGGAGAGTAGTTTTTTTTTCTGTCTTCGGTTTTTAACCTCTTTCTATCCTCTCGTTATGATTTTTGTATATTTATTTTTAGCTGTCGCTCTCCGCTACTTCTTTCATGCCGCTCCCTCGTTTTTGTATGCCTATTAGTCACAGGGTACATTACATATTTTTCTTTCTTTTTTTCTCGACGCGTTCATTCGGGCGTGCATTGGGGTTACAAGGGTGGGACCGTATAGTTTAATACAAAGCACGACAAAACTGGTTATAATAACAGTTTCTGGGAGAAAGGGGCAGACGCCTGCGGAGTTAATATACAGTGTATAGACTTCTGTGCACGTTGCTTTTCCACCACTTTTTTATATGTATATAATTTTCATTATATTTTTTTATCTTTATCGTTGGAGTTACCTTTCTTCATGTGCGAAAGTACTATCCAACTCCGTTCAGCACCAGGCGAACCGTCCAGCGTAAACAGCTACGCCATCGTCAGACCGAACGGCCGCCTTCTTTTTGTCCGCTGACTCGCTGAGCAGTGGGTACGGGCGGGAGCAGGCGTGATCACGTGACAAAGGATGGACGCACGACTTTATCCTACGATCACGTAGCTTCCGCCGCACTGTCAGCTTATAGGACTGAACGGAGTGTATATATATATGAGTGCATAGAGAGAGCAACGCGCTGTTTACAAACAAGTTCCCCGTGGTGTGGGCACAGCGCGTGCGACGCGCCGACAGCAGCGCCACCGCTGCGTCGTGACGTCAGAGCCGCCATTTGTACGTTATGTTTGTTTTCGTAACTGTTGCTTGTCGGCGAAGTTCTTTTGTACCCCAAATTACGCGTAGCGATGCCGTGGCCAACTGGGCTCGGTTGAAGCAATTAGTGAAATAAAATGTATTTATTTACTTATTTATTTATTATTGGCATACCTCGCGTCACCCGTTGGGCGAAGGACAAAGCGGGATAGTGTGTGAGCTTTTACACCTCCGAAACTGCGGTACACGGACGCCATTTTCTTTTTGACTGTTTGGAAATGCTGTGTTTATGTTTGATCGCTGGTGGTGCGGCCTTGAAGTATATAAAAAATACTGTCATAAAAAAGAAAATAAAGAAGAAGAAAAAAACTAAGAGAGGGAGTTCTGTATTTTTTTTTTTTTTACATTCGCTTTCCCTTTATATACGATGACGACACGAGTTAAATCAGCAAAATATAGCGCAAACGTCAATCGGTGCCTTGGTGTAGGCAAACATGCGGTACTTGTAAACATAATTTTATTATATGAAAGAAAATAACAGGAGGGCTACAACCTACTCGTACTTGCGCAATCAGTATGACGTCGCTGTTGACGCGCTTGTTGAGTCAGACGAGTCAAAACGCTTAAATGCATGCAGTTCACTGGCATCTCACGAAACAAATTAATAAAAAAAGAAATTGCAGTTAGAAAAAAAGTGTGCCACATAAAAAGCGATAAATAAGTGAAGCGATGTCCAGGTTTCTCGCTTTTTTTATACATTTGTCGCTTGCTTACCTGGAACTTAGAGGCATTGGATATCCAATTGCACCTCTCCAAACAAATCCAAGAGGGTGAAAAGCCGCGATCGAGCTGAGCGCGATCGTAAGAATTCATTGATAATATTTCAGTTTCATTTACTTTAGTGTTTTTTTTTGTTTGTTTTGTTTATGGACAGGTAGGTAAAAAGTGAGCGCGGATCGAACGTGTCTATCGTATCCTATTCACGTACGCTGCACGGCACTGTCAGTGCAACCGCACCATCGGCGCCTTTTTCGCATCTTAATTACCTCGAAAGGGTATTTGGCTGGCATCGAATTCCATCGCTAAGGTACCGCGAATGAACCATAACCGCGCCAGTAGCGCCGGTGACGGCCTTTCGATTCTAAGAGAGAAACAGGAAAAAATCTGGCGGCAGCTCGTTCGCGCTAACAGTGTCGCGCCGTGTGCGTAAATGCTTCTTTGTGCTCACACCTGCGTTTGCGTGCAGTGCCGCCCTCTTAATGAAACAACCGAGGCCGCGAGTTTTTTCTTTTTTTTTTTTATGCCTCTACCATTATCGCAATTAAAAGCGGAGGTGATGATGCTAGTAGCATTTTTTAATTACTTTGCGTAATGCAAGTTTCTGGCTTTGTGGCGTTTATTCGTGCTCCTACGCGTATACAAAATGGATGCAATCAGTCGGCGTTTTTGGGTAATATTACTGTTCTCTCAACGGTTGCGACTTTCTAGCATATATGCACCTGGAATTGGTAAGCGCAATTGTTTTTCATCGAGACACCAAACAGCCATTGAGGCCGACTATATATAACTTCCGGATGTCTAGTAAACGTATACACACAACACCATTAGTATTAGGACGCGGTCACGCCGCTAATGCATCATACAAAGAATGTTCTGCAGACGTTGTATGAGGCGCAGGCCCGTACGCCGGGGGGGGGGGGCGAACGCTTTCCTACCGTCCCCCTTCCCGAAAAAAAAAATAAAATTCTGGCTACAGGCGTGCTGAGGCATGTCCGCGGATATTTCTGTCAAAATGTCCGCGGATAAGACAGCGTCTTTAGTACGATGCGTGAGAAGCGCATGAAATAGGCTAAAAATAAATTTGGTAAGTTTGACGACATGATGGCGCTTAAGACAGGGACAAAAGGGGAGACTAGACAACACGGAGCGCTACTTCAACTGTTTATTTTTGAAAAATGTCGTCAAATTCCCAGTACCAACTAGCCCAACAATCTGCATTGGTTTGGTTTGGTTTGGTAAGTTTCCTGTCGATGACGTGTGCATTGCTGTAGACAGTTTTCTTTCTATCCCACATCTTTTTATTTTTTTTTTTTACCTTTTTGCAAACAGTATAGTAGACCACAATTGACAGAAGCTTGTACAAACAGGTGGATGCTGTTTATACGCGTTAAGGAAGCAGCAGTCACGCCTCAAGAAAAACAAAAAGCAAAAAAAAAAAGAAAAAAAGAAAAGCTAGTCCGGCCATTGTGTGTATAGAAAACGCTGTGTTGGGTCAGCAGTCTGGCAACCCTGGGTAGGCCTTTAGGCAAGCTTGGCTATCAGACGATTTATACACACACCATCAGCAAGATGTCGTACAAGTCGTGTATACTTGTGGGCGCCGCCATATTGCATAGGATCTTCCTTTGCTCCCCCCCCCCCCCCCCTTCTTTTCCTCGATGTTACCGGGAAAGTATTTTTTCCCGGAGGTGCGTTCAATATGTCGTGCCGCGCAGACCGTCGAATACCTACGGGTGTGAAAACAATTACGTCGGCAAAAATGCAAAAAAAAAAAAACGAAAAAAACACGTCTACTTTCGCGTGGGAATTAATCGGTTCTACCACAGCGACCGAACTGACTACCGGAAATCACTCAAGTCATATACCATCAATCACGACGGAAGACAACAAGTGATTTCGCTACGAAGCGCGGGGAACGTCAATCGACCTTGGCAGCCGAGTAACATCGTTACGCGTAAGGACGTTACATTCCACGTTCTGCCGTTGTAGGGAGAAATATGGAAATAACAAAACAGCATCCTCGAAAAGGAAAGTCAGCTCAAACTAATCTATGGTAAGAATAAGATGTCAATCTACGATTGGCTCAAGTGAAGTCAAGAACGCAGCCGCTAAGGTTCCAAGTAGATTCCAGTAAAAATACGAGACATATAAGTTGGTAGGTTCCCGTAAAAATTTAAGACATATAAGATAGTAGATTCTAAGAAAACAAAAACATATAAGATGGTAGATTCCAGTAAACACAAGAACATATAGGATATGTTCTTGTATGTTGGTAGGCAAATCTAAAACTGTCGTTCCTGCACACACCGCATGTTTCTGTTGTATCGCATGAATATTTCTTCTTTTCATCTTGCACTTGCGCGGGAACAAAATATTTGCGTGAAGATATTGCATGGAGCGGAGCTATTTTTGCTGCTATCGCGGGGAGATTGTTTACACCCGTTGCCCGACGGAGCGACGAGCTGAACTACGCTCCTTCAACGTTCTTCTGAAGTCTTTCCGCGTTCTTGACTTTCAGACAAAGCAAGTATAGAGAAAGCGACGTCTTCTGTCTGCGTGCATTGTCGCTTTGTGGCGTCACGACACCATGGATAGATAGATGCATGCATACCGCTGAACTCTTTCAATCTGGCGGCGGCTTGCGCACCTGGCGGGTGTCCTGGGCTAGTGGCCCTATCTGTGACTTCTCAGGAATCAGAAGTTCAGAATAGCCCGGGCAAAGCCTGCTGCTCATTAAGAGTAACCCGACCATTTCTTTCATCACAAATAGTTCATCTCTCTCTCTCTCTCCCTCTTTCGTCGTTATGGCTTTCTTTTCACCCTTGCCTTAGAGCCGGCTAGGACTAACCCCCAGGCTATCCATTCTGTCCTAGCAATCTACCAATAGCAGTCTATCAAGATTTTCCATATCACATCTTTATTTTCCCGGCTAGCCTTTCTGTCCTTTGTTCATCAACAGCAATTCATCAGGATGTTCCATGTCACATCTTTATTTTCCCGAAATACTGCCGGGAAAAGTCAAAATCGCATGATGTCACGGAATCACCTGACGTGACGGTATTAGTGCAGCTCATGGCGCTACGTGACTCATGATGTCACGCGATCATGAGGAAAGCACGTGGTCACACGACCTTAGTCACGTGACTACATGTCATGACATCATAGTATCACGATTGTCACGCACGTGTCGCCGTCACGCTCATGACGTCACATCATGATGTCACCCAGATTAGGTCCCAGGCACGGGCACGAAATCGCTAATATCTGGCTCTATCGGCGATTTTGATCACGTGTTTAGGTCAGGTCAGGCCAGGTAAACTTTATTGAGCCTTTATCGTACAATGAATTTATTTTCACGGCTTCTTCTTTAGACCGTTAGGCGCTGGGGGAATGTATCTGATCCGCTCGAGAAGACTGCCGAGCGAAACTGCCGCTTTCTGTTTTAGCCGCTAGATGACGTCTTCAATGTCGCTGGAGTCGCTAATAAATGCTGGGCGTTAGCTTGACAACTGGGTCTGCGATTCCAATTTCGATGGCAATTGCAGACAGTCGCTATAATTGGCGATTTGTGAATTTTCACTGATATAGGGTTTTTGAAACCAGTGCAAAAACTGGAAAGGTGTCTTCGGTCACGATTTCTGATAGGCGAAATCCCCATATTTCAGTATTTTAATTTTTTTTTTTTTATTCAGTCTGAAAGTGGAAGTGGTAGTGGTGGTAGGGGCCGACACATTTGGCACATTTGCCTGTTTACTTTTCACGACAGACGCGTCATGCGCGCGCGCTCTCCTTTTTGCCGAGTGTCGCAACTGTTTCTGCTTTCGAGTTGGATATGGACTTGGAGATGGGATTTAAACATTTCGTAATATGCATACTTCCCACGCTGCTGAGACGTGGAAGAAAGAAAAACCTAACCCATGTTTGAGAGAGTAGTCTAGAGAGCTGTTTGTAACTCTCGAGGGTCCTTCTTTTTCGCTCGCAATTTGAAGGACGAAGGAGATTTTAGTACCGTCATTTCCTACCAGATGGCAGCAGGAGTCTGTAGCGCTAAAATTCCCTCAAAGCTGCTGCCGCGTCGCTTCATCCACGTGACTAGGACGGGAAACGTAGGGGTGCACGGGCAGAATTAACTGCTAAGCCACAAAGCCAGAGAGCAGCAAACAAAAACAAAAAATAGAAACAATCGAGGGGTGTATAATACAAAACAGGAGACCCCGGGATGATAAAAACAACATAAACTAATAAACGGCGGAACGGTACAATAAAACAAAGTAACAAACAAAACGCAATCTATCTTTTTCGCACACGTTTATTATTATTTTTTTTTTTCCTCGTGCGCGTCTGGCCTGCCAGTTTCACTCTCCTCTCTTTGTTTTTGTCGGGATTTTCTCGTTTCGCGCGCTTTTCATTCGCGCCATTTTTTTGTTCTTGCTTTCCGGCGGAGCGCGTGCAGTCTTTCTTTTTCCCGCCAAAACAGAAACAATACGCGACCGCGCGACAAATGCCAGCTCCGCGCTCGCGCGTTATTTGATGCGCGCGGACAAAAAAAAAACAACAGCAAAAAAAACCCACTTTTTTTGCATTGACAAAAAAAAAAAGTAAAGAAAAATGGTGTTTGGGTTATTTGGGATGATGCAGCACTTGTGGCTTTGAGACACTCGCGCCAATTTGACTGCAGCGACGAAAGTGCGGCATCATCGTCGCGAGAGTTCAGTCGGCACACTCCGCAAATTTCGGCCCAACGTTGTGTTTGACGAACGCCCCCGCTAAATTTAGCGGACGGTGTTTATGTGTCACTGTGATATCACCCGTTACCCCGAGACATCACGTTCCCGCTAACCTTAGTGGCGAAGTTGGTTCCGCAACATTTAACAAATATATATATTTTTTTCTCGGCTAAACTTGGCGAAGAAATTTTCCCGGTAAATTTAACTGAGAAATTTGTCGGCTGACTTTTACGGGAAAATTGTGACCTTGCGTGACGTGGCATCGCGCGACACTGCGACGTCGCAATGACTCAAACTGACACTTCGATTCTTCGCTACATTTAGTGGGAACATTCTGGCGTCTTGTTACATGGCGTCACGCGACACTGTGACTTCACAATGTCGCCACACTGTCATTTTGTTCTAAATTTAGCGTATACTCTTTCCCGCTAAGGCTAAACTTAGCGGACCACGAGGTAGACGAAACACCCACTGGATCCGTTGTGAAACCTCACCCAACGATTATCGCCGTAAAAAAAAAAGAAAAAGACGCAGCCACTCTTGGCTCTCTCCCTCCCTCTCTTATGCCTCTTCCCATGTCACGCATCAGGATTCGCAGAGTTTTCAAATATTTCAACTGCCTCCGTGTTCTTTCCGCAATGTTTACGATTAGAAACCTCGAAGCTTTTTCTTATTTTTTTTTTCTTTTTTTAAGTGGGGCTGAAAATTTTTATTTTTCTCTCTCTCTCACACACACTTTCTTCTTTCGCACCTCAATTGGAGACAATGTAGAGGGATTCTTTGGTATACGAAGCAGGACTTGAGTAGTGTATTGTCCCGCTGTAAAGACAGTCTGTAGACTGTCTTTACTATATAGTGAACTAATAAATTATTCGGCTCCAAATTGACGTTGGCGGACGACTAAATGTTTCGTGTACACGAATAAGACATTCTCTCCTGGTGCCGTAGCCCCTTATTGGCGACGAGATGTTTCGGTGGCGCGCCCTCCTAGGGTTCCTATCCTTGACGTCACGACCAAGATCGTTAATAGCGGGCGCCAAGTTCGATGGTGCGTAAGAAGTGCGGTGGACATCACGTTCCTAAATCAACACAGTTGAGGCTCTGACATTGCGTTTATATCCGTCGACGAGGGCAGAAATCATCCTGCTCAAGACGTCATAGCGAGCTTCGGCCAATCGTAGAAGGCCGATCACAGCCACGCTTGTGGTCGCGCTCCTTCTGCTGGTGCCATCGCCTCACTTCATTTCCCTCCGCTTCATCTGCAGGTACGTTTGCCACTTTGCAATTCAGCTTCACTCGTCACGAGCTACGGTTAGAGGACGGTTCGCATGGTCATGATAGTGAGTTTTAAAAAATCGTCCCAACAACTCCGCTAACGAAACCCGATACTCCGCCGCCGCCTTCGCCCAGGGATCGTATCGTTATCGGGTATCGCTATCGAGGGTATCGAAGGTATCGGATCGATCTGCTAAAGCTTTCTAATGTGATTCCCCTCTGACGGACGCGTCTGGGGCATTGCATCATTATCAATCATCATCACAGATGTTGCAGAGAGTCCACGATGATTCCGGTGGCCGAGGATGCAACCGTGCTACAGCAACAAGGGCCGCACCTGCACGTTAAAATGAAGACCCGCGTGTGATGTCGCAGGCCTACGTATTTGCAATCTTTCCATCACTATACCGCGACAGGCGAGTTGAAACATTTTAACTTGTTTTGCCCAGGCCTGTAATCTCCTTACTGTTTGATACTGGCGTGGTGGTTGCAGCTGGTGGCTTCATCTCCACAACGGGGCAGCAGGGCTGTTAGGGAGTAAGAGAGGTTGGCTTCATATAGACCTTTGCATCGCTTATCACCCGGGCGAAAAATGCTGAGTCACTGAGCTGTGGGCACATGCGCAGCGTCCATGCTAAGGTGTCCCACAGCCCAGCAGACAAAGATGGCAGCGCGCAGAAGGCGATTTTTGCAAAGGTCCATAGACCACTCTGTTTTTTTTGTTTGTTTTTTTCACTTCACGATGTACCACAGAGGATGCTATACGAGCCATTCGAAACCAATCCACTGCAGTGTGAGTATCACGTGGCCCCACAGCGTCCACAACGGTCGCCCGTAAAGCCGCAGTCGCTCTGCTCACTCATACATCACACGAAGGACACGGGGTTTCTCGGTGTCTGCGGACATTTCTGAAGCACGTCCCAAACACGTTTGCCTCCTACATATATGTATGCTTCGAACGTGTCTGCTGACGGTTTTTGTATGGCCAAGGTGACGCGTGACCGCCGTACACGGAACTGTCTTTACACTTTGCGTAACGGTATGATGGGTGCCCTGTGACTTCACCTCGACGACGGACCGTCATAGACCCGTTCGGGGCTGTGCTGCAACGGTGAGGTGAAGCAGTCTCTAATCGTGTATCGGTGTAACCGAACGTGTTGCGTGATAACGCAAAGCTCCGTGTTCCATTTCCGTGTCCTCGCAGTCGCGTGTGCCATTGGTACAAACATTCACGGCAGGCAGCAGCGAGAGGCCCACAGGTCCCACTCACTCAGCATGCAGAGGATAAGAGACGCGCACTCGAAGAGGTAAACCACGTGACCAAGACGGCAGGCGGGTTCGCGAGTTGTTTCTGCAGATAAGAAGTGTTCGCCCCGGGTGGGAGAGGAAGATTTGGCTGCTGCGTAGTTTCGGTCGTGACATACTTCGTTTGGAAGTCAGAAGAACGATTGAGTTATGTAGTCTAGGTGGCGGGAAGATCCGACGCGTTTCTTCGGTGTCGTCACACCGAGAAGAAATACGGTAGCCCCGCTTACTGAAAGGAGGAACGACGGGAAAGACGTGTAAAAAGAACACAGAAACACATACACAGACAAAATCAAGTAGATACCGAACTAAAAAAGAATAACACAAACGACGAACAGAAGAAGTTTCCCCTTCACTCGAATGAAAACCTCCAAGATTGAGTAATCCCCACCGCAGGACTTTTCAGGAGGAATTTAACGCTCCGTTAATCTGCGCAACCCAAAGTCAGAAATCTGAAATTGCGTTTTTTTTTATCTTTTTTATTTTGTGTGTACGTTTCTGTTTGAGCGCGCAAATGTTCAGCGTAATGTATTTTGCATGCAGGTCGCAATACCGGTGTGGCACATTAGGCCGATATATTTTAATGAGAGTTGGCGCCCGAGCGTGATCACACCTATCAGAATTAGCTTGCAATCTCATTCATTGTTTCTGATTGGACTGTGGCAGTCACGCGACAACACGGTATGATCACGTTAGGATCTTTGCCGTGTTCGAGGTTACGTGTACACGTGATATGAAGTGCGGAAAGCAGCGAGGTAAGCATTTTCCTAAGGAATGTCTTAGCATCACCGTCGTAAGGACACAGGAACTCCGAACTCATGCACGGCGGGAGCTTGCACGCACCGACGCTGTCCATTTGCGTTTGCAACTAGCAATTTAAAACAGCGATTTTTTTATATTTTTGCTTTGCATTGGAAAGTGCAAAGCGTTGTTCATTGCAACCTCGCACTAAGTTCTACTTCAGTTCGGAAGCTAGGTTCGCCTTCTAACTTAATTTACGTAAGCGCCATCTATGGATAAAGCTGAGAGAGTTTCACACCTTGGGAACAGCAATAAACACATCGTTCCCCATCTCAGGATTTCCAAGATGTCGATTAATTACCAGCTCGCCTGCACTCTATCACTGCTTACAATTCTACTACCTGAAGCAGGTTTTGTCTTCCCTTCTCCTTCTTTTGTGTCAAACCTTCCACCACCTTCTCAACGAGCCTTGGCGTTTTTAACGCTGTGCAAGATTGGTCAGCGACTGAGTGACCTCCAGACGGATGTGAGCTACTTTGGGCTCTGCCTAAGGAAGAAGTTTGCACAAATTCGCCTTGTATTTTGCGTTCGTTCTTTATAATGTATCTCCGACCGTCGCAACCACTGGGAAAAAACTTGGGGGGTGCTTAAGCTTCGCTTCGCCTTTAAAGGCCGACGACCAGACGCGAGATTCTGCAAGGCAGAAAATCATCCTCATACCCTGGGAAAAGAGGAAACAGGCAACGGTGGACAGGGTAGAAGGGGGCCCCGGGAGAGGAAGAGGCGGGGGAAAGGTGGAAAGCGCGAACTGGTCCTCGGTCTTTAAGAGTGGAACGCGGTAGCGTTATCGGGTCCCGTTAGCAAAGCCTTCTCATATAAACATCGTTACCAAGCCATGCAAGCGTGGTCCCATAATGCAACACGACCAGCCAAGTATGACGTCACGTGTTACGTCACACGTGGCCGCGCGCGTTGCATTATGGGATTTTTTTGTCCTATATCCCACGCCGACGTGGGATTTTCTGCGAAACGAGCTCCTTAATCTGATTTTTTTTTTCTTTATTGAGGGAGTGAGGCTCGTTTACGCCTGGTCCAAAATACGAGTGCGCAGCTAGGTTGAAGTGGCTGTCACCTCGTAACCAGCGCGTGGTAATAGACAATTCGCCACTCATGAAGGGTTGTCCATCTTGCAGCGTGTCAAGCAAGCATGCGATTGATGGCATGCGTGATGCAATGGAGCGCGGGCGTCACACGCGAGAAAGCGCCATCTCCAGGATGAAAACGAAAGTAAAACGCATCAACGAGGTCTGTCCCCTTTCTTTCTTTTGCCTTGCTTTCTGTACACTCCTGAAAATCGATGTCCTCGTCACGATAGCTGCTGCAGCATCAGCGGCTGAAACAAGCTGAAACGACCTCGAGGCACATCGCTGTGCCGCTCCTGCGGTACTTCGAACCTGCATGAGATGAGGAGAAACTTTCAAGGACGTTCCTGGTGGTTGGTTTCGTTTTGCGTTGTTTCGTTGCGCTGGCGCTTCTGATTTTCTGGTGTTACCTTATATATATATTTTTTTCTTTCTTGGTTGTATAAATCGTCTGCTCTCGTCTGCTAACGTATGCCGTCTGTGGGAGGACGGCAAGTTCCGTCTGCGAAAGGGAAATGACGTTCGTGTTTACGTTTTTTTTTTTTTTTTAAGTATCTAAAGAGCTAAAGAGCACCTTGAAACAAATCAAAAATAAAATGACTAAGAAAAACGAGGAAGCGCAACCAAGCGCGTATATTCAAGAAGCACCTGGTTCTGTATCCTCTCGTGGTTTATTCACGTGCTTCCTGCACGCTACCGCCGCCGCTTTCCTTTTACTCTGCGGTCACTGATTATTTTCTTATTGTACATTTATACACTCGAGGTAGTGAATTTCCTCTTCGAATAACGTATTGCATGCAAAACCAAACAATTCCAAAACTTTTTTTTTTTTTTTTATGTTGCCAGGTTATTGAATTTGACGGTGGTGAACTTACACAAAGCCTGAGTTGGTGACAAGCGTGCCGTGGTGTCTAGATATGCAGTCACAGTCATAAAGAGATCCAAAAAGTCACTGCCAGTCACGGCAGCCGATGCCTAATACCCTAGTTACCCTGGCACCCTTAACCGCAGTTAAGTTTGACCTCAGTCTATCCCTTCTATCCCCAGGCATAACCTGGGGATAGAAGCAAGTAGAGGCTTCGTCAATTTCTTTTTCTTTTCTTTTCTTTTTTTCTTTGTCGTACTAATAGACCTGTTGCCAAACCTACAGAGCCTTACGCTTGGCCGAAAGGAATTCTGGAAACTGGCTGCTAGAACCTGATGTAGCAGGCGACGGAGACAATGCAGGCCGGCGGACGATGTCAGGGCAGGGCAGAAAGCCGAGCGGAATTTTGCTACGCTTTCCAGCACACGGGGCGTTCCCATAATTCGTTGCTGGTTTCGCCAACGGAATTTTTAGAGTTTCTCAAACCGGCCTATATGTAGCAAGGCGTTGTGTCACTGCAGTGGGAGACAACTAGACATTTATTCCAGGGACATCAAAAGTATTTTTTTAAAGTTTGGTTTTACATCTAAAAGACACTACACCGAGCGCAAAATAGCACATGTGTGGGCATGCGGTGCTCCGGAAAAATCACACTTAGTTCCGCAAAAAACTAATCGTCTCACATTAGAAAACAACAAAAAAAAAAAAAAACGGTGTTTGTTGCACAATTTGTGGGAATAGGCCATAATCGCTGCTTGATGTATATCCCTTGTCGGACATATTCCCGTCCCACCCTCCGGCCCCCGAACTTCTATTATAACAACCCGAAAAAGAATTCGAATCTCACCAGGGGGCGCGCCGCGGACTTCTGGGGGCTTTTATGCTTCCCACCGTTTGGTCTCCCACCCAGGGCTCTCCCCCCACCGCCAATAATCAGAATGGCCATCACCGATTTCACGATGCGTGTCCCCTCCACGCGGCCGCAGTGCATCAAGTATCAAACCCCGACCCTCGGTAGCGAGCGCCATCTATTGTACTTTAACATCAACCGGGGGTTTTCTCTTATAATATGAGGGGGGATGAACTATTGTTACCTAAGTAGCTGCAGTTTGGGAAGCCATCTTTGGTTAGCCCCAATTTTCCCCCACAGCATAATATCCCGTCACTCCAGGCCTTACAGACGCTTCGCAGACGAACTGACGCTTCCCACACGACCTGAACAAACGTAGATATCTGATGTTTCTTTTTTTTTTTTAATTTGATTCCTGCTTTGTATTACCTTATGATGGACCACAGCGGACGCTACGGGAGCGATTCCAGCCAATCCAATTCAGTAAACAGGTCGCGTGACTACGCTCCGCGCGTTGCTACACCCCTCCCGAGGGTCACGTGACACTGCTTGGTCACGTGGATTGGCTTGGCTTGGATAGCTGGTAGCCCCCTCTTGCGGTCGACCGTAATGTGAAACGGAGTATAGATTCAAGCGGAACGTACAAGACGCAAGGTCCGCACTCTTACGAAACAATCCGGAAAATATACGTTGTTCTCGTATCTCGACATTTGATATGGCGCACCGGTGTACAAAAACCAGACGGCAGTAGGATTGGGGAGGGGGAGCTAGCTCAAAATTGCTGATGTCACCGCTAAGTGCAATTTTTGTGTGTGTGTGTGTGTGATCTGTATAAACGTAGCTTCCGTCCGTATTCCTCTCCTTTGTTGGGATTAAATAACCTTTCACACGCCCTTTTTCTTTCTTTTTGGGGGTGGGAGAGGCGGGGGGGGGGGGGGGGGAAGGGGGGGGGGCGATTACTACAACAATAAGCACGACGCTCCGAATATAGTCCTAGCTGTTACAGGCAATGCTCCTCGACTGCCCCAAGTTTTTTTGGTGTAATTTCGTTGTGCTCGGTGTGGTTTGCAGATGTGGACGTTGTCGGTTGGGGGCGCGCCGTAGCCCCTAATGTTACGACGTCACCAGCAATTGTGAGTGCTTTCCTTTACATTTATGTATGCGACACACGCAACATCTATTATGTTTTTTTTGTGTGTTTTTATATATAGATCACCACCAGTACCCTCATTTGTTCCCACTTAACCGCACTATAAAAGTGAATGTGCCGTGATGATATCATTTTCGCTTCTTTTAAACGGAGATACAACCATCACACTGACTGTGTTTTTTTTTTTTTTTAATAAACGTTTATTTTTTGCGTGAAGGCCAGCGTTTAGAGGAAACGCCAGCGTTAATTGCACCTAATTTGATGACGTCATCTAACCAGTAATCGTCTCTTTTTTTTTTTTTTTTTTTACGAATTCTGAATGGTCTTAGCCGCCGGAGACGGACAGTGCGGATATGCAATGCTCCCGGGCTAAAAACAACTTTCTTTTATTTGCAGCTTTCTTTCTTCATTTCTTTCTTCTTTTTTTTTTTTCTTTTTGCATGCGCCGTGAAGGAGGACATTGACGGTAGGGGGCGCCACGAATTGCCTCTAATTTGATGACATCACTGGTAATTGGGGCTCTATTGTGTGATGTGTTTATGTACGTTTGGAGCATTCGACGTGCTTGGGTGCGCGCGCGGGAAAAAAAAGATAACATCAGAACGAAATCTACCTAACGTGAGTGACGGTAATTTTAGCGCGACTTGCTCGGATGGTGGCACGCTATAGCCTACTTTTAGCGAGCGTGACCGCCGGCAGATGGAGCTGATTACGTGGCTTTTCCGCTGGGTGATGTCACGTCGTTTTGTCACGGTACGCTTGCGGCTAGTGAGTTTACGTCACCTGGAGTGGACTTGCTTATTTTGATGCTTTTTACTTCGTAATGGGTTACATATGCAAATACAAATTTGCGCAAAGCTCTTTCTTTCTTTTTTCTTTTTTTTTTCTTAGGGTCATAGGGGTACGATGTACAGTGCCTGTCGGTGGGCCTACAGATTGCATTTTAACGACGTCGCCAAATTTTGTGGGAATTAAATGTATGGTTCCTTGTTTTAGCAAAATTCATAAAGGACGCGTAGACTATTATGTGTTTATTTATAAGGAAAATTGGTGGATATTTTTCGGTGTTTATTCATTTTGCAGATATCCGTGTATTTCAATTATCTGTCTCGGACGAACGCCAAAAACGGTGATTATTGGCTAAAAAAAAGTTATACTAGGAGTTTAAATTTAGGAGTGGAGGGTTCTAATAGAAATAGTCCTGGCTGGAAAAATCTTGTCAGAAGTCGATGTTTTTTTTTCGGTTTTGATCCATTTTGCATTTTTGAGACAAACGGATGTTTAGTGGTGTTTCTCGGTTTTAGCCGATTTTGTTTTTCATGACACCGACAGATGTTTACCGGTGTTTTTCGGTTAAAACCGGAAAGTCCACGGCCCACATATATGTGATGTAACTATAAGCTGTGCACTTTCCGGTTTTCACCGAAAAACGCCGATAAGCATTCGTCGGAGACTAAAATACAAAATCGGTTGAAAGTGAAACCTAGAAACACAGATGGTTGAATATTTTCGCCCTGATTGAAATCGCAAAAAACACCGGTCGTTGAATGTTTCCGCCCTAGCGAGGGCTGTTTTCTTCGAAACTCTTCCCCCGCGTAGAGCTTCGTCAAGCGTGTTATCTCGTGGATTCTGCATCCTTCCGTGGTGATTATTCGGAGGTCAATGTAGTTTTTGGACGACACTGTCAACATTGGTGTGGTCCAGGGCCACTGACATTTGAGAACGCGTCTCTTCAGAATAATGAACCTCAATGATTCTCGCCGTGGCAGCATTTATTCACGTTTACAGAGAGTGTACAGAGCCTCATTTGTTTTTCCACTTTTTATGTCATTTTTGTTTCTTGGAAATGCGTTGCGTCATATGCAGCGCGAGAATGAATCAAATACATCGCTTCTTTATGCCGATAATCACCGTTTTTAGCCTTGTCACGCGAGTCGCCCCACCAAAATGCTCCGGCGTTTAAATAAATAAATAAACACCGAAAAAATCCGCCAAGTTTTCTCGCTAATAAACACCGAAAAATACGCACCCTAGACATAACGTAAGACCTTGAAAGTTACTGCCATGCTAAAAATCAAGCTTAAAGGCTACCGCGAAGAAACCGTTTTAGTCAATTGCCACAAATTACTGTGCTACCAAAACTTCAGATTGGGTGAGTTGGTTGTTCATGTCGGTTGCCGTTACAGCACACTTGAAACACCGTCGCTCAACCTTCCGAACACACAAAAAACAAAACTCTAACACCGCGCTTACTAACAACACTGTCTTGCGTGATCAAATTCTGCTTCTACTTCAACGATTTTCAAATAGAAAAATAATAAAGAGGAAAAAGGAAAAATTCCTTTCTAACGCCTCGGCAAACTTGCGGCTAGATAATCAATTTCATTTGTGTGACAATATTATAGACGGCTTACTATAAAAACATATTTGTCCATCAGGGGCCCTAAACTCGTCAAATACGGAGTTCGGGCCGAAGTTGACGGAGCGCACCAACTGGACAATCACGACGATGTCTTCGCGTTTTTGTCGCCGACGTCCAATCGGCGCGCTCCGCGAACTTTCGGCTCCAACTCTGTGCTTGACGAGTTTAGTGACCCAGTCGTACAATGTTCTCGACTTCGATAATTCTCCTGTTAGTTGGTTGGTTGACACTTTTGCCTAGCACGGTGCTGTTGTTGAAATGCGCCGAACCCCCTCCCTTCTTTTTTTTCCCTCTTTTTTCCTTTTTATTTTTTTTATTTTCAAGTCGTTTTAAATTGAAGTAGAAGTAGGCGCAGAAGTTTATCACGGAATACGTTAGGCCCGCTTCAGACGGGGCAATTTCGCCCAGCAACTTCACGTCGCAACACCAGCAACACGGGCCGCCCGCGTTCACACGCAGCAACCGAATTGCTACGACTTGCCATCATCATCATGAAATTTTATTTTTCTTGCAGTATTTAGACGCACAGTTATGTCCTAAAAACATGTTTTTATATCTTCAAATTGCGTTGAGAATACTAATGCATCTTTCTGAAATAGTTTATTCCCCAAAACGATCAATTTCAAACCAGAACCAAGTCTTCAGTTCTCATCATCACTACCACAGGGGTGTCACGTGAAAATATTGCATTCCTGACTGGCTGCTGCCGCTTCAAACGTCTCCGAGTTCTCCGAGTTGCTCGTCCGTTTCGAGCCGGACCCGATCTCAGCAATTCGTGTCGATCTAGGGAAAGCTAGGGAACAACCCGCCAGCAACCCCGAAATTGCTGGAAAACTTGCCCCGAATGAAGCGAGCCTTAGTGAGAGCTGTGTGAGTCTTTTTTTTTTTTTTATGTGTTTGCAAACTTGAGCGACAGTTTTTCGAGTGCATTGTAACGTCGACCAACTGCAAAACAAATGTATACAGTGTGTTTGACATTAATTCGAACATATTTATTTTTAAAAATCAGTGAAAGGTACACAATGCAATCTGCGCAATTTAACTTTTTTTTAGTACAGACTGCAGATCTCATGGGCGGTTAATCCTCCGAATAAGATAATCAACTATAATTTGTTAATTAACTTTTTGAACGAGTGAAAGCAAACGTATGGTTCCAATTAAAAACTTACCAGGGTTCATTGGAAGCCCCTAAATCAGTCAACTTGAAAGAGTTGACTTACCTCAGTTAACTGAGGGGGGTTAGCCTCAATAGAGTAAAAGATGGCGGCGTCCGCCGCATCTCCGCCCATGGCCAGCGTCAGCGAAGCAGTTATTACCATTGCGGAAGAGGGGGGGAGGCAGGCACGTAGCCAGGATTTTGTTTCGGGGGGGGGGGGGGGGGTGGCGCCCATGGGGGCCCGCCCATGACAAAATGCTGTATGAGGGGGAGGGGGGAGAGGAGGTCCCAGCAAAATCGAAGATTTCGGGGGGGGGGGGAGGAAGCCGGGCCCCATGCCCCCCCCCCCCCCCCCCCCTGGATACGTGCCTGGGGGGAGGTATCTATAGAAAGTATCGTAGCAGTAAACATTGTCGGAAAAGGTATGATTCGGGGTTAGAGCTGCCGCTAGAACGATCACGGAACGTAGTTGAAGCCAAAGCTCGGCGAGGGCGGCTGTTGTGATGTCGGTGCCGACAAGACTTTCGTTATGTCTCGCTTGCTTGAATTCCTGTGCAGAACCCAGGTGTTAGGTCCCAGGACTTTCGGGGAAACTGTGTTACATATATATATTCTTGTTTGGTAGTTTTTTTGTGTGTGACGGGCTCAAAAGAAAACAGGGGCCCGCAATGTTTATGAGTCCCGGACGCGACGGCAGTTAACGAATTCCGAAGTAACCCGAATCTTAAGCACCGGGGTTGGAAATGTGGGGAGTCGGTGAGAACTACCGCCGGGTCGGAACGACACAGCGGGGGGTGCGGGGCGACCCAACGAGGTGACAAGCGATGCTGACCAGACGCCCGGGAAAGTGGGGACGATTCCTGGAATTTTGGGGGCGCGCGGGAAAGAGAAGGGCAGTCTACGCTGAGCATCGGAAGGGGCAAGACGCCACCAGGACTCCGAGAGGTCTCGCGTAGCTCCTAAGATCTGTAAACCAGTCCGTAACTATATATGTAAATAAATCACATATATCCATTCGTAACCTTCACCTGGGTGTTCCTCTGCCACTACATCTCCGTTGGCCAAGGCGGAATTGGGGGTTGCCATCTTCACATCGGCGGCAACCCAACAAAGAACTTCAACGTCTCTCAACCACACCAGAGAGAGAGGAGGGGAAAGAAAATTAACTGGTGCAGTCGGCAAGGATTTCGCCACGCCCTTCGGAGGAGAAAGCTGTCTACATCATAAGGGACACCGAGAGCTTTGCAGGTGAAGATGACGAATGACTGGGACTCGTCACCGTTGGAGTGACGAAGTGAAGCTGCGACCCTAGAAGGACGTCGACTGTCTGGCTGTCGCCGAAGGTGTGACAGTGGGCCGCAGGAGCTCCTTGGAAGCAGACACCTCAACGTCCGACCGTCGCCGTGAGTGCGACGTGGGGTCAAGAACACCAGACGACGTGGAGTGCCCGGCAGTCACCGAAGGTGTGATCAGGAGCCGCAGGAGCTCGCCGGACACAAGACGTCAGGCCGTCGCCGGGGTTGCGAAGAAGGCCAACGAGATCGTCGGAGAGTGCTGAGTGTCCGTCTGTCGCCGGTGGTGTGACAGGGAGCTGGAAGAGCTTGACGGATACGGAAACAAGGCATCCAATCGTCGTGGAACTGCGACGCAAGGTCGACGAGACCATCGGAGAGCGTGGACTGTCCGGCTGTCGCCGCAGGTGTGACGAGAAGCCGTGGAAGCTCGCCGGAAAAGAGACGTTCGACCGTCGCCGCAGGTGTGACGGGAAAGCAGCTGGTGATTGCCGCAGACGCTGCTCCTCAAGACATCTGATCTGGACAGTGACACAAGTCGGCAGCGGCCAAGCCTGGTGCAGCTATCCGGGACAAACAGCGACCCGTGATCGTGACGGACACGACAATCAGGTGGGAGGTCCCTTTGTTGTTCTCCTCTGGGCGTCATGTTGGGTACGCGAGTAAACGCCAAGAAAGGCCAGTCATCTGAGAGCAGTAGTGAATTGGGGGCAGAAGGGGAGTCCGATATGGACAGTAACGCTTTGCAGCTCAGAAAGGAACTAATGGAGATGGAGATGGAAAAGCTAAAACTAGAGCTGGAAGTGGCTAGACTTGCCAGGGCGCAGGACACCACGTCGGGGGCCAGCGCTGCCCGAACGGAGGGGGACGAGGTACTTAGGTACTCGGGGATTGTCAGGGGCGTATTGTCCAACATGCCAGAGTCCGAACCGTTGGTGCCCTCGTGGTTCTCCGGGGTAGAGAGTATGTTCAACAGCCTTCACGTGCCGGAAAGCATCAGGGGCGCAATGATCCTCCCCTTCCTCACGGAGAGAATGAGATCGGTCGCAAACCGAATCGCTGCTGACGCGATGCCGTCGTAGCGATGCTTGAGGAGCTTCAGCTTGCTCCAGCGGAGTATCGGGAGCTGTTTTACAAAACTAGAAAGGACGAAAAGGAGTCCTGGGGACAGTTTGCATCTCGGCTGGGCGACTTTCTTGGATATTATTTGAAAAGTAGAGAGGTGACATCTCTGGAGATGCTGAAGCAGCTGCTGATAGCTGATCAGCTAAAGCGCACGATGCACCGAGACACGAGAGCATATGTCGACCTGAGCGAAAAAGGAAAATGGTTACGGCCCGCAGAAGTGGCCAAACTTGCGGTAAACTATGAACGAACGCAGAAGGAATCGAGGGCTACACAGGGGCCACCTTTCCCAAACCGCGAGGGGAATAAACCGAGTCTGAAAGATAAAGGTGTGGCTTCTGGTACAGAAAAAAGAAGCTGCTTCGGATGTGGGAAGTTGGGGCACATTCTGGCCAACTGCCCGAAGCCTAAGGATAAGGTCCCTAAAGGCGGTACCGTGGCTGGTGTAGGGCGCGATCGCAAGGAACAGCTACGTAGGGTGGTGGCAAACGAGAGGGACATCGCGACAAACACTCATATTGGGTCACGAGTTCAATTGGTCCCGTTGGTATCCGAGCATAACAAATTCCTAGGGAGGTTGGATTCGGGGGCGGATATCACGGTGATCAGGCGGAGTGTGATCCAGGGTGGGGGCTTTGAAACTTCGGGACCCATTGTTCTCCGCGGAGCCTTCGGTCAGTCAATAACAGCTGACTTGATGTACGTGCCGCTGCGTGCCGACTGTGACGAGTACGACACCGGACCACAGGTTATATCCCTGTGCGCGGTAACAGAGGAGCTGGCTGAGGGAATTGACGCGCTCATAACACCCGACGTGTACGATGAACTCCTCAGGGCGAAGGCCGAGTTTGAAGCTGAAGCCGGTGAACTGGGCCCCGACCTGCTCGAGGGGCACGGGGTCGAGCCAGTAGAACTAGACTTTGAGGAGAACGAAATTCAGGCCGAGGAGAAGTTCGTGACGCGTCCGGCTGATGAAGGAGAGGGTACCAGCGTAACGGAATTCCGCAGGGAGCAGCTCCACGATGAATCACTCAGGGATGCCTGGAAGGAGGCTGAGAACGGGACACATGGCATGGTTGTGCGCGAGGGGCTCCTGTATCACAAAGATGACGTTGATGGCCGACCTTGTGAGCAGGTGGTGTTGCCGGCGTCCAGGCGCGAAAAGGTGCTCGAGCTGGCGCATGACTCCCCGTGGGGAGGGCACTTTTCGCAGAAGAAGACCAAGAAGAGAATAAAGAGCGCGTTCTTTTGGCCAACGATGGCTCAAGATGTCAAGAAACACTGCCAGTCGTGTCATGCGTGCCAAGTACAGTCGAGGGCAAACGTACTGGATAGAGTGCCGATCAAACCGCTCTCGCGGCCGGAGCTTCCATTTCAAACAATCTTCATAGATTGTATCGGGCCGCTTGACCCTCCTTCGGCAAGGGGTCACCGGTACGCGCTTTGCATAGTCGACCTGTGTACGAGGTGGGCCGAGGTAGTCTGTCTGAGACCATTGACGGCGCAAGCAACATGTGACGCATTGGTGGGTGTGTTCGCCAGATTCGGAACGCCACAACTAATCTGCTCGGATCAGGGCACAAACTTTGTGGCGAAATTGACGCGACTGCTAACAGAGCGGCTGGGGGTGGAGATGCGGTTCTCGACTCCAGATCACCCCCAGAGCAACGGTCTAGTTGAGAGGTGGAATGGGACTTTCAAGGCCATGCTGCGTCATGTAATTCAGGATCACAGAGGGCAATGGGACAAGTACGTTCCATGTCTATTGTGGGCGTATCATGAGGCACCCAATGAAACGACAGGTGTGTCACCGTTCGAAATGATGTTCGGCAGAAGTCCAAGTGGTCCACTCACTCTACTGAGTAAGCACTGGACCGGAGAATGGGCGGCTCCGATGGGACTTAACTCGTCCGCTGAGTCGTACCTCCTGCAGCTGAGAAAAAGGATGAAAGAATCCGCTGATCTGGCGCAGGATAATACCGTGGTAAACCAGCAGGCTTACGCGGCACGGTACAACTTGAGAGCCAGGGACAAGTCCTTTGCGGTAGGAGACCTAGCGCTGATCCTAGAGAAGGACTCTAGCGGTAAGTTAAAGGGAAAGTGGATCGGTCCGGTAAAGATCGAACAGCGGGTCAGAGAGCACAGTTATGTTGTGAAGCTGTCGGATGGAAGGGAGCGGCTTGTACACGCGAACAAACTAAGGCGGTACTACGTTAGGATGAATGCAGTGGGCGTTGTCTTTGACGCTGACGATGCGTTCGGCGCACTGGAGTACGTCCCTGCGAGAGAGTCCGGCGGGGCCAATGATGAGCCTCAAATTAATCGTGCGGCACGCCTGACTGAGAAGCAACACAAAGACCTAACCAGCTTGCGGGCTGAATTTAGTGGCGTGTTTTCAGATAAGCCAGGACAGTGCAAGGTGGGTTCGCACAAGATCGGGCTTGTTGCGGGGACAGAGCCCAAGCGGACGTATCCGTACAAGATTCCGATGAAGCTCAGGGCAGAGGTGGATCGACAAATAGACCAGTTGCTGGACTGGGGTCTCATCTATCCAGTCGAGAGTATGTTCAGTCACCCGGTAGTGTGCGTCATGAAGAAAGACGGTACGGTAAGAATGTGCGTGGATTACCGGTGCCTGAACTCGATGACCGAACCTGATGCATTTCCTATGCGAGCGCCGACGGAACTGCTGTGGCAGGCAGCCAAAGCGAACTTCATTTTGGTCCTGGATATGACTCGGGGATACTGGCAGATCCCTGTAGAGCCCGAATCCCAGGCATGCACTGCCTTTGCGACATCTCGGGGTCTGTATGCCTGGCGAGTGATGCCCTTTGGGCTGCGTAACTCCTCTGCCACATTCCAGCGAGTGATGAATCAGCTGCTTGCGGCCCACTCTGCGTACGCATGTGCGTATGTTGATGATGTGGCAGTCTTCTCTGAGACCTGGGAGGAGCATATGACTCATCTAGCTGGAGTACTGAGAACTATCGGAGAGGCAGGGCTCACCGTCAACCTGGAAAAATGTCAGTTCGGCAAAGATCAGGTAAAGTACCTGGGTCATGTAATTGGAGGTGGATCCCATTCTCCGGACCCCGAACGCACTCGTGCCATGCGGGACCTAGAGCGACCGACTACAAAGAAGGAGTTGGGAAGTGTTCTCGGCCTTTTCAACTACTATCGCGACTATGTACCGCATTTCGCGGAACTGGTGCTCCCGCTGACGAAACTAACAGGTAAGAGGGTGGCAAACCAGATTCCGTGGTCCGCAGATGCGGAAGCAGCCTTTAACGCCGCCAAGGGGAAGTTGGCCGAGGCACCCCAACTGGCCGCGCCAGACCTGACGAGAGAGTTTGTCTTGACGACGGACGCGTCCGAGTTTGCGGTTGGCTCCTGTCTCTCGCAGGAGAATGGGGAGGGGAGGGAACAACCCAGCTTTCCTGAGCAAAAAACTAACCCCGACAGAGACTCGCTGGGCAACAATCGAACGAGAGGCGTTCGCGATCGTGTGGGCGCTATCGAAACTCGAAACCTGGCTTTTCGGGGCTAAAATTAAGGTGGTCACAGACCACAATCCACTAAAGTACCTCACCCTCACGTCCCCGAGCAGCGCGCGTCTCACGCGATGGTTCCTTGCGCTGCAGCGCTACGTGCGGACGCGTTGTCTAGGCTCAGAGTTGCGACATAGAGACGGCGGGCCTTGAGGTATGTCTCCGGGCTGACATGACGTTCAGTGGAATGATCTCTGGGGCCTCCCATATGAGTTGTGCTAACCGTATAGTATTATGTGCTAGTGCTAATGCATGGTTTTTTTTTGTGTTTGTGTTTCCCTGTGTTTGCTTTAACTACGAATGCACCGGAAGGGTAGAGCTTCATTCTGTAATAGGGGAAGGTTAGGGTTGATCGCCGTTCCAGGCTGCACGGTGAACACTTCGCGTCTAAGTCCTGAGCCTTTTGTGTTTTTGTTTTGGTGTGTTGCTTGTTCCTGCAGCCCGAGCAACACAGTTGGGGGGGAGATGTCAGGTCCCAGGACTTTCGGGGAAACTGTGTTACATATATATATTCTTGTTTGGTATTTTTTTGTGTGTGTGACGGGCTCAAAAGAAAACAGGGGCCCGCAATGTTTATGAGTCCCGGACGCGACGGCAGTTAACGAATTCCGAAGTAACCCGAATCTTAAGCACCGGGGTTGGAAATGTGGGGAGTCGGTGAAAACTACCGCCGGGTCGGAACGACACGGCGGAGGGTGCGGGGCGACCCAGCGAGGTGACAAGCGATGCTGACCAGACGCCCGGGAAAGTGGGGACGATTCCTGGAATTTTGGGGGCGCGCGGGAAAGAGAAGGGCAGTCTACGCTGAGCATCGGAAGGGGCAAGACGCCACCAGGACTCCGAGAGGTCTCGCGTAGCTCCTAAGATCTGTAAACCAGTCCGAAACTATATATGTAAATAAATCACATATATCCATTCGTAACCTTCACCTGGGTGTTCCTCTGCCACTACATCTCCGTTGGCCAAGGCGGAATTGGGGGTTGCCATCTTCACATCGGCGGCAACCCAACAAAGAACTTCAACCTCTCTCAACCACACCAGAGAGAGAGGAGGGGAAAGAAAATTAACTCCAGGGATCCTGGGTTCAATCCCCACCCCTGTCCGTTTCGATCTGGATGAGCATCGTACCGGCGTGCGGTCGTGTATCAGTACTGCGTGGTGCACGTTAAAGACCCCAGGCTAGCTGTGTTACTGCAGTTGCTAAGTTTCTCATCTGCACTGGGATACAATGTCGCTGTCTGCGCTCCAGTGCGTCTCGGAGGTCTCCGGGAATGCACGCAGCAGTGTTAGCAAACGTTAAAGCTGGTACCATGGCTACTTTCCACAGTTCCCTTGTAACAAGAAATCTATTGCAGCTCCAAAAGTTACGCTTGCGAAGAACGCTGGTGTTTGGCACTGCAAATTTTTGAAGGTGTAGATGATGTTCCGCTAGGTACTGGCTTATTGGTGAGTACAATACCCAGGTACTTGTAGCTGTCTTGTAGAGGGATTCGCTCGCCCTTCAGCACAACATGGCACAGATTCCGCTCTTCTGGCCGGCCAGCTGCACTACTGGCGACTTTTTATTATTAAATCGAAGACAGCGCGCATCGGCCTCCTCCGCACAGATGGATAAGAGCTGCTTTAATGCCCTTACACTTTCTGCTGAGAGCACTATATTATCCGCAAAAGTGAGGCCTGGCAGCATCCAGTTCACCTGTTTTCCTTCCTCTAAATGGGCGAAAGAGGAACCCAACCCCTACTGGAGCAGGCGCCTCTCCAGTTTCGGCTCATAGAGGACATATAAGAGCAGAGAAAGCGGACAACCCCTTGGTAACCCCCGTTACCGTCACTTTCTTCGACTTGGCGGAACCATTTAGCTCCGTTTTCACCGTGTTGCCCGAATACAAACATGGAACAAGGGACAATTACTGTTATAGGCATGTCGAGCTGTTCTAGGTGCTTGGGCAATAACCCGTGAGGCACAGTGTCGAAAGCCGCGGCAATATCAAGCAAGCAGCACAGCAGTCTCCTCTCCTCCTTACAGGCAACCTCGATACACTGGGTGATTAGGAAAAGGTTGTCTTCCATTAGTCGCAGAGCCATATGGGGGAAGAGTCTGGACATCTACTGTCCTCGGTGACCTCTCGCCGTACCTTCGCTTTTCCCAGACTCCTTCCATAGAACCGACGTCAGTCCTAGCAACCGCCTAGCAACGGAAAACTCTGGGAGAACGGCGCGGGCCTGTCCACCATTACCGATCCCAGGCCAACGCGCGCGCAGGCAGGGCCGCATGGTATCCTGCGTACAGGGACAGGCCCTTGTATTTTGTTAGGTTTTCTGGTGAGAGAATGGTCGGTTGTCGTGCAGTTGGATTTTCCAATCACAGCCGTCACGTTTTTCTTTTTTTATGATTCTAAAAGAAAGACAAAAAACCATCGCAAAATATGATTGATAAAATCAAGCGCGACAATTGTGGACGCCCACGAAAGGCTCCCATATTTGTGAGGTAAGACAATAATATGCTTGTTTCATCTTGAAACGTTTTTATAAAATGGAGTAGCGACGAAAACAAGCGAACTAGTTGCTACACAAAGCTGGCATGTAATGTGTAATGTGAGTAATTGCAGCACGAGACAGGTACGTCCCATGTGTGATGCGTTTTCTCATGCCTTCTTCTCCAAACCGCGAACTAAATGAATTTATTAGAAAGCTTTAGTTGGTCATTCGCTGAGGAAACCGGGCCCAACAGGCACGAGCTCAGTCTATGCTTCGAAGTGACAGCACGAGCTCCGCTAGTAAAGAGTAGCTCTGGAATACGATCTACTAAAACTCCCCATTATGTTATGCCTCCTAATAGAGGTCTTTTTTAAATGAAAACGCTAGTTTTGTTGTTTTTTTATCTTCCATTAATTTTCATGTAATGACATGACGATCTATGCTGGGATCTCAGCGCCATTAGGAACGGCCAATCAATTGAGTTAAATTTATTAAAACGAGCAAGCTTATAATTCGCGAAGAGCCACCTGACGCTGAGTCGCTCCATGTTTATTTCGTAACCTTCCGTTATGAAATAGACGGCTCTAACGTTACGATAAATGTTAGTGCCGGCGTCGTTTTTAATGCCAGCAAACTTGCGCAACGTTATTTTATTTTCTTCCTTTATTCGTAATTTTCCGGCTTCCTAGATGTTCGGAGAACAAGATCGCTGTTTCATTGCTGAGAAAGTTCGGTGGAGGCACACGGTAAGCATGCACGGCGTGGCCATCCCATATCAGGAGTAATGATCGCTTCGATCAAGTCAGATCTTTTGACACACTGACGCATAGTCATGAGAAAATGCAATTAGAAAGAAACGAAACTCTGAGAAACCCTCGGACGAAAGGCGTCAACTCACTTTACAATCTAACAAATAATTTTCTTCGAAGACACGGGCAACGGTGGCATTCTCGTATACGCTCTCTTATCAGAAAACTGTTCGGGAAGCCCCTCAGCTGCAAATAAGAAGTTGTTATCGTTGCGCACTGCTAAAATAACAAGAGGCGTCAACTAGAACTGAAGATTGCGAAACTTATGCGAGGGTAATGCGCGCGACGCACCGAACTTCCGCGAAGCGAATGAACGGGCTGATGACGCGGCGCGTACGGAAAGAGAATAGGAAAGGTAACCAGGAGTAAACACGACACAGCCCAAATACTTTTAGCGGATGACCTAGAACACAATAAAACAGTCATATGTTGGAGGAAACCAAGACTCAAGCATACGGGCAGGCACGTATCCAGGGGGGGGGGGGGGGGGGCCATGGGGCCCGGCTTCCCCCCCCCCCCCCCGAAATCTTCCATTTTGCTGGGACCTTCTCTCCCCCCTCCCCCTCATACAGCATTTTGTCATGGGCGGCCCCCCCCCCCCCCCCCCCCCCTCCGAAACAAAATCCTGGCTACGTGCCTGCATACGGGCATAGGTCCCCGGCGTCGGGCTCGGAAGATGGCGAAATAGGCGTGGCAATGGCATTCGCGTGGCCTGTCAGTGACGTAGTTGACGAGCTGTCAAAGAGGTTACACTAATTTTCCAAACTCTCCCTATATATGTCATTGATAAGCCGCCTATCGAAGAGCCATTTGGTGGCGCCGCTTGCAACCAGGGAGCGGAGAGGACTTTATCTGGCAGCTGCAACGCGCGCGGTGTCCGCACCTCCGTCCGATCCGACGTCCGATCAGGCGATACGACGGTCGGAGGCGAGGGTTTTCAACGCTCTCCGGTGCTACGAAAACCCTCGCCCCCCAAGGTCGTTCCGGCAGTCCGCACGTCGGATCGGACGGTTTCGTCGTACATGTGTTTCGCGCTTGTAGGAACACTAGACCACTACGTCATCAGGAAACAACTACGGCATCAAGAAACAACGGCGCACCACGGCACCGTTGTTTATTGTAAAGGTATTAGGGTAGCGGTACCGTTACGAAAGCAGTAGGGAGCTTTCGTAGACTGTTCTTCCACCTCCGCTACTCTGTCCGCAACGAAGACGCGGTTACTGCACACGCGCGTCACTAGCCTTGTCTGCAAAGGTTCGAATCTTGCATCGGGTTGCGGAGAGTGCTGTGGGACGCTGAAAACGATCTACGAAAACTCCCTGGTATTATAGTAACTGTTTTGGGGCTAACGGTATTAGGGTGATGGGAATAGGAAGTGTTAGGGAACCATTTTTGCACATCCGATACGGTATGATGGACCCTTTGGTTCGCACTGCGCATGTGCGAGTCTTACGCAGTAGCAAATGCGCAATTTGTTCCGGAGCGCCCAAAAGGGTTCCCTAAAACTCTCTATTAGGGCAACGGTATTACGGAAAGGACATTAGAATAACGCGCTATTAGGATAAAGGCATTTAAGTTACGATGTTACAGAGACGGGTAACTGTATGTCGGTAATGGTGTTAGGGTAACTGTTCTGGGATAACGGTAGTAGGGTAACGGTATTAGAGTAGCTGCATCTTGAAAACGGTAGTACAGTAGCTGCATTCCGGGAACGGTATTACAGAGCTGCCAAAAACGGTATTAAAGTAACGGTATTAGGGTAAAGGAATTGCGATAACTCTATGCTATACCGTTCTTTGAGATAGCTATCCCGATAATAGGCACGTTTAGTATTGGCTCCTTGGAAATAAGCAAAAGCAGCTCCTGCTTCACGTGACCAAGCCGAAGCCCCAAGACACCGTACTCCCGGCACCAGTGTCTCCGCGGTGTCCACGCCACGTGTCGAATTGGTTAGTGGCAGGGCCGAGACTATAAACCATTTTCTTTGCAAGCGCCACCAGGCGGTGCTCCAGTCTTTGACGTCCCAGCGAACTTCCGGTTCATAAAAATAACGAACAAAGCCCCCCCCCCCCTTCTTAATACCGCTGCTTGCAACGTTAATGAAACATTTAACCACCGAATCTCCAGGTGAACGCCCAAAGAACCAAGAAGAGCGAGATCTGTTCAAAATGTTCGAATATTCACGGACTTGTCTCCTCCAAGACGTTAAAGCGTACATTCAAAAGCTCTCGCTATATCTCCAACTTTGTTTTTCGTGTAGCATTTATGTTTTCTAACACTGTTGGCATAAGCAAGGTCAACAGGCTGGCAAAGACGAAGCGACCGCAAGTCGCTTGGGACGCAAGCAGCGGCTTATGTATACCAGGAGAGCGGTTGCCGCGCCGGTTCCTTTCGCAGACTGAAACGAGTAGAAGTAGCGACGCCATACCAGACTATGATCCAGGCCTCGTTTATTGGATCTAAGGTTCCGTAAACACACTGCGACCGAGATAGTGTCGGGTCGTATAGCCCCAAACCACTCGTCGACCAGAGAGCAAAAGAAGTTGCATATCGTCGTCACAGGCCGACAATACACATCCTTCGTCCATCGGATCCAACCCCCCCCCCCCCCCCCCCCCCGCCCTTTCGACCACTCATGCGCGGGCGGAAAAATACTTCCCCAACTAGGGTGTGAGGACGTGGATAGCGAGGGAGAGGCCAAACGCGGGTTACCCGCTCTCCAAAACGCTCGCGTGCGACGACGCGAAGAGGCAAAGATTGCGTAATCGCGATTATATCAAAGTTGGAGAATAAGAATTCCCACAGTGTCTATTCACAAGATCAACATAATCCCTACGATCCATTTCTGCGCTCGCGTAATCTTCCTTTCTGTCGCTGCTGCATCCTGATCAAACCCAAATCGAAGATTCAACCCCCGTCTACCGACGCCACCTTTGAAGAGCGCGGGCGAGGACAGCGCTGCATTAGAGCGCTTGCTATGTCGAACGCGACGCCACCCATTGTTTCCGTGGCATATTACGACAGAAATAATCGGGACATTAATAGGCTTCGGCGCCGCAAATCATCCCAGTGTGACGGCCGTGCGTTATATATGTCACGCCACAGGGCCTGATTCCGGGGATGTATCGAGTGCGTGTATACCACCGCCGCTACGCTCACGTCGGCTAGCATACACTATAATAGAGCCGTGTTGCTATCGATAGAGACATATTTGTGGCGGTGGCGGTCGCGTGTACCGGGTTGCTATTGTCTGCGTGGACCGTTTTTGTAAAGGGTTGCTTTTATGCGTGATGAGGATGACGAATTGTGCGGGCACAGAGTGTCGCGCACCTGTTCGTTTCGGCGGCCCGGCAAGTTGTGCTTTTCAGCTGTTATATATTTTTCACGATTCAAGCCCGCCCCGTAAACGAGCCTGGCTTGTATTCTCTGAAGAACTGTCATTTCGGTCCTCGCTGCAGCCGAAGCGCGGCTTAATTTAGTGGCGCGTTTACGGCGAGGTATAGGTGTGGCAAGCAGTCCCTCCCCATACCGCTGCATATCGTGCCACGGCGTCGCTTGCTCTCTGGGCCGACGTATTTGCTCCCAGTGTCCGGAAGGGACGTCAGCGTGCTTATTTCCGGTCGTGATTAGCGTGGCTGCAGCTTGTCGTCTAGGGGGCCCCCTTCATTTGATGCTGCTTTTGTTTCCTTTCCGCGGTGTGTGGGGAGGCACGCTACATTTCGCTCTTGTTCGCGGTGATGAGCACACTCGAACCCAAGTTTTACGAGCCTTTGGAGAGAGCGTGAGTCAAACAGCTGGGAATGTCTAACTGAAAAGATAACGTTTATTTATTTATTTTTTTAGTCGTTCACTTTTGCCTTTTGTTTCCGCACCTGATTGTTTCATACGGTACCTGTGCATGAACGCCGGGATTACCTCTGCGCTGCTACTTAAAACATTGAATGCTCTTTTGTTGTTGGTGCGCCAAAGACCTCATCGCTTCATAATTGTGACTTCATCGCTTCAAGTGACTTCATCGCTTCTGCTGCATTTCGTTTTACGAACCCTACGTTGAGTGCGCCGAGATCTCAAAGACATGATACCGGCTAGGTTTCTTCACGTCATCTACAAGATAGCCCAGTTGTGCATCAGTCTAGCCTTGGCATTGTTCTTGATGCATCAGTTCTTCAAGCAGCCGTCCCACGTCCAACCCAAGATTGCAGTGCTGCAAGAACCGAAGTCCATCAAGGACGAACCTGCCAAGACATACGAAGTTCTTGTGTGGAACGCATTCGGCACAGAGTTTCTCAATCTCCACTTTGGAGACCAGGTGATGAAGACGTGTGCTGTGCCCTGCCGGTTCCGACAGGACAAGCGGAATGTACGTCGAAGTGACGTCCTCATCTTTCAGAGCAACTGGGTTTTTTGGGATGGTCTTCCGCAATACCGTAGTCCGAACCAGGCGTATCTTCTCTACGTCATGGAAGCCCCACATAGGCTACCGTCTCCCCGCAAGAGGATAGATGGCGTAAAGATTAACTGGACGCTGTCCTATCGACTTGACGCCGACATCGTCCACAGACATAGCTTTCAGGTTGTGCGCAAGCCAACGCAGCTACTTGACACGCCATCGCAGGCGCCGACAAGCCGAAGTCCCAAACCAAAGCCGGTAGTCTGGATAGTATCCAACTGCCATGGCTTCAACCGTCGTGAGCAGTACGTCAACGAACTTAAGAAGACGATTCAAGTGGATATCTACGGACAATGCGGCCATCTGCGCTGCAAGAGCAAAAAATTTGGCTGTTACAAGGAGGTGTCGGCCAACTACTCCTTTTACCTTGCCTTCGAGAATTCAATCTGCAAAGACTACAGCACCGAGAAGCTGTTCCTCCCGTTGATGCACGGCATGGTGCCCGTCGTGATGGGAGGCATGGACTACGCCAGGGTGGCGCCTCCGGGATCTTACATAGACTTTGCGGACTTCGAGTCTCCGAGCGACCTGGGTAAGTATCTGTGGCGTGTTCATAATACACCGGCAGAGTATCAGCGCTTCCTGGACTGGAACAGAGACTACGCCATTGAAAGACCCTCATTTGGTTGTACGGTGTGCGAGGGAATTCATCGCCTGTTTGCGGGACCTCCCAGACACTACAATCATTTACTGAGTTTTCTCGCAGACGATGCTCATTGCTCGACGTGGCAAGAGGTGCTGAAGAAGAAAGCAGCAGCTCGCCATCGTTGAAGGAGGATCCTTCTAATTGAAAAAGAATTTCCTGCGTGTCTGAGAGTGGCTGTTGTCGCCTCGTCAAAAGACTTATCGTTTCTTCAGAGCCCCGAGGGAGATATAACTCTTTTAGCGAGACGTCGTCTGCCACTGTCAGGCTTTCAGTAGATTTTCTTTACGACATCTTCGTGTACGATCCTTCACTTCCTTCGTGTTCTGTATGTAAAACTGGTCTCATAGACCCTCTTCAAAAGTGCGCGCCATCTACTGCTGTGCCAATGATTCGAGTCGCCCATTGCTAGAGCAAGTACACAATTGGACACGTGGGTTGCCTCGGCGTCAGTTGTAAACTCGACTCGTCTCTTACAGAAAGGGAAGCGCAGCATGAGCGTTCGGCGAAGATTTGAATCCAATTGCACGTTTCGTGCCCAAAGAATGGTAACCGCCAATTTTTTTTTTAATCTGCCTTTGAAAATGGTCTATTCTTGCATCTATAGTCAAAAGAGGTGCTGGGTGTCAAGCAATACTAGTTTATACGTGTAAGGTATAGTTTCGCGGCATACGTTATATAGTGGTTGAGTTCTGCATGTTTCTTTGCGTGGGATCGGATAAATACCGACACATGCATGTGTCCCACCGATTCGAATTTCGTAAGATGCGATGTGCATACGAATTCGCGTCACGACGATCTTGACAAGAAACCGGACAGTTGTAAAACACGGAATCGTCCCCGTTGACGGGAACGACTCTATAGCTTTGCGGGGTAACCAAGTCAAAAGTATTCGATCTCGCGCCGCTCTCGAATTTACGAGCGATTTCCACGCGTATGTTCCGTGGCAATAAAACCGTTACCACTATGGCGTATGCATGAGGGGCTGCCTGCTGCTGCTTCACAGGAACGTATCTGTGCGTAACAAAGTTGAGATAAAAAAAAACAAATATAGTCGAGTGCAAAAACAAAAAAAAAAAAAAAAGCAGTGCCCGGTTTCTTGTCCATATCGCGTATAGTGGTCGACGGAAACTGACGATTTTGTCGATGAAGAGTCGTAGACCGCGTTGCGTTGGGTTGATACAGGGCATGGCCAATTTAAAAACTTCGAAAAACAGTTGTTAACAGGCATGTTAATAGTGCATGTTAATAGTGAGCATGCTAATGCCTTATAATAAGGAAAAATATTACATAGAGAAAAAAAAAATGTCTCGCGGCAGTTTCCGCCTAGCGGTGGCCCTGGCCCCTAGTCACAGGGCCGAAAATTATAATTATCGGGCTTGCTTGGCTCTGGCTGGGCTATCTGCCCAGATACTGGAAATGATCTACCAGAACACACATTACTTTTTCAAGAAAGCGGAAGGTTGAGATTCGAGTGTTGCTTTTTTCAAAACCGGGAAACATGTGGAATAAATGCACGCCTATACTTCGTCTCACCTTAGTATGGACTATTGTTAAGCGCGCGTGCTAAAAGCGCAAGCAAGTCGCTTTAAGTAAAGCCGCGGCGGCTGCACGAGCGCTCGTGCAGCAAGTGCTCTAGTCAAGGCAGTCAAGGCTGGCCGCTCGCGCTAGCACAGCCTTCGCGGTTAGTCCATGCTAGGGTGAGACGAAGTATAGTTGTTTTCAGACAAACTGCGCGTCCAATCTTTTTTGTTTGAAAAATAGGTGCGAGCCAATAACGAGTATCAATGAACTTTGTGACCCAAAAATACCATTTTCTTAGCGAGACTGAGCAGGCGAAACGTCATCATCAATATGTCTTCGCAGATCGCGTTACGATAGAAGGTAAAAGAGGTCTTTGGTCTCGCGTCATTCGCTTGGGACTTCAAACCGCGTCATTCTTTTGTGATATTTTTGTTTGTTCAATTTTACCCATCGCTTCCGTTTTGTCGTTTTCCGCGTTTCTCTCAAGTGTTCCACAGACGCCGTCTCGCAATGACTTTGCTATCGGCAGGACTTTGACAGCTTTCGACCTTTTCGCTTCAGTGGAATTTTCTGCGGCAGTCTCTCCCACTGCTTACTGGTGATTAGGGCCGGCTTTCTTGAAGCCACGTCTTAGCAAAGGTTGGGTCATATCCCCTTGCATACTGATAATGCCTGCACAATCGCCGGTTGCCAGCTATCACCACAAGGGTGCGCCGCTTCCGCATACAAGAGAGAAAATGTGAACGACGTGAATTATCTTCTCTCGTGCGTTCTTGCATTCTTAGTGCTGTTTCTGGTATTTGTCGTGGTAGCTGTGGGCAGGAATAGGTGCCGAGGCTGTTTATTTTACGAGAACCCCAAGCAACACCCTGAACCATGGAAAGTGACTGAAGCTCATTTCGAGGAAAGACTGCGTCTCGTTTTTTGCCTCCTGCTACTCAAAGTGTCGTGCATGCTGCCGAGGCTTCACTCAAAGCCCAGCTCGGCTCAGGCCTCCCTGGCATCAAAGCTGTATCAGCCCATGTGCCCTTTCAGAACCTCTTTCGGTGCTGCTTGACAGGCTCTCAGTCATTACCTGCCCAAATCTTTCTCGAGCACCTCGAGATGGTGACGGGTGCCTGAAGACAGGCACAGAGCGTCACTACAAAACGTGAGCCCCGGTACAGCTAGCACCTTCCACACTGTTTAGGTGACTTCGTAGCGGTTGTAGCCCCAGGGCCCAGAAGACCCTGCCGTTGCAATTCCTCTTCTCACCTTCTGCTCTTCACCTAATCCTTGGCCACATAACGAAAAACCTTCAGTGTTCACTGTTTCGACATTGTGAAAGTTTACCAGCTCGTCTGTCTGGTATGTTATTTCTGTTCGGTCATACCTATCCGTTCGCGACATTTATTCGCGTTTAGAAACTACATATGTTGCTGCTCACCCGCTATGAAAATATGGATTCCCAAAGTATTGGAATCACGTAGATCATAATGTAAAAACAGCGCAAACAAACACGGACGAAGGAGAAGAAACACGCAGACGGGACAAGCGCTGACTCGCAACTGAAACTTTATCACTTGAAAAAGGAAAAAGAAAAGATAAAAACACACACACGAGGAAGACCCCAAATCAGCACTCTCACTCAGACAAGCACGTGTTAGCCCCTTCCCCTATCAGCACCATCACATCACCGCGTGGCCAACTTTCACCCTCTCGCGCATGAATTCAAATTCTTTTTGTGAAAGCGTTATTGAGGCCTCACTCACACACCGATCCCCAGAGTGACAATGTGAAAGGCCTCGAGCACTTCTCTCGCCAATCTATCTTTGTTTCGTCCTAATACTGCAGTGTCAGGGAAGGACGGTTTACACTTGCATACGTTGCAGTGCAACGAGAGGTGCCCTCCAACCGTGGCACTAAGGGAGTAGTTATGCTCTCTAAGCCGATCGTTTACACATCGTCCTGTCTGCCCGACGTAACACTTATTACACGAGAGGGGGATCTTATAAACAACCCCCTCACAGCATCTCACGAACGGTTTCGCATGTTTCTTTCTGCACTCTCGTTTTGGGTGCCCTTCCGCTCTTGCTTCAATCCTAGAGCAGACCTGTTTAAGTCTGAGGGGGGCTGAAAACACCACCGGTATGTTATATCGGCTTCCGACCTTCTTTAGACTATGGGAGATCTTGTGGATATACGGGATCACTACAGGCCTTTTCTTTTCTACGCTAGGCTTATCCGCCTGGGATCCTTTAGTCCGCTTCAATAATGCACTTGCAACGTCAGACAGTAACGCCGGTCGAAACCCCGCTGCTCGTAACCTTTGCACCTGTGTCCCAAAGCTCTCAGAAAGCGTATGAGGGCACGACTTTTTCAAGGCTGCACCCAAGCAAGAGAGTGCTATGCCCCTCTTAATCAGTTTTGAATGAGCCGACCTGTAATCCAGAAGGCCCTTCTTAGATCGCGGAGAGTAGCACCAACACATGTGACCCTCGCTGGAGCGTAGGGAGAGGTCAAGATACTGGAGAACCCCTCCTTTAGGTACCTCCACGAATCGCGTACGTTGCGGTGCTAGCCAGTGCGGAGCAGACAAGCATCGTCTTCATTGTATGACGAGGTGGCGTTCCTGGTGATGGTTGCGTGAAGCATGCAGGCGCAACGGTGCCAAAGCACGAGTTATTATAATGTAGGCTAGAGGTCCCAGTGGCGCTAGTGCGCTGCGGCAAATTGAAGCAGACAGCAACCAGTCCGAAATTGACTTCCGGTGATGCATTTCTATGGGAAAAGCGCGTGCATGTTCTCCCTAAGCTTGATTATAAGAGTAAATATCACGAATAATTCGTACGTACTAGGTAGATTGGAACATTTCTAAGTCACGCAGACGAAGTAAGTGGTCAGCTATGGCGTTTTTATTTTAAATATGTGGCATGAAAAACGGTGCTAAAACGGCTTCGTACATGTATTTATTTTTTATGTGCACTGTCGGACACTTTTAGCGCGAACACGGCGTCGGCGCTTTCCAGAATGGGGGATATACGTGCTAAACGAATGAAGGAAATGTGTAAAACCAAGAGAGACGCCAAGAACTACGCAGTAACACTGGATAAGTTACTCTTTGTGCATGCAGACTATCAAAGTTAATTGAAAGCCACGTCATATAGTCCAATTTGCAATAAATAAGTACTGCTTTATTCTTTCTGCTCGTGAATATATGTGAAGATGCTTGTTCTATGTTCTAAACATCACCCGCACGCTCGAAATCTTTGAAAATAGAAAGAAGCCAGAGAACAGGAGCCAGATAAAAGCTACCCGACATAGGAAATAATAAAAAGACGCAGCTTTCATAGCCCACGTAGTTCATTCTTTACATTTCGACTGTTTCTATGGCCGCTCGTAAAGATGCTCGACGGAGTCATTTTCATTTAGTTACAGGGCGGGCATATTAGCAATATATAAGCACCACCGGAATGTTGGCGAATCTTAAACAAACCTTACATTCCTTTCGATTGTTATTTTGCCTAGAATTGTCGCTCGTTTTTACATATCTGCCATAGAACGGAGGTTTGGGCCTGAAATATAGCGAAGTTTAACATCGTTCAGTGGTAAAGAAAAATGCTGTAACTAAAGCAATTACACTTTTGCTATGTTATTAAAGGTACATACTATTCGGTACGACCCAAATAACAAAATTTATCTATGATATTTTCCGTCGAAGAGACAAAATGCACCCGGCGTTTTCCCATAGGAATGCACAGGAGCACCGCAAACGTAGACTGGTTGCTGTCAGCTTCAATTTGCCTCCCGGAAGTCTCATAGACACTAGCGCCAGTTGAACCTCTAGCGTACATTATAATAGCTCTACGCGCCGAAGCATGGGGAAGTCAGAGATTGGGCAGGCATTGCTAATATAACGAAGGCTATGGCTGGATGAAAGAAAGCACGGGCAGAGCCAATGCACGAGCTGCAGCGGCACCAGAATCGCGTCTCGGTCGCGCATGCACACATCAACGTCACTAGATTACCTTTGGCACAAATTTAACCTTTCAGATGCTGATGACGGTATCAGCACCACCTTGCGGAGCTCTGGAGAAGCTGGACTGTGGGAGGCAGAAACTCAGGGAGAGAAGGAGACCAGAGCACGTGGGGAAGTCAAAACGCTGAGCTTTGGTTTTAATGATTAGTGTATAAACCTAGTCACGCCTTTGTCGCCACATGCACTCGTCGAAGGCGTTCGAATGCGAAAGCCAAACACCGGACGCCGACGTTCCGCGTTATATAACGCGCTCGACGAGTGCGGTGGAGACAAAGGCGGCTATAGCTTCGCGTCTACCCACTATAGCCATTCCAACCAGAGCTCGGCGTTCTGACCTCCCTGCGACCTCTCGTTTCCTCGGCTCCCCCGGTTTCTACCCGCATATATGCTCCTGCTGCTGTGCAAACAAGCGTTTGGAATGGCCGGGGAGAGCTTTGCGTGCCAGGCATATCGGAGGCCATGGTTCTCATTCGAGACACTGATTAAGCTACGCTAAAACCCCTTGATAAGGGCGTTTTTTTTCAGAAGTACAGGCAACCATTGTTGTGGAAAGAGGCAAGACACGTACCTTGAGCATTGAGCAGGTGCTTCGCCGCCATCGCCTCCAAGGGCCGAATATTTCAGTGCTGCGCCGACGTTTGCTTCCAAAGTCCACTCGAGACACAAATGCAAACACATCTATAGGGACTCTAAGCCAACGTTACTGGAGCAAGCTCCAATAACGCTCCAGTAACTTGTTTCAGTAACGTTGCTCTAAGCTATATACGCTTCAGAGGAATGACACTTCAACCATCTTAGGGCCGGTTGCACCAACGTCGCTTACCTTAACCCAAAGCGGCTCTTTCCTAAGTCGGCTTAGCGCCCTAAACCGAGCTCGGATAAGCACGGGTTTAAATTCCGGTTGCACCAACATTAACCCGGCTTTACAGACGCGCCCCTAGCTAAACGCTGGATTTGCCTAGGGAATGTAGGGACAAACAGAGCGAACTAGGGAACGCTCAGAGGGACGAATACGATTGGCAGAGAGGAATCTCGTGATGTAAACAAAAAACCTGCTGTAGTCGCAGTCGTCGGCGTCTGCTTTTCGCTGTATTTCTTCGGTGAGTAACGAATTAAAGGTATCCCAATTCAATCATTTTTTTCGCTTCACTTTCAAAAACAGGAGTCAACGCTTTAAATAAACACGAATGCTCTTTACATCTGTGATTGTGTGTTTAATATCGGTTGATAACAGAATATTTTGACAGTGACAGTAGTTTTCGTGCTCACATTTTGAGATAAAGGAGCCATCGGGGGCCCCAAATCTCACCGAACGCGAGAAGGACGCTCTACTCGCTACATCGCTGAAGACAAAACATCATCGAGAATAAGTAGGCAGGTAAGATGACTACTAAAATGAAGTCATGCCTGAGACCGATGAAGTTCAAAACAGTGACGAACTTGCCACAGCAGCTGTGAAAATGCCCACAAATCGTCGAATAGAAGTCGTCGAGTTGTCGTCGCCACGAATAAAAGAGATAAAGCAAAATATTCCTAAAAAGCGCGATCACCAGAAAAGTTACGGTTATGGGACGATACTTTTCTGAAGCCAAGATTCTACTCGCGAGACAAGGAAAATTCACTTAAGATTGTCTCGAAACTCAGAAAACGAAAGAAATTGACTTTTCGCTGTTTTATAATTTGAAAAGCGCCGCAATCTGATGCAAACGGCAGAAGTGTCGACAATCAGCTGATCGCCGAGATCATGCACTGCCACTATTCAACGCGCTGATCGGATTGAAGGATATGCGTTGCAAGGAGAAATAAACAAGCTGGTAAATAACAATACGTTACAGTTATGCGAAAATCAGTAAGATATACATACGAATAAGCTCGTTGACAGAATAACCAACGGGAAGACAGACGTGAGCCCCACAGCTCCGTACGTATCTCGGTTAGGCCCGCTTCAGACGGGGCAATTTTGCCCAGCAACTTGACGTCGCAACACCAGCAACACGGGCCGCCCGCGTTCACACGCAGCAACCTATTGCTGCAATTTGCTATCATCATCATGAAATTTTATTTTTCTTGCACTATTTAGACCCACAATTACGCGCTATAAACGTCTTTTTACGCATCTAAATCTCGTTGAAAATACTAACTCATCTTTCTGAAACGTTTTATTTCCAAAAACGATCAATTTCAAACCAGAACCAAGTCTTTAGTTGTCATCATCACCGGTAGAAGGTATCACGTGAAAATATCGCGTCCCTGATTGGCTGCAGCCGCTTCAAACGTCTTCGAATTGCTCCGAGTTGCTCGCTTGTTTCGAGCCGGACCCGATCTCAGCAATTCGTGTCGATCTAGGGAAAGCTAGGGAACAACCCGCGAGCAACACCAAAATTGCTGAGAAAGTTGCTCCGTCTGAAGTGGGCCTTAGGGCTAACACGCACTGAGAATGGAGAGCCAGCTTGAAAACAGGGGTCGATAAACACTTCACGCGACAATATTTTGCATCCTTGTCACAATCGAAGGTCATTTTGTCGAGAGTCTCACGCTGTTGTAGCCTAAAACACTTTGTACAACCAATTTCGTCCACCACGTCGACCGCCACAAACCAGCCGCCATGTTTTAAATCCAGGATTAAGAAACAACCAAAAGCAAAGCGCCCAATGTTGAACGCTTACGATAAGCGTAGTTTAGTGCTAGGTTTAGCGATAAGCGATTTTGGTGCAACTGAATGAAACCGAAACTTAGCTTAGGTGCCCGGCTAAGCTCCGCTTTGCGCTAAGCGGCGTTGGTGCAACCGGCCCTTAGTCCTTAAACCCATGGTTGCCAGTTATCTAAGGCTTTATCTGAAATCGCAGGAAACGCTTTTCCGTTCTCCAGAAATGTTAAAACAGTTCACGACAGAGCAAGACAATATCACCTGATCTGCCTAACATTGTATCTAAAACTTAGGAAGTAGTAGTATTTCTTTTTTTTTTTCATTTTGACGATCGACGCGTCTGCTCTGCAGTAAGAACCAAGATGGTGGCGCCCACTAGCAGATCGGGGAACGGAGTGCCGATACTCTGAGCGTAGCTCCATCTAATAATGGCTCTATACCTGTTTTCACCTCAAGAACCGAAGTAAAACAAGTCCGGCTCCTCGCGGAGCATTACTAATTTCCCACTTCATGTGGATAATTAAGACATATGTAGGTGAATTTTAGATTATATATATGTTATCTTATCAAGACGCACACGTTCCAAATGCCAAAAGCATCGCTTTTTCCTCCGACAACCAAATCTCGTAAGAACTACTTTGCGCCGCGTATGAACAATGCGCAAAACTTGCTTTTTTCTAAAGGTGAAAACGGGTATAGTTCTCATCAGTCAGTTGGGTGCGCCACTGCTGCCGCAATGTATCGAGGGAACTCTATCTGCACGTGCGGCAACCTCGCTGGAGCCAGCTGGAGCTCTGCGGAGCACGAGACGGAACAAGCCGTCTCGTGCTCCGCAATCATTCCTAAGTTCGGTTCTCTGGCGTCACCACACTCTCTCATCTCCTCCCTCTCCCTCATCTTCAATCCGCACTCAGTGGCGCCATTTACTACTAAAAACGATCCAGTGACTTTATTCACTATCCGGCCACAGGCGTGTGCATTGCTGTTGAGCGCGTGCTGAGTGCAAGCTTCCCCCCCCCCCCCCCCGGGTTCACTTCGCGCCGTCAATGCTGTGGACCTGGGCAGCCTAGGGTGCCTTCATGTGCGCTTTGCTTAGGGTGGAGACATCTGGCCATTTTGTCCCACACTTTTATTTTTCTTTTTTGTTTAGAAGCGCGTGAAAGCGCGTGTCCCTGCACGCGTTTGTGGCGCTGACTGTGCTGTGGCGACATTTTAGTTTCGTCGATTTCTTTGTATTTTACCCGTGAGCGCGTGGTGTCGGCATCGGGTACTACAAAGGGTGGCATCACCCTAAACAGAAGGACATTGAGGCACCATGAAGGCTGTGCTAGCGCGAGCGACCAGCCTTGACTGCCTTGACTAGAGCACTTGCTGCACGAGCGCTCGTGCAGCCGCCGCAGCTTCATTCAAAGCGACTAGCTCGCGCTTTTAGCACGCGCGGCTAACAATAGTCCATACTAAGGTGAGGACGAAGTATACAAAGGGTGGCATCACCCTAAACAGAAGGACATTGAGGCACCCCAGGGCAGCCTATAGACCTTTCCAAAAACGAGCTTGTGGCCGGTGCCATTTTTAGCGTTCGTGCGTGTGGCGCGTGCTTTGCCCGCTTTCCGAAGCGACGAACACGCACGTGCTGGGCTGTGAAGATCGCACGCTGGACTGTGATTTTATAAACATTGGAAATGTCTATACACGTTTGCAAGAAAGGCTCCTGTGCGCTGTCATTTTGAGCGATGCTGGCGCCGCCTAACGTTTCCGCCATGCTGGGGTGCGCCAAGGGCACCTCAATGGGGTGCGCGATGACAAGATGGCGCCGTCGTGGATCGCCGAAGGCCAGCGTTAGCGACACACTGTTTCGGAACGCACGAGGAGGTAATCCACACAGAATCGTAGCATCAAATATTGTAGGACGGGGTATGTTCAAGGGTTGGAGCTGACTTATAACGATCGCAGCCTCTGTTCCAGCACGTCGTAGAACGCAGAACTGCCGCGAGCGCAGCCATTGTGGATGCAATGGCCATGCGGCTTCTGGCGCATTCTGATGAGCGATTCGACGCTCTAGATATTTTTTCTCAATTTTCAATTTGTTACTGGTTTAGGTATTTTATTTAACTGTTTGCGCTCTTTCGCGGTCGAAGACAACACCCATACGTTTTATAATTATTTTCTTTTTCTTTCTGCGCTCAGTGGTGGAGGCTTCAGCAAGAGGCGCTTGGCAACACTGTACGACAAGCAGCGAACGTCCTGGCTGGAGAGTATGTCCGCCTCACCTTGGCGCGCGGTTCGAGGTTAAGCCGGTCTCCACTTGCAAAAGTGTATATGTCGATCGTCGATCTAGCTACAGCTCGTGCTAGTGACCAGATCTGAAAATGGTGTTTTCGCTGACGTCATTTGGCCCACCATTTTGTCGTTATGAGCTGTCAATCGCGTGCCCAAGGCGGGCATTCGAAATTTTCGCATGACACCCTAAAAAGCGAAGTGAACAGAAGCTTAGAGGTCTCGCTTATATCCAACGTGAAAATGGCGGCTTAACGTCATGTGAACACCCCCCACCCCGCCATTTCCCCATACCACTCTTAACTGGAGTCACTAACGGTAATGTGCCACGTCTGCTCTGTAAGCAGGGCAAACTTAAAGGACACATGCAAAGAAAAAAAAAACATTTTTTTTAAACAGCTTAGATGGAAAAAGGATATCATAAAACGATTTTACAACGAAGAAAAAAAAAATTTAGAGCTAAATTTACGGCGCTATACGAATTTGTAGTTGGCGCCCGTGGGCGCCGCGGAAAAGTGGCCCTTATTTATCACGTGACGGGCCCATATTTGTCACGTGGTGCTCGCGCTCTTTCGGAAGCTTCCTTTGGCCTCTAAAAGTAACTTATTCATCTTTGTTTGAAGTATAACAAAAAAAATAAGATTAATCAGTAACTTTTAGAGCCCAGAGGAAACTTCTGAAAAAGCGCAAGCAGACGTGATAGACCTGTGCGCCGGTCAGATGACGGCGGCGGCGCCCCTAACCAGACGAACTTGTGCGGCGGCGGCGACGGCGGCGTGGAGAAACGCGTTGAAGTGGCGTTCGCACAACGCTCAGCGTGCGGCGGCGGCGTGGCTTTACGGCGCCGGCGACGCAGGGCGGTGGCGCGCGGGCCTACCACGTGACCAGCGGCAGCTCCGGCGGGCGCCAACTACAAATTCGCATAGCGCCGTAAATATAGCTCTAAATTTTTTTTTTTCTTCGTTGTGAAATTGTTTTATAATATCCTTTTTCCATCTAAGCTGTTTAAAAAAAATGTTTTTTTTCTTTGCATGTGTCCTTTAAGGCTATTTGTTTCCAGGGCCGAGAAGTGACGTCACGGTTAGTGTGCTTATTTCTGGTTTTGATTTGCGTGTTTCTTTCCTCGGCACGCAAACAAACGCTACAAAAACAAAAGAGAAAAAAGTTTGCGCGTTTCTTTTACTCACAGGGGGTAGAAGCTGAGCTAGTCGGTGGTACATATTACAACGGTTAAACCAGCTGAACTACAAAAAGAGGGAGAAAGGAGTGAAACACAGTGGCAAGCCTGTGTTTCAAGGCTTTTGGCGCAACATCTCTCAAAAATACATATTGAGGATCCATTCCGGATTCCCAACTCAGAGCAAGTAATAACTTATCTTGAAGAAAAAAGAAGTAGTATTGTCTCGGGGTTTTCCCTGGGGGGCTATGTTGCGCTTTTTGGACTCCCAGGAGACTAGGGAGAGGGAAGTGACGTCAACAACGCAGCGAATGCAGATTGGATGTTGATTTTGTTTTCTTCTGTCAACATCCAATCTGCGTTTCTCTAGTCGTTGACGTCACTTCCCTCTTCCAAGTCTCCTGGGAGTCCAAAAAGCGCAACATAGCACCCCTGGACGTACAGGACATGTACTACTCCATCCCTCAAGCAAGGCTGTTGCACGTCCTCAGAAATACCATTGAAAATCAAGGCCTCGCGAAGTTCCAAAATGGAGCAGGTGTTAGCGTAGATACCTTCTTGGAGGTTTTAAGGGTTTACCTCTCCGCAACGGTAGTGACTTACCAAGATCAGCACTTTGTCCAGAAGAGTGGAGTGTGTATCGGGTTACCCTTACAAAAATTTTTAATGAATTTCATTTGAACGTTTATGGAGTATCTTTTCGAGTCTCAGTAGAAATGCAAATGAGTTTTGTAACGAATCCGTAAGGAGTTTACGAAAACTATTGGCCACCGCGTTCCAATTGAAGTTTCGACAAAGCTACCACATAAAGTTTCTAATATATTTCATATGAATATAACTTGAAAGTCTATTGACACCGTTTCGAGTCTGTGTTGAAAAACAATTGATTTTTTGTAACGAGTCCCTAAGGAGTTTACGAAAACTATTGGCCACCGCGTTTCAATTAAGGTTTTGCCGTTCCACCTCATAAGAATTTCTAATACATTTTATTTGAAAGTCTAGATACACTGCTTTGAGTCTCTGTTGAAAATCAAATGTTTTTTTCTACCGCGTTGTAACCGAGGTTTTGACGTGCCATCTCATTAGGTATATTCCGACGAGTCGGAATATACCTAATGAGAGGGCCTATCAAAACCTCAATTGCAACGCAGCAGAAAAAAAATTTGATTTTCAACAGAGACTGAAAGCAGTGTAACTAGACTTTCAAATGAAATGTATTAGAAATTATACTCCTAGCATGGGTTTCTAGATAGAGCTCTCAGAGGAAAGACGATAATAGGTTGTATGATATGTTGTCTGGATGTAACCGCTGTTTTGAGGGAAGGGGAAAGTGAGTGCAAGTGTCACTTATATGTTTGCCTATATACTCATGCAGGGTTCAGGAAATGCCTGCATAAAACCGTGGGAAGGAGCAATAACTGGTTTATTAAAAATGTGAAATTCGAGTCTATGGTACACTGCCTTCGTGTCCATGGCGGACCTTGTACTGCCTTCGTGTCCACGGGAGACCTTGTACTGCCTTCGCGTCCACGGGAGTACTGGTAACCTAAAAAGAAAAAAGATGCACAGTTACACATTGATCTGCTCATCTAAACTTCAATGTCCGAGCAAGGTATCCTGTTCACAGCGCAGCAGTACCTCAGTGCTGAATCAGTATTACAAACCGGGACAGCAGTGCTTCCCAAACAGTGAGGCGCGAACCCCAGGGGTGTCGTGACTGATCTAGCGAAGTCGCAAAACAACTGCTGGCTTGTTTCTTTTTTTTTTCCAATGGTTTTAAATTTGGTAACTTTTAATTACCTGTATTACCTGAGAAACTAAATTTCAGAGTCAATTTCAATATGTTACTGCTAATGCACTGAGATGGAAAGACTTGTGGTCTAGCGAAATGCGAATGGAGGAGGGGGCGGGGTCGTGGCAGGATATATTTTATATTTTAGTGGATTACGCGCGTAGGGAAGTTTGGGAGCAGATGCTGTATTAAGTCATTATGTCTATCGCTGTGTCATTTTGATCGCCCGAGACAGTGTGCTAGTTGAGAATGGGAGTAATTGAATATGTATTGATTTCATAGAAGGGTTAATAAATGGTTAATAAATATGAGAAGATATTGGATTGCAATTTTGAACATTACTTTATTTGAGGAGAATGTCTTCTGAATAGCAGGCAATCTGTATTAATGATTATCTTCACCTTTACCTTTATCGAATTCCTCCACTGTGGATCAGCTGATGTCTATTGGGTGCCTTATAGTAGAACTCACTTGAGTATCTATGGATAAACTCAAAAAGAACTGATATTGCATTCTTAATGATAATACTCATTTGCATGAGTAATCAGTACATTTATGAACTCAAAAAGAATGAATATTGACTGGGTAACGATAAAACTCGTTGGAATTTGTAATGAGTGAACTCAAAAGAATGGATATTGAGTCGGTAACGATAAAACTCTTTGCAATTTTTTTAATGAGTAAACTCAAAATAATGGATATTCTGTTCTTAGTGATAACACTCATCTGAATGTGTAATGGGTAAACCCAAAAGAAATTATATTGATTGGGTGACGATAAACCTCACTTGAATTTGTAATGAGTAAATTCAAAAGAATATATATTGAGTGGGTAATGATCACTCATTTGAATGTGTAATGAGTAAAATCAAAAAAATAAATATTAGTTTTGTAATGATAAAACTCATTTAACGTTGAGTTTCTTATGAGTTTCATTTGACTCTATAAAAACTCATTAGAAGCTCAATTGAAACTCATTGTTCATTTTTGTAAGGGTGTATCGGGTCAAAAGTGGCACCATATTTGTGCGACGTCTTTTTAGGCGCGTCTGGGGTTGCTATACAACAAGCTTTGAAAGATCCACGGGTTGCAGTTATTTTTCGGTATGTTGATGACTTTCTTATTTTATGCACCACCGAAGTTGATGAAACATCAGACGGATGCCTTAACACCACCTCTTAGGGATTTTCAAACAAATTGCATGGGCCTCACCTTTACATACGAGCTTCCCGCTGATAAGTCTATCAGGTTTCTCGATTTGGCCTTAGACTTCCAAAATGAACACGTTTGTTGGAGATACGAAACGCGATCGGGGAAAGGGTTCCTTCCCTTTGACTCCGAACATTCGAAAAATGTAAAGCTAGGAGTCGCCACCACAGCTCTCACAGCTAGCCTCAGAAAAACATGTTCACATCAGATGGGACGAAGCTTCGAGACCCAAATCTCCAGACTCCATGAGGCCGGATATCCGCGACCATTCTTAGCCTCCATCTGTGAAAAACTCTGCCAAAACATCAAGAAATCCAGCCGAATGAATGACTCTAACACACGAAAGAAGGTTCCTAGATCACCTTTCGCGGTGGTTCCGTACATACATGGTGTCACCCATAGGTTGAAGCAGAGCCGTTTATTGAGAGAGTTTGGCCATACATTGGTTTGAATAGGCGAGCATCTCGGGCCAACCACAGGCCGCGAAACAGCCCCTAGCGGTGGTCGCGTGCTCTAAATTTGTGCCACGACTATACTTCGTTTCACCTTATGTGCGAGCGAAGGCAAAACTGGAAGCGCGAGCACGGAAGCTCCGTGCGTTCAGGCTTTGCTCGAGCGCGCGAGCTGGGGAGAAATGCAAAAAGCGCTGGTCTCGCGCTTCTAGCTTTGGCTTCGCTCGCAGGTAAAGTGAAACGAAGTATAATTTGAGCCGTGCCGAGCGGAACTCCGCGTCTCAAGACGCTCGCGCACCCCACCCTTTGCACTGCTTTCTTTCAGCCAGTCTCAGGACGCTGTTCTAGCAGTGCAGACAAAGGCATGGGCACGAGCGCGTGGCTTTGGAAAGTGCCTCCTATGCACGAGGTCTCGTACAAACAATAGCGTTTCGCTGAGCTAGGCTCACGCGCCTGTGCCTTTGTCTTCACTGTCGACATTTGTGAGATGGAGTAGAGGTCTCCTGATTGGTCGACGCTGTGTCACAAATTTAGTTTACGCTCTAAGCGTGGGGGGAATATTCGGCGCTGGCGGCGGCCTTTGCTCCGCCTATTGTCCAAACTCTCCTAATATACGGCTCTGTCCGGCACATGGCATACCCCTTGTTGGGTGCCGAGCACACTACTTTGACGCCCTGCCTTGTGGCGATCTTCTTCAACCCACTCTGGGCCGGGGCATTTAGCTGCTCATTGTCGAGCTTGCACGTGCGAGGCCAAGCTCGAAATGGGAACCATCTTGGCTCACCACAAAGACCAGCTCGCCCGCGAAATACTTGAGGCCTTGGCCATAGAAGATAAAGAAGAAAACTGCGTTAGTTCACCATCTATTGCCCTACAGGCAAGCGAAAAAAGATTCCTTCGGAAAACCAGTATCCGAGATGGCACAGGAAGATCAAGTAGGAAGAAAATGACAATAATAGAGGAGCAACAACATTAAATGATGGAATAAGTTCCGAGAAGGTAGCCACAACGCCAGTAGACAAAGAGAGGAAAACGAAGGATCAGTATTAAATAGTTGGTAGTCCAGCGAGACCCTGTCTTCACTCCTTTCTCCCTCTTTTTGTAGTTCAGCTGGTCTAACCGTTGTCATATTCTTTTACTCGTTTTTTTTTTGTTTGTTTTTTTTCGCGTTCCCACGTGATTGTTTCGAACGCTAGGTGTACATTGACGCCGGGATTAATTTTGCGCTGCTACGAAATACTCTGGATGCTCTTCCGGTGCTGGTACAGAGGCGATCTCATCGCTGCCAAATTTAAGTGACTTCAAGAGTGCTCCTGCTGCATTTTGATATTTTGTTCCATGAATAGACAACCCTCGAAAGCGCCGTCATTTCGAAGTCATGATTCTGGCAAGGTTTGCGCGCGTCGTCTACAAGGTAGGCCCGCTGTGCCTCAGTCTGGTTTTGGCAGTGTTGTATGCGCAGCAATTCTTCAAGCCGCCATTCCCCGTCCCACCCAGTGCTCCGCCGATTCAATATTTGACGCCATTGAAGGCCGGACCTGTCAAGAAATACAAAGTCCTCGTGTGGAACACATTCGGACTCGGCTTCCTCAAGCTCCACTTTGGAGACCATGTCATGAAGACGTGTACCGTATCCTGCCGGTTCCGGCACGATAAGCGAAAGTTACGTCAGAGTGACGTCCTCATCTTTCAAAGCAACTATGATTTTTGGAGGACCCTTCCGCCGTACCGTAGCCCGAACCAGGCATATCTTCTATACGCCATGGAATCCCCCCATAGGCTACCATATTCCCGCGAAAAGATGGACGGCGTAAAGATTAACTGGACGCTGTCCTACCGACTCGACGCCGACATCGTCTATAGGCATACATTTAAAGTCGTGCGCAGACCAATCAGGCCAACTAACAGGTCATCGCGAACGTCGGCAAGCCACAGTCCCAAGTCACGGCCGGTAGTCTGGATAGTATCCAACTGTCACGGCTACAACCATCGTGAGAAGTACGTCGACGAACTTAAGAAGACAATTCAAGTGGATGTCTACGGGAGATGTGGCACTCTGCAATGCAAGAGAGACGATTGTTACGAAGAGGTGTCGGTCCACTACTCCTTCTACCTTGCCTTCGAGAATTCAATCTGCAAAGACTACAGCACCGAGAAGCTGTTCCTCCCGCTGATGCACGGCATGGTGCCCGTCGTGATGGGAGGCATGGACTATGCCAGGGTGGCGCCTCCCGGATCTTACGTAGACTTTGCGGACTTCAAGTCTCCGAGCGACCTGGGTAAGTATCTGTGGCGTGTTCATAATACACCGGCAGAGTATCAGCGCTTCCTGGACTGGAACAGAGACTACGCCATTGAAAGACCCTCGTTTGGTTGTACGGTGTGCGAGGGAATTCATCGCCTGTTTGCGGGACCTCCCAGACACTATAATAATTTACTGAGTTTTCTCGCCGACGATGCTCATTGCTCGACGTGGCAAGAAGTGCTGAAGAAGAAAGCAGCGGCTCATCAGGATTGACGTTTGGGAGCTTTTGTAGTTTAAAATTAACATTTTTGAAGCCTCACAGTGTTAGCCTACACCTCGCTAAGAGACTGTGTCTTCAGAATCCTGAAGCTGAGTCTCTAAACGAGACGTCGTCTGACACGCTGAGGCTTCCAGGAGGTGCTTTTCAAGATATTGCTATACCATCTTGGACATCCTTTTTTTTTTTTAGAACACTTCCAATTATTGCATTCGGTGAAGAGGGTTGTTTGTTATCGAGTGATAAGGGTTCATAAATAGGAGCTATACGTGTTAACTGACATATTGTGATGGTTGTGCCCAGCTGCTCCATGCATGGGATTCGATAAGTATCGAGGCATGGTGTGTCGTTGCGGCTATTCGGAAGATTCGATGTGTATGAATTTTCGTCATTTCTCCGTTATTATCAAGGGGGATCACACCGCAGCACGGAGCACGTGGAGCGAAAGCTCGCACTGCAGAACCCAGTGAATTGGGTTCAATCCCCACCCCTGCCCGTTTCGATCTGGATGAGCATCGTACCGGCGTGCGGTCGTGTATCACTGCTGTGTGGTCCACGTTGAAGATCGCAGGCTAGCTGTGGTACTGCAGTTGTTAAGTTTCTCATCTGCAGTTTGTAGCAATGACGCCATACTCTGGCAAACTCAATCCCTGCCGTATAAACAATTATCAACTTTTCGTTTTTTGCTTGTGTTTACCGTGAGTGAGGTGCTCAATACTTCAGATATACCGTTGCTGGTACGCCAGTCAGACCTTTGTGTGTTTTTCTTACTATCTTTTACCGACTTCACTGCGTGTCAATCAACGAATGGAGAAATGGGCCATACTAATAGAGGCCGCCAGGCGCAGCAGCTCGGATCCTAGGATCCGGTAGAGTAACTGTATAGGCTTTGCTTTCAGAGCGAGAGTATCGAGTTCCTTTTCCTTTCGCCGCTAACTCCGTATTGGCGGAGAAGCAGTCACGCGTGCCGAGCTGGTTCCGACCTTCGTGCGGGAAAGCGACCTTGCAGGCACCAAATTTCGGGCGGATCATGTTTCTCGCTTTGCGTTTGCGAAATATGCATCCTACACTAAAATAGAACGAACTGGGAGGTTCCTTGACCACTTAACATTATGTGTAGCCACTGGATGCGGTATAATCGCGTTGTTTTATAACGCGAGCGAGTTTTTTTTTATAGCGGAGCTGTTAAGGGCTTGTTTCCCCAGGATCGTGTCCCCCGCAAAGAAATGAAGACACAGAAATCTGGACACCTACAGCCATCTATGAGCGACGGCGGCAAGCCACGTATCTGGTTACCGCCGTCGCTCATAGATGGCGGCAGCTTTTCCAATCTGGCTTGCCGACTTGCGGCCGGCCATTACTTTCCATTGCACAGCTCCGCTGGTCTTCCTTCTTCACCAGAGCGCAAAGGCTGAAAGTTTTAAACATGTTTTCAAAGTCTGTGAAGAAAACAGGGAGGACGATCGCATAGCTCACGCATCCGGGGCTCTTGCAGAAGTGACGGTCGCTTCTCATTTGATTTCATTTCATTTATTTAACCCTTAAATGCCCACAGGGGGCTTTACATAAGGGGGGGGGGGGCAAATTTAAACACTCAAAATAACATAAACAAGATAAAGACTAGGATGTTTGTGAACGCGTACAAACATGACGCTAGGTGGTGACGAGAAAGGAAATGGCAGACCTGATGTTATTGCATTCTGTGATGCTCACAATAGACCTTTCCAAAAAAGGACACTTGGCAGGTTCCATTTTCAGTGTTCGTGCGTATGGCGCGTGATTTGCTCGCTTTCCGAAGCGACGAACGTGCGCGTTCTGGACTGTGATTTAACACGTGTGGACTGTGATTTTTGTAAACAGTGGAAACGTCTATAGGTTCCGGAAGGTTTTTCCAATCAGTAATTGCCAATTGCAACGGAGAAAATGTGAATAGGTAAGTCCTAGGCGTAGTCAGTTGAATTTTGAGTGGATGGTCAGTGCGGGGGGAGATGTGGATAGCCGGTGGGCAGTATTCATCTTTTTTTTTTTTTTTTTTAAGGAAAATTATAATATATTTTGTGCAGGTGGGTAAGACGTGATACTTTTCTCCTGTGTTTTAAAAGAGGGAGGTTTAATTTTGCTTTCATTGCGGTAACACTTGTAGGCTGATAATTGCGGAGAATGAAACGTGTAGCCCGGTTCTGTACAGCTTCCAATTTTTCTTCCAGATACAACTGATGGGGGTTCCAGACAATGGATGCATACTCGACTTGAGGACGGATGAGAGAATTGTATGCGATGAGTTTTGTTTCTTGCGTGGCCTTATAGAGATGGCGCTTTGAAAATCCCAAACTTCTCTTTGCTTTCGCAGATATATAGTTTATATCATATGAGGCTCCCATGATAAGGTATGGTTAAAGTTGATGCCAAGATACTTGTAGGATCTTACGGCTTCAATTGGTATGGTAGAAAATGAAGAGTCAATCTGAGTAATGTTTTTTTTTTTTTATAGTGAAGTTAAGAAATTTCGTTTTGTTAACATTGATCTCCATTTGCCATTCTCGACACCATGCTTGAATTTGTGACAAGTCATTTTGCAAAAGGATACAGTCGGTTACACTCATTAGTTTTCTATAAATCACGCAGTCGTCCGCGTAGAATCTAATAGTGGAATTCAGAAGATCCGGCAGGTCATTTATGTAAATTAGAAACAACAATGGACCCAGCACGGTTCCCTGCGGTACTTCCGATTTAACAAATTTTTGTGACGAACAATTGTTGTCTATAACAACGTTATGTGTTCTGTTTGAAATCAAGTTTTCAATGCAGTTTATAACGGTCGTTTCTACTTTAAGTGCTTTTAATTTGTAGATAAGACGGCAATGTTGGACTTTATCGAACGCTTTCTTAAAATCAATGAAGATAGCATGAGTTTTATGTGTTTTTTTATGTAGGTTATGGTGGATGTCCGTTAAATATTCAAAAAGCTGAGATTCACAGGAGTACGACCGCCGGAAACCGTGCTGGTTTGAAAAGAGCATATTATTTACACATAAATAATTTATTACATTAGAATAAACGACATGTTCTATCAATTTACGTACAACAGAGGTTAGAGATATGGGTCTGAAATTGGTAGGGACATCTTTTGCGCCATCTTTAAAAATTGGGACAATGATTGCAGATTTCCAGTCAGCCGGAACAACACCAGAGTCAAGGGATTTTTGAAATATGCGGGATAAGAGTACACTAGATATGTCACTTGTAACCTTGAGCAACTTTGTAGTTATAAGGTCAGGACCGGGAGCCGAGTTAGATGGTAAATTTGATATTAATTTTGAACAATATTAATTAATTTTAACTAGATATTAATTTTGAAATTCCGTCATTTGTTACAATGATCTGGTCTATTTGGGTAGTTATAAGATATTCTGGGCAGTAAGAGGGTAATGGAAAAACCTCATCAATGAACACTTCACCAAAGAAAGTACAAAACAGCTCACAAGACTCGGCTGTCGATAAACGTTTTCCAGAGGCGTCAGTCAAGCTGACCGAGTCCTTTACCTGCTTTGGATTTACAGTGGACCAAAACATTTGGGGTTTGTTTTCAGTATATTACAAAGATCATAGTTAAAAAAAAACTTATCTTTCACATTTTTTATTTCATAGTTGCAAGTTAAATAACACTCCTTGTATTTGAGCCATGAAATATCAGTTTGAGACGCCTTTGCGGCGCGAGAAACCCTATTCTTTTTATTTAGCAACCTCTTCAAACGTGTTGAAAACCACGGGTTTTAAAACGACGTGTGAATGGTTAGTTTCGGAATAAATTTGTCACACAACTCAAGCAATTTACACTTAAACAAAATCCAGTTTTCATTCAGAGACCTAGAGTCAAATTCCTCTAAAAACCAGGCTGAAAATAGCGAAACGTTATTTTCAGTGGGGCCTTGGATCCAACATGGCCGCCCTGAAAGCACCATTGAGGTACAGTGTACTAGAATACGGGGTAGTGTTTGGACCGCCGCGACTCGACAATGTAAACTTGTGAGGCTGCGCTTATAGAAACAATCGCGGCGCTGCAGTCGACAGGGCAGCAGAAAGTCGCTGCAGTTCGCACGTGCCGCAGCACGTTTGCGTGCACGCGGTGCACGTGCTGAACCACCACCATACTGACCCTACCGCCGATGCGCCGGTGTCGACACCTATTGCGGTCTATACAACACGCTCACGCGACCCGCTCCGGCCCCAATATTACCCTTCAGTCTAGTACACTGTAATCGCGGTACTCCGCTCCGAAAGGCGGGGCTTATACAGTTACTCTAGGATCCGGTAAATCGTCTTGATAAAGGCGTTTTTTACAACTACCTCCAACCATTGTTGTAGAAACGCGCAAGAAACGTGCCAAAAGCGTGTGCTCAGCCGCCATTCGCTTCCAAGGGCCGCTCATTTCAGTGCTTCGCTGCCATTTGGTTCCAATTGCCGCTCGAGACACGGGCCTCGTGCACTGGCATATTTGACGCTTACAAGACAAACGCAAACACATCGAGGGGCTCTAAGATCCGGTTCTCTTCCCCGGATCAGATCCGGGGAAAAAAAGAAGTGAATGTGTCTTTATTGGTTGCACCAAGACTTTGAATTGCGGACACTTCAGAGCGCAGTATAGACCTTTTCTGTTTCCTGTCGTTCTCAGTCACGTGGGTTCCGTATCTGGTATGCGGGGCGAAAAAATAATAAAACGTTCGAACCTGGAATATGCGAGAAAATATAGCTGAGGCAAATCAGGAATGTGTGACAATCACGCATTTTTCGTAAACACCTTCTAGCTTCGGGGAGAGATCAAAAAGATGTTTTACCGCATACCAGAAATGACGATATTCAAGTTGGCTGCGCGCTTTTGGAAGAGGTGTATAAGCGGCTGAATTTAAAAGAATATTTTGCGTGGACATCTGGTGGTGGAATAGATAGGAGCTGCAATACCAGTAGGAACTGCAACTGCAATACCCAACTTCGCATTCCATTCATGGTTAAGACCACAATTCTTTCAAAAAGTGGAAGGTGGGTCAAAGAAGGTTGAAGGACCGTTTCAGCTCATATTGCCCACGATAGTATACGCCCTCAGCAGCAAGACCACCACTGTGGCTGCTAATGTGCACGTGACGTCACTGCAAGTCATGTGCTTCTTTGCTTTTTGTTTCCGCCCACTGCTTTTTTGCGGAAGTCAGTAACGTCTGCTTCCACTTCAGTCGCATTTTAAAACCTTTTTCTTAGCGTCCAAAACTTGGGGAAACTATCGCGCCTGTCCCTTTCTGTTTTATGTAATTCTCTTATTTACATCAGCATAACTGGTCCCTGCTTCGTTCGAGTCCAGGCCCTGTCTCGTGCGAGTCCAGCTCCCAGTCTCGTGCCCCGTGCAAGCGGGAGCACATCCTCTTCACACGCACCTGGTTCGCTCTGGCCACACACATGGCCAGTCGCTACCACACATCCCCCTCCCCTTGGGAATGATCAGTCATCTAAGTATCGAGCAGGACGTCTAATGCAGCGTCCCGTTCTTGTGTGAGGATGCGATGCGTCCTCACACCCCTCCTGTGGTATTTCTTGCCCATCACTATCGGCAGGAGCCGCCAAATCCGTGAAGGTCTGAGTGGTCTCATTGGTGTATGGTATGAGATGCGTACGATTTCTTCGCACGACGCTTTGACCGGTGTCAACGAGATATGAGCGTGGCTCTGATGTTGGGCACTGCACCGTTCCCTTCCGTTGGAGATCGACAACCCATACGTCTGTCCCATCGACTATGTTGGGCAGAAAACGGACACCATGGTGTTTGTCGTAGGCCGACCGTTGCTTGAGCCGGTAGCTTGTTTCAAACTTCTCGAGCTGCTCTAGGTTTGGAGCTGTTGGCCTCAGCAGTCTGTTCGGGATCGGAAGCTTTGACCGCAATCGGCGTCCCATAAGTAGCTCGGCTGGGCTGTACCCGTTTTTCAGGGGTGTTGTTCGATAACACAGCAGGGTCTCATACGGGTCTCTTGTCTTATTCATGGAGCTCTTTATTATTTTCACTGCAGCCTCCGCAAGTCCGTTGCTTTGTGGATAGTGAGGGCTCGAGGTTATATGTTGGAAGCCGTATTCTCTAGCAAAGGTGGCGAATTCTGAGGTTGACACTCGTGAAAATTGTGGGCCATTGTCCGAGACGACAACTTCTGGAATACCGTGTCGTGCAAAAATACTCTTGCAATGGTTCACTACGACTTGTGTGGTCGTATTTTCCAGGCGGGCGATCTCTGGATATCTGGAGAAATAGTCGGTCACGATCAACCACCACTGCCCCTTCTGGTAGAATAAATTCATTGCGATCCGTTGCCAAGGTCTCTCGGGAAGTTCGGTGGGTTTTAGCGGCATCTTTCTATTTGTTGATCCTTCGATGAAAAGATGACAGCTCTTAACTTTTTCTTCAATTTCTTTCATCATTCCTGGCCACCACAACGTCTCTTTAGCTCGCGCCTGGGTCTTCTCGATGCCAAAGTGTCCTTCGTGAGGAAGACGCAAAATTTCCGATCTGCAAGATGTTGGCACAAGGATCCTTGCTGTGAACATAAGCAAGTCGTCTTCAAATGTGAACTGATGGCGAAACGGGTAGAAAGGCTTAACTTCGTTGTTGAGGTCACGCCGGCAGGGCCATGTGTTCTTGCAATAGTGCCTTATTTGTTGACAAACCGGATCCTTTTCCTGGCTGTCGATGAGCCATTGGAGGCTTGAACTGGCAGCTGGAACGGCTGACCTTACAAATTGGACGAATGCTTCAACCTCCTCTTCCAGTTCAGACGACTCTTTTAGGGGAAGAGGTGCTCTTGAGAGCGTGTCCGCGGCCATGAGCTGTTTTCCTGGAACGTACGTTATCTCATACGTGTATCTCATCATGCGCATGCGCATTCGCTGAAGTCGTGGAGTGAGATCGTTTAAAGATTTCGAAGCAAATAGACTCACGAGAGGTTTGTGGTCAGTCTCTAACTTGAATGTTTTCCCGACGAGGTAGTCGCTGAACTTTTCGCACGCCCACACTGACGCGAGGCCCTCTTTCTCTAGTTGCGCGTAGCGTTTTTCTGTATCTGTCAGCAGTCTCGAGGCATAGACGATAACTTGGAACCTCCCGTCGTCTTGTCGTTGACGGAGAATGGCACCAAGACGATGAGGCATCTGCGGTCACTACCGTTTCTTTGTTGGCATCGTAGATGCCCAGTACTGGTTCAGATGACAAGACAGCTTTCCATCTGTCAAATTCCTTTTGCTGGACTGGTCCCCAGACGAACTCTTGCTTCTTTGAGAGCATCGAAGTAGCGGCTGTAGGATTTTGGCGAAGTTGGCCACGAACCGAGCCAGATAGGTCGCCATCCGAGGACGCTCCGTAGCTCTCTTCTTGATGTAGGCGGTGGCATATCCATAACAGCCTTGAGTTTTGAAATGTCGGGTCGAATTCCCAGGCTGTCTATTCGGTGACCAAGGAACGTGAGTTCTTGTACACCGAACAAGCATTTGTCCTTGTTGAGAGTAATTCCTGCACTGCAGATCTTATGAAGGACGTTACGGAGTCTTTCGTCGTGTTCTTCTTTGCAGGATCCCCAAATCAGAACATCGTCCATGAGGCATACGACACCGCTGAGTCCTTCAAGGATGCAATCGACAGTTGTTTTTGGAAATGTTCTGGAGCAGATGAGATCCCGAATGGGAGTCGGTTGAAACAAAATCTGCCGAAAGGTGTGATGAACGTGGTGAATTTCTTGCTTCCGTCGCTCATTGGAATCTGCCAAAACCCGGAGTTAGCGTCGAGTTTCGAGAAGATTTTCGCACCCTGAAGAAGGCCAAGAGTATGTTCGACGGACGGAATGGGATGCCACTCTCTCAAGACATAGCGATTTAATTCTATGAAGTCAACGCATATGCGCACTGCTCCAGTCTGCTTTGGTACGATCACCATGGTTGCGCACCATTCGGTTGGGTCACTGACGGGGAGATGACGCCGATGTCCTCCATACGTTTGAAGTTCTTGCTTTCGTCTTTTCGTACAGTGGGATCGGGACACGACGTGGCGAGCTTAGAGCAAACGGTTTCGCGTTCTCCTGAAGCTGTAGGTGATATTCCCCAGGAATGTTCCCAACCCTGTGAACAGTGATGGAAAGTCGACTTTCGGTTTACCGTCGTTTCGATCCTGTATTGGTGAAAGTAGTTGGAGCCCTTCGATAGCCGGCTTTCCTAGAAGGGGTATGGTGACGTCTTGGAGAACATAGATGTTCTGCTCGGACAGGACATTGCGAGGCGTACCACACCTTGTATTGCTAGCGCTTTTTCGTCTGGTCCACGAAGTTGGCGAGGTGGATTCTGCAGTAGCGGCCGTGGTTCAAGCTTGTTGAACACCGCTGGTGGGATTACAGTTTCGTCGGCGCCTGTGTCGATCTTAAATTTCACTGGCTCAGACTGGACTAACACATCAACCTCCCAACTATTTACTTGCGGAGATGTCACTATTCCGAGGAAACCGACGTTGGGACCTGGAGCTTCTACGAAGTCCACTCTTTTTGATAGGCAGACCTCGGAGAAGTGCCCTTTCTTGTGGCAATTTGTGCATACTTTGGACCGCGCTGGACACGAGGTGCGTGGATGCGTGTCTCTCCCACACCACCTGCATCGCGTTCGGTTGTCTGATGGCATGGTCAGCGGACGTTGCTGGTATGGAGTATTTTCCCTCTGTCTTCTATCATCGGGACCCTCGCGTTTGCTTGTATTGAGGGCCGTAGAAGCAGTTTTTGCTTTGTCCGATGACGAAATCTTGTGGACGTTAAAATTTCGATCCTGGTTTAGTTCCTCCTGTTGTTTGCGCACGCTTTCTACTTGTCGGGCTGTTTCCAGCGCTGTCTGAAGCGTTAGGTCGGCGTTAAGCTGTAGCTTTGCAGAGAGTTTTGAGTCTTGGATACCGACAACGAAGCGATCCCTCACCAGTTGCTCTCGCAGATTGCCGTAGTCGCAGTCCTTTGACAGGGTATGAAGTGTCGTTGCGAACTCTTCAATGGACTCTCCGTCTTGTTGGGATCTCATGTTGAAGCGTGCCCGCTCGAAAATTATGTTCCGCTTTGGGATGAAGTAGCTGTCAAACCTTTGCAGTACGACGTCAAAATTCTTGGAATCCTCCGCGGACAACTGGAAAGTGCTGAGAACGTCCTCTGACTGATCTCCCATTATATAGAGGAAGGCGTCAATTTGGTGCTCCTCCGGCTTTTCGCAGAGTCCTGATGCGGTTCGGAACCGTTCGAAGCGTTTCTTCCACTTGGGCCACTCATTTGGTGACGTAAAGCAGAAAGGTTCAGGTGGCTGAATCATAAACGATGCCATCGAAGCAGAAGGTTTGAGGCTGGCTTCAGCCATTGCTCACCTTTCTGTGCAGCAGGTGAAGAATGTTCGTCGTTCCTCTATTCTGACACCATGTTTTATGTAATTCTCTTATTTACATCAGCATAACTGGTCCCTGCTTCGTTCGAGTCCAGGCCCTGTCTCGTGCGAGTCCAGCTCCCAGTCTCGTGCCCCGTGCAAGCGGGAGCACATCCTCTTCACACGCACCTGGTTCGCTCTGGCCACACACATGGCCAGTCGCTACCACACACTTTCAAACGGCTCATAAATACAAAGGCCATAAAACTTTAGCTGCATGTCGGGTCATTCGGAGGGGTTTTAAAACGGCCGGAAGTGGCTGAAAGACGTCACTTCCTTCCGGCAAAAAAAAAAAAAAAAGGCGTGCACGGCAAAAAATGGAGACACGTGTTTGTGAGGACATGGATTTTGGAGAGACACCAAGCTGCCTTCGTGTACTTTGCTAACATCAATGCGCTGGCGCAAAGGACATGCTCGATCGACTACACGCGCCGCACTTGAGACGAGCTTAGAAGGCCGCCGCGCGAGACGTGCAAAAATGTTAGTTTGTTTCATCTTCCTCGAGAGCCCGTTTTATCGCACTTCATTTCACATGCTTAACTTCTATGCGGGTCAAAGCCACGCAGGCTTTTTTTTTCCCAATTTGTTGTTGTTGCTTTTGTATGTCTGTTTTCTTCTCAAGCGTATGCCTGCGGGTTTTAATGATGCGCACGCGTTCTTCTCTCGTCTGCTTCCTACGATGCAGGTCAAAGTCGGGGCATAATATGATTTTTTTCTGCTTTATTTGTGCATTCGTGGTTTTCATTCCACCCGCATCTGTTTCTTTTCTTTAGTTTTCTTATTTGTACAACTACGCGCCCACGTGAACTCTGAAGTGACTCTGTGTAGGCTACAGAAAATGAACTGTAGGGCCGCTCTGCCCAACACAAGGCCTCTGGACTGGATTCGTTACGTCATCTTCCTCGATCGAGCGCGCGACACAAATCGGACACAACTGCTGCTTTAGCGTTCGCCTGGGAATCGTCTTCGATTGGTACTTCACTGATCGAGCACGAGTCCTCATCCGAAAGCTGACGCAGCGTATCGCTCATGTCAGCTCTGAGCGCTGCGTCAGGAACACAAATAAATCATGTTATTGCTGTCCCCTTATGCTTGGGCGTGACGCTTGGATCTGTTCCCCAATAGCTTGTTGTAGCATACGAACTGCAGCACAAATGCTCCGCCTACAAAAGAAAAAAAAAAAGAAAACGCTCCGCCCAATGCCCGTATGCTTATTGGACATTAAGTGCAACGCACCTCTGTCCAATGCCCAATGCACAGAGGCTCATTGGTCATTGGTTCCATTGGGCACCAATCTTAGGAAGAAAAAATGGTGACCATGGATGGCACGTTCGTATATGGGGTGGCGTAGTGATGTCGATTTTCTAGGGGAATTCGGGGACGAAGCCTCTTCTTCTCTTTCTTCGTCGCAACAGACCATGAGTCCACTGCCAGATCTACGCACCAACTCGGATTCGTGACCTACTAAGCTACGCTGTGTGCGCCGCCATTTTGATGTTCAGTGAATTAAGAGCCATAAATCTATCTGCCTTCGGTGTATGAATGGCAGGCCTGAGTGCTAAATGGCGAGACATTAGGCTCCATGTTATTATGACGAATAAAGTTCTCAAGTTTTCGGACCAAACTGATGGACGGTGTCTACAACGCTCCAGCGAACCCAGCGAAGAGACGACGAGTCATTCAAATCGCTAGAGTTGATATTTTATTCCATCGAAAACGAAACCCTAGGTCTGAACACACATTTTTGTTTCCGTTTCAGAATCGGTGATGTTTAAGTTGGAACCTAAGTGATCCAACTCCGGAGATCTGGCTACATCCGGGTTCGAAATCTGGCCTTCAGTTTCAGATCTGGCGGGTCTGACCGCGTCCAACTTCCCGTCTGGGTGGTAATATTTGATTTCAGATCCTGGCAGCGGTGAAGTTCCGACATGCGTATGTATCTATTATCTTCCAGGTAACTCAGACCTGGCCGCGTCCTAGTCTTGATGGTAATATTCCGTCACTCTAGTAGCATTGAACTTCTAATTGAAGTTTTCTATTGTTGTTCTGAATCTGGCCATATCTGGACACGCTCAAGTTCCAGTATACGGGCCATATAGCGTTTCAGACTTTGCAGCGAATAGAGGCACTAAATAAGATCGGCACTAGATTTACCAAGTTTCTTGTGAGAGCAGCCATTTTGTTACTGGGCGACTCCCTGAGCTCCAGACAATATTTCAGGAATCTCCGGCGATATTGCTTTGCTTTGTTGCGGACAGTTTTAATATTTCGGGACGAAAAACATTTTTCTGCAATTTCAGATAAAGCTTCAGATAACTGGTAACCCTGAGGACCACCAAGATGGCCGGAGGGTCGTTACCCTGAAGCGCGCAACTTGTTCAGTGGCTCTAGCATTGGTGAAGTTCCAACCTGAGCGTGATCGAGACCTAGCTATAGATGTCGCTACGCCCAACTCCCAACGATTTCGCGTGACACTTGCCAACGTTCAAATTCCAATATCAGAGGCAATAGCTGCATATGTAGCGTCAAAGTTACTACATCAAAGTTATCTGGCTAGGTTCCCAGTGTGGGTGCTATTCTTTCTGAGGTATAACAAAATCTATCTAAGGCCTTTTCTTTCTTTTTTTTTTTTTTCAGCAGGTGATAAAGGTGCAAATTTTGCAGTGTTCTAAGCATTTCTGCGAAGTGTACGCGAGTTCGTGTACACTTCTGGTACTTTGATTATTTTCATATCACTTCTCGTAGATTTTTTTTTTTGTTCATTCCCGCTCTGTCTTATGTTGGCGACATACTCGACGCGACAAAAAGAATACCTTCACACCTGAAACCAAGCGGGCGACAACGATGGCATTCAAGCTTCTTATCGAAACCGATTACGCCAGCGGAAGCTGACACGGAGGAATCTGCTTCGCGTGACTGCGGTAGCGCGTAAAAAGACGCTCGTCAGCGCGCAAGAGCTGCGTGCAATGAACTCGCGACGACACGTTCCGAATCACGCCGATAAGGCCACGAGCTTCTAACGACGTTTCTCGGAACGCCGAACAAACTGTCCTCGAGAGACAGTGTGTCCAGCCAGACTTCGGTACACCAAAGCTTTCGGTAGGGAGTGTGCACAGCGATAACGAGCTATCTATTTAGTGGAACGTGCACGTCGCTGATCAAAGGTACTCTCTTTCTTTGTGTTTGACGTTTCTGGTGTCTATCGCTGTAGTCTTTATCAGCCTGTCGCCACTTGTTCCAGGACTGACTGGGCACGTTTACTGGTATTGTTGTTGAAAACCCCTTATTTCAGGAAAGTTGGGGAAGGGAAGTGGGGTGGAAGGGAAAGATGGCGAGAAGAGGGTATAGTACACTGAAGGGCTATGGTGTACCACGGTTTAGACTCGAGTCCTTCGGTCGTTCTCAAGGCGTACGGTTGACTTGCTTTTGTGAAGTGCCCCTACAGAACGGATGGTACCGCAGTGGCACATCAGTATATCAAAAAAAATTCTTCAACGACCGTCCGCGGATGGAAATTTACCTGAGGACGTTCCGTAAGACCAACCTTGTCCAGTGTAGCATTCAGAAAGGCGTTGTATTACACACTGTTTTTCCCCTCCCACTGTGTATTGTTTTTCGTATATATTTTGATTACCTTTTCCTGCCCGCCAAGCTGACAAATGTATACACGAACTCAACTCTCCTACGTCACGCCGCGGTGGTGGCGCGTCGGTCGCACTTCCGGTCTGGGGCGGTGGGCAGAAGTCGCCGTGCGAGACATGCATTCCTGTGTTCTCTCGGAAGAAACCAGACAAAAAACCTGCCTTCTCGTCAAAATGCTGCGACGGGGGCTGTACCAAGAGAGCCTGGAAAGGTTTGAAGATCAGTTTTCATGTGTTTTTGCCCCCTCCGTTCGTCCGAGAACGTGGATAGTATCATAGTAGCCGTGAAAAGGGCAAACCAGACGCTGTCAAACTACGATTGCTTGTGCGGGCAACACTTCGTGGTCGCCAGATGTATTTTTTTTTTTGTTCCAACATGAACGAGAGAAAACCGCCAAGTTGTCCTGACAACCCACGGGTTCAGTGCGTCTTCAAATTCACACGGCCGCCTGATCGTTCGAACTTTCGTCTGCTCTTTCAAACTTGTCTGCTTTTTGTCGTCTGCTCGTTCAAACAAAAGCGGCCCGTAGACCAAACTTTGACCCGGTGATTGCAATAAGAAGTAATTGCAGGGCCAGGCCTCAAAAGACTTAAGTAGGCTTGGTGTAAACAGTAGATACAAGATGTTGATCATTGGTACCAGTGGCCATCACCGACTTGTTACGCTTGGTGTGTTCCCGCTTCCGATTTTCAGTATCGACGTCGATCATCGCCGCTACCTTCTACACTTTTGCAGCACGAGCGACGTCGCGACCAAAAATAGCTAGAAGAATCTCATCATGGTTTTGGCGTCCATTCTGCGGCGTTCATGCGAATGAATCGCCGCACGTCAAATTATTTACGCAAAGTTTAGCGACGTAACGAGCCTTGATAATTTCGCTCAGACGATTAAAGTGGTAAGACATTGCTATGCGGACGTAGAATCGACAATTTCAACGCGAAAAAGAGTATGCAGACTCACACAGACGCCGACAACGTGACATTCCAATGGTTTGTTGACGCGGGACGCGGTGCTTCTTTCCCGCACTCCATTGCGCATGCGTTCGAACTGTCGTCTGCTCTTTCAAACTTGTCTGCTTTTTGTAGTCAGCTCATTCAAACGACAGGGGCCCGTAAACCAAACGTTTACCCGGTAATTGCTATAAGAACTGATTGCAGGCCTTAAAACACTTTTGAAGACTGGTTGAAGTAGGCTAAGTGTAAACAGTAGATACAAGAAGATGTTGATCATTGTTACCAGTGGCCATCAGCGACTTGTAATGCCCGATTATACTTGCGGTTTTCAGTATCGACGTCCACCATCTCAGCTACGGTTTAAGCTTTTGCAGCCCGAGCGACGTCGCGACTGAAAATAGCGAGCAGAATCTCATCGTGGGAGTCAGGCTCTAGCGCCCATTCTGCGGCGTCCACGTGAAATGAATCGCAGCACGTCACATTATTCACGAAAAGGTTTGCCTCGTTAATTTTGCTGAAGCCGCTCAAGTAGTCATACTTTGTTAGGAGGACGTAGAATCAACAATTCCGACGCGAAAAAGAACACGGGGACTCCCACCGACGCCGACAACAACGCAATATAATGGTTTGTTTATGGGCGACGGCGGGCTTCTTGCCCACCGTACACCGCGCATGCGCGGCGACGGTGGCGTCCGCTAGGGGCGCGCCGGTTTGTTTGTAAACATGAGTTGGTGTATAGGGGCAAAAGCCATGTCAAGCGGCATTACTGCAGCTTATGTTCCTGTCCCCTGACCCCCCTTTTGTACTCTGGGTGCAAAATAAAAACTGAAATTAAAGTCGAAACTATAGAGTTCTTAACTCTTGTGTTTGTTCACTTCGTCTACGTCTTTGCCTGTGTTTTCAGCGCTATTACTTTTTACCATAAGGGGCGCCACCTAAACGTCTCGTCGCCCATAAAAGATCTGCCAGAAGAGGTCCACCCCAAAACTCCCCAAGAAAATGCTCTACTAAAGAAACTATTTTTCTTGCGTCACAGAATAAAACATACAGTTGCGTGAAAATTTACGTTATACATTCTATGCTTGAGAAGTATATGATATCGGTGTTATGGCAGCTGCCACTGAACACTGTTGTACCGCACTTTAATTCTGGTTACTGTAAAGTCGGAGTCACACTGTTCACACATCATGCAAAAGAGACACGGAGTTGCTCCGCAGACACGATGAGAGAATACTCTGCGAACATTTTCACGCATGTTGGGAAGCATGTTTTGCTTCATACATACTTATGCTTCGCACCTCAAACAGTGTATCAGACTGTCACTTGTAAAATACGTGAACACTGATGACTGAGGCTTTATTTTGGGCCATGCGAAAATGGTCACTCGTGGACAAGAGCTACAATTGTAAACTTTGCTCTCTGTTGTCTTTCGGAAATGCACCGTCATTCGTAGCAGACGCACGCGTAACAAATATACCCCAAACCTGCGAGAAACGGCTGTTGCATGGGTGACAAAACCGTTAACCCATGAATCGCTGTACTCATATATTTGGGCCACCGGCACAGCATGCAGCCAGTGGTTTTCCCAGAGTGTAGGAGGGGCTTTGCCTTGAGGGTAACAAGCGGGTGGAATTACAACGTTGAAAGCCCCCAGGCAATGAGCCGGCTTGTTGAAGCGACGTAATTTATTCTCTCACTAAACACCTTGTATCTACTTAAAGGCGTTGTTACTGTTGTTCTTCAGTATATTCCTCTCCATTTACAGTGTCGCTCTGTGAATGTGTTGTTTTCTTGTAGATACGAGAATTAGAGATTTCCTTTGCGCTACGTTTTACTACCCCACCTGCCGAGTCAGCCACACTAGGCTTATGCCGGCTAGATACTGTATATTGAAAACCTACATGTTACGAATAAATCTATATTATATGTTATTGTATTCTATTTTATTTATATTTATCGCAACTAATTTAACCGTCGCGTGGGGAAGCACACGGCTGAAACCGACCATGGGCGCCGATATCCGTGGGAGCTGAAGCGCCGCTCACCAAATGACACTGCATTGCTCGAGAGCTCGGCCGTCTGGGCGTTGAACTCTGATATCCGAGGAGTCGCACTCCTTCGAAGTGGAGAGGAGGGCGAATCAACGGAGTTGTGTCCCATTTGGACCGAAGAACGCAGTTAAACACGAGCTCAGCCCACTAAGAAAAGTGCGCTGTCAACGCTGATTCGTCCCTTCTCTTTGTAATTTGTCCATCAAGGCGATAAGCGCCGCAAGATGGCGCCTTCTCGACAGCTCGTCGTCCCATATCTTGCAGTATGGAAGCGAATTCACGGCTGACGATAAGCTAGACTGGCTTTCTAAGGGTTCCCTTCGGTCCATCCGAGGCTGAGACAGAGATCTTCGGACGCAGACGTTTCTTCATCTTTCAGCGGCGCTGCGAGGGTGTTGACGCTTCGAGGCGTGAATAATATTAGTCCCGCTGTGTCGCGTTCGCGCCTCCGACCGACATTTTGCGGGCGAGAGAAACGAGACGTTACAGATAAAAAAAGCGAGCGTGTGATGTCACCCCTGGAATGTGGGTTCGCGTTACGCGACTAAACGCGTTTCCTTCTCGGGAATTCCAGTTTTATATAAATTCCCAATTATGCGAGTCGTAATGGACTTTTTTCGGAACCCCATCGAGCAACATATTGGAGGTCTTCATTTCTTGGGCACCAAGCGTGTGATTTTGTCTTGCTTAAGTCTTATTTTATGCTGAAGAAATTATCCTAGAACAGTGGATTTGGATGCACACGGCTAGATGAATCGGCTGCTTGAAGAGTGACCGACACAAGTGTCGTCTGTTATGTCACGTGGACCCGTTTTCCTCGAAGCTCTCATGCGAGCCTCCACCGCTAGGTGGAGTTTAGAGAGTTCCCGCATGCGCAGTGGTACATTCACAAAACCCCGCTGACTGAAGGTTTTTGCACTACTTTTCGAGATCACATTAAAGGAGCTGTGCAACGATATTCAATTGGAATGTTTTTCACTTTACACGAGCTTACTGGCACTAGTGGGACTCAAGGATACTCGCATGCAATGCCACTGGCCAAGAAGCTCCTTTGTTGCGGTGTAATTTCAAGGACAAAAGCGATCATTTTCATTCAATCTCTCCTTTGCGAAATTCGAAGACGTAACGTGGGGATCGCAGTACACCCATATGACGATATTTGAATGCGGTTCTTAGATTGGACCCGAGCATTGCGTGGGCACTCGATTTGGGCTCGTGATAATTGATAGCTCGAGAAGCATTCGGGTAGTGGCCCGTGTCCAATCGCTGCAACGACGACAATAGCCGAGCCATAACAATGTCTGGAACTCAGCGCGTGTCCTGTGCTTTTCCAACCCCAGCGCGTGGCTATGATCAACATTGGCGGCATATAATCGGCTCCAGATCACGTGGCCGCTTGTTCTGGCTGCGAGTTGAGGGCGTGAACGCTGCTCGTTTTTCTTTAATTTTTTTCTGGGACTTCTATTGCGTGGGGTGAAAAACGAACGCGTGTTTCATAGGTCATTAACGTCAGGGATCCGTTCTAAGCGGTATTTGCGCATAGTAAAAAAATTGTTGCAAGCCCTTTAAAATACTATGTAACATTTTCAAGATCATTTCGGGCTTATGTTGGAAGAATGCATGCGTAAAAGAATAGACCGCTTTTCAAAAGTCCGCACCAACGCGTGTCCGCCATCGCTTGCTCACATACTCTGGGCCCGTATTGGACTCGAGTGTGACGTCAGCGTTCGGCGAGGACTCGGATCCAATCACGTGCCTCGTGTTCGGGCAATGGCGACCACCAATGCGGCTTCATGGACTTTTGAAAGGGGTCTATTGGGAAACATATTCAGCGATGTTTGTTTGCAAACAAGCTCGCCACCGCCCGCTATCGGCGGACCCCTGTGCGCTTCCGGTTTTCCTCTCATTTTCTTTGTGTTCCGCATCTTTTTGTCATTTATTGTACTTTCTACAATGCGCTTATGTTCTTACAAACATATTACAGAAACTTCTCCGAAGGAAACTCTTCTTACCCGATCGCTGTGCGTTGCTGAATAATAAATAAATACACTACCGGAAGTCTACTGGGGCAGTAAATACTGTGGCGCCCTCGTGGTATCAACTCCAGCCGAATGCAGTGAATATGGAAACCGGAAAAGGGCCACGGCTACCCGATAGGTGGCGCCAGTCTATTATCTCCTCTAGAGTCGGTTATACTGACAGAGTTTGTTTGGCCAATGAAAGGAGCTTGTTGCCCGCTAGAACCAGCTGATCTCGCTATAACACAAAATGGCGTTACTTCTTTGTCTTGTTTATTCCTGAGAAATCGCATAGAGTTCCTAAGAGACAGAGCCACAAAATGGCGGACGGATGTAGTCATACCCCGGTTGTCAGACTACACTGCTGTGGTCTGAGTTCCTGTATAGCTAGCTACCTACGTACGGTAGCGGAGTTGAGCGTTCATCCTCGCCGGGTGGTTGTAGCGCCGGCTTTCCTGCACGGCCCTGGATTCGTTGCTCGTCACGTGACTGAACTCGGCGAATAGCGGCGCCGCGCGCGCCGCCTCGCATGGAAAACAGAAAAGGGGGAGACGGAGGCAAAAGCAGGGGAACATACGCCGGGGGCGCGTGCAACGTCGGCGAAGCGAACGTATTGGTGGTTTTCTGCACGGCGCTGGATTTTTTGCTCCTCACGTGATCGATCTCAGCAAGTAGCGGCGCGGCGGCGCGTGGGAAACAGACGCGCAACTTTGGCTCTTGTAGGGAGCATATAGACCATTCTAAAAAAGAGCGTGTGGCCGGTGCCATTTTGAGTGTTCGTGCGTATGGCGCGTTCTTTGCTCGCTTTCCGAAGCGACGAACACGCACGTGCTGGACTGTGAAGATCGCACGCTGGACTGTGATTTTGTAAACATTGGAAAGGTCTATACAGGTACTCTAACCTCGTCTAAAGACCCTCCGTACGGGTATTTTTCTTGCAAGTAGCGTCAAATGCGCCAGTGCACGAGGCCTGTACCTTGAGCAGCCCTTAGAAATAAATGGCGGCGGAGCACCCGCTTGTGGCTCGTGTCTTGTGTGTTTCCAGAGCAATGGTTGGCGGTACTTGTAAGCGTGCATTTTATCGATGGACTTTACTCTCCTCAAGAGCCGTTTATACTGACAGAGTTTGGCCCATGGGCGGAACTTGTTGCCCGCTAGAACCAGAAGATTTCGCGATAACTCAAAACGACTTTACTTCTTTCTCTTCTTTATTCTTGGGAAATTGCATAAAATTTCTGAGTCAGAGCCCCAAAATGGCGGGCGGAAGTAGTCATCCTCCGGTTGTCAGACTACGCTGCTGTGGTTGCCAGATTGTCAAAATTTCCTTACGAAGGCCAAACTCTCTCAGTATAAACGGCTCTGATCTCGTGGTAAGTATGTCATAAGCGGTCGTAACGCGGTAGGCCACACTCAAGCGCAAATGTTTGAACCAGCCTATAATGTGACGATGTACATTGCCAAAGTTGTGAAGAATTCTTTTGTTTGAAATTATCTGCATAATCAGCAATCCGAACAGTACTATTTTTCTTTTTCGCTTGTAGTGGAGCAAAGGCGCTTTGTCAAGCAAGACGCGTTTGGATGTTTTTTTCCTCTCTTCTTATTTGGAGGAAATAATAAGGTTAAAATCAAAACTGTTAAAGTCAAAAAATGATTTTTTTTCTTAAAGAACGTGTACAAAACTCTTTCATCTCGGATTACCGAAACTCGTGATCCGCGGCTCATTCCTAATGGAAAACGGACGTCGTGCATATACGTAACCAGTTGACTACGGCCGTCGCCCCTCGACGACAGCCCGAGTAATTTGATCCCAGCTCGCGGAAACAAGCACGATCGGCAAATCCGATAGGGTCAAGATGGCGGCCACCGGATGTGACGTGAGACCATTATGCCCAGAGGCCGGAAGAAAGAGCTATCGACTCCGCGGAATCGGGTTTCCGGGAAGTTCCGCTGCGTGCGTGTCGGCGGGAGTCATGGCTCTATATAATACTATTGAACCTGGATCTAACAGAGAGTGCAACTCAAAACCACGAAGAGCGCTTGCAATTTAATGGCGGACGCCTCTTGCGCATGCGTCACGTTGGGGGGGGGAGGGGGGGAGGGGGGAGAAAGGGAGTCCTGCAGACGATCAACGCGTTCGTCACTTATCCTCGCAACTCGCGTTGCAAACACGGCCCCTAGACCACGTGACTCCGATCGACCGGGTTTGAAATACTCTGTAATCTAGGCACACTGGGCACCACTTTTCGGTCACGAGCGCAGCATGAGGGAACGTCCATTGCAGCGACAGGCGACAGCGCGCTCTATATACTACCCCGTTTCGGGCGGACCTGCTGCAGCGGACGGGGTGTACGTGGCATATCCCAGCCGATCCGGCGCTGTGAATGTTTTACGGGACTATACGCACCCCGCCGCACGTCGCTGCTCCCGTTTCGTAGGTCACGTGATGCTCACACGACACTCGATTGGTTCCGATAACTTGTAGCTTCCGCTGTGGTCCAACGTAAGTCGAAACGTAGCAGACGGCGATCAATCGAGAAAAAAAAAAAAACAGCAACAGGGGGTTCGGCCAGGGTTGTCTGCACACTTCCTAGATTCCGCTCATTAAGGCTGGTGTGTTCACTTCCTCTTGTTTCTGCTGGCACTCCCACTGCGTGTCGACTGCGGGTGCACCCAGTTTGTTTCGTTGTGTAATTGGTATATGGAGATAGTATCTCGATGCCGACGATTCTATCATCATCAATGCCGTCGTAGCTCATTTTCTTTTAGGGTCCGTGCGGCCATTACGCTATAGGGAGTGAAACGCACCGTTTGAAATATGATCAAGAATCAACAAAATTATAACAGTATACACTTTTCTTAATTATAAGTTATGTGGGCTAGTGGCGGCTGGAAGTTTATAAGCGTGCGATCGATTGAGAGGGAAAATATTCGGCATTTCAGAGCCTCGAGATGGGAAGACTAAGATTAGATATGTCATGGAATCTACTCCCAACGTTCTCGCGTTCTTGCAAGAACGTGTTCTTGCGTTCTTGAGTTTATTTGTGGAATAGTATCGGTAGGAAAACAAGTTTAGCGGAAAAGGGTACCGTACTGTCCGATGCTTCAGTGAAGATCGAATCCTGTTACCACCATGCGGCCTAAATTTAAATAATCGCTTGTGTGCATGCGTCGTCTGCTCTATGCAGACGTTGGGAAGCATGAATCACCACGACGGATGCCTATCTGCGGGCGAACTCCACTATTTACGTTAAATATTTGTTTTGCTTTGTTTTTTTAAAGAGAGGTATCGGTTTACCAGCGTGGGAATTCAACAAAACAATGAATTTCAACCCGGATAACATAATACTGCTACTGTGGGCTGTGAAATCGCAAGTTCTACGCATTTTTGTTTTTGCAACTTTTATCCTTTGCAGTAATATAAATATTTAGCATGAGGAGAAGTTAGTGCTGTATCGGAAATTGCCGTGCTATTGAGTTCCGCTGCAGCCAATGTTTCCCTTTACTGTGCCAAGGTGTGGTAAGTTTTTGGGAGTTGGAACTATTCTACTACGTTGAGATGATGAGAGAGTGCCTCTTCTAGTTACGATCCGGAAACTGTTCGTTGACAGGACAACTGAGACAAGTGAAACAAACTAGTCTAATATATCTTCCGCGAGTGGAACAAACAAGAGTAACCGAGCAACGCAGTAGCGTGCGTATCATATGCTCTTCTTGGTAATCTGGGTTCACCCGCTTCAATTTTCTCTGTGAGGGCCGCGGATGTCAAGAGGCTAATATTATAAATTTCTGGCTAAATAATCTTTTATTCAAACATAGTAGACTGCAACTGCAACAAATGGCCCACGACGCACCACGACACAGACGGCATCGGCAGCAGCGACACTCCCTATTTTACTGATGAGGGCTAGAGACTCTCACCAGTATTTCCGATCACCCTCCGCCCTCACCTAACGCATATCGGTACTGGGCAGTTCATCGATTAACCTTCAGATTATTCGCGTGATGCTTTAATTGCAATATTTCTTTTTGCCGTTTAGTCGGAATCTTGTGCTGAAAAAGGCAGGAAAAAGTAAAAAAACTTCCTGCTTTAATATTTCAGACTTATTTATTTCTTTTAGGACACAGGCTTGCGTGGTGAACCACTTCAGCATACTCGTGATTGTCGTCAAGGGTGATTATACTGTTTAAATAATAACTTAAAAATTGCTTCACTTCAGAAGACTTCCCATGTTCATATTTCTGTAGGCGTCTGGACGTGAAGTTTAAAATGGGAATGCAATATGCCATTTATGACGTAGTAAAAATAGTAAAAAAGTGTGGTTTTAACGTCTTTCATGCAATATGACCGGTGAAAAATCAACTAACAGATTTATCAATTGATTAGTGATTAGAGCCTAGCGATCCGACGGATTAATTTTTAACCATACCACAGCTTCAATCAATATTCAATGTTTTATGAAAGCTATGGTTTGTGCGAGATAACAAAAATATGCGGGGCCAGCTTTTGTATACAAACCACAACACTAGGATTATGGAAGCATCCGACTTAAAGGGGCGGTGCAACGATATTCAATTGGAATGTTTTTCACTTTACACGAGCTGACTGGCACTAGCGGGACTCAAGGATACTCGCACATTACGCCACTGACCAAGACACTCCTTTTTTGCGCTGTAATTTTGAGGACAAAACCGAGTGTTTTCCTTCAATCTCTCCTTCGCAAAACCTGATGACGTAGCTGGGCGGTAGCAGTACCGCCCAGTGACGATATTTGAATGCGGCTCATAGATTAGACCCGAGCATGGCGTGGACACTCGATTTGGGCTCGTGATAATCGATAGCTCGAGAAGCATTCGTGTAGTGTCCTGTGTCCGTCCAATCGCTGCAATGACGACAACGGCCGAACCATAACCATATCTGGAACTCAGCGCGTGTCCTGTGCGTTGCCAACCCCAGCGCGTGGCTATGATCAACATTGGCGGCATATAATCGGCTCCAGACCACGTGGCCGCTTGTCCTGGCTGCGAGTTGAGGGGGTGAGGTCTGCTCGTTTTTCTTTATATTTTTGTGCGACTTCGATTGCGTGTAATGAAAAACGAACGGGTATTTCACAGGTCATTAACGTCAGAGATCCGTTCTAAGCGGTATTTGCGCAAAATACAAACATCGTTGCATCGCCCCTTTAACAATACTCGCTTTGCTGAATTTCCACTCATGTGAAACGATACAACCTAGCCTTTAGTAGGACGAAAGGGCAACAAAAACACCAAGCGTTTAATGAGAAGGGCGATCAGCTCAGCCGGAAACGCGCTTACGCCGTCAAGATCCATGCTTCTGAACGTGCGCCCCCTAGCAGACGGCGCAAGGTGGTGTCCCCGCTTTCGCATGATTCCAATTTCGGCCGCACGGTGCAGCACAAGTTCTCCGTTCACACACTTGTGACTTCTTAAAGGGATACTACAACGAAATTTCGGCGCTTATGTCTTGGTCTATTCGTGTTCAATGGAGCATTATCACATCAGACACACCAATCTCTCGTTGAAAAAGACACGAAAAGGAATTTTAAAACGAATTAAACCATTACCAAAGGGCACCTGGTGGATGTCGCTAACGCCTCGTTTGCAATGCCCGTCTAGGAACCTTGACAGGTTCCTAGACGGGCATTCCGGCCACGACGAAAGATAAGCTGAAGGAGGAACTCCCCTCTACCCGAGACCCTCTTCTTTGTGTGAGTCAGAAGTCGCTATTGTCCCTCTACGAGTTTATAGAAGATTAACCCTCTACTCAAAATTCATACAAAGACAGCTTTGGGTTTACTTGCGGTGTCCCGATCGCAGGTGTGCTTCAGCAGCTTTCAGCGGATGCTACGAGCCACCGGGGCCTATCCAAGGCCGTGTGAGTGTCACGTGACATTGGAGAGGGGGCACAGCGACGCGCGGAAAGCGTATCACGAGCTACGTCGGACGTCCACAGAGTGGGATTGGCTGGGATACCTCGCAGCGTCCGCTGCGTCCGGACGTAAGGTCCCGAGACAAACTACGTCACGATTGCTGCGGATGTGACGTGGTCTACGCTGGCTGCTGTCCGAGCGTTTGCCAGAGTGGGCCGTTTATAACGAAAAATACAGCCACCAGGCTCAAAATAGAAACGTGCGATTGTCATTTGCGGATATTGTGGATCATATTCAACCTATTTTTGAACACGACGGGTATATTTCAAATTTCCTTGAAGTATCCCTTTAAGACCGAGTGTCTTTAAACCTCTTAAAATGTCTTACGACGAAAGGTCACACTGGCGCCATCTATTGGGTAGCAGTGGAAACTTGGCGGTCCCGCATATTTTCTATTTCTCTCGCGCATCATGCTTTTTTTCTTGACTCGAAAAGCTCTTATCAACGTTATAAACGACTAGTTCTCATAGGTAGTACGCACATTTGATCTCGGAAATCCCGAAAAACCTTCGCTCTTGTTAAAGGGACAATGAAGACGATTTTATTTAATTTTTTTGAATGGTGTTTTTATGCTTCTTGGGAACATAGCATGGTGCCCAATTTTTTGTAGACATTTGTGACGCGTATTTCTGTGCCTACGAAAGAAGTAAAGAAACCGAAACTGAACAATCTCCATTCTCGTTTCTGGGCCTCCGAAAACGGAGGTGACGTGGGGAGTGACGTCAAGTGTGAATAGTCGGTATCGGTAGTATTTAGGAGATCGAGACTCTTAACCGCGGTGGGTTATAGCAGCACGGTTACGCGGTCGTTTCGCCGAATCTGTCAACATGGACGGCAATGCCGCTCTCGCGAGCGAGTTCGAGCTTCCGTTCACTGACCGGACACCAACGGAACGGGAGTACGTGTGTGGCGGACCCGACGGAGACCGCCCAGCCGGCAATGAGCGGCCCGCACGCCGAAGGACGGACGCGAGGGACATGCCGAAGGGAAAGCGGTAGCGATCCGGCCGTTCCGGGATCCGGTTCCTCCGCGGACGTCCTCTTTTCGTCGTCAAAGAACACGAACAGCAACCCACACGTGAAAACTAGCGTCGCCCGAACGAATACTGGTCTTTAGTCGACCGTTAGAACAGCCATCTACAGCTACCATTTTGCAGATTCCTTCGAGTACCGTGTTCTTTTTTTTATTTTATTTTGGTTGCCCATAGTTGCTCGTTGCCCGTTTCGCGTCCAGCGTAGCAAAGAAAAAAACAATTATGCTGCTTTATTTATGGTTTAGTAATCATTTCCGGTCCGATTTATACTTTTCGTGGTTATTCAAGCGGAAATTAGAACAGTATTCCTCAAAATCGCGAACCAAAACGTGACCGAGGGCACGTTTCTCGTTTCGCCCAATCGCTGACGCGTCTTTTGTGACGTCGCGCTTCTTGGCCCCGCATCGGTCACGTGAGCTCCGCTTCTCCTGGCTTCTCCCGCAACTCTCGGGACGTCGCCCCAGTCGATCCCGGTGCGATTATTACCGCGTCTGTTTAATTGATTTGCGCGGCACACAAGCGCCGGTTTCGGCTGAAATTTGGGCAACGTGGCCTGAGACGTGCCTGGAACCCAGTTCAATCGCCAAAAAGGTGTCCGAAATTGCCTTCATTGTCCCTTTAAATGCAGTTCCAGGGCCACCGCACAGATGGCGCCACCAGGTTTCAAGGCCCTCGGTTCTAAGGGGGCGGCGGAGAAAAGCTCACCGGAGAAAAGCTCACCGGAGATAAGCTCACCGGAGAAAAGCTCACCGCAAAACTGGCAGATGTGGAGAAAAGCTCACCGGCCTTTGAGCTGATGCGAAGAAAAGCTCACCGATTTTTTTTTTTTTTTAACTTGGAGGATTCTGCGTCAAACATTGAAATTTAACATAATTCGCATTCGTCACTTCATTAAAAATATGTCGACTTTTTTGCAATATTCTTGAAGTTCATTGGGCATATTTACTAATTCATCAGAAATTAGTAATGACCCATTCTGTATATAATGAAGCCGCAAGTATAAAATCAGACCATCGTACACCGGTAAAAAAAAGACAACAATTTATTGACAACTGGCAGGGTGCCGTCGGTATACCTCTGTCAAATAAAGATGTTTGTTCTTTGCGAGCTGATATGAATAGCGGTGTGTGAACCGTTTCAGTTTCAAATATTGTGTAGTGCCTAATAGATAAGTAGGTGTTTGTTGATATAATCAGTGTCGGCTACGCTGTTATTTTCTGTTAATTTCACTAACAAAACTTTAGTTGCGAGAACAGATTCGTCCTGTCGTGTTTGTTGTCTTCACTCCGACGTCGTCGTTTGAGTGGTTTTTATCATGTATAACGTTTACCAACTCGCCCTATTTGCTACCTTACAGAAGACTACTTCTTATATTCGCGACTCCAGCGAACTATAGGGGGCGCGCTGGTCAGGCAAAATGGCGGACGAAAGGAGGTCGTTTTCGTCGTTCAGCCCGCGGACCACCATACATTTCTTGCACTGTAGCGTAAAATTGGTGTTACACATGAAAGCACAGCGATTTTTCGACGGTAGATACCTTCTTCTAGTCAATGCGTAGGAATGACACGGCGGAAGCATAAAAATAATTACTGGAAACGATATTTGTTTCTATGCTGCCTACGAGTACCAAGCAGCGATAGCAGACGACAGAGTTGAAACGACCTCCTCTCATGAGCTTCGCGGCATTGCCGCTACGCGGCGTCGATTTCGCTGGAGTCGCTAATAGGTCACGAATAACAACGGTGCCAGTGTGCAGCTCTGAAAATCATGGGTGGCTCGCCGTAGAAAGGCACTATGACACAAAGACAACGTGTGGAAACACCAGCACGAACGGCTAGAAAACGTGCTTCTCCGTGAAAGAAAAAAATTTCGATATCCTACTGACTGTTTTGTCCTATTTTCAAAGGTTAACAAAAGCTTCAAATTGAATTTCAGACACCGCGTTGTTGCGCATGCACTTTCGGATTTTCGGCATTTACAGTTTTGATTTTTGGGTTTTAGGCAGACATTATTAAGTTTTCGAACTTTTTCCTGTTCTTCAAGTTCATGAAAATTTGAGTTGGGCTTTCGCTGCCTACAGAGTAAGCCACAGAAAACACTGGCCCGCAATTATTAATTTGGGAGTAATATACCCAATAAGCTTAACAAATAATACAAAAAGGACATTTTCTTTTCTACAAAGCTGACGAATTTTAATGATAATAAACTGATATATGTTACGCATGATCCAACAGCCTCCATATAAAAAGAAGAAAAAAAAATCGGTGAGCTTTTCTCCGCATACGCTCAATGGCCGGTGAGCTCTTCTCCGGTGAGCTTATCTCCGGTGAGCTTTTCTCCGGTGAGCTTTTCTCCGGGATTCGTTCTAAGGAGTCGCAAGTGTGTGAACGGGCCTTATATGTTCAACGAGAACAAGAAAGCGTAAGTAAGAAGTCGGATCTAGCGTTTTCTCTCTCTCTCCCTATGTGTATGCGTGTGTGTGTGTGTGTGTCAAAGTAACTTGGCAAACGGCGAAGGCTACGGTCCCAGTGAGCCAATCAGCGCGTTGGAGGGATATACGTGACTACACTCTATCTCACTAGTTTCGCGAAGTGCTGTCGGAGCCAAAGGCGGGAAAGGGAGAAAAGCCGCTTTTGTACGAATTTTCAGTGACGGGCCAAATACTTTGACGGTCTGATAATCTCCGAGAAGGACAAAAGCAAAGTATGGAACACACAAAAGAGGGTACCGGGTGTGAGAACAGTTTCTCCTCCCCCCCCCCCCTCCAACTGCTTGGTTCACCCTTTCCCTCTGTACAGTGTACACCTTTGGTGAAGGCTGTCACGTGCGTCGCCTCCGTTGCTCTGATTGGCTTGTGTGTGTGTGTGTGGGGGGGGGGGGGGGGGGGGGGGGGGGGAGCGTTCGCTCTTTGCAGAGTTGCGGTGTATGCTTTTATCTGCGGTGTAATCTAGCCTCAGATCTCGCCATTGTGACGCCTCGACGCCAGGCGTAAACACTATTTATGGAAACGTGCGTGTCCTGTGGAAACCAAAGAGAGCCCCTCTCTCCACTCATCAACCCACGCCACTTATGGAAATGCACCGCCTTGACCGAGAAACTAAAACGCGCTAATCGCAGCATCACTGAGGAGTCAAGGTCGGCGGCAAGTCGCGTGAGCTTTTTTTTTTTTTTTCCCTGTAATGGCGGCGCCGGTTCTTTGTCGAAGGTGCGGCCAGCACCCGGAGCCCCATCCTGGCAGAGACAAAGACGAGGCGGAAGGAACGTGTGGTGCATGAATAGAGAAAGTGCAAGTGGACGGAGGAGCGTGAAGTCGTTGCTAGACGAGGACAGCACGATGTTTATCTTTATAACGACGACGAAGTGGAGGACAAGAGGTCTGTGCTTGTATGGTCACGATTATGGCCTCGTCCCTTCGGAAGCGACAAACGACCGGACGCTGCTCAAATAGACCCTTTTTTCAAGAAACCCGTTAAGCAACATTGGCAGTCGCCATTTCTTGGGCACGACGCGCGTGATTGGATGCCCAAGCAATGGCGGACTCAGGTAATGGGTGCGCCATCTAGCCGCCGCTAGATGGCGCGCGCTTTTTGAAAAGGGTCTGTTGACGTTGTCGGCGTCAAAGAGTTGGCGTCAGACAGTTGAGTCGGTGTATATCACCAGCTCAACCCTATTACGTCACACCACTGCGGTGGCGCTGCTGTCGGCACTGCGCATGCGCAGACGCTGATTTTCTCCGATCGAAAACGAGCCCCACAGCCAAATGCCGAAGCAGCGTTCGGCTAGCGTCAGCCGAGCGCTGCATCAGGAACATAAACAAGCTACGCTGTGTTCGTCCTTTTGGGAGTAGTCCTCGACTTTGTCGCTAGGGGGGCGACGGTTGAATCTGGTGGGACCAATCAGACATGTGACAAAAGCGCACCGTCATATACGGTGTTCGTCATGTTCCTGTACGTGTTCTATAGGGTGGTTCAAGTCACCAGGCACGATCTAAAATGGACCGTAAAAATCGACGCTTTTCGTCAAAGGTGTATTTGACAGGTCGGCTTTTTCTCGTAAAATTACAAAGCGTAGCTCTCTTTCTGTAAAAAAAATAAGGCCAAGAAACTTGCCAGGGTCTACGGCAGGCAGCAACGCAGACGACAGGGGTCCTGTAGCGGGGAGTGTTTGGCGTTCGTATTGATAGATGGCGCTACCTCCTTATCGCGACGGCTCGCAAACCACCGTGGCTTCTTAAAATAAATATAATCTGTTTGAAATGTACCTTCGGTTAAAAAATATATGCGAACAATAAAAGCAATACTTAAAGTAAAAAAAAAAACAAAAACACGTCCGCATAACGGCGGCGCTTTTGCTGCCAACGGATTTCGGTTGCGTGTCGTCTGCTATCTTTCTCTGGTCGGCTGCACCTTCAAAAACTGCTCCCGACGCCATCTATCAATACGAACGCCAAACACACCTCGCTACTAGACTTGGTCGTCTGGGTCGCCGCCCGCCGTCGACCCTGGCAAGTTTCTTGGCCCTATTTTTTACAGAAAGAGAACTGCGCTTCGAAATTTTACAAGAAAAAACCGACCTGTGAAATACACCTTCCGCGAAAAGTTTAGATGGCTACGTGCAGGCGTCGATTTTTACGGTCCATTTTAGATCGAGCCTGGTGACTTGAACCACCCTATATATCATCGCTGAACCGATGATGAACAGAAAAGGCCTGGTAGTGACTTGAGCTTTTGATGCTGTTTGATTGGTCCCAATAGCTCGTAGCGTCGCGGCTAAGCTAAAGCGAAGATTAGCAAACCTTTTCTCTTCTCGAGCGAACCGTTCCTACGTTGGGTTCCCGGTTCCAGTCCGTTTTGATCTGGATGACACAGGTATTTCCACGTGAGCTTGTGCGGTCAACGCAGCGTGATGGACGTTGACGATCCCAGGTTAGCAGTCGTGTACAGCACGGGCTAAATTGCCGGTGCAGTAAGCAGTCAGTAGAGAGTTCTGCACACCCGATACGCTACGATGGGCCCTCATGCGCAGTTCGTATATTCGAAGGGGGGCCCCCTCACCGTATCGAATGTGCGAAAACGGTTCCCTCAAACTCTTTATTGACCAGCAGAACTGCACGCCTCGCAAAATTCCGAGTCTAAACGTGTATACTACATACCCGAAACTGGGCACGCGTGCGTCATTTTGAAGGAAGTTTGATGTCTAATTTCATTTTTTGAAGCTCAAGCTTTTTAAAGTCAACTCAAAGGTGGTGAAATATTTAAAAAAAAGAAAGAGAAAGCAAAAACGGCTGCTGCGTATTGTATATACAACCGCCTGTTCGTCTGCGGACTGGTTTGCAAGCTCGCTCCCAAAAACATTGCTAAACGAAAAAAATATATATATATATATATATATATTTTGTTTTTACAAGGCGTGTTATATCCGCTTGTCCTTACGGCCTCACCCTGTGCTAACCGCTCCTCAGCCAATGAGGTTCCGGTATTAACCGTTAAGGGCGCCGAAGAACCAATCACGAAGCAAGATGCCCGAAACATAATAAAGCCACAGTAGCCAAGGAAAAACAAGATTATGAAATGTATCAGTTCAGTTCACCTTGCCTGAACGCCATGTTTAACTTTTCGCGTCTCCCCACTCAAAGACTGCAGGATGCGTTTTATCGGAGCAGATATAATATCCGACTGTGGATCTGAGCGAATTTGTGTGCACATCCTTTGTTTATTAAGCCTCGTTTGCTCCTCCTTTCTTTCTTTTCTTTTCTTTTTTTTGTGATTATTTTATTTTCGAGTACACGATAGGATATCTGGGCAGACGACAAAGTCCAGACGACGAACGAACGCTTCGCGCGAAGCGGACCAATCAGTGTTCGTCCTGTCAGACAGCTACGCGAGCTGTCTGAGCACGACCGCCGTTTCGTATTCCGGTGTCGTCTGCTATTTTGGAACTGATATGCGCCGAGCTGGTTTCCGATAACGCTGAGGTTTCGTCGTCTGCAAAAACAAGAGAAAGAAAAATATTCGCCTAGTGGATCCTTTTTATTTTGTCGGCGAATGACGCTGCGGCTGGACTTTAGGGAAGCAGGCTGAATGTCAATGACGATTTGGACGCTTGAAATACAATCTTTAGCTAAGAAGAAAAATAAAGAACGAAGAGCAAATATGGCTCGTTTTACTCCGCGTTACATTTGGTATAATTGAAGGTGTTTCTTGTAGTTTGTCAATCCTAAGGGTGTATTCATCTCAGTGCTCGAATGACTCCGAAGTTCAACGTAACCAGTTCAACGCAACATGTCAGACTTTATCCCCACGATTACTAATATTGATAGCGACAGGAAAGCAAATCCGACTGGTAGCTTTTGCACTGCTTACATCTAAGCTAGTATCACGAATTCATTGATGTCCACTGCGTCGCTTGGCGAATATTTAACTCGTCGATTTATACGCCGTCGTTTCATTTGTTCCTTTTATTCTTGTTTGGGGATGTTCTGACTTTCCGAAGCAGACGAGAGTATGTTAATTTCATTCGGATTAAAATGCGACTTGTCGAACCGCTTACACTGAAACAAGTTTCCGTGACGTTGGCGGTGCGTGCGTGCCAGACGTCAATGATGGGCGAGCTCGTCCAAATATCGTTGACTGCAAAAAGAAAGTGAAATGGTAATCGCCTCACCTTGTTTTGATATTCGTGGAAGTAGCGCTTAAACCATGTGAGCGCGACTCAGAAAAAAAAAACGAGTAAAAAAAAGAAAGAAAACAGAAAGTTAGAAATAAAAGCGAACGCAAAGACGAAGAAAAAACGAAACGGAAAACAACTGATGTTCTCCAAACGCATAAAAAAGAAGAAACGCACGGCAACGTTTATATACATATATATATATATATATATATATATAATCGAAAAGAAACCAAAGAAGCAGAAACGAAAACAAACGGAGTGGAGGGCGCTTTAGCAGAAACTGGTCTGGCCAGTTGGCAACCTTGATGGGAAACTCGAATAGCAGACGTACAGAGACTGTAGCAGACGACGTACAACTACGCGCTCTTAGAAAAAAAAAAAGAAAAAAAAATTGTTTAAAGATGCGTCGCGAGAGATTCATCCGCTTCCTGTTGTTGCTAATAGATTTAATTTTGTGTTTAGTTTTAAGAGAAGGAGGTGCAGGTGGGAATGGTTATTAATTAAGATATACTAATTTTATTGTTTTACACCTACTGTTATAGACCCTTCTTTAAGAACGCCTTTCAAGTACCTCAGCCGCAGAAGTATACGTAGCCTGCTAACAATCTACTTAAATATTGAGGAAATGGAGCAGTATTTACCGGGACCATTATTACTGTGAGTTAGGGATTTCTCAACTACCCAAACGGTAAGGACACGCCGACTGGCAACAGCTACGTGTGGCAGCTAAAATGCCTAATCAATTCTCCATTGGATATTAATGAGATATATCAGTACAGTTGCAACAGGCGATCACTTTTCTTTTTTCCGGTAAACTATAGTAGGTGTGTCTTGAACCATTAAAAAAAAAAACATTAAATGCTGCCAGTTACAAGTTAAGCTTTACTTGAAGTCGCGGGATACAATGTTCCGTCCTCCTGGAATGTTAAAACAGTCTGCGACATATCTGAAACGATATCGTCTGCGCTTTCTGACACCGTACACCAATTTAAAGCTCATGAGTAAGCCTAGTCTAGGCAATAAGTCTAAGCTAGGTGGCGCAGCCTACCGCCCGTTATAAAGGGTACACCAGCCGTTAGCATCCATCCATCCGTTCATTCGCATTTTGAAAATGTAACGATCGCCGATTCGGCCCGCTCTGCACCGAGCATCAAAATGGCGGCGCCCACCAGAAAAACGGAATCAATTGCCGATACTCCGAACGAAGTAACTTTTTTTAGTAGCTCTAGGTGTGCTACGTGTTATGAAAAACGTGTCCTGGAAGCGAAAAAGGTTTTATTTTTTTTGTGTGTGTTTCTTAGCGTAAACAGACCTTTCATCTTGAGCCGTTTACAACCATATTCCAAGCCAAATATATTGCTGATCTTCCAAAAAACCCTACACCGCCAAAAAAAAAATTAACGCTCTTTTGGTAAGAAGAGCTTAGCATACCGCATCCACCCTTATCGCCCCCGATAACTCTAGCGTTCGATGCGTGTGCCAAGAGAGCTATCGCTACTGTCTTCTGAAGATAATTCCCGGCGTCGAGTGAAATCTCTTCTTTCTTTTTCTTTACCTTTGGTGTCATTGGAACGACCATAAACTTGAACGACTTAATTTTTTTAGGTATTTGTTTATTTTTATTTTCTTTCTTATGCCCAACCATGGCGGCTTTTTTGCGGCCACTGAGCCTGACGCAATCCTGTGTACCTCATTGCCATTCGACGTATACGACTCGTAGATTGTGGAGGGAAGGGTGGTAGAAGAAAAACAAAAACTAAAAAGGAGTGCCCGGGTAAGCACAGAAGAATAAAAATATAAATATTAGTTTTTGTACGAAGTACGATCTGGATTGCCTCACTGAATCGCATCGTTTCGTTGGCGAGGCGCTTAATCTTGTAAACACGTCGCGCCTTCGTCTTCCTGGATATTGGCTCGCCCGTGGAAACCTTGGTTTCGTTTCGTTCGTGAATTATTTGGAACGGTTCTTCAGTTTTAGCCAACTCTTAGATCCGCGTGTTCGATATATACAGAAATTCGAATAAGCCGCCATCGTATAAGCAAGACGCTGTACAACTTCATGAAGCCGTTAAGATGAGAAGAAATAAATTGGCAGTGATCTTTCATTATAAAGTCCAGTTATGCATGGAATGGAGTATTTAAAAGGGGCACAAAACGAATGCTGGAATAAAATATTTTAATTTGGGATTTTACTAATCGCTTATCGCCTAGACGTTAACTTGCCCACTAAATCTAGCGGGGAAACTAAATTGGTGTAAAAGTCGCGTGACATCAGGTTGCGTGACGTCAGTTTCCCCGCCATACTCAGCGGGGAAACTGAATTGGTGTATAGATAACATGATGTAAATTTCTCCGATAAATTTAGCGGGAAAACACACCCTTCGTTCAGTGGGTGTAGTTACAGTGTAAAGTGTGATATATATAGTCCGATCGCAACGAGCCAATATTTCGGTTTACATCACCGCGATCCGAACGAGGTGAAGTAAAATGGCGGGTTACACATTTCCAACGGAGAGCCGCTGAAGAAAATATTTTATTTGTCGGAGGTTCAAACTTTTTTTTTTTTAATCTCGGTACTGGAATTAGGTGGGAAGAGCACCATCGGCAAACAGTATTATAAGCCATACTATACTGTCGCAGGCGTTGTGCCAGGACACGGATTTGATATCGAATCCATACTGGCGCGGTTATTGTTTTTAACATTAGATTCCAGTATGATTCCAACATGAAGCCGTCAAGCTGTGAGCGCACCCTCGATCAACAATGAAGTCTTGGTAGTGCCGTGCACAACCCTGGTAGAGGTTCAAGCGAGAAAATCAGTGATAAATAATCTAATCATTTAAGATTCGAAGCAAAAAAACTTAATTTGTTTTTTCTCCTCACTACAGCCTCGAAGTAAGTCACATTTTAGAACGACGCTTAGGCCATCTCGGCGCTTTAAATTGTTGTTGCCAGTCGTCCGAAGATTTGTAGCTGAAATCGTAGGAAACGCTTTAGTTCCCGTCCTCCGAGAATGTTATAAAAAAAAAAAAAAAAACAGTTTGCGAAAGAGCAAGATGACATCAGCTGAGGTATGTACCTGACACCCCGTATCTATGGGAGTGGAATTTTCTAGTCGTATTGATCGCCAATTGAGCCCATTCTATACTAGACTTGTAGCAGGCTTGCACCACAAGTAATAAAGTTACTTGTAATCGTTACCGTTTTTTCCTCACCTTCCTTATTGGCGCCCTCAGTTGTTGGCGCAAGTTTCCTACAAAGGCATCCTGGAACCAAGTCTCTGGCAAGATGCTTTACGAAAATTGGTTGATTAAGAAGATAAGTAGTGTATAGTTTGGTGGTTCTAATCCAATTACGGGTAGCTACGAAAGACCCGTTTTCAAACTGGCAGAAAAATCTTTCATTTTGAATATTTGAAGCAGTAAAAGTAACGGTTGTCTTCTTTGAGTAATGGCCCACTACTTTTCTTCTCAAGTAATCAATTCATCTAATTGAATATTTTAACCAAGAGTAATTGTAATTGTAATCGATTACTTTTTTTTTCTAGTAACGTCTACAAGATTGTTTTGCTCTGAGCACCTATATGGCGGCGAACACTAGAAAATCGACGAATGGAGGGCCGATACTCTAAGCTTTGCTTATCTAGTGGCTCTACTGGTCACATATCAAAAGGGTTACTGGAAACGGAGTATACTTGATTGCAGTTCGGACGGACACTATAGCTGCGTCGTCTGCTTTTTAAAATTTCCCGGAACGGGCCAAGAAAGTTGTCGGAATTAATAGCGTATGGAGAGGGAAGTCCTGTCCTTTCTTTACGCCCTTAGGGCAACTTGTGAAGTTTTCTCAGCGCCCAGACTGTTCGGAGAAAGGTATGAGTATCGCTCTAGGGCTATCGAAGTTTTGCAACAATCGCAGATGTCCTTGAGATAACCTTGAAATGCCCTCGAAGTTGTAGGCAGTGCACGAGGCTTATCGAAAACGTGGACGCTATTGTGAGATCGCTCGATACAGAAGCCTCTGCATAAGCTAAGCAAAAGAAAAGTCAAGTCGATCCAGAGGGGAATCCAATGCCATTCTGAACGACGCGAGAGAAATCCGGCGAGAAATGTTGCTATGTGCGCGATGAAATTCTCCGATAATCTAAACACCCGTTCAATGCCACGAGAAGAAGGAGCTGGCCGTCCTCCAATTCAATGCTCGGATTGCAGTGGTGAAAAGCAAAGGTTCCCGCCAGAAGATCAGGAAATCCCAATGCTTTTGAGCAAGCGCGTTTCCTCAAAGAAGCTGTGGGTCAACTGCGCATGCACAAGCACCCGTGACGTCAGAGCCATCGTTGCCGCTTTTTTTGTGACGACAAAAGAAGGAGGTTTTGCATAAGGGTGGAAACATCCTGGTTGCTCTAGATGCCGCCGGAAGTCCAAAGTAAAAATCTCAATTACGGATCAGCCGCAGTCACGTTACTGCCCTTAATCGATTTTAGGGCAGCCGTGTGGCTGTTTCCCTTAAAGAACTACATTCTATATAGATTTTTTTTAAGGGCAGCAGTCATAACTATAATTAAAGAGGACACTTAAGACTGCTTACGTGTAGGAGTGCGAAAGCATTCCTACACGCAGCGCATTCCTACAAGCAGCACGCCACGTCTTTATTTTTCACACCGCGCTCCGGCGGTGACGCCACACTCCCCCACTGCGCATGCGCGGCGAACTCCGCCGGCTCCACGGCTTCCCTGACGATGCATCTGCATTGCTCTGCTTTTCTATGTTCTTTTTTTTTTTTTTTTTGAGGCGCGTTTGCTTTGGTTTTGAGCGGCCTCGCCGGCTTCCGTGACGAAGCATCCGCGTTTTGCTGTCCTTTTGGCCAATGGGAATTTAACTGCCGTTTCGCTGCTACAGACGGTTACAGACAGCGCCGGCTTCGCTCCATGGAACAGTTAGTTCATGCTTTGGAGTTAAAACTGATTCGCGAGTTTGTTGTACTGCAAATACCCCCCTGTTGTCTGTCGCCCGAAAACTAGCGTAAAACCCTTTTTTTTGTTGTTTTATGGTGCTGAATTCTGCGCGATCTTCGCTTGGTTTTGTTTTTTCACGAGCGTGTACGGGTTCTTCCAGCCCTTAGGTCGCGATTTCTGAGGGCCGCTTGTCGGCGTATGCGGGGTAAAAAGAAATGTTCGGCACAAAACCCTATAAATAGAAGCGAGCCATCATATTCTGGGACAGTAATCGAGGAAGAGCGCATGTCATACGCTTAGCGGCACAAGGAAATGCAGCGAGAGAGAAGCAGAGCGGGAGAGAAAAACAGGAAAGAAAGCGAAGGGGAAATGGCGGCGATCCGACAAGAAGCAATAGCGGATGCATGCCCAGTTTTAGAACGAGGATCTCGCTTCGGTTTTCTTATTATTGTCATCATTTCTTTTTTTCTCTTTGATATACGTCCATACTTCGTTTCCTCCGCGTGCATGGCAATGCCCTCTCACTCTGTACCTTGGGAAGCGAGGCAGATTTCAAAGTTTCGTCCAAAGAAATTATCGTTGCACACGAAAGTCGATTGAAACTCAGACTTGTACAGTAGACTCTCCAACAAGTAATAGAATCACTTGTAATCGATTACGTTTCTGAGGATTTTGTAATCATTTTGTTACTTTTATTAGGAATAGGAAGTATAATCACGAGAGTTATCTGATTACTTTTGGAAGTACGAAAATTACTGGTGACCGCTACTGTTGTTTTTTCCCTCCCCTTTCTAATGGCGCGCCTCTTGTTTGTATACATAGGCGTAGACTACGGGGGGGGGGGGGGGGGGGGGGGCATCGGGGCTCGTGCCCCCCCCCCCTCCCCCTCGGGCCATGATTCTTACCGAGACGCTGTTTACGTGCCATGTAACGAGGTTCTATACTTCGTCTCACCTTAGCATGGACTATTGTTAGCCGCGCATGCTAAAAGCGCGAAAGCCTCGGCGGTTGCACGGGCACTCGTGCAGCGAGTGCTCCAGTCAAGGCAGTCAAGGCTGACCGCTCGCGCTTGCACAGCCTTCGCAGTTAGTCCATGCTAAGGTGAGACGAAGTATAGTAGTGGCATGCAAACAAAATAACGCACACAGCGACGGACACGTGGCGATATACATACGCTGTAAAATGTACCCCCTTTTCACTTTCGGCGGCCGCGTCTCGTGAAGATCTGCTAGGCTTGGCCTGCGCACAACGCATTTTTTTTTTTTCTTCTTTCTTTCTTTTTAAATTTATACTATTTTTAACTTTGTCATTCACTGGGTTTCTTCTATTGTTCTTCTCGCTGATTGGCTTTCTCCGCGTTCTGCGGGAAAGGCAACACACGGACATTATTTTAGGGTGCAGTGAAGCGTCGCGATCGTGCTAGTGAGGGATGTGGGAAACGTATACAGAACGTACCGCAATTTGCTCCCGCTTTTTACGTCCCTCTTCTGACGTCGCTTCCGATTATCGCATTATTACTGTTGTCACAGCGAGCAGACCAACCGTGACGAGGCGACCGCAGCGACCCTTTTGGCGACGCTCGTTGCAAGCGAGATGTTGAAGAAGAGCGGAAGACCCCTTAGCTTCGTTGACGTCAAACACTTGACTCCGAGCCTCCAGGGATGCACGCTCATTGAGTCAGGGGGAGATATATGAGTTAGGCTCGGGGAGAAGAGGGGGTTCTCAGAGAAACCTGGCGACAAGGACGGATGTGAAGTCACGAGCGAAGCATTGCCCAAATATATTTTGCTAACCTACTTCTTGTCATTTCGCTCAAAAGTAAACATTTCTTACAAAAAAAAAAAAAAAAAATTCTGGTGTATGTTGTTTTAAAAGTCAAAACAAAAAATCGCCGTAGTGGAAGCTCCTCCCACCCCTTCCCACTTCAGAGGAGCGAACGCTGGAGAGGAGGCGACCTCAAATCAAATCAAATCAAATCAAATCAACTTTTATTTTCCATCACATGATGGGGGATACCAAGGGAAAAAGCTGCTTATATGCAGCTTGACGAGCCCCTGGCACCCCTACATGGCAGACAGCGCAAAAAGAAATCATCGAATAAGCAAACAAATATAAAAAACAATACAATGTGCATTTTTATACAATGTTAATGAGTCATAGAATGTGCTTTTTTTTTATACAATGTTAACGATGCTATTTTTATTAAGTGAAGTGATATCAATTTCTAGCGATGCGATATGATTTAGTAAGTGAGGAAGTGCATGTTTAATTCTTTGATGTCCGAAGTTCGTACGTGATTTTGGTATTTGCCACGGATGTATTTGACGGGTTTGATAAATTGGAATTTGCAAATGAAGGTCAGCGAGGTTCAGAAATGTTTCGGATTTACCTTTTAGGGCCGATTGGTACGTTAATATTAAGCGTTGACTGTAAAGTGTTGACACGTCGGTTATGGAAAATTTATCAAAGAGAGGCAATGATGGTGAGGTCGTAGGAACATTGGCTATTGCACGAAGAGCTTTTTTCTGCAGCACGCGGAGCAAATTTAAGTTGGTTAAACCAGTGGATCCCCATATCAGATGCGCGTATCCCAAGACGGGGAAAAATAATGATTTAAAAATTTGAAGTTTGATATTGGTAGGTAAAACGTTTCTATATTTGTTTATTACACCAACTATTTTTGAAAGTTTAGTACGAACATATTTAACATGTTCAGACCAGGACATGTTAAAGGAAAAAAATACACCCAGAGTTTTGACATTTTCAACACAATGAATAATATCGGAACCATATTTGAAAGGAAGGAATAAATTTGCTTGAGTTCTAGAATGTAGTTGAAATATTACAGCCTTGCTCTTATTAGTATTTATATGGAGGGAGTTAATTTCGCACCAAACTTTTAATTTAGAAAGAACAATATTTGCTCTGGTAACAAGATGTTCATAATTTTTATCAGAAATGATATACTCGTATCGTCTGCGTAAATTATAAAATTTACATCAGGGTCAATAGTTACAATATCATTTATATAAAAAAGAAATAGAAGTGGTCCCAGAATGCTTCCCTGGGGAACACCAGAATTAATACCTAGTAAAGAGGACATATGGTCCTCTCCACCGTTCGCTCCGCTGAAGTGGAAAGGGGGGGGGGGGAGCTTCCACTTTGTTCTTGACCTGTTACCGACTGCAGTTACCTTAAATTCGGCCCTGCAGTGAATGGACAGTCATGTCACGCCAGAATTGATCTAAAGGCACCATGGCCTTGAGCTGACAGGCACTAAACGTCCAGAGTTCCGACATAGGATGGCCCGTTGAATTTTCATAGAAAGTGGCTGATGGAATGACCCCATCTAGTTAGACAACAGTAAAGTTGTGAATTCTCTTTAACAATTATGGATGAACAGCTGTTTACTGGGGGCAGTAACGACTCGGAATCGTAGCAAGTATCGGTATTTCGCATAGCTTTGTGTTTACCCTAAAACGATAATATATTTTGCCTTTGTCTTCCCCTAACCTTACTATAAAGAAGTTTTTCTCTTTTTTTTTTTCAATTTTAATTTGCAATGTGTTTTGTGGTTTTTCTTTTCATGCTATTTTGAAAAAAAGAGATGACTTTCCGTTTTGGTTTCAGATTAATGCGGACACAAATAAAAAAAAAAAGAAAACTAGAACACGTAGCTATATGTTACTTTTATTCCCTTATTTTTTATCCTTTTATTTTGCTTTTTTTTCTGTTTTCTTTTCTTTTTTTTTCTTTTTTTACAAAAGCAGAGGCTACGCTGTTTTTGGCTTTTGGGCTCCCACCCCAACCCAATCTCGAGAATAAGATGTCTTTCTACGAACTCTCCGAGTTCGCTTGCGCTTGAGAATGTATGTGTGGTGTGTGCTTGTTTCTGGGCGTGTGCCTGTGTGTGTGTGTGTTTGCCTCTGCGTACGAAGATTCTTTCCATCGCCAGATGATTCACGCTTCCACGTACATCTGGTTTGCTCGATGGTCGAGAGATGGCGCTAGTTGTCGCGGCACGTGCGATTCGATTCTCTGTGCAATCTGTTACTTCCTCCCGTGGTGCGATTTTTTTTATGAATTTGTTTTATGTAAAAACACGGCTACGTTAACACTGAGGAAACGAGTGATTTGACCGGCGGTAATATATTATAAATTATATTTTTCATTGTCTCACAGGGCCATTGATGTTCTGCAGTTTACTGGCCAAATATATTAGGGCTGGACACTTGATCGATTGACCTACCGATTAATCAATTAATGTTTTAAGCTCGATTAATCTTTTTTTCCCAATTAATCGGTTACATTTTGACCAAAAAAAAAAGTACAAATTTAACGCTTTCACTACGCAGACGTGGACGAGTGCACCTGCATGAAGGCAAACTTTATGTGAAAAGTTTGACCCTAAGTAAACTCGATGGGAGAGATTTATAACTCTTAGCAAGTAGAGAAAGTTATACGTGTCTCAGCCACTTCAACGCCATGTGAGTTTCCGTTAAGCGCCACAGAGTTTACTGTGAACAATCAGAGCAGTTCGCATTGACGGGTGATATCAACGAACCCTTTCGCTTCTGCGGCCGAAGTAATAATTTGCGAGTTTGGATGTCTTTTGACTCTCCTCAACTACACACTAAGGTTGATTTAAAATCCGAAATTTTACATAGCGCCGTTTTTCACATATTCATTACAGAAAACAACAAAAATCCAATTCTGGCTTTTTAAAAACCATTGTGCATAGTAATGAGCTAAACCGATTAATCGAATAATCATTCTATTAATGAGTGGCGATTAATCGAGTAAAAAGGTTTAATCGACACCCAGCCGTAAAGGAAATGCGTGTGCATGTCTTCTACTACGAGTACCTTTTATCTGGTGTAAGTACATTTTGGTGAGTCTAGTGCGCAAAACAACATCATCATACCCACGAAACGGTATTGTATGTTGTGAAGTTGTGCTAGACTGACTGCGGTAATTTTAGTATTAAATACGATATAATGGCAGTAAGGCAATACGATAACATGGTACAGTATAATATAACATTGACAATATAGCATACAGTATAAGATGACATTCACGATAGAGTAAGATAGCATGGACAATAGAGTACAGTATAGGATGAGATTGCCCATATACTCGTATATATCGGCATAAGATAAGACTGACAATATAACACAGTGTAAGATAACATTATTAATATAATACAACGTCATTACACTGTAGTATTATGATAATAAGTACGACACCTTTACTAAATGGGGTTATATTTTTGACATATTAAAAGTTGATTTCTTAAGATATCACGCAATGGCAAATAACGCCACTTATTCTCCGACAAAAAAAAAAAAAGGAAACACGGGAGTAGTCTATATGGGAAGAACAATATATAAAACCAGAGACTACGCTAACATGCCCGAGATGGTCACCGTAAGTTTAACTGCTTCGTAGGGCTGCGATGTTTTGGAAGTACTGAATTGAAGGGTTCACAGGTCTGTGCTTGTGAATCCTTTGCAGGTGTCGTGTCCGCTTCGTCCGCGAGTTTCTCTTTTGCTCTCCGTGCCCCGATCTCCACGTAGGCACTTTCTAAATAACAGAACACTGGCAATTTGCAGCGTAGGCCCATACTATAATTTAACCCAAAAAATACGTAAACAATGTTGTTTTCTTTTTTTCTTCTTTTTTTTTTTCTAATAGAGCAAATTTGCTTTGGTCAAAGGTGAAAGCTAAGAAATCCTATGGCTCGGTATGCCGTTCAGCATTTTTAGACGAAAAGAATACAAAAATTCCTGTAAATTATGTGAGCTTTTTTGTTTTTGTCTTTGAAGATGTTTGCGGGCAGAATATCTGTCCATGTCCAGTGCTCTGTAATCGAAACAAGCGGGCAATTTCTGCGCCATCCGTGTCGTGTACGTCCCTACCGAAGCGGGTGTCAACATGGTTCTACACCTTTACTGCTATCCTTTTACCCATAACCACACGGCCATTACGTACAGCTTACGATGTATTGCTACAAACAAGAAAAAACAAAAGAAAACGCCGTGTCTAATTGTTTTCCTGCTTTCTCGTTCAAAGGCGGAGACAAAGTGCATATAATGGTATCTCCCCGCACTCGATCCACCCAAGAGAGGTAAATCATCGTTCTATGAAGCGCGAGGTGTCCGGCCTTGAAAGCCGGCAGCTCGATGAATGAATACAAACAAATGCAGTCGGAGGCAATTGTGACGGCCGTTAATCGATCGAGCAATCAACTGCACAGACAGGTTCCCTTAGCTGGTCGCTACTTAAGTCCTGAAAAAAGTACACACACGAGAGGCATCTTGGCAGCGTCCCACACCACTCGTCGGACTTGGTATCCCCTCACCATGGACCGCTACGAGCCCTCCCAGCCAATCCCGTGTCTCGTAAATGTCACGTGACATTAGAGAAGGGCGCGGCAATGCTCGGAGAGCATTGTGACGTGATATGTTGGCAGCTCTTGATTGGTTGGGAGCGACTCGTAGGTTCCGCCGCGGTCCACGTAAGGTCCAACGAAGTATAAACACACACCACAAAAGATAAGGGGGTGAGAGAAGGCCATTTCTCCAAAGACAGCCGTGTAGAAAAGAAACAAAAAAAAAACGAAAAGAAGTTAGCAACATTGGCTTTCCTTCTCGCTCGCCCGCGCTCTCTGGCGTTTGGCTGGCGAACGAACGGAATTCAAGGCCAAGGTTATTTTGGCTTTCCCAAGTATCTCTAACAATAACATCAGTGGAGCGAACGGGGGTAGGGGAGGGATTGTTGCAAAAATACAGCTGGGTCGGCTAGTTGTTGCTGACGTTTGTGTTGATGCTGTGTTGTGTTGTTTTTCTATCCTTTTTTCTTTTCTCTGCTTGACGCTTGTAAGTTTATGCAACGCCTCCGCGTACTGCAGAGAGAGAGAGAAAGAGAAGATAAATGGATGCGAGAGAAAATTTATCTCTTCCGTTGGCAAATTTCGCAAACATATTTTTTTGTATGCGAAGAACTGAATTCGAAAAGAAAAATACAAAAAAAAAGGCAAAGAACGCTTGTAGCTATCTGCGCTACTGCACCGCACGTGAGGAAGCCCAGATAGTAAAAACGCGGTGAAACGGAGTCAAGCAAACACTGTTTGGCCTCTGTGCACAGGGTTCGTCTTTATTTTGTTTTCGTATTCCGTTCTCTTGCAAAAGCTCAATTGGGCCTGATATTATCGGACGTCAGAAACGGTAAAGACTCCGATAGAACTTTCCAAAAAATCCCACAAGGCCCCTCGTCAATCCCATATTGCACCGCGCGGCGCGGGGAATTGTGGGGCCGTTCCGGTGTACGCTCGGACCGGCTCGTACGCTTCGTACGCATCCTGGAAATGGCTCAATGCGGAGAGCAAGTCGTCTGCTTCTTGCGCAGGAGTTCCGGTGACGTCAGAGCGACGCCGAGCTCTGATTGGCTTTGATTGAAAGGATAGTGGGTATACCTCAATGCTAGATGCCTTGGGGTCTACCCACTATTTTTTTTTTACCGGCCAATAAAAGTTTGGCGTCGTTCTGACGTCACCGCAACCTCCACGCAAGAATCAGACGACTTGCTCTCCGCATTATTTCTCTTTTATCCCTGCAAGTTCAGAACACCAAACGAACAAAGCGAACACACCACAAAGCCGATACGTACCCTGTTTTGTTATCGTCCCGCTTTCTTTGCGCTCTGAAACTGCAAAATGCTGTATTTAATGATGGTTACTCCTTCACGGGCCATACATCGGATTGCATTAGTGCGTCGAAAAGGCGATAGGAGGCGCTGCATATTTCCGGAAATGTCTGTTTTTCGTCAAAGACGAGTAAAATAACGGGTTGCTTAGTTTCGTGTACAATATACGTATACCATACACGGTGGGAGCCATGGCCGAATCGTTTCGTGCACACTGTTTCACTCAAACTGCTCAAACATCGCGCTAACGATTTCTGATAGCAGATCGTCGAACTCACAAAATATTACTCATTCTTCTCCCCCTCCTCTCTTTCTCGTGGTGGTGACATAAAAATTTTAAGTTGTGCTTCTCCGTGAGTGCTACGTGAGCACTCACGAGATACTCAGGTTCGTGAATATTGCGTGTTTACGTGTATGTGTATGTGAGAGATATAGAGGAGACTCGAGAGTGGCACGATGAATCCGATCCATTGTATAAATTGCATGTCCGTTTCACTCTACTTATAATTAGTGATGGACCGAATCTGCCGAACTTCAGATTCGGCGAAGTTCGGCAAATGCCGAACTTTTGAAGGAAAGTTCGGCAAAGATTCGGCGAAAATTCGGCAAATGTCTGCGCACGCGCGAGAACGCGACGGGGCCATGGATTGCAAATGGACGCCGTGCAGTCGTGCGGTTACCGTCGTGCAGTGTAGTACAACCAGCGGTTGCGGCGAGGTATGGAGTAGGCAACGCGGTAACTGTGCGCTTGTGAGCGTGTGTGGTTCTCTTCAATATTCCCTGCCTCAAGAATAAAAGATCGACCAGTAATTTACGCAGTCCACTGCGCAAGTGACAAATGATGCGGTACATTCTGGATAACGTGATTTTCTTTTGACATTTCCAGTGATGTAACGAGGTAGTTAAAACATTGGCCGACAATTACTTTAAAGCACTCCTCGCAGTTATAACAATTCTTTTTTCGGCTCAGAAGTAGTGTGTGTGAAAACAAAAAATTATTGCTTTTTCAATTAGCGTTATTTCAGGATTTTCATGTACCTGCATAAAACTAAACACAGAACTATAGACCTTTTCTTTAACGGCGCCGCCATCTTGAGAATTGCGGCGCCGACGACGCCGTCTAGCGGTTTAGAAAAACAAATACCGGCTAGTTCTGGCAGCACAGCTATCTGGGTAGGCAACGGTGTGGGTATGGGGGGAACTTGGCTAGACTTGGCTATGGTGGGCTGCAATAACTTGGTTGGAGCTTGTCCGGTTGAAACGTAGCTTCCATAGCACTGTCAGCTTCGGGGTGAACGGGGTGGGGAAAGCAACTGTCTGAATTTTGAGCGACGGGCTAATCTTCTAGGGGGAGATGGATGTGTCCGGATTAGATAAACGAGAGTCCGAGCAAGAGGGGACTCCCCCTTTCCGTCTTCTGGAACTGTTCGGTAGAATGCGCGATTTACGAGTTGAGGAGGAAAGCTAAACAGTAAAAAGTTGGAAAAGCGTTTCATGACTCCTTTAAGCCTTTTCGCCCATACCCTTGGTGGTTGCATACCCTGTGTCAGCGGGCAATCCAAAAATGCACCAGGTCGAGGGTACGTCAGTTACTGGCTGGTTTGAGGTTATGCGAAAAAGGTCTATAATGCTCGACGTTGCACATCCGACATGCCTAACTCTCCCTATCTTCCTAAACGTTCCTGTGTGTGTCCTAACACCAGAAACCGGTATTTTAAAGGTTCAAAACAGTACGTTGTGAATATGGGACGCACACTTTCATGCAAACGTCACGTGAATCAAATAAAAAAAACGTGCATATTTACAATAATATTATTATCTCTTCTGATGAAGGCTCAGCAACTGTTGATTTCGTTTTCGAGCGCGCACAAACCATTGACTGTCAGAGAAAGCAAGAACGCAGCGTTATTGCCTTCATTTTAACAATGTACACACACATCCAGGCTTGCGCTGATAATGCCTCAAAACCGAAACTCTCGTAGCGTGATTCGTGACTGCGCCACTGCGCGACGCTCGCTTCTACCCAATCTCGTTTTCACGCCACTTCTGCAAGGAGTCATTAAAATTGCCAGTAAATACACGAAAACGACACCGATACAATTATCTCGTAGAATATCACCTTATTTAGCAATAACTGTGTCAATAGGCATTACATGTTGCAAGGAAAAAACAAACATGAAACCTTTTTTCGCCAGGAAAAACTATATATCAACGTTAAGTCTGGTAACAATGTATTTTTGCCGAATCTTTTGCCGAATCTTTAGAAAAGTTCGGCAGAAGTTCGGCTTTGCCGAATCCCAAGATTCGGCACCGAACTTTCGATTCGGCAAAAGTTCGGCCCATCACTACTTATAATACTATTACTATTTTCACTGCGATTATTATTATCAATAGTAGTAGACGTTGTGATGATAGTAGTAGTAGTAGTAGTAGTAGTAGTGGTTTTGGTGATAGTAGCAGCAGTAGTAGTATTCATTTTTCGTTAGGCATATAAATAAGCCTCCTCGCCTCGAAGCTTCTATTCTAAACACACAAAATGTTACGTGAACAAAAAAATCTTTCGAAAAAAAAAAAAGTTTTAATGGCTCTAGCCAATAAATTATATACACATCGACTACCGCGACCCCTGCGCAAAGAGCAGACGACATCACGACTATACGTTACGAGCGGGTACTAGACCATGATGCCACCTCGGAGACATAGGCCTGCGGATGACGTCATCGTCGGTGGATACCCCAACCGACCCGCCCCAAGCGGCAAACGCGCTGAAGCTCGACGAGAACCGACGCGAAGTGGCAGGACGCTTGTCTTGGCGTCTACGCGTGTATACATAGCGTCGCATCCGTTGTGGGACGCTGCACGACGCTAGCACTCGACGACGCCACGACGGACGCGTCTGCAGCGTTTTTTTGTCACCTGGGGCGGGTCGGTCGGGGTGTGCACCGACGCCAAATGGAAGTGTGCCCGTGTGGGTTTATCGGCGCAGCGCGAGTTCGTCTGCTTCTAGCACAGGGACTGCGACGTCGTCAGAACGCCAAACGCTTATAGGAAGTATTCACTGGCGGCCATAGCTGTGTGCACGACTGCTGCGCGCGTGCTGATGGCGAGCTTCCACAGTTCTTTTGTATCGTGCATTCCGCACCCTCAAGATTGCCGGTCTTAGCAGCCTATTAATGTGGGCTCGTTCAGAGCATGCGCTCTAGACATCACCCACAAATATGGCGCCCAGTGAATACTCCTTATTGGCTGATTGAAAAAAAAAAAAAAAGTGGGTAGACCATTAGGAATTTAGCATTGAGTTCTATACCCATTATCGTTCCAATCAAAGCCAATCAGAACTCAACGCGCCGTTTTGACGTCACCGCAACCACTGCGCAAGAGGCAGACGACTTTTTGCTCTTCGAATTGGTTCTCGCGTGGGTGTGCGTCCTCCGAGGCGTATCATGTGCACCTCGAACCTTCTAGTGTCTCCTGCTTACAAAATATGTAAACGACCAAATCCTGCGACCTGCCTCACAAAAAAACTTTGATAGAAAAAATAAAAAAAAAGTAAAAGAAAAGGAGTGCGGGGGAGGTTTGCACGATCGAGATATCGCATACGTTTTTAAAGACTCCGTTTCACACATTACGATGGACCGCGCTGGGAGCTACGAGCCGTCCCCTGCCAATCATACGCCGCAAACGTGTCCCGTATGAACGCACGTTCCGCGCATTGAGGGTCACGTGGCACTTAGGCGGCACGCAATTGGCTCCGATGACTCGTAGCGTCGTGTGCGGTTCAGTGTAAGATGATGCAAAGCGCAAGATGTTTCCGGCATGTGGGAGGACACCTCATTTATTTACTTATTTGCTTTTAATTTATTTATTTTTTCGTGTTTCTTTTTCCAGTGCCATTCAGATTTTTTTTTCCTTCGGTTTATTTATTTATTTTTTAGCACGCCGGCGCACACCAACATACCCACGCGAGTATATCGAGTCGCTTGCCGAAGTCTGTTTTCTCTTTCAACACGTTTACGAGGTCTTCGGGCCGGAGCGTAAACAGACGATCAAGTGCGCCCGTTCGCGTGTTCTTGGCACTACTTTTTATACTACTTTCCAAACGCGGTTATCCAGCCTGTTTACGCGAACGTTCTTCCGCCTTCAGAAAGAGGGGCGAAAAATCGTTTTTCTCTGAACAGCGTTTGGTCCACTGGAATGCTTTTCAGATCTCTCCCTCACTCTTTCCCTTCTTTTGCACACGCACACACGCACAGACATGTAATATATGTATGTACTTAATAACTTTTGAACAGCGGCTATCTAGCCTGTTTACACGCAAGCTCCTCCGCGTCCAGAAAGAAGGGTCGTGAGCTGTTCCTCTCCAGAAGACCGTTTAGTCGAGGAATGCCTGTTCATTCTTCCTCTTTTTCTTACATACACAACACATATCTTACACACACATATCTAAGATATGTTATCTTTATCCAAAGTTTGTTTCCCAAATGTTCAATATCTTTTTTTTTTTTTTTTCCAAGCATGAACGCGCAATCTGGAAAAGTTCTGCTGCCATGGATCTGAAGCTCTGCGAAAATATACAAGACGTCACGGGGTTTTAAACGGCTGCATAGCTTTACGCGTTCCCGTTTGTGGCGGGAAAAATATATCTGGACGGATCGTAAAGTTGTCGCTCTTTTTTGTTATATTTTTAGCGTAAAAGACTGGTAACGTGGGATTGTCGTAAACGGGGACTTTACGCACCCTTGGATAAACTAACTCCGTTCGGAGACCCCTTGGAAGATCTTTATAGGAGTCAATATGGGTGTCAGTGATTCGTTTGACCCGTTCTGTTGGGGAGTCAAACATTCTGCCGGTCTAACCCTGCGATTTGCCCTATATATCAACTATAGTTCTAGGCGGGAACGCTTCTGTAGTACGTAAAATTCTGCTATTCCTCTTTTTGTCAACATTTTGGTTTAATTTCCTCACCTCATGTCTATTCGTGGAGGCAAAGTGCATGTTCCTCGGACGGATCCTCAAATTGGGATTTCTAAAACGAGTTGTGCGGAGCTGACGTCTTGCACGACCTTGACTTCGCTCCTCTTTTAAACTCTCTCTGCCGTATAGCTCTCCGCAGGTCTTATGGGAGTCAATAAGAAAGTCAACTGTCAAGTGCTCCCGGGCGTTACAAACCAGCAAGATAAAGTTCCGTTGAACCGCCGTGACCTCGCAGCTGGCTTCAACCAGATTCATCCGTGACGTGCGATGCTGCGTCCTCAGTTTTAGAGCCGTTGCCAGGCCTCCTCGCGTACGCCATGAAGCACCGTGCAGTCCCGGACGCTGAAACACCAAGGATCAAATAAAACAGTAGGCAGAACCGGCAATGACGCAGTGTGACTACTTTCAAAGGGGGGTCATGAAACGATATCGGGTTGGAATGTTCGCGACCTTAGATGTTTTTGTGGCGCACTCCTATGGTTCCCTCTCTTGACGTCATTACCTTGCGAACAACAACTTCGAGGGTGTTCGTAATGAGCATGCTGGAAGCCTGAAATCATTGCGCTCTCAAGGTAACACTGCCAATGCCATCAAAATTAAAGTTCTTGTATTCCACTTATTTCCGTCGATGAGAAATCCTTTGCTGACGTCATAGTCATCATTCGGCCAATCGTGGCAGGCCGACCACAGCGACGCTTTCGATCGCGCACGTCGCCAATAGTCTGGCCCAAGCGTACTCGCACAGACCGCCACATGACTCAGGAGCTTCTTTGTTGCGTTGAAATTGCGAGGATAAAAGGGGACTATCTCTTTCCGTCTTGCCATCGCTAAGCTTGATGACGTTATTGTGGGATCGAAACCATCCGTCTGACGACGACAGTGGAGCGCGGCCCGTGGATTGGACACGAGAACTCGGCGTGAGCCCTCGACTTCGCCTCGTAAACAATCAACGCAGGCGGACACTCGGGTAGTGGCTCGTGTCCAACCACTGCGGTGATGAGAATCGGAGTCATGCGGTTTAGAGAAGCTCGTTTTAGCGAACGCCGTTTTACCGACCCCAGTTTATCGAATTCCTTTATAGAGAAACCCAGTTCAGAGAAAATGGCGATGAGCCTCCTTTTAGCGAATTCGGCCGCCGCAAAGCGGCGTGTGCGGATAAGTCAGGTGAGTTAACATTTTTCTAATGAGCCGCCGCAGACTGCCGCCGCGAAGCGGCGGGAGCGCAGCGGGGGGCTTGGGTTAACACGCGCCAGTGATACACGCGCGAAGTAGAAAACCCTCTTTTAAATAGCGTCCCCTTTTCGATAAACGGCATTTCTCTAAACTGAGGCTCTGCTTTCTCTAAACTGTGCTTCGATAAAACGTGCCCGTTCTCCAAAACGTGCTTCGACGAAATGACATTCTATCAACCGTAGTAAACCCGATGAGAATAGCCGAACTTTAACAATGCCTGGAGCTCAGCACGCGTCTTTGCCAACCCCCGGCGCGTGGCTATGATTGACGTTGGCGGCATAGGATAGGCACTATGGCCACGTGGCCGCTTGTTCTGGCTCCAAGTTGAGGGGTAAACGGTGCTCATATTTCTATATTTTTTTTCGACTGCCATTGTCCAGAAAGAAGAACTTAGGCAAGTTTCTTCAGTATTAACTTTGGGAAGTGATTCTAAGCAGTATTTAGCGAAAGTAGAAAAAAATCACACAAAATAGGCGGATATTTCTCCGCGGACATGATGGCAGAAATATCTGTGGAGACGCCTCGGGAATGTTCGAAGCATATGTCTGCTTCCTACATATGTATGCTTTAAAAAAAAAAAAAAAAAAAAAACTGCAGATAAAAGCACGTCTTAAACATTGCCCGCAATTTCTTTTTTTTTTCTTTTTTTACGGTGGGTTAGCAGTGCGACCACGGCTTTCAAGGGTTGCGGTAGATCGTTCCAATACCTTCGATAATGATATACCCGTTAACTAAACGATGCGTGCGCAAGAGCGTATAGGCGGGATATCGGATACCGTAATCGGAATAACCGGAACGGTCCACTAAAACTCCCTTTGTCCCTGTCACGCCCGAACCGAGCAAGACGGGTATAGGTTAGAGGCTTTTTTGTAGATTCTATAGACCTTTTCATTTTAGTAGTTGCCTCACCGGTGGATAGAGGGCGCTGACGCACCCGGCGCCATTGGGTTGCTTCAATTCGGTTTGTTTCGGTTTCAACCTGAACGTAGCTATGTTGCTGTTTTACGTTGTTTTTGCTTAATTTTGTATTACGATTATTTTCCTTGTAGCACACAACCAATGAAACAGTGGTATTAAGCCACTTTGAGGACTACGAGGTATGTTTTAGCCTAAATTGCGGGCTTTTCTTCTTTTACCAACTCCTTTGATGTATCTAATTGTGGTCGGTTGCGAAACAGCTGACTGACTGACGTACAGGAAAGATTAGCATCGTCTACGGCCGTACCCGATGACTCCAGTTTTTAGAAAAACAAACTAATGAAGAGACTAACACGTGAATATAAAGAAGCATATCGAGAGCTGATTAGCAATGTGCTGAATCGGCCAGAACAGATGAACTCGCGAGTTTACTACTCACTGTTTCGTTTTCGTGGGCACCCAACCTTAAGTGAACTTCGAAGACTAAAAACGTATCGTGTAATGACGCAGATAATTGACATAAACAAGTAGTATCGTCTTGGCCTCTTTTTTTTTTTAATTCAGTACTTGAGCATGTTTTGCCTGGCCGAGTAGGATACTTCTTAGATTATCAACCATGCTAAAGTACTCATAAAACATAAGCAGCATTTCGCGATATTGACTCTAGGAAATAAATTACTTTTATATGAACATTTGCTTACTCAAGATATGATATGGTATAAGTGACAGGCCCGTCAAATTAAATCTGGCATTTGTCTTCCCTAAAATTGGCCAACTATAATTAATGGGCGCAGAAGGAGAGATAGCTCGGAACGTTTGGCTGAATTCTAGCGCTAGGCGCCCCTTCACGGAGCTGTGTGAACAAATATTTATTTGTTGAAGAGATTTGCTTTGTAAATTTCGGCGTCGCCAGCCACCAAAGGTTAACCTCTAGTGGCCATCGACAAACCTGGACCGAAACAATTGTTATGCAGACAGCTTTTTTTTTTTTTTTTGGCGTCAAGTATTGCGGATTTTGGATACTGACCAAATTTAAAACAGCGTAGTACGCAAAACACAACAACAACAAAAAAAAGCGTCGTCATTATTTTGCATGCGCCGAACCCAAACCGCGTTATGGATTTGCAAAAATTGTTATGCAGACAGCTTCTTTTTTTTTTTTTGGCGTCAAGTATTGCGGATTTTGGATACTGACCAAATTTAAAACAGCGTAGTACGCAAAACACAACAAAAAAAAAAAAGCGTCGTCATTATTTTGCATGCGCCGAACCCAAACCGCGTTATGGATTTGCAAACAGAAACGACGTTATTTCTTTGTGCACGCTATTCTAAAAGTCGCTACAGTCAAGTGTCTGTAGCAGTTTCTTACGCGGGAAGTCCCAACCCTTTGTGTTAAAATAAATTAAATGGATGGCACTGGTTATCAAAATATAATCAATAAATCACTTAAATGACTGTCGAAATCGGAGCGAGCACGGTATACAATTTCTTAAACTTCATAAGTAAACCGACCAACCGAATGTTTACGTCGCAAAAAAAGATTGAGAACCTCATACACATGTAGGTGTAGTATTATGAACAAACAAATCGCCTGATGTTGAAGAACCATTACTTCTAGCCTCAGATAAAATACAAGCTCAACGTTCGTTGTCTATCTCCTCCGCGAGTTTCCTCACATAATCAAAAGAAACTGTTTTCGATATATTATGAATACAAAGACGATACTTTCAAAAAATAAAGATTCTTGACGCCTTCCGATCCTAAATGCGCGATATAAATATAGGCGCTTCTTACTGATAATGTCCCGCCACTATTAGTAAACAACCCTCAATTGTCATAAGGACCTTTAAACCCTCGTGATGTCTTTGTCGTCCGGTAGACGTATCGGACTACAGTTACCGAAGTAAGGCAAGAAAGAGCGGTGAAACGCGACGAAAAACACGAATACAACGCATCCGCCAAGGCGCGGAGGGGAGAGCGGAGAGGCAAGTTGAAGCAACCCAATGGCTGCCACGTCACGTGATTCCAAGATGGCAGCGCCCATGCTGGGAGGATGGCGCCATAACCGAACTTCGGTTTTCGTTTTGTTTTATTCCGTTCATTTCCCTTTATCATTACCATAGCAGGTCAGATTATTGCCATTTTAGATACTATACTGTGAGACCCTTTCCGAAATTCAGTCTGGCCACTTTGATAGCTATCATCGTGTGTATCATCTGTACATGCTTATGGCGGCCTTTTGATGGCTGGTGAAGAGATAATTTGACGACAGAAACCGATGCGGAGCCTCGGCATCCAGACGTTATAGTTCGCTGCATTGTTGTTCGTTGTCACCGTGACGAGACTGATAACCTGCTATGCGCTACGCATCGGGTGGTGTCTTCGGTGCACTGTATTTGTCTTGTTCTGCCGGGAACGTTCAGACTAAAAGACTGCCATGGTCGAGGTGGCGACTGCCCGTTCTGCGTGGCGAGGCCCGTTTGACGCGGAGATTTGTGAGTGAGCCTGATACACAAGATATAGAGTTACTATTGTCATTCATGAAGTGTGCAGCTATCGGCTTTGAGTATGGCTTTATTTCGCGTGGAGGATTTACTCGTAGACGCGGAGGACAGGTGACTAAATCTGCCTGTCTGGCAGATATAAACAGCTGAATCATTACAGCGTTGAGACTGCTAAGTACACTTCAAAGTGACGTTATCACAATATTTTTGTAGTTAATACGTGTAATAATTGTTTTTCACTGATTGCTCGTTTTAGCAACTACGTTCGACAAGGCGTGGGAATATAATTCGGCAATGAATTGATTTATTTTGAGTTCTCGAACTATACATTAAATTAATTTCGTGCGAAATATTTAAGGCAGTTACTTTATATGTGGGTGTGTGTGCAAAATGTTAGCATCTGTGTCAGAATTTAGAAATGCGCCCTGTCAGAATGTGATATTGGCTTTTACATAACTATATAGTGTGCACAGATGATGCACTAGAGCCATCCAAGCAAACGGAAAGAGACACTGTTTTCGCAAAACTGCTTCTATAGACATGAAGCTATACTTGCTTCGCGTGCCTCCTGCAAACTGCTGGTGAGTTTGGCAGTCAAAAGAGCAGCGACTAGCAGCCGGTGGGCCCGCAATCCCCGGATGGCCAACAACTGTGAACTGCGTGTTACATAAGCTCGCTACTAATCGGGAATTGACTTTAGAATAACATGACTACGGAATCGCAAGCCTTTTAACTCGCGTGGCCACGAACACTCACTTCTATTTTATGACAAGGTGGCTGCGAGCGCATCATCAAAGCATATGAAGAGCGTTCAAGAAACTAATTCACTCTTACTTTTAACTAAAATAATGATGCCACTCAGTCGTTTGATTCGTTAGTCCGAGCAGAAAAAGGAAGCATTTCTTAGTGCGTGATAAAGAAACTGCAGTTGTATTTCAACCACGACCTCCTCACCACACCACGTAACTTGTACTGGAGTGAAGCCTAATAAACCGTGAACATCCCTCAAGATGGCGTCCGCTGCCCAGTGGACCCAGCCAGACCAAGCTTCTCTTTTCTTTTCTGTATCCAGAATTTGTTTTAAAGGTTCTATACGGGCCCTACCTCATACTTCCACGTCATGTCTTTATTCTGAAGGCGATAATCCAGGAGCTATTCGCAGCGCAAGTTCGTCTGCTTATTTGCAGGGGTTGTGGCGACGTCAGAACGCCAAGCTCTGATTGGCCCTGATTTAAGGGTAGTGGGTAGACCTCTAGGCATGCTTGTTTTGCGGTCAACGCACTATCCTTCAATCAGAGCTAATCAGAGCTGGGAGTTCTGACGTCACCACAACCCCCTGCAAAAGAAGCAGACGAACTTGCGCTGCGATTAGGGAGCCCTCACACCGCGGTGCCACCATTGCTGAGAGTTGCGAATAAGACGCACACTCGCCTCCCTATCACTAGGTTCGTGACCCGATTTCTCCATCGCCTTTCATTCATAAGATCCTCATCTGATATGTGGCATATTTTCACGGTACCACGCGTGGCAACGCTGTACGCTGACGCCATTTACGAAAGGCCCGTCAAAAACATGCACAGAAAAAAAAAATGCTGGACTGTCCGCCCCGTGCTACCCGTCTTGCCCGTAGCCGTCTACGAGCCGTCAATCAAAAAACCCGCATTGGAAGAGGCAAGATTGCCCCCCCCCCCCCCCTTTCTCAATCGTCCTTGGCGGGAAGACGAGGAATAGGCTTAGCAGAGACCGGACGCCGAGGCTTAGTGAGGGCCGCCAAGACGCCGGAGCGATTGCAAGCGATGGTCGACGTCGTCTTCTTCGCGAACTCTTGTTTGTGCTTTTCGTTGGCCTCCTCTCTGCGGTTGTCTTCTCGAGGGCCGGAGATGCCCGAGGCCTGCTGACCTTGGCTGCTCGCCGATGCCGTCGTTGCCTCGACTGGCCAAGTTTCTGGTTCCATCCTGTACCGGGAGATCGGCGTCAGGGTCACTCGATGACGTCGTTGTGGTATCCCCTGCTCGGCGGACCCGTTCGCCGAAGGTGCGCCTGGAATCGCTGTGCTGTGTTGCGCTCGCCTGCTTCTGGCTTCTCTCTTTGTCGCCCGCACGCGTGGGGTGCTTTCAAGTTCAGCCGGTTTCGGTTTCTGTCTGGGAAGGAGCGCGACGAACGGAGCCGGTCGCGTTTCGTGCCTCGACTAATCTGACATCGCGGTTCACGCGAACATTCTGTAGCAAGTTACAAAACTTCGCAACGTCAACATATTCCACACGAACACAACTCTACTACAAAGAGACGAATATCGCTCGAATACTAACGACATGGGGCGAAAAGCCGTGCACTAAAAGTATCCAAACTTTTTTCTTTTTTTCTTTTTTTACTTTTATGGGGCAGTAAATACACTTTGAGTACACCTTTGTGTGCTGCAATATATACTACTTTCGATATCCGATACCCGTGCCACGTGGCAAAAGTTAACGTCATTTTCATCGACTGATTGGCGAATCAGCTCGCGGTCCCAACCACGAGCGTCGCGGGTGCACCGCACTGCGCCAGTGCGGTGCAGATTGGCCGATCAGTTAATGTCATTCGATGAAAATTACATTTATCCGCGCGTAACATGAGTTGACCCCGTCCTGGTAACTCAGGTGGGATGATGGCAAGCCACGTAATATTATTTAATAAACAAAGGAAACGAAGGAAGGTTGGTAGCCCTGGGGTGACCAAAACAGCTGTTGGCGCCAAGTCAGCTCTCCTTTTCGTTCAGTGGCGACTCTTGGTTTTGGTCATGGTTGGGGGCGTGTCCCTCCGCGCTTCTGACTTTACATCAACCCTCGGTAAAAAAGCTCAACAAAAATACTTTTTTTTTTTGGTAGGATACTGAGTTGTTTTTTTTTTTAATGGTATGATACTGAAGGCGATAGTCTGATTGTTTATCTCTATAAAACACCGAGAGAGAAGGGTTTTTTTTGTCGCACGATACAAATTTTTAGACACTAAACAAACCGGGACAGTGTCTTCTACCTTTAGTGCGTGCGCGAGTGGTGTCCAACAATGAACCGAACATGCGAGAGAGCCAACATCATGATCACATCACTTGGGAACCTAGGTTTTGTCTGCGGAATAGCTTGTTTCATCGAGTGACTGGGCGAATGTCTCCCACGTTCGAGGGAGCGATCCAGGTTCGTTAACTTCTTCATACCTCAACCTTGCATAGAGCAAGTGCCATAGCACGACTAAACCAGAAATCTCAAGTGAATATCGAAACAAATCAAAATAACTTTACAATGAGATTTTTTTTTTTTTTTAAACCCCAGTGTGTTGTACAAGAACTGTGTCATCGTGCTCACCCTCAGCCGAGAAACTGATGCAGACGAGTAAAATTGTGTTAACCGTTTTAACGTATTTTTATGCTTCCAATTGACAGCAGAGCAAACCACGCAACATACGTGACTGCCACTGATGCGTTACGTCTAGAAGATGTGCAGAAACGTTTTATTCGTCTTGTCTATGATAAGTATTTTGGTAGAAGGTTCTATTATGACTACGACGACATTCTTAAGAGGCTAGGTTTACAGAATTTATTGAAGCGAAGACTCTCTCGTGATATTTTATTTTTACATAAAGTAATTAACGGTCACATCGACGCTGATCTCTCAGGCTCAGTGAAGTTTCATGCTCCTGCTCGATCTTGTAGACATCGTTCCTGGTTTTACCCTCACTTTCAAGAAACATTGTCGCCATTAACCCGCATGCAAGTCTCTTTGAACAATGTTGACTCGCAAAATTTGGACGTTTTCAGTGATTGTACCACGTTCAAGCGCAATCTTGACTAGGCACTGAACCATGTATAGGACAGGTGTCTCCATGAGATACTGCTGAATCTCTTTCTTTTATCCAATCGTGGACATTTGTGCCACCATACCAAAACCTCACGGTTGTTCTGGGGCACTGAGGAAATGAACTATTATTATACGTGTGTTTTGCTTGTTTTTTTTTTTTTGCTTTGTTACAATCTTTTTCGAGGTTTTAAGGAGCGATGATGCACCGTCTATAATATAAATTTTCTTAGATAATTGAGGCGGAAAAATCAACACTTTTTTAGTTTATCAGTGCCTCCCCTCGCCTCCCTCCCTTCCCCCTTTCCCCCCCCCCCCCCTCCCCTGGCCTTTCTTTCCTATTCTCTTCTCCGCTTAGTATTGCGCATCTTTATATCAAGAGGGGGATATGCCCTCCACGCTCAATAATATTACACCGATGTTACGTAAACTCCAACACGAAGCGACTTTCTTTTTGTGTGTGTGTTTTGATTTGAAGGTTTGGCAGCATGCCAAGAGGGAGGCGGACACTCCTTGGAAGCGCGCTGTTGGGAAACATCTTTGTATCGTGTATAAAGCTCAATTCGGTCGCAAGTTGTACCTTTTTCTCTCTCCTACTCCCCCGTTTCGTTTCTTTCCTTTCTTTCTTTCGTGCGATCGCTCTGGCACGTGTGACACCGATAAGTGCGCGATGCATGAAAACAACACGACCATGCGCTGGGCATATGCAGAGGCTTTGCAGACACAGTCGGACAAGACATGAAGACAGCAGGAGGCCATGAGCGAGTGGAGAAAGGTAGAAAGAAGTACTGAAAAAAGAAATCACTGAAACGATAATCATTAAGATATATAATTAAATAACCGTAAAAAAAAAACGATCGTGGAATTCAGATTCTGGTTGACAAGAAAGTGTCCTGGTGTAGTGACAAGGATTAGTCAAGACGTTAACCCAGCGGTCTACTGATTTCGAGGCGAAACGATTGCAGTATTGAGCAAGTGCGACAGGGTAATCTTACTATTCGCATGTCTTGAAAAAGCAAGGTGATTTGACCAATGCCGGCAGCGTTTGAATAAGATCCGAGGAAGAGAAGGTGTATAATAAAATAGGCTAGACAGATACAGCGTGTGTAACCATATGAAATCATAAGTGAGGAGGTATGTAAGCGTCACGCGTTACGATAACCGTAATGATTGCGTTCAGCTATGTGATGTGACCAATGCCGGCAGCGTTTGAATAAGATCAGAAGAAGAGAAGGTGTATAATAAGATAGGCTGGACGGACGCAGCGTCTGTAACCATATAAAATCATAATTGATGCGGTATGTAGGCGTTACGCGTTACGGTAACCGTATCGATTGCGTTCAGCTAGGCGATGTGACCAATGCCGGCAGAGTTTATATAAAACATGAGGAAGAGAAGATAATAGAATAGGTTGCATGAACACAGCGTCTGAAACCATACAAAATTGTCATTGAGAGGGTATGTAAGCGTCACGCGTTACGGTAACCGTAATGATTGCATTCAGCTATGTGATGTGACCAATGCCGGCAGCGTTTGAATAAGATCAGAAGAAGAGAAGGTGTATAATAAGATAGGCTGGACGGACGCAGCGTCTGTAACCATATAAAATCATAATTGATGCGGTATGTAAGCGTTACGCGTTACGGTAACCGTATCGATTGCGTTCAGCTAGGCGATGTGACCAATGCCGGCAGTGTTTATATAAAACATGAGGAAGAGAAGATAATAGAATAGGTTGCATGAACACAGCGTCTGAAACCATAAAAAATTGTCATTGAAAGGGTATGTAAGCGTCACGCGTTACGGTAACCGTAATGATTGCGTTCAGCTATGTGATGTGACCAATGCCGGCAGCGTTTGAATAAGATCAGAAGAAGAGAAGGTGTATAATAAGATAGGCTGGACGGACGCAGCGTCTGTAACCATATAAAATCATAATTGATGCGGTATGTAAGCGTTACGCGTTACGGTAACCGTATCGATTGCGTTCAGCTAGGCGGTGTGACCAATGCCGGCAGCGTTTATATAAAACATGAGGAAGAGAAGATAATAGAATAGGTTGCATGAACACAGCGTCTGAAACCATACAAAATTGTCATTGAAAGGGTATGTAAGCGTCACGCGTTACGGTAACCGTAATGATTGCGTTCAGCTATGTGATGTGACCAATGCCGGCAGCGTTTGAATAAGATCAGAAGAAGAGAAGGTGTATAATAAGATAGGCTGGACGGACGCAGCGTCTGTAACCATATAAAATCATAATTGATGCGGTATGTAAGCGTTACGCGTTACGGTAACCGTATCGATTGCGTTCAGCTAGGTGATGTGACCAATGCCGGCAGCGTTTATATAAAACACGAAGAAGAGAGGATAATAGATTAGGTTGCATGAATACAGCGTCTGAAACCATACAAAATTGTCATTGAAAGGGTATGTAAGCGTCACGCGTTACGGTAACCGTAATGATTGCGTTCAGCTATGTGATGTGACCAATGCCGGCAGCGTTTAAATAAGACGTGAGGCGGAGGATGTGTATAATTGAATTGAATTGAATTTATTTCCGCCACATTGTGCCGATGACACCGGACAAAAAAGCCTCCATGAGGAGACTTGACAGGGTCTGGTGCCCTTGTAAGTATATGACATCGTTTACAAATGAAAGCAAACGGACACAAGAATATCTATCTAAACAAAGTAAGCATACAGTGATTTTTTGTTAAACGTTAATGGTAAGGCTGGACGGACAGCGTCTGTGACCATACAAAATCGTCAATGAGGGAGTATGTAAGCGTTACGTGGTGCGCTAACCGTAATGATTGCGTTTACGGCTACCGCAAACCCAAAGCGAAACGTCGGTTACCGCAGGTTGTTTACCCTAGTAACCGGAACCTCTCTTCAACGTACGTTTGGGTACCGTAGATATAGCGCATAGGGTCAACATAGTTCAACTGTAACGATCACGTTTGCGTACGGTTACCGCAAACTACGTTAACCAAAAGCGAACCATTGGTAACCGCGGATAGTTTGCCCTAGTAACCTGAACCTCGGGTTATTGTAAGTCCCGGTTACCGTAGATTACGGTTAGGGTTGACGTAGTTTACGGTGACCGTAACGCGTATATGTTTAGGGTTAATTACGTTAACTGAAAGCGAAACCTCGGTAACCGCAGGTCGTTCACTCTAGTAACCTGAACCTCTGACTACCGTAGATTACGCTTAGGTTTAATGTAGCTTACGGTAACCGTAACGTTTACGGCTACGTAGGGTTACCGCTAACTACGTTAACCAAAAGCGAAACCTACGTAGCCGCAGGTCGTTTTCCCTAGTAGCCAAAAGCGATTTGGTTACCGTAAGTCTCGTTTACCGTAAATTTCGCTAAAGGTTATTATAGTTTACAGTAACTGTAATGGTTACGTTTAGCTATGGTGAGCACAAACCGCGTTAACTAAAACCCAAACCTCGGTAACAGGAGATCAATTTACCCTCTACTAATCAAAACCGACCCGGTTATCGTATCCCGATTACCATATTCATGCTTAGGGGTAACGTAGTTTACGGTAATCGTGAACGGTACATCCCGCACAGGGGGGATGGTGCTACTCACTTTCCTAACTGCGCGCGGAGACCGCCGGAGCGTGAGCGTAATCCGCTTCAGCGGCCGGCCTTTCAAACCTCACGGTTCGCAGAATAAGGGGATCGGCGAGCGGTATCGGAGATTGCGGGAGATTCTGCTTCCTCCTTTGTTTGCTTTGTCGTTGGTTCTGTTTGTCGGATGCGCTTTGTTTATGTCGGTCGTTCATTTTCGTTGTGCTTGTTTCATTTCGTTTTCTGTCTGCTTCCTCTGTGTCAGGTCGATGGGGTCGGGTGAACAACCCTGTGAGGTTACGTGGAAAAGTTGGTCTCGGAATGGGATGCATGCCGGTAGATTTCCACTTTGGAGATAGTGGTACGCCGCGCGCCTCCTCTATTGTGACACGTTGTCGGTTATAGTGACTGACAACAACTGTTCGCGCTTTCGATCACTAAACCACTTTCTACGATAGTCGATTTAGTTATAACTTAATCTATAAACTCTAAGCATCCTAAAAAAAAAAACGAAAAAAAGACAGACATTGCTTTTATGCGTGGCCGACTTTTTTAAAACTCGGTATCGAAATATCGATTACCTCGGAAATATAGTAGACACCAGAGCAGGCACTTAGCCGGGGGGGGGGGGGGGGGGGGGGGCATGGGGCCCGGGCCTCCCCCCCCCCCCCCCCCCTGCCGCCCGAGGAAGGGCAAGGCTCTGTCCTTCCTCATCCAGGCCTGTACGTAACGAGTTACAAGTAACTGATTACTTGTAATTAATGGGCCTTTTCCGCAAATGTTGGGCGCCATCTATCGGCAAGCAGGAGAGGCGTTTTTGATGGCCTGCCTTGCTTCCGGTTCTGCCCTCTCCAAGCTATGTTGGCTGTCTGAACGAGGTCGGGAAATGCGCTCACTGCTCAGCGTTTGTTTTTCCTCTATCCAACACAATCGACGAGCAGATTTGTTTTCAATTAATCCGTTAACGACGGACGACTTCGTCCGTTTTTACATTCTCTTTTTTTTTTTTTTCCGAATGAATGGACGACTGACTTCGCCGTGGCGCCCGTTGTGATTGACGACACATTTGAAGCTCTCTTCAACCTACGAGAAAGAACAAACGGTTACATTAAACTAGGATTCATGTCATATGCAGTATCGGCAGTAAATTCAGAAAGTATTCGAGACCAAGTTACAGTTAAGGAAAGCCTTTTTTATTTAATTGGAAGCTATTTGTTTAATTTGCTCGAAACTTTTAATTGGCAAGGTGTATTCTCATAAATGTGAAAGCTTACTCTAAACCGTCCGAAAAACACCGGCGCCTGAACGGACCAATGCAATTCTCATCAAAGGTGTATTTTAGTGGTGGATTTCACCTTGTGAAATTTCAACGCGTAGCTCTATTACTATTATAAAATGAGACCATCAAACTTGGCCGGGTCAACGGCGGACTTGTTCAGCGACTATACTAAACGTCGTTTGCGAGCGCCGCTGACCCTGGCGAGTTTGTTAGTCTCGTTTTTTACTGGAAAAAAGCACCACTTTGAAATTCACAAGGTCAAATTCACCACTAAAATACATGTTTATTAAATACCTAAGATTAATACGTGCAGCCACCGATTTCTGAGCGAGCCTCGTCATTGATGTCACCCCACTTCAGGCTACAGCTGAGTGTGACGGTCCTGAAGAAAAAACAAAATCGGCCACACCTGTTTTCTTTTATTTTTTTTATTGTCTAGCGCCTGTAGAAAATGTTGCAAACTTATTTTTTGTTTACTCGATACATACACGAGGACAACGCATCAAGATGATTGTTTCCTTTCTCTTATTTAACCACAAGACCAGCAGATGCGGTCGTGGTAGCGATAGATCTGCTCCCATTTCACTTTCTGGGTGTGCACGTAGCAACAAACGGTGCAGCGTAGCCACTTTACCTCAATGATTTATAATATTTGAAAACTGTGGGTTATTCCAATGTTTACAACAACCAAAAAGCAGACAGGCAGTTTGCGTAGCAACGCGAGACCGTCACATTGGTAAACAAAAAAGTGTGCCAGTGAAACGCACTATCCCAGAAACGCCAACTCCGAGGCGCTCGCTCTGCGTGGCACATCAGCGACACGACAGCATACCTAATCAATCTGCTGACTTGTATTCCCGCACAAATAAAAAATGAAGGAACAAAAACATGAACGTTTCTTGAAGTGGCAACTGGAAACGCGGGAGTGCTTTGAAGGCTGCCTTTACGAGCCGTCCGCATTGTATCGCTGGATCGGCCGAATCCAGAGCTGCCGCTTCGTCGAGTGCAGGCCATAGAGTTATTATAATGCACGCTAGAGGTTCAACTGGCGCTAGTGTGCTGCTACAAATTGAAGCAGACAGCAACCAGTCCGAAATTGACTTCCGGTAATGCATTTCTATGGTAAAAAGCGGAGGCATTTTCTCTCTGCGGTCGATTATAAGAGCAAATATCACGAATAACTCGTACGTACTAGGAACATTGGAACATTTCTCAGCCACGCAGACGAAAGAATTGGTCAGTTACGGCATTTTTATTTTAAATTCCTGGCATGAAAAACGGTGCTAAAACCGCTTCGTACATGTGTTTATGTGCACTGTCGGACACTGTTAGCGCGAACACGGCGTCGGCGCTTTCTAGCATGGGGGATATACCGGCCAAACGAACGAAGGACATGTGGAAAACCAAGAGAGACGGCAAGAACTACGCAGTAACACTGGATAAGTAACTCCTTGTGCATGCAGACGATCGAAATAAATCGAAAGCCCCGTAATATAGTCCAATTTGCAATAAATAAGTGATCCTTTATTCTTTCTGCTCATGAATATGTGCGAAAGATGCTTGTTCTGGGTTCAAAGCATCACCCGCACGCTCCAAATCTTCGCAAATAGGGAGAAGCCAGAGAACAGGTGCCCGATGAAAACTACCCGACTTAGGAAATAATAAAAAGGCATACCTTTTGTAGCCTACGTACTTCATTTTTTTTTACGTTCGAATGTTTTTTTAACCGATCGTAAAGATGCGCACGACGGAGTCCTTTTCATATAATGACAGGACGGGCATATTAGCAATATATAAGCGCCCCTGGAATGCTAGCGAACTTTGAACACACTCTACGTTCCTTTCGATCGTTATTTTGCTTAGAATCGTCGCTCGTTTTTACATACCTGCCATGGTACAGAGGTTTGGACCTGAAATATAGCGAAATTTAACATCGTTCAGTGGTAAAGAAAAACGCTGTAACTAAAGCAATTACACTTTCAAAATATCAATAAAGGTACATACTATACGGTACAACCGAAATAACAAAATATATTCATGTTATTTTTTGGCGAAGAGACAAAATTCACGGGAGTTTTCCCATAGGAATGCACGGGAGCACCGCAAAAGTAGACTGGTTGCTGTCTGCTTCAATTTGCCTCCCGGAAGTCGCATAGACACTAGCGCCAGTTGAACCTCTAGCGTACATTATAATAACTCTATGGTGCAGGCTAGTAGAAGGAAACCCAAAGAAGCTTAAACCGCGACAACGCTTGCTGTCGTTGCTGCAGCCAAGAACGAAACAGCGCCTGTCGGAGAGCTTCGAAACACGCGACCACCGCTGCCTCCTGCAGCCCCGAGCCGGACGTACCACGCCACCAAAAATGGCGGACTCCTGTCTGCTGCTGCCGCGCATGTGCCGTGGAAACCCCGGAAAAGGCCCATTACATTTTATTGTAACTTTATAACGCTGCAATTTCTTCTTTCTGCGGTAACGTTCGCTATAATTCCATTACTATTTTTCTGTAATGAATTACAAGTAATCAATTATATTTCTGAAAGAGCTAATATTATTGAGTTAAGTTTTTACGTGAAAAATTGCTCTGACAGCCCGAGAGTCACTCGTCTACGTTCCACCAACATTGCGCACTTTTTCGACCCCAGAATCCAAGATAAAAGAAGGATTAGAATGACAACGCCCCCAGCGGCGTTTTAACTCTGGAGCTCTGTCGAGAGTGCCTCGTTTCCTGTGTCCGGGTTCTTACGATCCGGATTTGCCGCGGCGTAGACGACTGTGTTCTGCACTGACCTCATCTAGCCACGACAAAGAACCCCCCGAAAAGAAACAAAATGTAACACCTTTGATCGTATGTATGCATTTTTTGATTTCTTAATATAAAGTGTACAAGTAATGTGAAAAATGATCAATTACTTTTTGTAATTATTCAATTAATTTTGCGATGCAGTAATTTATTACTGTAAACAGTGACATTTTTTTTTCAATAAAGTAATTGCAATTGTAATCGGTTCCTTTTTTGCAGTAACACGTACAAGACTGTCCTCATCTAATGGCGCCATCTGGTGTCGATCTTTTGATACCAATTTTAAGAGAGAAAGCGGTCACGCATAAATATAATGTGTTTTTTTTTTAGCATGCTTAGAGTTTATAGATTGAGTTACGTTACGGGCATAAATAGACTATCGCAGAAAGTGGTTTAGTGCCACTTTAAGCGGAGTTTACACTGCTAGTGCTTATACATCACACAAAAGGCAGTATTGCAGACAGTCTCTGGTCCTTCCTTGTATGACAGTCCTGCCACATTGGTAATAAAGAAAAACGGTCTGTAGACATCTTTGAAGCATACATATGAATGAAGCAAGCAAGCTTCGGACATGGCGTGTCGGCAAGTAAATCCTGCCAGCGTGTCCCAAGTGAACACTGTCTTATGAGTGATTTAAGAGTAGAGAGACTATACGGCTTTGTCGTATTGCGCGGTTACTCGTGGTAAGGTCTTCTAACTTGAGAACGCGGCTTCCGTTTGGGAATCCCGCATGGAATATAAACCTCACTTCGGCATGGTGATCTGTTCAATACAAATTTATCCGCACGTTTCGTGCTTCTCTAAGCACCATCGTATACTGCTAGTGCTTCGCTCTATGAACTTTCCTTATGTTTAAAGGATTTTGCTGTACGTAGGCGGCATTCTCGTGTATCCCTTTTTCACAAAATTTATCATCAATCATTTTTGCGTCATCGGTATGTCTAACATTTCCAATCGCTTAGATCACCATACAAATCGTTTTTTTTTTTTAACTGTTTGTCTTTTGCACTTTTGTAGAATGGAACCAACTCCTCCACCAAGTTGCAACCATTCATGAACATGAACTTATATGCAGTTCTGAGCCGTTGGTGTATGAACCGACAGTTAAATCTTTAGGTGCATAGCTTGATCACCGTGTCACTTGGAAGCAAAAAAAAAATAAAAAATTGCAATGCATTACAAAAAAAAAGTGTGAGTGGCATTTGCGTATTTTTATAAACTAAGGAGTGCATACGGTGTATACTTCAGACGGACTATTTTAAGATCATTAGCAGAATCAATTATATGGCATAGAATTAAGGTACGGGAATTAATTGTTCCGTTTGGGTTATTTGAAGAACATCTCACATGGAATCAGCATGTTGATATGACTGCCGAAAAAATCTCCAAAATTGTAGGTGTACTATCTAAATTACGTTATATTATGCCTCAATGTATTAAGAAACTTTTGTACAACTCATTATTTTTCTCTGTAATTTCTTATTGTTTTTTGGTTTGGGGGACAACGACTTTCTCCAACATAAACAAATTGCATGTAATCCAAAAACGAGCCATTAGAATCATAGCAAACATACCATATGATGCCCATACAAAGTCTGTTTTTGAAACACACAAAATACTCCCAATACCTCAACTATATAACAATATTTTAGTAAAACGGTACAATATGAGCATTAGGCAACATAACATGGCAATTTTAAATTTATCACATCTACAACGTAAGGTACACACACACGATATACGTTCCACTTGTCACTGGATTATTCCACAAACACGTACAAATTACGGTCGTCAGATGCTTCGTTTTAACTTACCCTCTTTATTAAATAATCTAAGTGTTGATTAGCATTTGCAAGTCACAGTATGTTCTTTTCTTTTTTTTCTGTTGCTATACCGCTCTTATAGTGTTTTGTTCGCAAATTTGAGACGCACCTCCAATGTGATTATCTATTTTTGTTATGACGTGCCCCTGTTGCAATGCCAAGTTTTTGTAGGGGGCGCAGGCCTTTAGTCAAGCCTTTTATAGGCTTTTTGTCTGCGCCCCCAACATCTGTGCGATGTTGAATAAAGATTTGATTGATTGATTGATTGAAAATAGGAGATTGATAGAGTTTAAAGCATAATGTAAATAACCTTTTTTTACGGCCCAATCTACGAAAGCTTAGACCTTGGGAAAAAAATTGCCCTAGTTATATTATTTTTTAATCAATTTTATAAGTACGTGACACTAACAATATGCTATGAAACCACCTTAAATTTGAAGTAAAAAAGAGACCTGCGGCGTACAGAAATGTTCATAATTCCTAAAACATTCACTGATTACGGCAAAAAAGAAGGACGACACTACATACCCTCGTTATTTAACACTTTACTAGATCCTTTATTTAATTTTATCATTCATTTGAGTGGTCAGAACAATTAATGTCAATGGTATCCTATGTTCTCACAATAGTCATTATGCTACTTCATAATAGCCATTCTGTTATAGTATGATTTGTTTTGCATAAACCTTTTTAGGTTACAGTATTGTGTAATGGTTTATTGTGTTTTGTTGGCTGCCTGGTCCCAGATGCAAGCATTTTTTGCTTTCGTGGGCCAGCAGGTCTTTATGGGTGTGTTCAGGTGAGGACGGTCATAAAATGACATAGGGGTGTCATGCCTATTTATTTCTTTGCAATTAAGTTTTTATATCAGGTATAAAAATATGTCCACACAACAGAATAAACCTACTTAATAATAAAAAAACACTTTCTTATTTTTGTAAAAAGAAAAAAAAAAGATGGCGTCTGGAGGAGGTGGAACAACGATTTTCCGAAATGCGCGTAGGCGCAATTTAAAGGGTACGGATACAAAATGACGTGAGCGCGAGCTGTCAACCCTTTTCTTCAAAACAGGCCTGCGAGAAGCGCAGTGCGTATCACGCTCGTGACGTCCATGGTTCTCGCACGGTCAAGGGTACTGTAGTTGCGAGCCTTGCCGCTTGGTGGTGTCAACGCGTGACAATCTCGCCTAGTAGCAATATCCGAGAACTGTACGCCGGTATTTTATGTGCCACGAGCGTTCGCTTAACCGTGTCAGTTTTACACCGCAGAAGTAGTAGCTCAAGGGAACCAGTATATATAGGTAACCGTGAGTACCCAGCAATGGCGTATGGTTGGCCTGACAAAAGTCTCCACATCCTCAGACCAAGCTCCTACCTAACGTATGCGAAGAACGGCGATCTTGATGGTGTGGAATGCACGTTGCAGAAGCACTGTGGAGCTGAGACTGCAGCCGATGCCACAAACACGAGAGCTCGTAATCGCTACTTTGAAGCGTTGTTCCGCAGAACGATCAAGCGCTCGCGCTAGAAATTCGTGTCTCAAAGCCAGAGCGCGGAGATAGCTCGCGCTTGTAACTTTGGCTGCAGTCTCAGCGTATCAGCGTTCTCCGCCAAGTCACATTCAGGGCTAAATACTCCACGAGAGGACCATACTGCCGCGAACTGGCGCTGCTTATTAGGAACTCATGACGTGACGGCACTCCAACGGAGCTGCCCAGACCGCCGCCAGACGGAATATGTTTCTGCGGATTTTTAGCTACCCGCTTTCAAGGGTTTATCGAGGGAAGTGGGGAGAAAATCAAGGGTATTGCACATTTTTCTCTTTTTTTTCTTTTCACTTTTTTTTATATTTAGAGAGCTTCCCGACGCAATGCAAAAAAATACTTACGATTGAGAGCTAGCTTTTTTTCTTTTCGTTAAAGGTGAACGAACATGAAATACCCCGTACAAAACATTTCTGCCTAAAAAAATTAATTCTATTTTTTTTTTTTTTAAATTGCCGAAACATGCCTAAAATGAAAGACTTACTCGAGAGGCAAAGTTTGTCATTTTATTTTACTTGAAATATAAACTTAAATAGATTATACCTTCGAGTAAACCAGTTACCGTGCTTTATACATAAACAAATTTACATTGTAGGACATTTTATTTTTTATTCCTCTGGCCCTTAAAGTGGTAGGGAAACGAGATTCCAGCGCTCATTTTATAGCTTTAATATGTTGCATGTTGCAGCATAACCTCAAAAATACCAGTCTTTCGTTGAAAGGCACAAGCAAACTAATCTTGAAGCTAATTAAACGACCTTTCAATGTGCACCTGGTGAGATGCATATGGAGCCTATTTGGGAGGTAATCTAGCAACGGTGGGGAACTTGCTACGTAGCCATGACGTAGCAAGTTCATCGGAGCAGCGCCGCTCTTTGGAATTTCAACATTTTCCTTCTTAGCGTTCCTCCTCAACTCACAAATCGCGCATTGTACCAAACAGTCCAAGGAGACGAAAAGGAGGATGCCTTCATGACATGAAGGCACCCTAGGAGGGACTCTTCTCTTTCTCGGACCCTCGTTCGGGCAACCGGGCACAGCCATCCTCCCCCTAGAAGATTAAAGGCCCGTTCACACTCTTGCGACCGAGTAAAGGCCCGTTCACACTCTTGCGACCGAGTTCGACCGAGAGAGACCAGACCGGTTTTTAAGCCTCTTGCGATCTCTTAGGACCAGCTCCGCTGCTGGTTCTAAGAGATCGCAATAGGCTTAAAAACCGGTCTGGTCTCTCTCGGTCGAACTCGGTCGCAAGGGTGTGAACGGGCCTTAAGACCGAGAGAGACCAGACCGGTTTTTAAGCCTTTTGCGACTTCTTAGGACCGGATGCGTTGCAGCGGAGCTGGTCCTAAGAGGTCGCAAGAGGCTTAAAAACCGGTCTGGTCTCTCTCGGTTGTACTCGGTTACAAGAGTGTGAACGGACCTTAAGGCCCGTTCACACTCTTGCGACCGAGTTCGACCGAGAGAGACCAGACCGGTTTTTAAACCTCTTGCGAGCGGAGCTGGTACAGCGGAGCTGGTCTTAAGAGATCGCAAGAGGCTTAAAAACCGGTCTGGTTTCTCTCGGTCGAACTCGGTCGCAAGAGTGTGAACGGGCCTTTAGCCCGCCACTCAAAACTCGGACAAAAGTTGCTTTCCCCACCCCGTTCAGCCCTAAGCTGACAGTGTTGTGGAGGCTACGTGCTCCTTGGGCCAGCCACACGCTCGTCACCCCACGGGTACTTCGAACGGCTCGGTTGTAACGCGATGACGCTATTGACATGACCACAACGCTGACAACGCCACCAAGGGCAAAGCTCATAACCACGCCAGCATTGCTACGTCACGAATGCGGGGAATCTTTTCTTTCTGTTTTTGTTTGCGCCGGATATCCCATGACGCATCGCGCCCTCCGTTCACTTGTCTTCGACCGCTTGCTCGAGTGCACCGTTTGGAACGAAAAATATAGTCATATTGGGGAATTGTAGCAGACCGTTTCCGCAGCCCGCAAAGCACCCGGAATAGCGCTCCGTAATCCGCCACAAGACCTTGAACTATGCAGACAAAGCTGGCGGCGCGCATGCGCAGCTGCGGCGTTTTCTTCAGGGATACCGTAGCGAAGAAGAAAAACGGTCTACTACAATTCCCTATTATCATTTACGGTTATTATCCGTCATGCTTGACTCATTTCCAAACGAAATTGGATTATTTCAATTTTTTTTTTCCGTACTCCTCCTTATTGTAAACAACTCACATTATAAACATTTTTTTTTTTTTAGGGGGGGGGGGGGGGGGTGGAAAGGAATCAGTGTCTAGTACATTAACGAGACGGGATTGTATTGTGCTGCGTTGTTTCGCGAAACGTGAATGCATATGCCGCTCAATCACGACGATGAATCAGACTTGGACGTAGTTCAACTACTCTACTCCAACTACTGTAGTTTAACTACTTTTACGAGTAACTTGGTAACTTTCAATTACAACTTTATTTGGGTAATTAGTAGTTTAATTTAACTACGTTTTTCAGGTAACTTCTACTCAAATTACTAACTACTTTCGAAATCTAGTGCTAATTTTGCTTATCACAAAAGTTTGAGGGCAGGAATAAATAGGATGCCCGCAGATGAAGTGGTATTCCCCAACACGGGGGCCCCTAACATTCCGTTCCCACGCACTTATACACGGCAGCCGTAGAAACCGCATCACAGGCGTCCTTGGGCCAAGGAGGTGACGACCAGCCAAAACATAACACCGGCGCGCACAAACGCAGGAAGAGATGCTTAACAAGCCTTGGTCGGGTATTGACGTAATCCGGTAATGCACGAAGCGCCGCGCCTCCAGCTGCAACCGTGAAAGACGGGGACACTCCGAGGGTTCTTGTTGTCTTCATGTTGTCTGCTTTAGTGAGTTTTGCCTCAAGCGGTTTCGGGGTTGGACGGGAGTCGCCACTGGAATGACCTCGCAGCTGGGCGCCTGTTCCTATGGTCGCCTTGTCGTCAGCGCATACTCCCTTGCAAAGACGGACTCCCCGCGCACAAATGCAGACAAGGATAATCCGTTCATGGGAGCACGTTCCCGCTTCCAACTGCAACTGTACGGGCGACGATGCTTGTTCACGTAATCCTTTGCGTCCTTCCGACCTTCCACGCCAGGGAGACCTCGTCTTTGTTGAAAACGATTTACTTGTCAAGCGTGTCAGGCGCGTCAGGATACCGTGGTCGCCGGCAAGGATTGCGAGCCATCCTTGGGAGATTTTTTTGTTTAACCCGGCGTCAGCGGCGAAGTGTGTATATATATATATATATATATATATATATATATATATATATATATATATATATATATATATATATATATATATATATATATATATATATATATATATATATATATATATATATATACTTACTAGCGTAGCACTAGCACTGCAACGAGACGTGCAGTCGGCCGGATGATCTCATCCTCATGGCGCGAGATTTGAACCCTTGACTATGCTGCCTGGAACGCGTCTCCGACTGGTGTGTTTACCGCACCCAAAAAAGTGGTCCCTCGATTTCCGCCTGATGACGTCATAGAAGTGTCATGCTGTCGCCGGTCGCGATCCTGGCGGAGTCTCAACAGTTGTGGCATATATGGCAGACGCCTGTTCTGCTGCAGGTCGCTTGCCACTGTGACAGTCAACGGAAGCTACAGCCGCCGGAATTTGGGACGCGGGGGACGCCGTGACGACAGCGACACTCGCGTTCGCTCGTGCTTTTCGCCAGCATTTCTACGGCCAACCGCCAGGATCGCGACCGTCAACAGCATGACACTCCGGCGTCTGTGACGTCATTTGTTGCCACTTCAGGACCAGTTTTTATGTATGGGCGGGATAGGACGCTAAACACACCAGTCGGAGACGCACTCCAGGCACCATACCTTGACGGTCAGGTGCTCTCGCTCAGCTTACTCTCCGAACGTCGTGGAAATAAAGAGGGGCCAGTCATAACAATCTCAACTTGCCGAAGAAAAAAGAAAAAAAAGGGGGAGAGTTTGTTATAAAAGACCCTCTAACCGAGGCAAACCTCACATGTTTTGTCATTGACACCTAAGATGCCGACACTCGCTTACCCGACCCTGCACAGACTGTTTCTCAAATTCAACGTTGCCTTTCAATCCAGCGCGTCGGTGGAAGGTCTTTTTAGCTTGGCAGGGGACGTCTTTAGGAGGAAAAGGGGAAAACTTTCCTATTCAAAACTTTAAAAGACAATTGCTTCTGCGAGCGAATAAATTATTTTGGTAAAAACGCCAGCCATAAAATGACTGCATTTATTTTAGGCTCGCAGGGGTTTTTACGGATCAAAACTGCTGTTCATTTTGTTACCACAAAAATATAAAAAAGTAACTTTGAAAATAACTTCAAAGTAACTCGCTACTTTTTTACAGTAGTTAGTAGTTTACTCAATTACTATTACAAATGCGTAATTTCTACTCTACTCCAATTACTTTTGGCGTCAATACTCAGTAACTTAACTTAACTACCTTTTTTGAGTAATTTGTACATGTCTGCGATGAATTAATTATACGCAGAACTTGCACGATATAGCTCACACGTCAGGTGAATAAAGGAATGTACCGAGGAGAGCGATTGTAGAATCAGAGGCAGACGCGGGGCTCATTACAAGTAATCATATTATACTTGTAATCGATTACGTTTTTTAAATTAATTTTGCGATCATTGGATTACCTTTATTTCAAAGTAATCGCAACAGTAATCTGATCACCTTTGGAGGAAGTGAAATGACTTGTAATCGTTCCTATTTGTGCCTCCCCTTTTTAGTGGTGGCCCTTCGTTTATAAAAGTTTCCTACCAAGAAATGCTCGAACCGCGTCTCTCTGACGAAAGGATAGTCTACCAAAATTGTTCGAGTGAGAAGATATAGCTTGTAAATCGGCGATTCTAATCCAATGATGGACACTACAAAAACCCGTTTCCAAAACGGCAAAAAAAAAAAAAAAAATATATATATATATATATATATATATATATATATATATATATATATATATATTGAAAATATTAAGTAATCGGAAAAATAACGGTTACTGTTTTTTTAAGTAACGGTCAATTACTTTTAATCTCAAGTAATCAAGTATTCCAATTAGCACTTTTTAATAAAACATAATCGTAATTGTGACCGATATTTTTTGTTTTGTTTTTTGTGCAACGTGTGCAAGACTGATCAGAGGTCATGTCGCCCCCTTTTGAAAGCGTCCAATAATTCGAAATGGAGTTTGCCACTGTTTTGTGGCGCAATTGGTTCCTGCGCATGCGCGCTGGTCGAGAGGATTCGAGGAAGGAACTCGGTACGCCGCCATGTACGTTTCTCATGTCACGTAAGTTATATAGGGTGCGCCGTGATCAGAGAAACCCGAGAGCAGCTGTGGTTATTATCGAATCAAATGAAGGGTTGTTTGGTTTTTGTTTTTGTTTTTGCCTGGAAATACTAGAAGGAATACCCTACACAAAGTTAGAATAAACGCTTGACTCGAATTCTATTTCACGGACAGCAACTCTGATGGCACAAACCACTTTACACGTAAAGTATTTACAGAGAAATTACAGAATTATTATTTTTCATTTCAATAGAATGTGTATACACCAATTCATGTTTACAAACAAACCGGAGCGCCCCTAGCGGACGCCACCGGCGCCGCGCATGCGCGATGGAGGTGTGGGCAAGAAGCTCGCCGTCGCCCGTAAACAAACCATTGAAATGCTATGTTGTCGGCGTCGGTGTGAGTCCCCCTGCCCTTTTTTCGCGTTCGAATTGTTGATTCTACGTGTTCCTGGCGATGTCATGACTATCTTGAGCGGCGTCAGCGAAATTACCGAGGCTCGTTATTCCGCAAAACTTCGCGTGATTAATGCGGCCTGTGGCGATTCATTCCGCGTGGACGCCGCAGAATGTACGCTAAAGCCTGAGTCGCATGATGAGATTTCGCTCGCAATTTTCAGTCGCGACGCCACTCGGGCTGCAAAAGCGTGAACCGTAGCTGAGATGGTCGACGTCGATACTGAAAATCGCAAGCAGAATCGGACCAAGTGAATTGGCATAACAAGTCGGTGATGGTCACTGGTAACAATGATCAACATCTCCTTGTATCTACTGTTTACATCGAACCTGCTTACCAACCTTCAAACTTTAGTCTTTTGAGGCCTGCACTTACTTCTTATCGCAAGTACCCGGCCAACATTTGGTCTACGGGCCTGCGTCGTCTAAGAGAGCAGACGACAATCAGAATTCAGGCGGCCGCCTGAACTTGGACGCACTGAACGTAGTTCGTAGGTGGTCCGCACAACCTGACGGTTTTCTGGCGTTCATGTAGGAGCAAAACAAATAAATCTGATGACCACAAGTATTCGTGAATTCAACCCAAAGTGCTTCCCGCCCAAGCAATCGTGGTCCGACGGCGTCTGCTTTTCCCTTTTCACGGCACATATCCAGATTCTCGGGCGAACCGAGCACGTGAAAACTGACCTTCAAACCTTTCTCGACACTTTTGGTACGGCCCCAGTCTCGGCGTTTTGACGAGAAGGCAGGTTTTTGTCTGGTACACATCGCGACACTGTTAGCGCGAACAAGACATCGGCGCATTTTCGCATTTTACATCTAAATAGTAATACCGAACACGAAATTTTATCGCTTACATTTTAGAACTAAATGAGCTCTTTCCGTAGCAATAATAACTTGGATGACATCTCTTCGTTTCAAAGAGAAAAACTGGAAAAACCGGCGATCGCTTGTTCGCGCTAACAGTGTCGCGCTCTGTACCTTTCAAAACAACGCAGGAATACACGTCTGGCATGGGGACTTCTGCCCGCAGCCCCAGACCGGAAACGCGCCCGACGCGCCACCACCGCGCCGTGACGTCACAGAGTTGAGTTCGTGTATAAAAAGGAAATGAAAAACAATGGCGAAGCCAACTTTAAAGTGTAACACACTGATCTCTATTGTAGTAGGCTGGATCGCGGACCGCGGCCTCGGCAGCTGGGGCCGAGTGTCGCCACCGGCGGCCATTGATTGACACCAGCCAATGCATGGAACTCTATGGGAAGAACGACAAAAAGTGTGGATTTCCCCCGTTTCTAAGCTGTTGTCGGCACTGAAACTTTTTGGATGCTTTTCGATAAGCCCGTCAAATAGCTTGCGTACAAACATTAAAACTGACAGCCCTCGCAATTATTATAAATAAATATTTTGTGGTCGTGAGTGACTCCGCTGCAGTGCAGCTCAATGAGGCGAGAGTTACCTAGAGTTACCGCGGAGTCGGTGGCGGTTTCGTTGAGTTGGGTTTAGCAGACGACAAGCTCGAAGGCTTTGCTACGCGGAATTCGCTCACTCTCGGAAAGCCGTTGTCGAGATGGAACTTCTTTGTCATTAATCAACGTCTGGGCTTTCCCGAGGACGGTCTTATTGACGGCAAGTTCCTTTGTTTACTCCACTACGAGAGCAAGCTTACCAGCTCAGCCGTAGGTGCTCCAGTACATTCGATTTTTTTATTCGGCGACCGAACGTTTGACAAATACCGATTCGATCTCCAAACACCCGACAAAAGGATCGCAGCACACCATAAAATACTCGCCTCCGAGCACAGCGTACATGCTTCAATATTCTTACTTTTGTGCGTTTCTCCCATAGGACTTGCGTGTATTGCCTGGTGTCAAGCAATGGCCGCCGGTGGCGACACCGACGGGCTCCCGATCCGCGATCCAGCCTACTAAAGTAGAGATCAGTGGTGTAACATGAAAGGCTTTAGCTTGGGCACCGATATGTAAATGTGAATAGAGACAAACTGATGGAGCTTCAGTTATCCAGCGTATTACGCAACTCAGCTTTACAAAATTTAATACATTTTAATCCTCTCTTTTTTAAGTTACGAAAGAAAAGAAAATGAAATTGGAAATCGCACAAACATCAAAACACGTGAAAACCGTAGCGTTCTTTCTTCGAAAAGAGAAACGAGTCAGATTAGGAGCATGACAACAAACAGCCCATCGCATCAAAACGCTCTTTGAAGGTTATTTCATTTTTTTTTTCGTCTACGTTTACTCGCTTGACAGGGCCAAAAAAAAAAAAGTATAACCGCTCGCGAAAAAAAGTAACAAATTGTTTCGATTAACGGCTTGGTGTGTACGCTACAAACCATATTAAGTAACAAGAACAATTGAATACAAAACAAAACAGAAAGAAGAGTTTTAATGTTTATGGAAACTGGACTGGGAGAAACATGGCATCGATGCTTCTGCATCCTGCTGTGTTTCTTCTCTCTCTCTCTCTCTCTCTCTCTCTCTCTCTCTCAGCTTCGCTTTACTTAAACTTCCGGTTCGTGAGTTCTGGCCGCTTCGTTCTGGCTTTTATTCTCGGAAAGTGAAGTTCAAGGCTTCCTGGAAAAGAAAATACAAGAGCAAGAAAGCACTAAAAAAGAAGAAACCAACCAAGAAGAAATTGGTTACGCCCCCCAAAGAAAAAAAAAAATGAAAAGAGGAGCCCCCTCTTCTGTGTACAACAAAAATAATCCGCCCAGCCGCAACTCTCGTCCAACATCGTTTGCCAAGCATGTCTCATTTTTTTTTTTTTTCTCTACCACCTCGGAACATTGCGCAACATTTTGTGGTTGTTCTTTTAGTCATAAATTTATTTGCGCGAATGTCTTGTTGTGTCCGCTTGCTTATTGAGGGAGAGGGGGGGGGGGGGTTAAATATGTGTGAGGTTCCGCATTTTAAACGGATGATTTGGAAATTTTTGTGTTTATTTCACTCGTCTGTGTGCGAGTTTGTGGGTTTTTTTAAAACGCGCGCTCGTGTGTGTGTGTGTATGCATGCGTGCGTGCGCACGTGTGTGTCTGTGCCTTTCCGCGTGCTGTGTACGCGCGCGCGTGTGCATGCGTGTTTGTGCATCTGTGTCTGTGAGTTACAATTTTGTGTCCACTTCCTGATCGAAAACTCGGGAAGACATATCTGTTTTTGTACCAGTGCTGTGAGTCCCGTCCATACAAAAGTGTACATATTAAGATATTACGTATCCCCCAATAAGGAGTATTCCCACTGGGGACGCTTTTCGGGGAAGGACGTGCGTGACGTTAGTGATTGGCGGAACCACTCAAAAGTTTAAAAATAAATGCATTCCAAATAAAATTGCGTCGCCGTCCGCCGTTGACCCTGGCTAATGTTTTCGCCCTATTGTTTTACAGAAAGAGAACTACGCCTTGCAATTTTTCGAGGTAAAACCCACCTATGAAATACACCTTTGACGAAAAGTTTACATTGCTACGTGCAGACGCCGATTTTTACGGCCTATTTTAGATTGAGCCTGGGCATTTCACACACCCTATATACCGCGGTCCTGGGAGGGGTTCGCATTGTTTGGGGTATGACGGCTCAGTGGTCCGCGTCAAACGCGAACCAGATTTGCTCATCCCAATGATAGGTGACTATAAAATCCTAGAAATGCTACGAAGGTACCCATATACCGCAGTCAAATGTCCGTTGTGTTCGCAAAAGGCTTGTGAACGACTAGACGGTGGATCTGTTTTGGTGCAACTTAATCTCTAGCCCGGATGGCCCAATAGGCGGCAGCACATAATTGGAAAAAGGTGGATTGCGAAGATATCCCACGTCAAGGTGGGGACTGTTTGTGCAGCCCGAGAAAAAGCTCCTCCCGTGGGATGTCTACGTCAGCGCGGCTTCGCGTTGTCGCCAAGTGATGCGCATCCCGGGGAGCAAAGGGAGGGATTTCTTTCCCGTGTGAATACTCTTATACGTTCACACGATCACAAAAGGGAATTGCATGACAGTAGGACGCATCGCTGCGAGAAAATGCCAGAACATAGCCCGCTAAATTGAATTCGGCTTCGGAAATATTATGGGAATTGTGCAGCCCGTACACCCATTTACTATGCCAACAAGCGTTCCACGTGACACGAACCCTCTTAGTACGAACGTGCTTTGGTTCGTTTACCCCAAAGGCTACACCACGGTAGATGCTATGGCCTTCCGCGTGCTCCTCCAATCAGCGGTTTACCCTTGCACCACGGGACATGGTTTCCGCCCGCGCAAGCTCAACGAGAGCGAGGCCACGTGATTGAAGGTCGGCTTTCGGTCGGTCCGCCGTAGCCATCTCGGTGTCTCCGAGATAAAGCACCGGCCCGCGTGTTCCCAGGCGGCCAGTTCGAAACCCCACCGAAGTGCCCGCAATCCTAACGGAGGTTTGTTGCGGAAAAGATGCCGTGTAACCGCGAGACTTTCGGTTGCACGTCAAAAAATCTCCAGGTGATCGAAATTAATTTTCAGTCCTCCCAGGTGCGTGTCAGGTGACCTTCGTTAGTTTGGCACGTAACCACCCCCCCCCCCCCTCTCCTTTTTTATTGGTCCGGGGTTGAGCAGACTGCCGTTCCAACCTCCGTGTCAGCTTGGGAACAAATGGAGGCGTTGCTATCGCGCTGTCAGGGCCGAAACCCACCGCGGAGTAGTCAATATTGACCGAAGGGACTGCGCCCCTATCTCTGTTTAGCGAGATGGCGAGCGGAAAAGGAGGCGACAGAGATACTTCGAAGTGTCCCAGTTGCCTCTATCTGCATCCGGGCACATATATCTCGGACTTCCCGTGCGAGAGTATAAAAATATATACAGGGAGAGATTAAGATTGTGTCGCTATCAGAAGGGGGGCAAGTCACGCGAAGGATCCCTCTGACTTCACGGGAACTTGAAGTCTTCCTGATTGTAAACGCTGAGCCTCGAATGGCAGGCGACAAAAATGCTAAGGTTGAAATATCATAATCTACACCCTGAGACAAGGAGAAGGAGGTTTAGATGACAGAGTTTCCTAACCAGCTCGCCTGCATATGTTCACTCCTTGACAGACAGACAGACAAAGAACTTTATTGAGGTCCTGAGAAGCGCCGCCCTTAAAGATTGAAATAATGCCCGGTTTTCCTCTCAAATCGATGTTGCGCCAGACCGGTCATCACTTAATTAAGAAACGGCCAAATATGGACCTTTTTCGCTTACTCTCGTCCCCAGGCACCTTGTAGGAATATCCGGTATGAGCGACGAAAAAAGAATAAAACATTTCAACCTGCAAATAGTAAAAACAAAATGGAGGGGAGACAAAACGAGTAGGGGTGACGGTTACGCTTATATCGTAAATGCATTCTATTGGCGTGGCGACGGCAAAGCAATGTTTTCGGCCATACTGAAAGTGACGATATTTCAAGATGCCGGCGCCCTTGTGAAAAAGGTCTATGAGGAATTTAGCTAAAATACAGGTAAGAGACATACTTATCTACATGAAAGATTTAGCTAAGAGACACGAGAGACATCCATTAGACCAGTGGTTCTCAACCAGTGATGTTTCGCGGACCCCTTGTGGATCGGCAGAGATGATGGAGGACCCCGGTCGTGGTGGGGTCTAGGGAAAGGTATAGTTTAATTATGGTAATGATTTAATAAATAGATATAACTAAAGGGTACGTGAAGTAGGCTTATCTCATTGACTTACATGCGATGAAACTCACCCGAAAATTGGAACGTTTTTCCTCAATCTGAAAAAAGGCTTTTATTGCGGGCTTGACTGATGAGGCAGGGAGGGCTTTGCGGACCCCCAAAATCTCTTCGCGGACCCCTTGGGGTCCGCGGACCCTTATTTGAGAACCACTGCATTAGACAGCTAAGACGTTTTGACAAAGAGGCAGCTAAGGGACTTCGCCGAGAAACAGCTAAGAGAAAGTTAGGAGGCTTATCTAAGAGACACAAGCGAAAGGACAACTTAGAGACTTGAAGACAGCTAAGGGACTTAGCCGAGAAACAGCTAAGAGACAGCTAAGATACAGCAATTAGATAGCTAGGACACTTGACTAAGAGATACTTCGCTAAGGAACTGCTGAGAAAGAGCTAAGAGACCGGTAAGGGACTTCGCTAAGGTGTTACCTATCAAAGAAACAGTTAAAAGACTTATCTAAAGGACAACTTAGAGACGAAACCAGCTAATGGACTTAGCTGAGAAACAGCCAAGATACAGCTATTAGATAGCTAAGACACTGGCCTAAGAGACAGGGGACTTCGCTGAGGAACTGCTGAGAAACAGTTAAGAAACAAGTAAGGACTTAGCTAAGCTATTACTTAGCAAAGAGACAGCTAAGAGGCTTAGCTAAAAGACAACTTAAAGACTTGAAGACAGCTAAGAGACTTAGCTAAGAAACGGCTAAGAGACAGCTGAGGAACTTCTCTAAGAAACAGCTGAGACACTTCGCCATAAGCTTTAGCCAAGACACATTTGGATAAAACAATTCGCTAAAAATACTCAGTTGTCTTTTAGCAAAACGTCGGCAGCTCGCGAGATAACTTTTTGCAAGCGCTTTCTATTAGCTTCGACCTCTTCAATCAATATGATACGGACGACATGCTCCTAGAAGGCGATGACGCCAGAAACTTCCGGCGGTGACGTCAACGCCACTTGGCACAAATGTCGATCACGTGACTCAGGGGGGACGCTTCGCTCGAGCAACTTGGTCGAGCTATCGGAAGCGAGCGTCAGCGCAGCGTTCCAGGCGCGACGAATGCGAAATCTGAGCTCGCTGTCCTGGCGGGGGAGCGATGGTCTGATTAGAGAAGGGGGCGCACGACGCTGACGCACGTCAAATCAGCTTCCGGGTTGCGCGGGACGAGCGCACCGTAGCCGATACGTTTTGAGATTTCTGTGGGTAGTTCGAGACCCCCAAAACGGTCCAGGTTCCGTTCGTTGATCTCAACGCCAACGTCGTGTATCAGCGCAGCTTTCATACAACCGTCTTGACTACAATCCAACCTGGTCGAAACTCGCTCGGTTGCACGGCCAAAAAAAAAACTTTACCGTTTTTTTTTTTTATTTAAACACATTTTATATACTCATAATTTACTCTTTCCGGTATGCATGCATTATCTCTAAATTTAAAAAAAATATAGCTATCAGAAAACGTTAAATGAGGGTGATGCCAAAACCAACATTCCAATTCTCCTGCCCTCTCCAGCGGGGTGGTGTGACGTGTTGTATAACTTGCAGGGCGAGCAGACAGTCTAAAAACACTATATTTAGCGTGTTTTCTTTTGTTCTGCTTTGCTTCCGTGAGCTTTGCCAGCGTTCATTTATATCATCAAAGTTCTTTCATTAACGAACTTCATTTATATCATCAAAGTTTTTGTAACCAGATGGGAACAGCTGTGCTGCCCTCATGTGGCCCACATTACATCTGACGTCACGGTGTGAGTGTTGCTAGTAGAGATTCTCACCCTGTCAGAGCAACATTCAAACTTGAGGAAAGCCGTTATTGACCTTCCTCAAACGTTTTTCCGCCATCCAGCAAAACCTTGGCGGAGGGTGGATGGCGGATCAGGGATGGTGTGCAGTGTCGTGCGACGACGGCGATGGGACGATTAGTCCGAGTCTATCAAAAAGGAGCAAAATTTCCTGGGAGGGGGTTTCTTCGTTTTTGGGCATCTATACCCCGTTTCCGCCATCCCTTGGCGCGCATGGCGGACCACGGACGTAAGCTCTGTGCAGCAACAATGAGCAATCAAAAATAAGCAAGCTGTTCCTAGGTGTTTTTTTTTTTTTTTTTTAATGTAGTTGCTAGGGATTAATTTGGGTCATGATTTGTTTCCATACGTTTTGTTCGATTGATCCTCGTTGCCGTCGGTTTCGTTGAGAGCGCCATCATGTGCCGCGACCTTGTTGGCGGTTCCACCCCCCCGCCGTCTTGGCGCGTGCTCGAATGCGGCCGAAGTGGGCCGTCCGCACCTAATTAATGGCGGCTCAGACAATCGATTAGCCTAATGCATTATCGTACGCCCCAGTTACATCAGAGACTCGACGATAGACGGCGCGCGTGTTCGACTTCGATCGAAACCCCCCTCGCTTGCGACGGCATTATTCTAGTCCGCGGCATGAAGAAACTTTTCAAACACACGACACATCCTTTTTCGAAAGCCCGTCGAGCAACACTGGCGGTCACCATTTTTAGGCCACGACGGAGCGTGTGATTGGATCCGAGTCCTCGCCGAACGCTGACGCAGCACTCGTGTCCAATACGAGCTGAGCCGAGTTCACGCCGAATGCTGACGTCAGTCACGTCACCCTCGTCTCCGATAGTGTACCGTCTCCCCCAAAACAAATGGCGCGGGTTCCAATAATTGGCGCAGCGGCTACCAGTCGGCGCGCACTCCTGAAAAGTTTCCATTACAGTGGATCGAAACAACAGTTCTTCTGCAGATGAAGCGACGAACGCGAGGGGTTGTTAATACAAGTAGCGAATCGTGGGTGCGAAAAAGAGTTACAAATCCAGAGCGACCGGAAGCTACCGAGTGACGTCACTTCCTATCGTAAAAAAGACACGTTGCCGGCAAACACGTCTCGGGCATGTTCAAAGTTTATGTTTTGCTTCGTGCGTTTGTGCGCATCGAAGTTTGAACGTGTCTGCAGCCGGTTTTTGTATGGCCAACGTGAGAGGACTGTCATAAGTAACACGCTTATCTTCTTCTTTTTTTTTTTTTTTACTACTATAGCCCGCGGCCTTCACGAGCAAAGGACCACGTTTGTTATCGCCTGTAATTTACAGCATAGCCTCAACCATTCATAAAAAGTCTGAGCAGACGAAGACCCCGTGCTCGCGCAACCGACGCACGCGCCCGCGCGCTCTCCTTCCGCCCACCCTCGTGGCGAGGCTCCAACGAGCAGACGTTCGAAAGACCAACGTCGTCGTCGTCGTCGTCTGCCAAACGCGCGACGGCGTGTCCGTTTCGTTTTTCTGTCTGCTTTCCTTATCGAGGATTGGTTGTAAACGGACGACGTCACAGGCGCTGCAGGACCTACTTTACGATGCGGACGGAGGGGAGGAAGTCAGGCTTTCTCTTGCTCCTCGCCATCTCTCTTTCTGCTTTCTTTTTCTTTTTTTTTCTTTTTGTTTTCCCTTGCGGGTTTTGACTAATATGTTATGGTTCTTTGGCTGAACGCGCATCCTGTGAGCAGAATCGATTAGAAAGCGTTAATGCGGTTTGGTGCCAGCTCGTAATCCGCAGAGGTCGGCAGACGCGATACTCCGTTCACCCCTGAGCTTACAGCGCGCTGGGAACTGCAAGCTCGTCGAACCAAACGCACGTCTCTCTTTCGCCTCGTCATCGCTGCCCCGGCCCGTGCCCACGCGCAGGGAGCGGGGTCACGTGACGAAAGCGACACGGTTGATTGGCCGGGCGAACGCGTAGCTCCCACCGCGCTGTCAGCTTAGGAGTGAACGGAGTATAGACCCGTTGCTCTCGGGCAGGGGGCGCGAGCGCGTCCGCAAGACGCGACCATGTTATGCTGGCAGCACTCTCAAGGCGGCGCTGTAACGTTCGATTTTGCACGTGCCACGTTCGAATGCAAGCATCTGTTTGCAGGGTTGTGCGGAATGGCGTTCCTGGAACGCGTTCCTTTTAGGAGGAACGCGAACTCGTAACGCTTTTACGGGAACGGAAAAAGAAACGGCGTTCCTTCTTTTTCGTCCAGCGAGGTAATTTTTTCTTTTATTTCTAAGGGGAAAACTCTAAAAAGCATAAAAACAATATCTTTACGAAGAGCAGGATCTCCTTAACTTTCTCATTACTTGTAAGGCCCGTAGCTCTCAAGTTTTGAGCAGCGCTCCCGGCGAGCAAAATAGAATATTTGGCTCGCGTTTCGAACATGAAGCAGTACGCTTCCCCACTAGAGTTTTTTCTACACCGTTCCATTTTAAGTGCCAGCGTAGCAGAGGCTGCAAGACCAAGCTGCGAGCTTTCAGCGTCCCTGCCAAGCACGCGCGCTCGTGCAGTGCGAGCATCTTTCAGGAGGACGCGCTTTTACAAGTAGCTTCGGCTTCGCTATCACGTAAAGTGAAACATACGTGCTCGCGGAAGCTTCGAAAGAAAGCAAAGATGAAAGGAATGTTTAATCGGACGCTGCGGCCGCGAGCTGCACAATTCTTTTTTTTTTTTTTTTTACCTTTTTTAGAACTTTTGTTAGCGCGCATCTACAGATGCTGACAGCTGCTTGTATTCGAACGTGGCACGTGCAAAATCGAACGTTACAGCGCCACACGGAAGATGCAGCCAGCATAACCTGGTCGCGTCTTGCGTAAATCTTCCGGACGCGCTCGCGCCCCCTGCCCGAGAGCAACGGGCCTATAGGCCTCCTGCGCTGAAGCTTTGAACAAACTGTAGCGCCCTCATTTTGGGTAGTACAAGCTCACTTGATTGAGCCTCGCACTACTTATGGCTCGTTGGTTCAGCTTTTTTAATTCTGTCTGGTCCTGAAGAACGAAAAAACACTTTTGGACGCCAGAAATCGGCCAGACTCAACGCCGCAAGACAACCAAAAGTGCCAAATTCATGACACCACCGCTAGGGTACGCGTCTCTTATCTCTGGGTGATGACGTCAAAACACCTGTGAAGCGACGCTTTAATTTTTTTTTTTCTTCGTCATGTCTACTTTGGAACGCGCGGAACGGCTGTTCTTGGCTCACGCGCTTAGCGTCTTAGCTTTGACGGCGTTCGAATTTTTGTTGTTTCTTTGTATTTTCATCGTGATCTCGCGCTCGGCACCAGAGCTGGCACGCTTCTGCATGCGTGACATTTTGAAACGCTAAAGTTTGTACTACCCAAAACAAGGCCTAACAAGTCCCTTTTCGCAGCACCCCCTGGGGAACGCAGGAGGCCCATACCTTGCGGGGTCCTCGCTTGGTAACAGTCGTTTGCAGGCGAGCTGGTGGACATCGATTTATTTTTCAGTGCACGAGACTGCCGCACAAGAAACAGAACTCTTAGTCGAAGTAAAATACGCAGAAAAAGGGACGTCTCAAACTCAGCTACTTCCTTTGCTTCCAGAAATCTAAGGCTGATTGCAGCCATCACTGAACTTTCACTAAGAGACCTACAGTCACGACAATCGAGAAAAGAGCAGCTTAACAGACATCGAAAGCACCCTCGTAGCTCGAACACTGGTCACTTAAAAGATACATAAAAATTAACCTTTATTCCCTCTCTCCTTCTCCTCCAGCTTCAAACTGAACAACGAATCAGACCTTCACGAAGAGGGACTGGCAGTTTTCAAGCCTGACCTTCCAGAAGCCCTACCTTCTTCTCCACTCACTCGTCTTGCGGACAGCAACATCGAGAAACAACTGTTGTTAAGTTTAAACAAGGCACTTCGTAAGACTGAAACGTGTGACGTTGTTGTCAAACGTTTCTGCAATGTGCGATGCAATGACTCTTTAATATAACTATTAAGATTAATCCCGCTCTGCTCCTTTTGGGCTCACGGTACATTTGGCTCGTCTGAATCGCTCACCACAATCATGAATATGGTGAAACGCTGAGGTTTTTATGGTGAACATATCAACAAATGAAACCTTGCTTCCGGTTGTTTTCTTCTCCTTGAGTCCTTCCACCACGGCAGTCAAATTCGTATGTTGCCATCTGATAGAAATATATATATATACTTTTTTTTTAATTTTTACAGATTTGTTTAAGAAAATCCGTGAAAGTTACACTTATGCGGTTTGTGCAGGTGAGTTATACGGCCAGGGGGACATTATGTGGGTGAATAATGTTTGCGATAAGTCGGCTAATTAATTATAATTTGTTAATTAAACTTTTAGTTAGGGAAAATAGACATTTGGTTCTAATCAGAAACTTAGAGAGCGTCATCGAAAACCTCTAAATCAACTCTTTTTAGAACGACTTGAAGCTCGGGGGGAAGCTCGGGGGCGCACCAAAGTTACCACTGGTGAAGCAGACGCAAAGCTGGCAGTGGCAAAATGCGGATCCGCTACAGCGGAGCTGCTCCTAAGAGATCGCAAGAGGCTTAAAAACCGGTCTGGTCTCTCTCGGTCGTACTCGGTCGCAAGAGTGTGAACGGGCCTTTAAGCTTTGAGTTCCCCGCACTTGTTTGGACCAAAACTTTTTAAAAAAACTAGCAGAGTGAATCGAAAGAGCATGGAACGGCCCTCGAGGGCCGTTTCAGCTCATATTTTCTGTGGTAGTACGCTCATGTGATTTTTTTTTATAGCGATTATTTTGAATGTTAGGTATATAATTTCGATCCATCTAGTCGGGAGATATGATGCCGAAACAACCAATTCGTTCATTCGAAAATTCAAAAACAGATTAGGAGTTCCTACGAGCGTGCTCACGAACTTTGTCACTAATCCGACGCCACTGTCCACAATTGTCGACGGATGAGTGATAGGTTACGGAAACGCGCGTGCATGGGGAAGCCAACAGGAAAGCTGCGATCAGCTAGAAGACGAAACAGAGGACTCGTTTTTCCTGACAAATGACGTAACCGAATCGAGCACAGGAGGAGGAGGAGAAATGAATGGGAAAGAAAAGAAAAAAAACTTTTACGGGTCAATGATCCCGATTTCCTAACAAAGGAACGTCAAATTCAACGCCCAGCAGCTATAAAACAAAACAAAAATGTATCCTTCTCGTAGAGAAATAGAACTCTCATCTATTTCTAAGGGAGTATGTATCACAACTAATTCCAATAGCGATATTTGTTTTTTTACCTGAAAGTAAGTTTGACACCGCGTGCCTTTTTTTTTTGATTCGCAACTCCAACGCCCTATAGGTGGCGGGGCGGTAGTTCCAAGATGGCGGAAGAGACGGGGGTAGATTCTCCAGGATATCCCGTGCGCCTGCTCGCTGACGCTGGTCAGAGCGCTAAAAATTATTTATTTGTCTACAAATGCGAAGCGGTTAGGAAGGGATCATATTACAGGTGACGGAGATGTTGATGCACGTTAGGAAAACGAGCATGCTGTTATTTAAAAGCTGCCGAAACCTCAAAGTGCGAAGCTTTGTGGTGAGCGAGCGCGTTTTAGGCACCGGTCACGTTACTGTTTGTGGCAGAATATTTTTGAGGGTGATGAAGATATGTTTGCGCTTTGCCTGGCCATTAGTGCTCTAAAAAGAGAGCCGCGAACGGTGACCGTCAAGCTTAAGGAAGAGCAGCGTTCACAGTAATTGGTGTCTTCGTGTCACAGCCTCACAACTCGCTGGTCACCGTCTCGGTTTTAGTGTATTGCAACTCGTAATCAAACTGCTCTATGGTTATTGATAAAAAGTTTATTACCGCAGGCTACCATGCGGTGTAGCATTACAACCGCAAGCTCGCGCTGCGCCTTTGAAGCACAATTTTCAGTGCGCGCCAGAAGCGTTGCCGTGCTCATCACTCTAAACAAAAACAAAAACAAAAAAATGTTGTAGTCCTTACACCCCTTGTCACATATACGACACTCCAAAACTTCAGTTAGCCGTGCAGCCCACTGACGTCAAACTGACGGCCCCAACTTTTACGAGAGGCTTGATGACGGCGCAATATAAGATATTAAACATCTAAAGTACGCATCAAAGAGTACCGAAAAACAAAACAAAAAAACACCGAGGTTTTGCGGTAGGGCCAAGAAAAAAGCGATTACTTTCTTCTTTTTTGCAGTCATTTACACTTACTTAAGCTATTTTAATAAGTTGCACAACTCGGCTATCGCTCGTGAAAGTTGGTAGCGCCGGTTGAACGTCAGTGCGCTGTAAGTACGTCCAACTGAAGTTTAGGGGTGTCGTACGCTATGCAAAAACTGCCTATTAACATAATCGGCGTGTTTAAGGGTTTTATTTATTACCCTATAAAAATATTTTAATATACCGTACATTTGTTGTACCGTGTTATTTGCAACATTGTGGTCCCTCTGGCCAAAACTGCGCGTTCTAAGCTCTCGTCACAAACGGCTGGCTAACACAGACGCGCTTAAAATGCTTCGAGCATTTATTTATTTGCTTTGTTATTACCTGAAAGCAAGTACGGGTATTCTGTCTTTTTAAAGTGCTTAGAATAAATGGTCATGTTCCTTGTAACGGCCTTAAAACGCGAACCCATTCCCGATTTGTATTGCTCGACATACCGTTGCGTGACGAGTTTTCTGCTACTTATGGCAAAGAATAGACTTTCTGTAGACCGTACTATAGAGTTCTTCATCATTAGCGGGAGCGTTTTCCGTCACGTTGAGCACAGATTGAGCTTTCGGCCATGCACAAGACAAGAAATCCGCAGCGTATGCGATACACGAAAAGTCCCTAATAAAATTAGACATCCCGGTCCTTCGTGCAACGCTGTTGCAAGGCGTATCACAATAATTCCTTTGTTCAGGCGCTCACTTTTTTCGTTAAAACGGCTTCACGCATCAAGGTCGACAGTCCCTGCCACCGTTTCCGCGCCGCCGTCGCCGCTGCCGTCCCAGCTCCTCTGGTTCTCCGTTCGTCCGCGGGAGGGCGAGCGGCGCGCTGGCTGGAGTTGCGATAACAGCCCTTGTGATGTAACTCAGTAACTGTAAACATTGCTAGCATGTCTTTTCTTTTTAATAAACTTATGAGATTTTGTGTTTGTTTGATCTTTGTATTCGCGAAGTCGTGGGGTGCTAGGGCTGAAAATATATATTTTGTAAACTAAGACGACAGGCAGATTGCTGTGTATTCTATAGAACACGTGTGTTTTGAAGCACAACGTCTAGATGGCGTTTAAGCGTCCTCTATGGAACACACAATTTTGAAACGAAAATCGATAGATGGCGCTTCAAACGACTGGAGGCGGTTGGAGGGAGTGAGGTGGGGGGGGGGGGGGGGGGGGGGGGGAGATACCGCCTCTCCGCGGGAGTTCCACAACTGGGATAATCTAGTAATCTTGGTTGATGTAAAAACTGTGTTTTCTTTTTCTTTTATTTTTGTGTTGGGGGGGGGGGGGGGGGGGACGGCCGGCCGCCATGTTGAAATTTCACATAGTATACAGTTGCACGAAAGAGGGACAGGGAAAAGGAACACGTAGACGACAGACGTGTTCCTCTTCCCTGTCCCTGCCCTTTTGTGCGCAACTGTTGTGGGAAAATGTAACTATGTTTAATTCATACCAAGTCGCCCAACTGTCTACATTACTACCTTCATTGAATTTTGACGTAGCTCAGTTGGGGCAAAATAGCAAATAATTTTATTTGCCGATTGGAGGGCGCTGGAATTCAAGTAGTTGGTGCCGATAGTTCTACGTTTTCGTTGGCTATACTTTTTTTATTGTAGTTCTGCTTAAACTATTTTGCTTACTTTATTGTTTCTCACCCAACTCAGCTACGTCATATACTTCAACATGGCAACCGTCGCAGAAAAATAGTCTATACACCATTCCAATAATCGCCTTCTACGGTCTGCCATTTTTGTCTGCTGTACTGTGGAATCTTTTCTACGAATTCGCAGAAGCTCTCTTCTGGTGGATATCAAACTCCGCACAAGCGTCTATAGCCCAGTGACTCTGCATTTTTCGCATAAGTGATAGACGATATGAAAATCTTTACAGAAGCCATATAAGCTATTGACATCCTCAGCTCTTTTGCTTCGAACAGATGGTGGGCTCCTGATCACGTGCCGATGATATTTAAGGGAGGTCGTTAACTCGTCAGATAGATCATCAACTCTGGACCTGCCACACCTGAGTCTGCGCCGCGCTACTCCGCAGTTACTACGAAATGTCGGCTATATCGAACGGCACAAATAACGACGACACAGACTCCAGCCGGCGCCCGTTGTCTTTTTTCCCAGGGCTTGAAATAGGCAAGCGAGGTGTGCGTAGACGCGTTCCGTCCGCCAGCTGCTCCTGAGTGATGTGAGTTGCTGAGTCATGAGAGCGTCTTGCGACTGCCGTCAGAGACACTGCGGGGCAGGTGGAGACTTCCAAGCAACCCCTTTTGTTTGCTTTCGGCAGTCGGCACTGTATATTGCAACGCCGCGTCAATGGACGTCGTATTGTTCGGTTTCAGACGAAGTCTATTCGTCAGTGTATACGGTCGGGCGTAAAAGAAACTGTAGAAGTAAATTAATAAACGAAGTGCATTAAGCTTTTCACGGGGATGTCTTTAGATGGTGTATTTATACTGAAATGCCATAAATGTGGGTTTGAGAAAGACTAAACTTTAAGCATAAAAAATCACGCTTTTTTTTTTTTTTTTATGCGCACAAGAAGGAAAGCGCTAAAAACCGTTTGATTGACTCTGCTATATAATCACCGATGGTATCACATATCGCTCAGAATTGCTGGAACTGCTTTTGGGTGATCATGTCAAAGAGGCCCGCAATCTGACGGAGGCTTGTTGCGGAGAAGGCGCCGTGTAACCGAGCTTTCGGTTGCACGTCAAAAGATCCCCAGGTGGTCCAAATTAATCCTCAGTCCTCCGCCGAGGCGTGCCAGATGCCCGTCGTTGGTTTGGCACGTAAAACCCCCAAATTTGACTTTGATTTCAAAGAGGCTTTCATGTTGTTGTTGTTGTTTTTGCTTTATGTTGAGCCATCTGTAAGCTGCAACGTCACCCAGATGATTTTTTTTTTTTGGCATTTTTCCTCTCTGTGCATAGGAAAATACAAGATTTTTTTAGGCTCATATTTTTCCACTAAAACCCACACTCACAATATTTGAGTATAATAAATGCAGCACCTAAAGAAACCTTTGTTAAGAAGTTTAATTGCATTCGGTTTATCGGTTTATTTATACGTATCTTTTTACTCCCGAATTGCACTCGGGAACATCCTGTATGTTTATATGTAGAGACCATTTCATTAATCACACTCTGTGCGCCGCCATCTTTGTGGAGTGGGCTTTGGAACGCCTTCTAAGCATGCGCAATATAGCTCCTCTCCTGCGGAATATCAGACGCAGGACACGGGTTCACCGCCCGATGATTCGGCATTTTTCAGTTGGCCGACGAGTAAAAGGCAGGACTGGCGAGGGTATTGACCTTTCGGGGGCGGTTTGCCCAGCTTGTTTCGCAAAGACAGATATCGGTGTTTATCCAACACAAGGCCTGTGCACTGGATTCCTTTACGTCATCGTCCCCGATCGAGCACGGATCACAGATTGGATTCGAGTGCTGAACCAGCGTTCGAATCGGACTCGTGTTCATTCGGTGCCTCAGTGACCTGAGCCGAACGCAGACGCAGCATTTGGCTACGTCAGCCGAGTGCTACGTCACGAACACAAGGAAATGATTCATGTAGGTGTTGCCCCCACGCAATTAGTTCTCAACTTAGTCGCTAGGAGGTACGGCCGTAGGATCTCCTCGCCAATATGTATACGAAACTGACCGCGCTGTAGAACAAAAGAGTGACAGGGCGACGACAGGTGACACTGGAGAGAGATCACGTGAGGCCTGGAGGAGGATCGGTGGTGTCGGATGACTCAGCAAGTTGTTATTACGACTGGACGCCTTTCGCGGAAGATGCCGTAAACATCCGGAGGAATGTTTTTTACGGCCCTCGCTACGAGAGCCTGGATTGTTCCACGCGGCGGCAGAGTATTCATGGCGTGGAATGTGCACGAACCGAGAGACGCGGAAGACGGGACATTGGCAGCGCGGGGGCCACTGACATACGTATACTCAAATTCAATTCGTTTTATTTTGAGTAAGGTGCACAAACATGTTAGTTGCCTTGTTTTAAAGTTTACTTGAATCTACTCCAAAGTAAGGGTTTTGTACCTTGACGTTCTAAAACCTAAGCTCGTCCTCCGTTTTTCAATCTGTGTTGTCACTTGACATGACCTGTCGAAGTAACTCAGATCCATGGGGGTACGGTTTGGAACACAGCCATAGACTCTTTGCGTCGTCTTCGGTACCTTCTTCAATAGACTTATCGCTAAATTACCCAAGCATCAAGAAGCATTCAGGGACTACTCACTGCGTGGCCTGGCGTTGGCATGATTTGTTTAAGCAAAAATCTAAAACATGTGGAAGCCCGCACGTGCGTCCGCAAACGCCTTTTTGTTACGATATCTTTAAGATCTTTAATACAGGTAAGGCGAACGAGCGCGTGCAACTGCAGGCTTCTTGATGCCTGGGTAATTTAGCAATATGTCTATTGGACTGATTTTTTTTTTTTTTTTTACTGCCGTCGGCCCTTGTCGCAAACTCGAGAGAGGCAAGGGAGGGGGGGGGGGGGGGGGGGGGGGTTGATATCTTTTCAAGCTATTCTTCCGAAACTTTAAAAAGAGAACCCAGTCAATTTTTACGCTTAACACCGTCGGTAGCGCAGATAACGATCGCCCGTAATTTCAGCTAGGGCGCTTTAGACAGGGATCCGGACAAAATGGACCCGGACAAAATGGCCCCGAACAAAATGGTTCCAAGCGCAATCCCGGACAAAGTGGCCCCAGGCAAATTTTGAGGCATAGTTTGCTTTTTCTTCCGGGTGTTGGTCAATTGTTCGCGCTGGCTGCAAATTGGACACAGAAAAAAAAAAATGTTTTGCTGAATGCTAAAGTTCTAAAACGCTAACCATTTTAAAGTTTACATATTCGACTTAAAAGTCATTGCATGCCAGTAGTTGAGCCAGGAAGGAAAGTAATATATAAAAATAATATACAAGTATGTATATCAAATACTGCGTAGAAAATTTGACATAATTCAGCACGAGAAGAAAAAACGTTGTTTCATATAACACGTCATAACAAAACAAAAAAAAAAAACTAAGAAAACTTGACGTTTGTATTTATACGGTATAGCATCGGTCTACTTTGAGGAGCGGCGACACTGGTTTACACAGTAGATGATGAATTTTGCCAGTGCAGTACTACGGGTAGCCTTTAACGTGCATCACGAAGTAGCAATACACGACCGCACACACGCTGTAACAGATATGTAGTATGTGCATGATAATGTCTGAATCATCGTTTGCATGCGTTTTCTTGCAGCACCATTGCGCGAATCCAAAATCATAAAAAATGCTGTCGGATTTTTTTTTTTCTTCCCGCGCTTACGTTTTACTGAAGTCCCAGGGCAACCGACGCTGCCAGCTCAAATAGTACCAATCAAGCAGTGTTGAAATCCAAACGTATTAATGGCGTCCGTCGGCTTCTTTTGTGCGTGTTATTGCGAGGCATTCTAATCAATCGCGACCTTGCGCTTTTAGTGCGTATGTATGTATGTATCTTTTATTTCAGACTCAAAAAAGGGTCTGGGGGGCTGGGGCAAAAGAAGACGAGTTGTCTTCTGACGAGGCTCCAGCCCCTTTTTTACAGCACTCGGAGGAGAAACAGGCACATATACAAAATAAATATACAAAGAGACAGCAATTTTAACATCCACAACAGACACAATAACACATCATTATCAACCTCGTACTAACTGCAGATCATGAGTGATTTAGGATTTATTCTACAATCTTTTTTTTTTTTAAATTGGAAAAACGAAATGTGTGCTTGGGCTATTTCTGCTATGTTTGGGTGTGTGTTTAGTAGATCTGGTACGAGATATGTAAGGTGCTGTGTACCGTAATTAGTTCGAACTCTAGATTTCGTATACTGTGAACTTCTGAGACTGTAATTTGCCGAGGTTTGATCGAAAATATCAAGAAAGGGCGCTTGGTTCTGTCTAGTTTTATTAAAAATAAAAATAGATAATTTAAGAAGCAGGATTTGATCTGTATTTAATATTTTATACTTTTGAAATGCTGGGAATGAGTGTTCGTACCTTTTAAGGTTCTCAATAAATCGAACAGCCTTCTTTTGCAAAATAAATAGTTTTTGCTTATTGGTTTGTGTAGTAGTTCCCCATACTATCATACAGTATTGTAAGCGTGAGTAGACAAGCGAATAGTATAATTGCAGTTTCAACCTTTTTGGTAGTAATTGTCGGAATTTGTTTAACATTCCTATTGCTCTTGCAATATCAACCCTCATTTTTTCTATGTGTACAGTCCAACTGAGTGTTTCTTCAAACCACACACCAAGAAACTTGCGATATTTAACGCCCTCAAATTTTTTCCCGTCAAAAAAGATGTTCAATGTACGCGAAATAGGTTTGTTTTTTGATCTGAACAATACATATTTTGTTTTACTAGTGTTAAGATTAGATTAAGATGTGTGTGTGTATTCGTGTAGTGACTCTCAAGCCCCAGCTTTGTACGGTACTCTGACTTATACGTATAGGAGCCATGGAGACGAATGAGCGATAATAGAACTTAAATTAACATTTTAGTTTCTTTAGTTGTTTCCTCAAATATGTCACAAAACCTAAAATGCATTAAAATAAACACTAGACGTGGGTTGAGTAAACCTTCAGAGTAGCAGGTAACTAAAACTTCAAAGAGCACCCGAAGGGGCGGCAAATAACTTGGGACCATTTTGTCCGGGATTGAGCTTGGGACCATTCTGACTGGGATTATTTTGTCCTACACCCCTTTAGATGTCCCTGCGACGTTTCTTATTCTTCTTTTACCATATTTTTACAGCGTAGCTGTTAAGGGCTAGTTTCCTCAGTATCGTGTCCGTCAGCAAACAAATGATGACACAAAACTCTGGACAGCTACCGCCATCTATGAGCGACGGCGGCAACCTCTCCAGCCTTTCCACTCTGACTTGCCGACTGGCGGCCGGCCATTATACTTCATTCCCACCATAGTACAGCTTCGCTGGTCTTCCTTCTCCACCGGAGTAAAAAAAAGCTTCTTTTTTTTTTTTTTAAACGTTTAATGCGTTTTAACGGTACTTCCAACCCCAAAAAAGTGTCCATTTATCCTTCCGCCTCTCTGTCTCCGCGCTACATTTAACGGCAAAATTTACATTGCGTGACATCCCCAACTTTCTTGGACATCAACGCCTCGGCGCGCGTACTAAAAATTCGCATTTCTATTGAACAACAACAAACGTACGGTTCCCCGGGAATATTTGAGATGACAGTTATGAGATATCAATAAGCAGTAATTAAACTTTTGGATGCGTACAGTGTTTATTTGCCGGCTCTATAACCTTCTTTTTTTTTTTTGCATTGGATTTTATGGGTCACATTTACAAAATTGTCGATTTCTGCTTTTCTTGACAAAAATATCGTAATGTTCCAGAGGAATATAATTGGCCCCGGTATAGTAGAACGCAAATAAATTAGAATTTTGATATTTCCTTGAAAACTTTTTTTTTATTCCACGGAATGTTCCCAGTAAGTTGGCCATTCCTATATGCACTAATTTGGTTTCTGGGCTACATTTGGCGAGAAAATGGAAGTCACGTAGTGTACAATAAGTCCCTTTTGTTCCCCTTTTCCAGGGATTGTTATCTTCATAGTAGGTCCATTCAGTTTCCTCGCTAAATTCAGTGGGCAAATTTAGGTTACCGTATACATATTCGCGTCTCCAGCGAACTATAGGGGGCGCGCTGGTCAGGCAAAATGGCGGGCGAAAGGAGGTTGCTTGCGTCGTCCAGTACGCGGACCACCATAAATTTCTCATACAAAGCGATTTTTCGACGGTAGAAACCTTCTTCTAGTCTGTGCGTAGGAATGACACGGCGGAAGCATACAAAATAATTCCTGCAAAACTATGTTTGTGTCTGTTCTGCCTACGAAAACCAAGCCTCAATAGCAGACGACAGAGTCGAAACTACCTGCAGACGACAAAGTCGAAACGACCTGCAGACGACAGAGTCAAAACGACCTCCCCTCTTGAGCTTCTCGGCAATGCCGCTACGCGGCGTCGATTTCGCTGGAGTCGCCAATACCTACAAAGCAACTCAATTTCCTTTAGCGGGGAAGTCTACTTCATGTCGACTATACAAAAATTAATTTCTCCCTCTAAATTTGCCAGAGAAATTTATAAAAATAAGCGATCTCCTTCACTCGACAAAACAACTGTTGGCATAGTTTCTTTTTTTTTTTTTTAGTGTGGGGGGAGTTTTTAATGTGTAGAAGATTGACGTGAGAATAAATTGGCCTACGCCGAAAATGACCGCCTGTAAAAATCCGCCTGAAAAACAAAATCCAGACAAATCTAAAGCCTTTTATCTACTGCATTCTATGCATAAGATCTTAAAAATAAAGATCGCTGCCTTTTTATTTGTTTATTTATTTATTTATACATACTGCAGCCCCAGTGGGGCTATGGCAGGAGTGGGACTTATACACAGAGGGTCCAGACATCACTATGGACCACTGTCAAGGGCACACAGAAATTCATCTGGTTCTAGTGATCGGATGTTTCCTGGTAACAAATTCCAGCGTTCAATGGTGCGAGGAAAAAAAACTGCATTTAAACATACCAGTACGAGGATGAAAAGGTAAAATGTTTAATTCGTGGTGGCTCCTAGTTGCAGTTGGTTCGAGAAACTTTATGTAGCTATCTAAAGAGTCAAACCGTGATGAGTTAATCATGAAATCCAAAGAATTTAGGCGCTCAATACCACCACGCCCAGAAGGAAGTCTTAGGCCTAACACGGAAAGGTTACAAGAAGGAGAAAAGTTTCTGTCATACCGACGACAAATAAAACGTACCGATTTTTTTTTTTAACTCATTCGACTTTATTTAAATCGGACTGTTTGTAGGGAAACCAAATAATAGAGCCATATTTGAGGATTGGGCGAATCAAAGTTTTAAAAGTTAAAAGCTTAGTATCTTAAGGTGCCGCAGGTAAAGTACGCCGCAGGTATCCAAGTCTTTTAAGAGATTTGTTACATGTCGTATCAATGTGCTTAGACCAAGATAAATCAGGCGTGAAAAGGAGGCCAAGATATTTATATTCAAAAACTCTTTCTAGGCATAACCCGTCAAATGAATAATTAAACACAGAAGATGATGAACGCCATAAAAGGTCATAAAAACGGTTTTACGAAAGTTCAGGTTCATTTGCCAGGTTTTACACCTCGTACAAAAATTCACAAAAGAATTGTTAAGAGTTATATGGTCGTCGGAGTAGTTTATCACGTGATAGAGTACGCAGTCGTCGGCGTAAAGTCGTATCTTAGTGGAAACATAGCGTGGCAAATCATTGATGTATAACAAGAAAAGTAGCGGTCCAAGAACTGATCCTTGCGGAACACCTGATGATACCTCAACTGTACTAGATTTGGATGAGTTAAAGTAGACAAACTGCGACCGACGAGAAAGAAAACTGGATATCCAGTTGACCGGGTGATGATTATTTAGAATTAGGTTAAGCTTGTGTAGAAGTTTAGAATGAGGAACTGTGTCGAAAGCCTTTGACAAATCTATAAATATCGCATCAACTTGATTACGGATATCACGAACAAATTCTGTTAGTTGTGTCATAGTACTATAACCGCGTCGAAAACCATGTTGGAAATCGAATAAAATATTGTTAGTTTCGAGAAACTCCATTACATGCCTGTAGACTATATGTTCCCATAATTTGCACGAATGTGACGTTATAGAAATTGGTCTGTAGTTTGACAGTGATTGTGAGTTTCCAGATTTGTATACGGGAATGATTTTTGCGAGTTTCCAAGAGGAAGGAACTGTGGCCGTTGACAGTGATTTCTAAAAAAATAACCGTGAGATACCAACCGCACCAAAGGGAGTACCGGACAATAAATGAATTAGGAATATCATCGGGACCAGGACATTTTTTAGTATCCAACTTCAAAATCAGGTTTTGTACACCCCGAATTTCACATCTATGTCGTCAACCGCGAAACATGAGTAAAAGGAGGAACTTCGAAATTATCAACTGTAAACACTGACTGAAATTATGTATCGAACGCTGTAGCGATTGTCAGCGCGTCCATGGTAGTTACGTCGTTAATTATAAACGAGTTTGAAGTCGTGCTGCCTGGTAAAATAAATTTCCATAATTTTCGAGGGTTGCTTTTTATTAAGTTTTGCAATATAACTCGGAAATAGAAGTCTTTCGCGGAATTAGTTTTAAGTCGGAGTTCCTCCTTAGCTCGAATAAACTGAGCAGTCTTTACAGGGTCAGCGCAACGTTTTCCACGCCGCAGTCTGCCGACATGTCGCGATAAATGTAATAATTCCCTCGTTATCCAAGGGGTGACAATGTTATTTCTTTTTAGTTTTGAGTGGCACAAATCGCTAGATACACGATTTAATTAAGTCTTCAAAAAAGGTAACGAGTACATTCACGTCACTGGAAATATTAAGTTGTTCAAACACTTCAAAGGAATAGCTTAATGAGTCGATCATGGACAGGTCATCGGCACGGTTAAAATCAGGAAAAGTGTGGTAAACAAAACGTGTTTTAGGAACAGAATAAGCGACAGAAACAAAGACTGCCTTATGATCTGATATACCGTCAACGTCTTCACACTCAAAACTTTTCTCTCTTTCTTTTTTTTTTTTTGTGTGTGTGATTACGCACATTTCGTGCTTGTAAAAGCACCGCGTCGGAGAGAACCGAAGACAATGAGGCAACTATCTTCGTATCCGTCCACAATGCACGGTTCCCCGGGGGGCTTTGCGCTTTTTACCAGCGCCATAACAATCAGGAGCCGTACATCGTCCCTCCGCTTCGCCTCGCGAGACCGAGTCAAGGTCCTCCGTCGGATGGATGCGGTTGGACACTACTTTTGCACACGCACCTCTCCGCATGACGTCACGAGGCTGTGGAGTCACGGGGTGTAGAGGACGGGTTTTTGAGTCATCTCGTACTTTAAGTTAGAAGAGCGCGCGTTGGCAAGTTGCCTGCGTTGCATGCAATACGGTCAATCACAGCAACCCCCGATGGAAGCAGTTTGACCTTGCTGTTTTGTAACTTGGCACTCCTACCACTCCAGCTCGTCCATCGTATGACGAAGGAAACGTTCTTGGTTCGCAGGTGTCTGTTAGACCTGTGTAGTCTCATAAGAAGTTAATAGCACAGTGTTGACGCTAGTTTATGGATGTGACACGCCTGCTTCTTTCTTTCTTTTTTTTTTTTTCAGTCATTGAAGATTGTAACTCTCGACTCCAGTCAGGTTCAAATGAATGAGCTGATCGGGGTTTGCATTTGTTTGCCCGCTACCACCACGAGGGGATTATCGGCAGCGTGTGGTTGGCCGCAGGACGTGTTTGAGGCCACGCCCAATCTACGTTCGGCCAATGGCGCTTCCTCCTTCTTTGTGTAGGTCATCTCACCAAAATGGCAGAGCTATCTCTATGTACTGCTTTCTAAAATTGGGGTCTCTCTTATATCCTAAGTCAGGGTCACACAGCTCGTACTCATACATCCTGCAAAAGGACCGCCTGGATACACGAGTCACCGAGTCATATCCTTGGTTTGAATGCCGCGTGCCAAGCTTTCTCCCCGAACTCATTGCCATCCGGCATTCGAAGCACGGATCTCGCGGTGAACCACGTTCGAATCTGTACGCAGGCTGTCGCTTGTATGATGTATAAGCGGTGTGACCCCGGCTTGCGCCGTTGCGCTGAACAGCGTATATTATTAGTCAAAGACCCCGTTTTGTATGCACCTTGCGAAAACGTACTCGATACTCTATCTACTACCGGCGATCATAACTATTCTCCCCCTGTTATGTAAGGGCATGAAAGACGACATATAGAGTCACCGAACTACCCTTCTCGTTTTTTTATATCTTTTTTTTTTTCAGGAGTTCTTAATATAGTTGTCTGTACAGAATCCCACCATGTCGTAATACTTCCGAACAAAGACTGATCGAATTTAACTGCCATTGTAAGATTACGATAGCTCGTGTTTATGTTGCAGATATTCTTAGCGTCCATTGATCCTGCGACCGCTATTTATATGACTCGATGTTTTCGTCCGTCCTATTGGGAAGTTAATGTTTCTTACTGGACCGGTCAGGAATAACCAGAGCCGTATATGTAGAGAGTTTGGCCATTCGTTGGGAAGAATAGCAGACAAATGAGGAGGCGCCATTGGTTGAAAGCGGGCTGGGAGTGTTCCAGGGCGTCTTCAGAAATTCGAATGTGACCAACCAGAAGCCGGAAATAATACCCTGGCGGTGGTCACGAGAAACAAACCTGATAACTGCATTGGAGTAACTCTCGATGACTGAAAATATGGTACACGTGATGTTTCAATCACGCTCATCCAAAATGATGGTGGAAGAGTGCGACTAGCGGAACGATCGACATAATCCGTACGCCAAGCGCCGAGGGCCGGGAATCTGCCGTCCCAGCGGTCACACGCTGTCCGAGCAAAACAGAGTTGAGCGGCGCATTCGTTTCTTACATCTTTCTGCATGATTATGATCAAAACAACACGTGCACCCTATTTTCAACCACAAAGAATTACTACACTTCACTCTTACGCGCTTATTAAAACCATTTACGAACATAGACCTTTGATCAGAACTGTTTCTCGCTACCACCGCTAGGGGATTCTTTTCGGCTTCTGGTTGGTCAAGAGAGCGTGCCAAGCCCTCTTTCCGAGTCTGCCGCACGCCCTGGCTCTGCCCGTGCCTCCCATTGACCAAACTCTCTACATATACGGCTCTGGGAATAACCTCAATGGCTATGGGTCCGAGCACTCGTGATTTATTTAACCCGATATATGAGGCAATATATTAAAATAAAAATAAAACAAAAACACAACGTGTGCTATATACTAATTACAGTTTCAGCTAAAGTCCGGACGCAGTACCGACGGTATACGAGCTAATGGGACGCGTCAAGCGGCGTCAAAACCGCAAGTCATTATACCTTTTTTTTTGTTTGCGATTGGTTCGGCGATGATAAACAACACGTACGGAAACATGACGCACACCATGACGGTGCACTTTCGACGCTGAACGAAAGGTGAAACGAAGTGTAGAGAAAATGTAGGCGGGCGGACCGACAGATTGTCCACCCCCACGAAGCAGATCTGTTCACTCCTAGAGTCATTACATCGCTCCCTATGTCCCCCAGCGACTCGAGCGAGTGTATACGCTCGACCAACTCGGCAATTCGGTGGTGCTGCCTGTGACGGCTCGTTTGTTTGCTTTTGTTTCATTTTGTGTTTTGGCTCGATTATGCCGATGCTGATTGAGGCCTCCCCCTTGCGGGTCGGCGGCAAGCCGAGCGTGTTTCCATGGTGCAGCAGCGCCGGTGCACGCAATTCCGGAAGTGACGCGACGCTCCTCCGCATGGCACCGGAAGTGGCGACACGGTTCAGGTGTCGTCTGCGTGTTTCGGGGATCGAGTTCCGTTTTCACGAGCTCTTTCCGGTTTTCCTGTGTCCCATTGTGCGTGTACTTAGGTTGCCGTTTTTTTTTTTTTTTTTTTTTTTTTTTTCACCGCACATTTTTGTTAAAATGCAATCATGCCTCAGTGAATGAAAGAGCGTGTGTGCTGTTATTCCGCCGTAGTCGCCATAGTGGTGTTTATTCCGTAATGTTATTGTAGGCATGTAGATCTCCTTCTGTCTGTGTATCTTTTTTTCGGTTCTTTTTTAATTATTTTGAACGTTCGATGCATAATAGTGTGTCCTGATATAAAGAAAAGACTGCGTGAGCTACATCTATAGGTTAATCAATGTGGTCATTGTTGTCTTCAAACAATGACGTCGACCTTGCATGGGTTGGAAAAAATAAAAGACGTTTCTAACTCCCTGTACTGCCGAATTAGAGCGCAGCTCTAGAGGAGGAGAAGGGGAGGCTACGGTGGGGAAGGTGTGCCCCTTCTCCCCCTCCTCTCCTCCCATCCTCCTTTCCTGCTCCCCTCCCATTTAGCGGAAAATGTTCGCTACATTTCCCGCTAAATTCAGCGGAAAAAATTCCCCGCTAAATTTAGCAGAGAAATATTTCCGCTAAATATAGCGTCAAAAATTTCCTATTCGTCCTCCTCCTTCCTCGTGACGTCACGCGTGGCGTCACGTGTGACGTCATTATGGGACACGTCCCATAATGCAACGCGCGGTTACGGCGACGGCGACTCCATTCAAGCCGGAAAAGGGCGTCTAAGAGCTGCGCTCAAATATATATATATATATAGCCCCACCTGGGCTATATATAGCCCCACCGCAACCACCTTCCAAAGGATTCAAGTTTTCCCATAATGCACAGCTCCAAGACTTCGCTACACAGAGACACCATGTAGCAATAGAAAACAATGTACAAAAAAAAAGTGTGTGGTTTTGCACATTTAGATTTACAAGCAGAATTAGGATCTCCTCAGTTTCGAGTGGAAACAATCAGCTGTCTGACTCGAATGAATGAATGAACGAATTAATGCGTATGGCTGAACCCTTTGAATCGGTCGTCGGCTTGCGCCACCTAGCGCCCTTTTTGGAGTAAACTATACGTGAGTGAGTTCAGGCTCACACGCGCGCTGGTGCGTGTGCATGTATGTGGGCACATGTGTGCACGTGGACGTATTCAGTCCGTGCGCGTGTAATTTTCACACGCATATGCGTAGACGCTTGGCTGTTCGAAAAGTCCAGACGCAGCCGACGCCACAAGCTAATGGGACCGATCAAACAGCGGCAAAAGCGCAACTCATTGGGCCTGTTTTGTTTATGATCGGTTCAACGATGATAGCATAATCGGATTTTCTAATTTATTTCGTTTGCGACTGAAATTTTGTGATGTTTACGAGATGACGTCGCCTTACCACTGCAAAACGCGATTACCGAAAAAAAAAAATGTGGCACGCAGCAACGCGCGTTAAAGGAGCTTACCAACGCTGATTACGAAAAACGCCCGACAAGCGAAACGATGATGAATGGGAAACTAAGTGAAAATAATGGGACGATTGCGAATTTCTTTTTCGTCGCCGATTGTTGTGTCTGGAGACAGACTAGAATTTCGAAAGTGGGTCAGTGTGTCAAGCGTTGATCCACGGCTTGCGACAAAATTTCGGAATCTCCCCAAACCACCCCGAAAACTTACACTCTCGAGCTCGTGTCAGCTTCATTCCTCCTTTGACCTACAGTGGCAAATTGATTATTATTATTATTTTCTTAGACAATACAGAATAGTATAGGAGCTGAGGCGAAAGGCGGAAACAGAGCTCGCCCGACTAGGCCCCCAGGACCTGGCTACACTTGCTACACACAACCAGCCGTAGCAGAGCAAACAAAAATATAGTAGCACGAAAAAAGAAAAGAATTTCAGAGGTACAAAACGAGCGTGTTGTTTCAAACATGTGTTATCTTTCACATGTCAACTTACGGAGGTTTAGAAAAAATACATTTTAGAATGTTTCCCAAATGGTCTGCAGAGAGGAAGCGCGCTCTATTGTCGCGGTGAATGTTCAATAGGTTCGCAATTTGCCAAATTAATAGTGGCGTACCATATTTAGTTCTGGCTCTAGGTATTTATAAAATTTATATGCCCAAATGTGTGGTGTATATTAGTGCTTATATATATAGAAAAATTCAAAATAATTCGCGGTAGGTTTGCAGTTTAAACAAAAAAAAAATATGACTACAGGGATTCGTTGATTATATTATATATTATATATTATATATCTAATATATAATATTATATATTAAAACCAAAAAGAAAATGTCACACCATTTAGAGGGCTAAGCTATCTGTCTTGTTCAGCTATCCAAACTTTCTGAATACTCTTCCCGGCTCTACTACTCTTTCTCAGAATGCTGTTTAGTATCTCCAAAATCAGAACAGCTATTAAAGGGACACTGATGCCCACCAAAACTTCTTTTTTTTTTTTTTTGGCCAGGCGATTTATTATGGTGTCAGAAGACTACCCAATCAATGTTTTGCAACAGAGTGACATATATTTTAATCAAGTAAAAAAAAACGCAACTGCTTGAAACCGAAACTGGACTGGGGAGAAAGAAGAAATATAAAGGAGGAGAGAGATAGCGAAAGGTACGTGGCTGTGATACTTTTTTTTTTTTTTATTTTCAATCGACATAAATGCAGCTTTTTAGAAACCACACAAAAAAAAAACGTATAATATAGTTTTTTTAATTATTATTGTCTGTGTGCCTTCGATGACCCATGACTTTGATTATCTTTGATGGTTATGTCTAAACCATAGAAAACGGCACGTGACCATGAAGGAGAGCTTGAGCGCGACTTATACCGGCCAGTTCTCGATCGGCAGTTTTCGGGCGGAAAGAAAACGAATTTCGAGCCGCAAATTGTGTTCTCTGGGTAGTTGAGCTCTCATATAAAAATACAGATATAAATCTTGGCGAGCATAGTGTCCCTTTAAGAAAACGGCAAATGCGGGCGTTGACAAAACCAACTTTCAAATCTTCTCGCGATTTTCCCGAGGTGTGACGTCACGTGTTGAAAAACTTGCGGATCAAAAAAGCTTTATAAAAGAAATGTCACTTTTTTAAAATTTGTTTTACGCCACAAGACATTTTGTATTCCGTTGGAAACCAACTATTTTACAAGAATAGTGAACATCTGCCGTCACGTCTTCAGTGTTGTCTGTAAATAGAGACTTCCATCTTGAAAAGTTGGTGAGCTCCAACTTTTCAAAATGCAATAACTTCGCGAAAAAAAAAAATACACAAGATATTTTGGCCTAATATATATGGGCTACTAGTCCAGCCGTGTCTATTGGTGCATTGAGCCAATTGTTTTTGTCTGTTTTTAAATCAGAAAATCAGCGATTATAATTTTTTTTTTTCATATTGTTTACACAAGCTTACGTTCGCAGAAATCAAGGTCCCGTGAGGTGAAGTGTCTCCGCCCGCGCCGTGCCGACAGCAGCGCCACCGCCGCTTCGTGACGTAAGAACCACCTGTTGACTTTCTACCGTGTAAACAAATCAAAATCACCGTTACCCAGATTCCAATCTAAAACAGTAGACGGCACCGGCGCTGAGACAGACACAAAAAAACTATGTAGACACAACAAACCAAAATGTTTCTTTTTCGCTTTTTTTTTTTTTTCTAGTTTCGCCATTACGTTTGTCCTCTGACGCTTTCTATTTTTCCTTTTTGTTCCTCTTGGGCCGCTTTCTAGGCCATTGTTTATTCCGATTCAGTCGAGTGCGCACACCAGCGACCGACTCTCGGAGAAAACGATGGTTCGAAGGACCGCAACGTAGGCACGTCTTCAAAGTCGCAAGATGGGTCCTCCTCTGCCGTTCAGCATGGCTGAATCCTGTTTTTTTTTTTCTATCTTCAGTTTTTCTTACCCGTCTTCCGTTCATTTTTTTTCTCTGTTTTTATTTTCTCACACTTCTGGTCCGTGCGTATGGCACTCACCCGTTTCCCGCCTTTTTTGTTGTTGTTGTTTCCCGCCATTTTCCGTTTTTCCTTTTGAGACTTTTCCCGCCCTTTTTTGGTTTTATGTCTTTCGCTTTTAGCGTCTTCTGCCCGCTCGCGTATGTATGTCTCCCTGTGGGTCTGTGTGTACATTGTGGGTGTTTTCCTGGCCGGTGGGGAGGGGGGCTGGGCTACCATTGTTGCTTCTTTTTCTTCCATTCCTTTGTGCGAAATGGCGAGTACTTCTTTCTCAAGGATTTCGCACACACACCTCCGAATAGCGGACCGCTAAATTCGCGCTCAGTCGCGCGGTACGTTTTCTTTTGGTGTCGTTGTTTTTTCTTACCTCTCGAACCGTAATTTCGTAAGAGAGAAAGGTTGGCCACCCTCTGCGGGTTAATGGTGCCTCGAGTGGATGTGAAGAAATAGAAAGAGGAGGGCTTTGGCTGTGTCGCCGCCGCCCGTTACGTTGGACCGCCGGAGGAGAGAGGAAGAGAAAGAGCGGGTCACGTTATAACTTGGCAGAGAGCGAACTTTATGGCTCCTTTGGGCCAATCAGAGGAACGGGAACAAAGCACGTGACAGCCCCCAAAGGTGCAGGGGCGAGAGCGCAACCCAAACAGTTGGAGAAGAGGGCAAGGAGGTACTCCATTCTTACCCTTATCCTCTTTTGCGTCGCTTTTGTCTCGATTAGCCTGTCGCTCAAAATTCGTACAAGAGCGGTATTCCTCTCTCTCCCGCCCGTGGCTTTGACAGCACTGCGCGGAAACTATAGGGAGATAGGATATAGTCACGTGTCTGAATTCCGACGCGATGATTGGCTCACTGGGACCGTAGCCTTCGCAGGTTGCCAAGTTGCGGCAAGAGGCTGAGTGAGCGTAGGCCTAGCGTTCGCGGAGCGAAACCATCACGGTCTTCTGACTGTTTTCTCTAAAGCACGGTTGGCGGGGGCGCCAATGACGTCACGCAGTGGGTCACACGTCGTGGATTGGTAGGTACGCCTTTATTCCGTAAAGGACAGAACAAAACTGGCGACCTCTCGCGTCTTTCTAAACAACGCGCAGGACCAGGAAATGGGGATATTGGTTTTCTGCGTGAATGAAGGTATATGTGGTTGACATCGTCCTAAAACCATGGGTTTCCCGCCACAGCCATAAATCACGAGCGCATGCCTGGAAAATATAAAAGCACAGGCAGGACATTAGGACCGAATAAAAAATTTGTTGAACCATTTATTATGAGAAAATATGGAGAGGCCACGAGGAACAGTTACGTAACTAAGCTTTTTAATAAATTACCGGATAAGCTACATAAAATAAAATCCCCCAGAATAAAAAGAACTAGCAAAATGATAGATAATTGAATAGGGAAAAAAAAAAGAAAAGAACGTGCCCATAAAATGTAATAGGAATAGGAAATGGGAGCATCCCCGAAAACACATAATATAAAAAAGTTATCTTTTCTCTTCATTTATTAGAATTGCATGCCTTGTAAGTCGCGAATTCTAATATCCTTTAGTGCATGTAAATACTAATTCAGTATTATTGGACGTGTTTTACATATATATTCTTAAAGTTAGAGGAATTAATATTAGCCGTAAAAAGAAGTGGAAGTGCAGTAATTTATACTTATATTGGTGTGCTCTGCTGTTTTCACTTATATGCGCAATAAAAGCAGAGGCGTCTGTCGCGTCCCACGCACAAGCCATTATTGGCTGATGTGGGCTTTATATTGGATTATTTTCAAAGAAAGTAAGTGAAGATGTTTTTTTTTATATTCTATTCTATTCTAGTGTATGTTTTTTTTGTTTTTTTTTTCATGAGCTCGAGCATCATTTTTATTATATATATATATATATAGTATATATATATATATAGCGGTCAAGCTCGAAACGTTGAATAAACTTCTTGTCCCACATTTAAATCACACACAACTCTAAAAAAAAAAAAAATGTTGTTAATGTTTTTTTGTTTGCTTCTGAACAAGCGCCAGCTACCAGCTCAAGTGCGTTTTTTGGTGGTCTCATACACCGTGGGGACGACTCTAAATAATATTGCGCTCTCTCTGTGACAATGATAAGGTGTCGTTCTCGCACTGTAATTGAACTCATTAAACAAAGCAAAAAAAGTAACGCATCATGTTGCTGGCACCTACCTGGTCACATAAAAGTCAACACTTAAAAGCAATGTCTGTTCATTTTCGACAGATCCATGAGAAAACGATTTGTAGTACATTTCATTACGTTTTCCTTTCTTTCTTTTTGTCTCTTTTTTTAAATTGTATCTTTAAGAAGGCAGAGCACTTTTTTATGAAGCAGACTACGCCTGAAACCTTCGTACCACGGTCTGCCGAAGGAATCTTGCCCAAATGACAGCTGTGGAGGGACCTTTTACTTTCGCTAACTTGCGCCCATCTTATTGACATTTCGTCTGTTACACCAGATGCTCCTGGAGTCTGTAATTTCGTCATGTATATACTGTCTATGCTCGATATTCCCCGATGAAGCTAGTAGCATGAAGAGTTGTGTATAGTTGAAGGTTCCTAATCCTCACTACACAGTTTCTCTCTGATTCGATATCTGGTGACTTATATGTTCAACGTGTCTTGCGAAAAAAAAACAAAAAAAAACATTACAACTATAACAGTGCCTGTTAAAAAAAAAAACATTACAAATATAACAGTGCCTGTGATAACAATCAAACTGCAAAGCTAGACGCGCCGTTAAGACAATCCGAAACAGTGGAGAGTTTTAGTAGAGTGTTCCGATAATCCACGATACGATGCATGCACAAAGGCGACGGCGAACTATAGGGCATCCTTATCAGAGCCATCGAAACTAGGGATGCCGCGAAATTTTTTCGAACCGAAGGTTCGATGATGGAATCAAGCGGTCGAAAGATTTCGAATTTTCGAGCTTTCCATATTGAGAAATTCGACGGAAGTCGAATTTTCGAACTTGTTAAACTAAAACGTTCGACGCTTTTAGAAATTTCGAACTTATTACGCTGCAATATTCGATGCTTGTCGAACTTTCAAACTTGGTGCACTAATCAATTCGATGATTTCCGAACTTTCGAACTTTTTGCACTAAAAAGTTCGAAGCTTTTCGAACTTTCGAACTTCCTACGCTAAGAAATTCGATAATTTTCGAACTTTCAAACTTATTTATCTAAAGAATTTGAAAATTGTCGAACTTTCGATTCCTGAAAAGTAAAAAGTTCGGCGAACTTCGAATTTTTAGGGTAAAAGTTCGAAGTTCGTCGAACTTCGAAAAACGGGCGGGCGGTTTCATTTGGATTCAAGCAGTGAGGTGCATTCGTAAATTTTTTTATCCCGCATTTTTACATGCGGTGCCGCATTCCTTGCGAAAGACAATGCCGTTTATTTCAATCATCTGGCATGCTTGGTTTTAAAGAAATACATTCCCGGAGGAGCGAGGAAGCTTGACGACGGGTTTTTTGACAATTGTCGTTTGTGCCATATTTGAAGCGCGCTATAGCCGAAGATATTCATGGTAGAGATGTTAAACTTTTTAAGAATGATCTATGTATAGTCTAGGAAAGTATAGTCTTAAGATATGATTATTGTTGTTCAAGACGAGTTTCGAAGAAATATCCAAACATGTATCTACGGGTATGGGCCTAAACCTGGTCATTTTTTTCGTCGAAATTGTTTGAGCTATCGCATTTCAATTAACACCACAGACAGTACATATCATCACCATCCGCAGAATACAAATTAATGTGTATATTGTTCTTTTTACGTTGAGGAATAAATTAACTCAAGGGAAAAGATTTCTAATATTGTTCAAATTCGGCACGTCATGGAAACAAACATTTTTTTTTTTTTTTTTTCACGTTTTTGGGACGTGTTTCTTTTAGCCTGTACACATTTTGGTAGGAGAAACTTGTTTCGTAGTTCTGGGCCTCTGAATATGCAAGAATACAACACTTCCGGCGGATTCTTGATAGCTTTTTTTTTTTTTTCTTCAGCTTTTTATTTTTTGCATTTATTGTTATGTTTATTTATTTATTATTTTTTACCAATGGCACAGTTATTTAGGTCGAAGAGACATAGCTTTGAACTTCCGAACCACCGAGCATGTGACGAGTAGTGCCTTCTGACAACGAGTTTCTAACAATGACCATCTACGCAATCTTTTATGCAGTGAAGAGCGACAGTAGATATATACATATGCATAAATAATTTCAGATTAAAATAAGCTCGACCATGCGCTCTTTCCCCGTATTGTTTTCCTTAACAGACCGAAATATCTGGGGGGGGGGGAGGGGGGGGAGGGGGGGGGGGAAGAGACTGGAGCCTTCCCTCCCCGTCCCCCCCGTTTTTCCTCTTCCGACGCTACTGGTATAGTAGAGCGCTCCTCGACCTCAAGTTGTGTCAGCTTCTGTGCTTTTTGCTCGGCGTTTCTTCCGTCTCGGAAAATAAACCTCCAAAGCAATTACAAACTAAAAAAGTTGTCAAGGTGCAGGCGAGCTTGGAGTGAAATTCGAAAGAAATAGTGTAAGAAGAAAGAAAAAAAGGGGACAGGACAGCGTCTCAAACTCAGCTGAGTTTAGTTTGAGACGTCGTCCTGAGCTGAGTTTTCAGCTGAGTTGAGTTTGAGACGTTGTTCTGAGCTGAGTTTGAGACGTTGTTCTGTCCCCTTTTTTCTGTCTTCTTACACTTTTTCTTTCAAATTTCATTCCCCGAGTTGAGTATGAGGCGTTGTCCTGTCCCCTTTTTTCTGTCTTCTGGCACTTTTTCTTTCAAATTTCATTCCCAGTCTCAGGATTTTGCATCATGTACAAACTAAACTTACTATATGCCAGCGTCACTCGGGCGGCGTTTGAGCGGATTACTACCAGCGTGCAAGGGGGTAGGGAGGCAGTTTGGCAGATCGCTACAGGGCCTCAACCACCTGCCTGCCCCTGGCCGTTTCGAACTGGATAAGTATCGTTAAACAGTGCGTTCGTGTGATCACTACTGCGTGATGCACGTTAAAGACCCCCCCCCCCCCCCCCCCCGGGCTGTCAGTCACAATTACTGATCTGCACACGTCACTCCGCACTGCAAATAATCCAGCACAAACGGGACACTCGTCGTCTCATTTAATTGCCTGACCAACTTCGCGCAGTCTAAATATCACAGCCGAACATTTCTAAACCTGATTTCGTGAAAACGTTAGTTGAAACTGAAACTGTGGCGGAACATGAAAACCGGACTTCCAACTTTGCGCACTTGGACTTAAAAGAAATTCGAAATCTAATTTTTTTTTTTTTCGAATTTAGCCCTAAAAGAGAATCGAAACCTTCGACCTTTTCAAACTTTATGTAGAAAGAAATTCGAAATCTTCGAATTTATTGAACTTTATGTCTATAAGAATTCGAAACGTTCCAATTTTTCGAATTTCAGATCCAAAGAAATTAAAAACATTCGAATCTATCGAATTTCAAGTTAGGAAAGTTCGAAATCTTCGAATTTCTCGAACCTCAAGTAAAACAATATTCGAAATAATCAAACCCGAACTTTTAGAAACCGTGAAAGCTTCGAACTTTTCAAATTCGAAACTCCGCGATTTTTTGAAGTTGCGAATTTTTCGAATTCGAATCTCCGTACGGTCGAAAATATCGAAACCTTTCGAATTCGAACATCAGTTCGGTTCGAAAATATCGCAACCTTTCGAATTCGAACCTAGGGTGGTTCGCGGCATCCCTAATCGAAACCATCTACTAAAACTCTCTAGAATACAGTATATGTCGTCAACGTTAGGGCCCGATGATAGACACATCTTCATTAATACAATCTCACAGAGTATACGTACTATAACAGTAACGACAGAAGTAAGAAAAAAAAGGCCTTTTAGTTACTACTAAGCGGATTCTTCAAACAGACGAATAGAGATTGTGAGGACTTCACAACACAGGTGAATGAGATTCTCAGTGAAAACAGTAACAATAGCGACGTAAATGTATGTAATGAACATACTGCACAACATGAACAACCTGCAGCGCTGCAACGAGTGTTTAGCAGGTACGCAGCCCCCAAACAACTCAAAGATGCAAAGATATCCGTAACAAAAAACATGCGATAAAAGCAAAAACAAATCGAGATTCATCGCATGAGAAGCAGCGAAAGTCTAACGCGAGAAGGGCAGGGGGGTAGCCTGAGGGGGTGATCACGCTATGCAACGCACCGGAAACGAGATTTAACGAGAGCCTGGCCGCTTTCGTTCCTTCGCAGATTAACGTTTCTTTCCCTCTCGCCCTCTTTTCCCGCCATCTTTATTTCTTTTCTTTTTTTTTTTTCCCTTTTCGCGCGTGTTTCTTTTTTCTTTTTTTCACGTTTTGATTATGGTTTATTTGGCCGCCATTTATGCATTGTTGTGGTGCTTACTTTCCACATCGTTATGGCCGCCGCCGCCGACGCCGAAGCTATCGCAAAATCCTTGACCGTGCCTTTTCCATCGTACGTGATTCCACTGACTCGCGCGGCAAGCTCACGTAAAAAAAAAACAAAAAAAAGAAAGAGAAAAGAATAAGCGCGCAACACAATACAGAGAACACCGTATAAAGCGGACTTCGGATAAAACGAAGCATATGTAGTCCGAAGGAATAAATATAAAGACCTCAAAAATAAGTTAAAGAAAAAAAAAACAAGATTGCGTGAGGACTAGTTTGGCTACTTTCCTTTTGTATACTTACATTTTGCTTTTTGTTTTTAATGTGATTATTACCTTGCCTCGCTTTCTTTGGAGCGATGGTACGGGGAGATTAAACGCTAGTACACTGGGTGCATCCCAATTTTTGGGGGTATATTAATTGTTTTTAGCGTATTAAACGGCCTTTAGTGCGCTTTATAACCGGAGAGGATGCTGCTGTATACGTCGCTGGTTGTGTGATGGAGGGCCGTATCCTTGGGGATACCATGAACATACTGGCCTAAGCCTCTAAACTCGAATTGATTCGTTTTTTTTTTCTTATTATTATTGCTTTTATTTTTATGCAATGCCAGAGGTGCCGACAAGCTGTTTGTTTTGTTTCCATTGCAAGTAAACATCTATTTACGAGCGATTAATTAATATAGTTCAGAGAATTGATTGTGTAGATTCCATTCATTTATTTACAACTAATGAATACTTATTCGCATAATTAATTACTGACAAGTTAATTTTACTTGTATACCCAAACGGCTAGAGGCGTTAAAAAAAAGCGGGTTGTGTAATAAATAAAAAAATTATAAAAACAGATATATTTGCAACTTTTACGGCTCGTAGGTGGTGCACCAGTCCCTATCAGAATGGCTGTCATCCGGATGATCGTCATAGAACAGCAGTACGACTGGTTGCGTCTGCGCCGCTAAAGTAATTCTAATTTTGCTAAATACGAGCTAATATATCAGTCTTGCCTCATATTTTCACGTCAGGAAGGGGCGAGCAAGGAGCTTTATTCTGAAGCCGATCGTTCGGGAGCAAGGAAGTACGCTCCCTAGCTCCCGAAGGGAGCTAGGGATAGCTAGGGAACAGTCTAGGCTCATTATGTTCACGCAAGTGTTGTCAGATGTAGGGACATGTCCCTACTCGTAGGGACATTCGCGGTTTTATTTAGGCTGTAGGGAGGACTTAGGGACGGATTTTGACTTTTCGAGGAGTTTGTAGGGACTTTCAGAATGTTAACCCCTAAGGGCTGCTACGCTCGCACCATTCGGAACAGGGCACGCTCAGAAGGCGTTAAACAGCCCAGCAGACAAAGATGGCAGCGCTCTGAAGGCGATTTTTGCGAAAGTCTATAATGATGTCTATAATGGCGAAATACTCAAATAGTTAAAGAAGCATGATTGCTAACGTAGGGTCCTTATAACTTGAGTGTTCTTAAAAATGCTCTTCAAGTTTTAGTGACTGGGGTATGTTATCTAATAAACACATAAGTTCTTTGTTATACTGAATACCTGGATTAACTTGTATTTTTCCTTTTATATATTCAGTCTCGTGTTTGTAAAACCGAGAAATAGCTAATTAATCAGTTGCAACGCGCTCAGGCCCGCTTCAGACGGGGCAACTTTTCCAGCAATTTTGAGGTTGCTGGCGGGTAGTTCCCTAGCTTTCCCTAGATCGACGCGAATTGCTGAGATCGGGTCCAGCTCGAACAAGCGAGCAACTCGGAGCAATTCGAAGACGTTTGAAGCGGCTGCAGCCAATCAGTGACGCGATATTTTCACGTGACACCCCTGTGGTGGTGATGATGACAGCTAAAGACTTAGTTCTGGTTTGAAATGGATCGTTTTTGGAAATAAACATTTACAGAAAAATGAGTCAGTATTTTTAACGCCGTTCAAAGATATAAGAACACGTTTTTAGCGCGTAGCTGGGCGTCTAAATAGTGAAAGAAATATCAAATTTAATAATGATGATGGCAAGTCGGAGCAATTCGGTTGCTGCGTGTGAACGCGGGCGGCCGGTGTTGCTGGGGTGCGACGTCAAGTTGCTGGGTGAAATTGCTCCGTCTGAAGCGGGCCTCACGGAGAGGTACAGAAGGTAGGCTCGCTCAAATCAGCAAAATAAATAAAATACAGCTTTATTTTCCCTGTGGGGATAACCGTAGGACATTTCCGCGCCCGGGTAGGGACAAACAGGGACTTGTTTTGGCGCGGACGTGATTGGTTGCGCGGCGTTCCTATCGGCTAATGCTGCGACCTGATTGGCCGCAGCGCGACGGTGAGACGATGTGGACTTACCACGCCCTTCGCTTCTCATGTTTTCAGCAGTGCTTAGTCTCCCGTAAGTTGAGCGGGGTCCCTACAAGAAGAAAAAAGGGGGGGGGGGGGGGGGTTCTGACTAGATGTACTATAGTTGGTGACAGGTCAAGAACGAAGTGGAAGCTCCTCCCACCCCTTTCCACTTTAGTCGAGCGAACGCTGGAGAGGAGGCGACCTCCTCTCCACCGTTCGCTCCGCTGAAGTTGGGAGGAGCTTCCACTTCGTTCTTGACCTGTCACAGACTATAGATGCACATAAAATAAACCCCACTGCTGATTCGACCCACGCTGTGCCTGCAACCCTCAAATTGCTAATCCCCAGATGTCACATCCCTAAAAACAAGCTATTTCTTTTTTTTTTTAAGATATGATTTTGCTTGCACTAATGCTGGGGCTGTGGAGGAGGGTCTCAGACCATCCTTTAAAATTAGTGGGGGGTCCGAGACCCCCTGAGGACCCCCCAGACTTTAAGCAGTGGTTTTCAGTTTCTATTAGCGCCGAGTTGTTTCGGTGGCGCCCTCTCTTACGGTTTCCGTTCGTGACGTCACGGCCAGGATTTGCCTCGCCGTGATTGAAGGGATTCGCTTGAGCCATTGCCGTGATTGGCAGGATTTGTCTCGCCGTTAACCGGCCATTGGGCAGGCATTATCAGCTTGCAGAAAACGCTATATGTTTTTGCCACAGAGACGCTTATGGTCGCGCACGACGCCAATGGCCGATTCACACCCCGGAATGATCCGCGGACGGATTGATCACGTGACGATATGTACCGCGGTTCGTCCATCTTCCACAAGCGAATCCACGTGTGGGAGTCGACGAGCAGACGCTACCGAGGACGGACCGAACCTGTTCGCCGCTCCACAGTGCCGCGACACTACAACATCGCACTGTTGCACCGCTGTCCAAGAGAGAAATCGACGTTTGCTACCGCGATAAAGAATCGTACGCCGCTGTTACGTGCAGGCCCCCTTTTTCGCCCGTTTCCGGTAACTGGCGCCGTACAGCTCCACGTATTCGAGAGCACCGTGGGCCGCCATTTTCCCATTGAAAATTTAAGAAACCCTGTAGACTGAGATGGCGGTTCGTTCTGAAACTTTGCCATCTATGGTTCGGATAGCGCTAGCGCTACATTTGGGCAGAGCATGAATGATCGGCGATGCGGTTGTTTTTTTGTTGTTGTTGTTGTTGTTGTTGTTGTTGTTTTTCGGTAAAATAAATTTTGTGAATTTCATTTTGGGCCACCCCGTACATGATCGTATATCGCAATGCCACTAGCAAACAATAGACCCTTTTCAAAACTTCATCGAGCAACATTGGTGATCGCCGTTTCTCGGGAACGAAATGTGTCATTGGCTCCGAGCAGAGGTGACAGTAATGAAATTACTGTAATTGAATTACAGTAATTAAATTACTTTTTAAAAGTAATTTGTAATGTATCTCATTATTTGGATGCAGGTAATTTAGTAATGTAATGAACTACCCTAGTGGCGGTAATTGTAATTAAAATCGTAATTACTTTTTGAATATTTCAGGCATGTTTTTTTTTATTTGCCCGGAAATCAACAAAAAAGAAAGCAGTTCTTGCATTTGCCAAGAAATAAAGCTTCTTAAAAAACAACGAAAAAGAAACCAAGGTTGTGCCACCTAAATCCTGCTGGGTTTGTCTTGCTGTGACCAAGAATAGGCTTCCCCAAACATGGCTATTGTCCCCCTTGCAGATTATCTTGCTCAGAAGTTCACACAAAGAAGACACAGCCCACAGGAATAATCAATCGCAAGGCAATCCGAACCCAGACGCATCCGGGGATTGACAGCGTGCGCAGTAGGTACTCTCTAAGAAATGCCTGCACGTTTACTCACCCGCAAAACACTCAGAGAGCCAATCTCTGCGATCTACGAAATCAGCACAGCTAATGATGAGGCGGAACATCCGTTTAGACCTAAAAATGGACTCTGTGCTGTGGCATTACGCGATGCAAAACGTCATGCTTGCATTGCGTAATGCCACAGCGCAGACTTAATTTTGAGGCCTAAATAGATGTTCCGAGTCATCATTCGCTGAGCTGATTTCGTAGATCGCAGAGATTGGTTCTTCGATGTTTTGAGGGTAAGTGGAGGCGCAGGAATGTCTTAGAGTGTATTTCGGAAAAACGTGAACCCACGGGCCACAACGCAGGCAGACCCAAGGTCAGACGCAGTCGGTTCGGTTTGGAAGGGCATGTTGGTTCGCCTTATCTGTCTTTGGTTTTTCCCAATGGCTTGTTGTGGGGTTGACAATTGTTACTTTCCAAATGCAGAGCAGAGTTCGTTATTTCTTTCTGTTTAGCTCCTCCTTTAATAGATATAACCGTAATTTGAAATTAATTTCATTACTTTTATGCGGTAATTTGTAATTGTAATTCATTACTTTCGTGTGCTGGTAATGTATAATGTAATATAATTACATTTCAGCCGTTTTTAGAACAGTAATTAGTAATGTAATTTAAACACAATACACGAGTGATTCGGCCACCTCTGGCTCCGAGTACTCGCCGAACGCTGACGTCATATTCGTGTCCCATGGATGCTCGGAGTACGTGTCGAAGTAATGGCAAGCTCGGATGACTGGCGCAGCGACCACAAGATGGCGCGTACTTTTGGAAATAGTCTATCGAAAAAATAATAATAAAAAAGGTAGGAAACTAGTACCGGAACACGAGGCCAACAACAAGTGTCGAGCGCTCTTATGCCGTGCTTGTTTTGTTATTTATCCTAATTCCAGCGTGTTAACCACAGGTATTTTTTTCCATTGTGTCGCTCGACAGCGATCAGTCTCGCTCGGAGTAACCTGACATCCGGGAGTCGAAATACAGAACGCGTTGATCTTAAAACAGCCGACGAATTGTGTACGTGAAGAAGAATTGGCATTGTATATATTATTCGACTCTGAAACGCTACGCCGGGTGTTTCTGCGAAAGCTTTCAGATATTCGTGTAAAGCTATAGGGTGTTTTAGAAAAGAAGCAACTGGTGTCGAGAACAGACCGCTAGCCACGGCACACGTCATGGATGGCCAAAAATATGCTAACTAGCAAAGTGATTCCCCAAATGTACTCCTTATCTCTTAATTTGTTATGATAAATACGTGATTCCAATTAGAAACTTCCTTATCATCATTGCAAACCACTAAATCAGTTTTCTTTTTTTATTAGAGCTTTGGCTCTCGACGAATCGGAGCGTGCTGGTAACGTTACGGATAAATACCTTTATTAATTGTTGGTTTCCGTTTCTACAGTTGGCTATTACGTTCCTGATGCATGCCACGTTATGTTGCTTGTTCATTTCATTTTCTCATTTATTTGTCTGCTTTCTGTTTATTGCCGGTTTCGGAAGAATGAAAAATAAAGTTCGTCACGCGTCTATGCAAGGAACTGCACACAGCAATCAAAACCGCCCCGCACTAACCACCCCTACTAAAGCAAAAAGATAAATTAAGGGAGGCTTCTTTCGTCAGTTCAAAAAAGACGCCCCAGAGAAAGGAGAAAGAAGGGGGGGAACGAGCACTTCTGGCTGGATAATTCGTTTCTCCTCTATTTCACCATCTTTCTCGGATCGCTCTCTTTGCGTGCTTCTGTCACCTAAATAGCGTCCTCATTCAGCAGTCGGACAACACAACAGTAACAACTTTCCCCTGCCTCAAGACGTTCTCTCCTGCCCCTCGCTTTTTCATTACAAAGAACTCTCCCCCATCTCTAATCCAAACCGAGCCAAGCCAAAGTCAAGCCTAAGCTCTCCGCTCTAGGGCTGCGCCACTTTCAAGAAGAGATTACTTCTCCTTCGGCAAAGCTCTTTCTCAAAAGACCATCTTCACTCTTCTTTCTTTCTTTCTTTTTGCTCTTCTACACCATTTCTCTTTCACCCGTACGCCTCAAGGGTCTCGTTTCTTATTTTCTTTTCTTAAGTTTGTTTGATTATAGCTTTTTATCCCTCCTTTCGACTACTTACCCATTTTCGTAAGTGTCGTGGTGTGCTTTGCGTGCCGGGCCTATCCTCTATTTCTTTATTGTGTCTTAGTTATGTTCTAGTTATGTGTTGCTGCATCTCTGGAACGCGCTCCGCGGCTTATTATTGCAGTCGGCCATTTAATGGCGCCGATAATGGGTCCACCCGACTTCTCTCCCCCTTCGAAAAACTGCGTGCGCCCGAAAGCACGAAATCGCCTTCTACTCTCTTCCACTCTCCCCCCAACAATTGCCCGCGTTAGCCGCTTGGGGCGCCCTCACTTCCTTGCCTCGTGTAGTGCAAGCGGAGTATAGCGGAGGCTGCGCAGCGCGAGCGTAGCCAGACTAGAGTAGAGAGCAAACGAAATGCAACGTCTGCAATCAATCAGCTGCGATGCAAAAATACAGCGAGCTTGGAGCGCCAGACACGGCTTTTTAGATGCACGTGGACCTCGCCCCCCCCCCCCCCCCCCCCCCCCCCCCCCCTGGCTGGAACACCCTGTAGCTTTCACCGCATTGAACAAACTCCAGGAAAAGGGTAAAAAAATACAACAAAGTCGCAGGGTTTTTTTGTTGTTGTTTTTCGTGGAATGCGAGCGAGTTGTCGTTCGCGCAGCAAGCGGCAACTCTCGGCAGTCCCAACATTTGTCCAGCAGATCCAGCGACAGATGGCGCTAGCCGTCGACCGATTTCAAAGGCTCAGCCGTATTCATCCGTCCATCGTTTCGTTGTGAGACGCTCACGGTGATTTCTCTTTCTTGTGTCCAGGTGGGAAAAGGAGGCTTCAACTGAAATTAAGTTCCAGCAATGGAATGAAGAAATCAAGATGCAGGGAACGCTGCGCCGTTTTACCCCGTTTTGTTGGAGCCGACGTAGCTGTTGCCATAGCAACCCTCGCACCCAACGCAAGTGTGTGAATCGCTCTTTACTGAGAAACGTACGACTTGCCGGTTGAACTGTTTCTGCACGGGAGAAGTAAAAACAATGATACAGTTCTTGTCGACGTAGCGCACTCGAAAAACTGTCACTCAAGCATCCACACACCCAAAGAACACACCTCTCACACAGCGCTCACTAACAACTTTGTATTTCGTGTTTAACTTCGGCTTCTACTTCTGTTTGAGACGATTTGCAAAAAGAAAAAAGAAAAAGACAAAATATGAGCCAAAAAATTCCCGTCTAACGCTTAGGCTAATTTGCGGCTAAATAATTAATCTCTTTTCGTGATAATGTTATCGACGGCGTACTAACACATTTGTCCTCTAGTCGTATGATGTTATCGGCTTCGATGATTTCTCTCGTTAATTGGTTTACACTTTCGCCCAACACGGTGCTGTTGTTGAAATGTGCGACACACCCACAATCCCGACAGTGTATCCCCAAGTGGCCAGAGTTGGCGTTTACGATGTTGTTACTGTGTTTTTTTGAAGGCGGTCATTTAGACATCGCCCAGTTTGTCCCACGTATTGCCTTCCGCAGGAAAGGGGGAATGAATATACAACCCCCTCAACGCAAGGCACAAAGTTGGTCCTATGCTTTTTGGAGCAGCCGATTGCAGGATTTGAGGGTGTGTTGACGTGTTTGCAAAGGCTGGACAGTTTGCTGGGTGCTGAAAACACGACATCAACATTGACTCTGTTCGCTGTTTTCTTAAAGGACACATGCAAAGAAAAAAAACATTTTTTTTTAAATAGCTTAGATGGAAAAAGGATATTATAAAACGATTTTACAACGAAGAAAAAAAATTTTTAGAGCTATATTTACTGCGCTATACGAATTTGTAGTTGGCGCCCGCTGGAGCCGCCGCTGGTCACGTGGTAGGCCCGCGCGCCGCCGCCCTGCGTCGCCGAGCCGTAAAGCGACGCCGCCGCCGCACGCTGAGCGTTGTGCGAACGCCGCTTCAACGCGTTTCTCCACGCCGCCGTCGCCGCCGCCGCAGAAGTTCGTCTGGTTCGGGGCGCCGCCGCCGTCATCTGACCGGCGCACAGGTCGATCACGTCTGCTTGCGCTTTTTCAGGAGTTTCCTTTGGGCTCTAAAAGTTACTTATTCATCTTAGTTTTTTGTTATACTTCAAACAAAGATGAATAAGTTACTTTTAGAGGCCATAGGAAGCTTCCGAAAGAGCGCGAGCACCACGTGACAAATATGGGCCCGTCACGTGATAAATAAGGGCCACTTTTCCGCGGCGCCCGCGGGCGCCAACTACAAATTCGATAGCGCCGTAAATATAGCTCTAAAAATTTTTTTTCTTCGTTGTAAAATCGTTTTATGATATCCTTTTTCCATCTAAGCTGTTTAAAAAAAATGTTTTTTTTTTCTTTGCATGTGTCCTTTAAGGCCGTGGGAAAAATTGTGGATGTAAGGGACGATGACTGGTCTTCTTGTCCTGTCGCTGTGTGTTTGTTTGACGCCGTTCCCTTGCTTCATTTCTTTAACAATGGTTTCGACCACTGACACCAATAAGTAAACAGGGTACCCTGCGGACTTCAGCCTTGCAATTTGCCCGTCGAAACTCTTCTGTATGGAATGTGAGCACGACTTTGTGATTGAGCTCTTAACCGCACTATGCCTCTTTTTACGAGTTTTGAGTGCGCGGAGTTGAAAGGAAGGAGTGGTTTTTTACCCCTGGGTTCATAGAACCAGCAAACGTGGTGGGGTAGCACCACCAGTCGGAGATCCAAGAATCTTAGGGTTCCTTCAACCGGCAACTCGTGGGTGATTTCTAGGGGTCTCATGCAGTCTTTAAATGTCGAGAGGACGTTGTCCACCAAGCTTGGACAATTGTTTTCATCGGTGGCTAGAAAAATTAAAAAATCGTCCACGTATCTAAACACTCGCACTACTTCTGTGTCATCTAACCTCTGTTGTAGAATCCGATCGAGATGTGCAAGATATAATGATACAGTTTTCCCCAATGTTTAGTATGCGGTGCCCCGATAAGCTGGGGCCTGCTTTCCAAGGGAAGACTGTTTTTTTCATGTCGCGAGAGAGCGTTAACGAGCAGATTAAGTCATCAGTTAACATCAAGAACGTTACACAACGATCCGAGGGGCGCGCCTGAAAAATGGACTTGTGGCAGCATTCTCTTGACAAACAACTTCATAGGCCAGGAAGGTAGCCGTACTCCATCACCGGAACGGGCCGTAGAAGCGCCTGTGGACTCTGAGAATGACTTTGACTGATTCCCTCCGGTATTAATGTGAGAAGAATGATCGCACTGCAAATGGTCAGTCGAGTATTTAGGTGATCCCATTGCGTTAAGGACACACTGACCTTCCTCCGGCACGTGCCAACCACGTGACCGCGTGACGTCGTTGGGATTGCCAGAACCATTATGGCTAATCGTTTTCTAAGAGCAGTGAGTTGGGTGTCTGCTGATCAGTTCGCGAAACGTGTCTATTACGCAAAAAAAACGGCACTGGTAAGACGCACTTTAAAAGGTTAGGTATTGCCCCAAGAGGGTTGCCCCACTAAAAGGTGGTGCCACTAACAAATATCACCACTTAAAGATGACTTGACTAAAAATCCGCATTAAAAGTTTGCAGCACCAAAAAGATGGCGCCACCAACAAGCGTAGACGATGCCCTACTATACGCCGCAACAACTTTTCTTGGCAACGCAGCGGGATGTACAGGTCCGCGTTCCCTTCCCATGTTTAGTGTACGCAGGCTCTCCTCCTCTCCCCATTTCCGGGGAGAAGAGGAGAGCCCGCGCACACTCAAAATGAGAGAGGGGACGCAGGCCTGTACCTTCCACTGCATTGCCATGAAAAGTTGTCGCGGAGTATAATAACTATTCCTTCTAGAAGATGGCGCATGGCCAACCATGTGGGACATTTCGTGGAATAAGAAGTTTTCGATGAAATATTTGAATTCGAATTGATTTGCTTTCTAGGATACCCAGGCAATTACTAGTCCTCGGGAACGTTACGTTCTTTTGTCAAGAAAAGCGAAAATTTATAATTTTGTTAATGCGGCCTGTAGGATTCAATTCCCCCCCCCCCCCCCCCTGAAAAAAAAAAAAAAAGAAAGAAAAACTTTGTAAAGTTGTGTGTCAAAAACTATACGCCTGCAAAATTTTGATTATTGCTTATTAATATTTTATGACTGTCATCTAAAATATTCCCGGGGGGAATGTCCAAGAAAGTTGAGATTACCACTACAAGAGGACGTCACTAAAAGACAGCGTCACTCAAAGGTGGCACCGCTAAAAGCTGGCGCCACCTATCAGTGGCAATCTCGTGCCTTTCACGTAACTACACGAATATACTACAATTAAAAATTACCACCGCTTAAAAAGGATTCCATGACAACACCCGATTACTTGCCCTATAAAGAAGGCAGTGACTTCTTTAGATGAACTTGACAAGACGACGTAATTACTGTGATTCGTCACATACAGGAGTAGAGCTAAAAGCTCGACTTCACTTGCCAGATTTTCATGTAAAAGTCATGGGAACCACCTACCGGTTGCATGGAGCAAAACGAGAAGAAACAGTTTACAAAAACGCTCTCGTATAATCTGGTCTGACTCGCAGGCACGTAGCCAGGATTTTGTTTCGGGGGGGGGGGGGGGGGGGGGGGGGCTCGCCCATGACAAAATGCTGTATGAGGGGGAGGGAGGAGAGGAGGTCCCAGCAAAATGGAAAATTTCGGGGGGGGGGGGGAGGGGGCCGGGCCCCATGGGCCCCCCCCCCCCCCCGCCCCCCTGGATACGTGCCTGCTGACTCGTATAATCGGTACCGTGCCGCGAACGAGTCTGACAGCAGCGGGGCGAGTTCTGCACATCAAACAAACACAGTATCTGTCCTTGGTCTTCGGTGCACTTTTCGTTGTACTTGTCTGTTTTGTAACCGGAGGAAGGGAGTGTAGAGCAAGGCAACAGGCACACCGCTTATTCCCCCGTGTCCTTCGCCGGAGAGTCAACAACATAGCCCTGGTGGACAAGAACCAGACGAGCCAGAGACACCGCCAGGGCCGGACGTGTCTTCATCGTGCGGTTTCTTGCGCACAAGGGGCGCATCTTTCTGGATGCTCAAGGTCAGCAGCCGACTGCTCTTAGCAACTCGAAAAGAAAAAAAAAAAGGAAGGAAGCTGCCATCCCCGAGTCAGTTGGAGGCTGGAACTGCAGTTGAAAAAAACTAAGCGTTACTTATCCGATCATCTCAGATTTTCGAAACATCAGCATTTTTCTCATGGTGGTTAAACCTTTAGACTGAAAAAGAAAACTTGAAGAATATATTAAAATGGACGTAAGAAAGGTGGAAGGCAAGCGCCTAAAACTCAGCTAACAAAATTTATTTCGTGCAACACTTTTATACCCTTCTCCCAACGTCGTCCAGAACGTCAAAACACACACACACACAACACAAACGAGCGCCGCGCCATGACGCACTTTTAGCGCTGCTTGAATTGCTCCACCAAATCGCAGTGCTGGCTGGTGTGATGTGATCTGAAACCTGATGTGAAGCCGAGTATAGGAAGTATTCACTGGCGGCCATAGCTGTGTGCACGACTGCTGAGCGCGTGCTCATGGCGAGCTTCCACAGTTCTTTTGTAACGTGCATTCCGCAACCTCAAGATCGCCGGTCTTAGTAGCCTATTAATGTGGGCTTGTTGAGAGCATGCGCTCTAGACATCACCCACAAATATGGCGCCCAGTGAATACTCCTTATAGTATATCGCACCCGTTCTCTTTTTTCTTGCGCTAGGGTCCCTGTAGCGCTTTCACTAGTCTTTCCCTGTGGCCTCTGAAATTCCCTGTGCGCAAAGCTATATACCGGGAATGTCGGAGACCGTTTAGTGCGGCGTTTTTTTTGGCTCCAAACCACGCCAGAATAGTCTGCAAGAAATCGTTCCTCTGAGTCACGTCGTTCCGAAGACACCCAGCGTGCCAGAAAAATCGGCGATAAAGGTCTCGCTGTTTCCATCAAGAGGGGAACACGCATGCCATCCATTCGAACAACTTCCCACTTCCTGCACGCGGTAATGTCCTTCTGAATTCCGTTTCTGGCAGCCGAGCGATGTATTGGCAACCGTGGAGGAGCTGTTCGCCGGATTCCCGAGCCAAACGTCATCAGTGCGTCGTTCGCGATACAACAAATGGCCGATAAAAGGCGGGAAGAATTCCCTAGACAACCGTGAGGGCATTCAAATTGCACCTCTCGATCGGAGGAGACTGGTCAAGCAATCTGCGCATCCGGCTTTTTTTTTTTTTTTTTTTTTCTTATCGTGCTCGCTGCGATAGATGTGCATTATACAGCAGTTTGTGAATGGTACAGCTATTTAAAGTGATCTAAAATGCCTTATGGATCGACTTTATTAAGAAGAAAAAAAAACGATGAAAAAAGGAACAATCTGTGTCCATTATGATAGAAACGTTAATCCTCCTTTTTTTTTTTTTAGTCTTCTCGCCCTCCTTTGGGTCCTCGTGTGGTCTTGGGAGAGGAGGACGGTAAAAGGATTATATTCTGTGTAGAAAAGCAATATTTCCTACAAGTTCGTTTGGGTCCAGCTGGGTACCGCGCTTTGTTGGTCGCGCGCGCGCGCACACACACACACGCACGCACGCGCGCGCGCACACACGTGTGTGTGTGTGTGTGGGTGCGTGTGCGTGTGTGTGTCTGTGTGTGTGTTCACTGTCCGATGTTTGAGCCCGTATGAATGGATGAACGGATGGATGGTAGTGGCTATACCCTTTGTATTGGGCGGTATCTCTAACTTGCAACATCTACAACATTTCCACGAGGTAAAACCTATTCATGGTTGCCAAACTGATTCCCCGCAAAGCGCTTTCCCACCGAAGGTGAGCAGAATGTGTTTCGTAGCGCGATTGCTCTTGTCATGTATTCACCAATTTCAGCTTTAAGAGGTGAGATGTCACCCTAAGTGCTCCTAACAACTTGGCGTCTCTCACCTCGCCGAATGTCCCCAGCATTTCCTGCCTCTACCCCGTATTCGGCTATCTGCTTCTTCGGTCTCCGGCCGGATTAATCCCCCAGCCCGCAGCGCAGACACGCACGTCTACCCTTGATACAATCCGTGGCCGTCAAACGGCGCGCAATGCGACCTTCGCAGTTCTCGGGGGCTGCCTTTCAGGAAACACGCAGCCTCAGGACTGGTTGCCTGCGTTGTAGTAGGAGCTGTGGAGTGCGTCAGCCTTGAGGGCACCGCGTGCAAAGTAGACAAGGCTGGGCGAACCTCTTCGAGAACCCTACGCCTGTCTGCGCGTGCTCCGCCAGAGGGACACGTCATCGACTTCTTTTAGGTACCTTGAGGACAACTATGTACTTTCAATTCTTTCCCCTTTTGCTGAGCGAACGCCGGAGGAGAGTCGAATGGACTCGCCTCTTATCTCTCGCCTCTTCTCCGGTGTTCGCTCTGCTAAACTGAAAAGAGTGAAGGGCCTTAATTAACAAAAAAACTGTTCCTGCTTTCCTTAAACAGTAACAGACCATACCTAAAGTAGGAAATCTGCCATGTTAAGTCACCTTCCAGTCTGAGTCAGATCATTTTAAATTCTTCTTGCAAGGTCAGGGTTAAATTCTTCTTGCAAGGTCAGAGTTTGAGGAACAATCTATAATACTTATGTGGTAGGCCCGTAGTTTTTGGTGGTTGATTTTAGCTTGTATCGTATCTAAGAGCATACGTATACCTCCCTTTTCGTAAGGATTGGGAACTGAAGTCATTGATTCTTACAGAAGAAGTGCAAGCGTTTGGCGGTTCCTTGCAGAAGTTTGGCCGGGATGCGTCTGCTGTCATATATGTTTCTTCCATCACCTTCGCTTCCTACGGAGACAGTATAGGGTGTCTTCACATGACGTCAATCCGCCATTTTGTTATTAAAGTGAATGAACGAAAAAATTGTATTTATCAAAAGCAAAAACAACCAAAAAACAAAAAAAAAGGCCTGGTGAAACTTGAAAGTGTTTGTGCATTCCTTGTTTAAGGGTGTCATGCGAATCGTCGGAATACTCACTTTCTGCACGCGCCAGACACCTCATAACAACAAAATGGTGGACAAAATGACGTCAGCGAAAACACCCTATACTTCTCCATAACGATGTCTACCGAAAGTCTTGTCGTCCACAGAAGATCAGGCAGGTTGTGATCGGAGGCGGCCGAGCTAACAACGCACATAAAGAGGTCCCTACAGCCATCCCCGTGGCTTCCACGCTGCTGCACGTTTTTTGTGGAACGGAATACAAGATTGCGGGCCCAAAGGGGGGAAGGGGAGGGTAGCAGTGCGTGTTGGGCGGATAGAAGGCCGTCTTGTCTTGCCTTTCATTCTTTCACGTATTCAAAAGCCCCCCCCCCCCCCCCCCCCCCCGGCCAAGGTACACGCTTTCATTCCTCTATGATGTTTTTGTTTCGTTTTTTCTTGCGTTTTTTTTTTTTTTCATTTTCGACAACGTTGCTTGCCTTTTTCTGTGGCTAGACACGCGAAGGATTGCGTCGTCCCGTGCGTGCTTTGACCTAGCCAGTTTTCTCTTGTACTTTCATCCTGAAAAGGGAGGGCAGAGAGAAGCTTTTGAAGGTTATACCTTTGAGGCCTTAATCCTGCACGTTAAATTCATTACCTTTCCAACTTTTCTTCTTTTTTTTTGTTATTTATGTGCGTTATTCGCGGTGATAGCGACCTTTCGGCGATGCGTCCTTCGACGCGGACGTTGTTTCGCGGTTCGTACAGCACTCCATCTTATCAACGTGCCGCTGCAAACTGTCGCTATAGGCTGTCGAGGGTTTTGGCGGCCAGCGTTGCGCTCGAAACCGAAGGAACCTGTTAGTAAATAGCGGGTATCGCGGAGAAGATTAGCCCGCTAATCTCTTCCTAATAATTCAGAGTCTATAGGAAGGTGAGCAAAACAATGCGAGTCACGCGACACGTGCGTTATATCGTCGTGAGAGCTGCACATGAGTCACCGGTTTGCAACGGGAGCATTTGGCATCTCCTCATGCTCGCAGTAAATTATGTTTTGTCTATAAATGAAATTAATAAAAGCGCAAACCCTTTCATAGCTGACTATAGGTCCCAGAGGGACTAGTATAGTCTGTCACTCGTTAATAGACAGTCACAGTCACCATAGTAACCATAAGTCAAAAGGAAGGATGGAAGTGGTCGCTCACTTGTTTATAGACAGTCACCATAGTGACCATAGGACCCGCGGGGCCTATGGTCACTATGGTGACCGGATGAATATCCAGTCACCATGGTGGGGGACTTTATTATGAATAGTCACCATAGCGACGGTATCCAAAGAAACCAATAGTTACTCACTTGATTATAGACGGTCACCATAGGGTCCATAGGTCCCAGGTAGTCACCAAAAAAAACCATAGGTCCCAGGGAGACCTGTTGTGGGTCACTTGCTTATAGACAGTCACCCTAGTGACCGAAGGTCCCCAGGGGGGGGGGGGGGGGGGGGGGAGGCGGATGGTTACTCACTAACGGCCCACAGAAGGTCTGCTTCAAGGACAACCTGTTCCTCCTTCCCCTTCCCCGGGCGTCGTTATGAGATACCAGTAACAATAAAAACTGTTTCTATATTCAAACAAACTACAGGTCATTCGAGCCACTCTTCCTCGAGCTGCCCTGTGCGCTGCTAATAGAAAGGAACATTACGGACGTTAACATTGCACGTGTCGCCTTGCGGCTGGCTTAACGACGGCATTCATGAATGAGTCCATCTGATGGATGGGGATCAGGGAAATAAGCTCGCTTAAAGCCTGATGCGATTATGCTGCGCTTTTGCCTAATCTATCCGCAGGGAAGGACAACGCTCGGGACAAATCATCGTATCGGCCGGACGTCGAGACGCGCGACCTTTTATAGTGCTCGAAAACGACTTGTCCCTTAGAAAGTTGTCTCCGAAAGAATTGAGGCCAGGGATGCCGGGACCATTGAAATGCCCTCTCCGGAAAAAAAGAGAAGCGAAGAGCGCACGTTAAGTTCTCTGCCCAAATAGCAATGCCAATTCAAATGTTAAAGAAGGGGCGAATTACTTTTTTTTTTGCCGTTTTTGTATCTTTGAACTTACCTCCATTAGCGAACATTTTCCTTTCTTCAGTATGCTCACTGCGCATACGTACATACAACCTCTCCCCTGGACTTGCTTCCCGCTGTTGCCATTTTCGGCGGGCAAAAGTTCCAGTCGACCAACATATTCCGCACCTATCTTTGCGCGTATTTTGTCTTTTTCGGCCCTTCTTGTTTGCGTATACGCTAGTATGGCTCATAAAAGGCAGCAAAGATCCATACAATAGCACGATGCCATGCAATGTATTCTGACGGGCGGAGGCAGGTTGGGCTGCCCCTTTACTAGTAGTTCGAAGACAACTTCGCAAACGGCGCACGTTACTGAAAAGAAAAAGTCCATTATCGTTCTGCTTGGAAGCGGAAGCCTTTACGTAAAATGGTCATTGGGAATGAACGTCAGCCTTGTCAAGTGAGGATAACGTCTTGGTCGTTTCTCAGCAGTGCTGCTGACCACGAAGGCACGGGCTCGAGCGCGTATAGCTTTAGAAGCTGTGCTTTGGAAAGTTGTATGCTTGAGTCATTGTACAGACAAAGCAATCGGCTGAGCTATTAGTGGCGAGAAGTGTTGGTGGCGCCCTACTACGGTTCCCTCTCGTGACGTCATTACCTTGCGAACAACAAGTTCGATCGAGGGTGTTTGTAATAAGCATGGTGGAAGCTCGAAATTATTGCGCTCTGGAGCCAACACTTCCAACAGCGTCAACCCATTGAAGTTCTTCCATTACTCTTATTTCCGTCGATGAGAAATCCTTTGCTGACGTCGTAGTCAGCATTCGGCCAATCGTGGAAGGCCGACCACAGCGACGCTTTCGGTCGCGAACGTGGCCAATAGGCTCGCGAGGCTGTGCTTTTTGTCTGCCCAGTAGCAATTTGTGAAGGGGAATAGAAAAAAAAAAAAACATTGCCTGAGGCGTGCTTCTCCCTTGTATGGCAATTCTGTCATATTGGTCACAAAAAAAAAAAAAAAAATGTAGTGATCTTTAAATTGGTGAGGAAATTGGTGTGCCGCGTGACGCATGTTTTCCCGCTAAATTTAGCGGGGAAACTGAATCGGTGTACAAGTCACGTAACGTCACTTTCCCGCGAAATTTCGCGGGAACTCTGAATCGATGTCTTGTGGCCACGAGACGTGAATTTTCCCGCTAAATTTAGCGGGGAAACTGAGATGACGTATAGGAGGTCACGTGGCGTCAATTTCCCCGAGGCCTCTAGGTCACGTGACGCCACTTTTCCCGCTAAATTTAGCAGAAAATGCAAGGACGGATCGGACGACATTTTAGGATTCGGGAAAGGGGGGGGGGGGGGGCGGTACCGTTAAAAAGCACTTTAAAGGGGCGATGCGACGATTTTTGTACCTTGCGCAAATATCCCTTAAAATGGATCCCTGGCGTTAATAATTTGTGGAACACTCTTTCGGTTTTTATCACACGTAGTCGAAGTAGCAGAAAAAATTAAAGAAAAACAAGCAGCGTTCATTCCATCAACTCGCATCGAGAAAGAGCGGCCACGTGATCTGGAACCGATTATATGCCGCCAGTGTTGATCATAGCCACGTGCTGGGGCTGGCAAGACACAGGACGCGCGCTGAGTTCCAGACATTCTTATGGTTTGGCTATTGTCGTCAGTTTTCCGCAAACGCGGTAGTGAAAGTCATCGTATTTTTACAGCGGAGCTGTTAAGGGCTAGTTTTCCCAGGATCGTGTCCCCCGCAAAGAAATGAAGACACCGAACTCTGGACACCTACCGCCATCTATGAGCGACGGTGGCAAGCCACGTATCTGGTTGCCACCGTCGATCATAGATGGCGGCAGCCTTTCCAGTCTGGCTTGCCGACTTGCGGCCGGTCATTACTTTCCGTTGTACAGCTCCGCTGGTCTTCCTTCTTCACCAAAGTAAAAAGACTGAAAGTTTTTTTTTTTTTTTTTTATTGTATTGATCATTAGAAATGTCGTTTTTTGCCTTTAATGATGCACCGTCAAGTTTATGGACGAACGAGGGTTCAAACAGCGTCTCCGTTTCTCGTGCCCCGAGCGGGAAATATTCGAACCGGTAAAGACGTGTACACCTTGGTGAACTGAGGATATGTGCAGAGCGAAGTAGAGACAACGCGACTCTTATCCACCTAAGTGACTTGTGATAAGATAAATGTGTCCTGCGATATGGAACGTACAAACCTAAATGCTCCGTTTATTAAGGGCCACAGTGAAATATATCGGTCTTCGACACACTAAAAGCAGAGACGGAGGCAAAAAAAAAAAAAAGGACAAACGCAACGTCTGCTTTTTTTTTTGCGTCCGTTTCGGGTTTTAGTATATGTATGTCGAATAACAACCAGCTCGCCTTCCTATGCGGAGCGCAAGTTCCAGACACGTTCCAGGCAAGTTCGTCTGCTTCTTGCGCGGGGGTTGCGATGACGTCAGAATGACGCCGAGCTCTTATTGGCTGATTGAACGAAAAATAGTGGGTAGACCTCAAGCTATATCTAGCATTGAAGTCTACCCACTATCCTTTCAATCGAGCCAATCAGAGCTCGGCGTCATTCTGACGTCACCGCAACTCCTGCAAAAGAAGCAGGCGGCTTGATCTCCGTATAGTAACGTTGTCTTCCAATATCGGTCTCACTAAAGGAAAAGGAAGAAACGATTTATAACAAACAAAACACTTCGAGGATCGCACATACGGAGGTTATACTGACAGTGTCACAAAACGAAACTGCGTCACTTTATAAGGGGAGTTCGTTCGGGCTTGCTTGCCCGCGAGCACAAAAAAACATCACCTCCTCCGCAGCAGCAGCAGGGAGGCTGTGCAAAACAGCCTGCGTGCACCTTCCACCTATCGGCGGTGGTACTACGCTCACTCGAAGTACAAAGTTAGATATCGAAATATGTAAGGCTCGCGACGCACGCGACAACTCTGCACGAAAAGAGTGAACCCCGACGGCAGGGTTGTACGAAACGGCGTTCCAAGGAACGGCGTTCCTGGAACGCGTTACTTTTAGGAGGAACGAGGGAACGCTGCCGTTCCATTTTTCACCGGTGGAACTGGAACGGGAACTCGTTACATTTTTACTGAACGGAAAAAGGAACGGCGTTCTTTTTTTTTTTTTTCGTTTAGTCGGTTTTTTTTTTTTTTTTATTTCTAAGAGCGAAATTCTTAAAGTATAGAAAACAATAAACTTACGAAGAGCAGGATCTCGTTAATTTTTTGGTTACTTATCTCAGGGTTTGTTCTGTGTGGTCCCCGCTTGGTAACAGTCGGGTGCAGGAGAGCTAGTGGACATCAATTCGTTTTTCAGTGCCTGATGCTGCGGTACAAAAAGCAAAACCTTTAGTCAAAGGAAAAGACAAAGAGGGGCGTTTCAAACTCGGCTCCTTTCTTTGCTTTCACGAATCCTCATACGCCCAGAAATCTAAGGCCGACTACAGCCATCACGGAACTTCCACAAAGAGACCTACAGTAACAACAAAAGATCAGGTTACCAGACATCGAACGGACTCTTGTATCCCGAAAATTGGTCACTTAAAAGATACATAAAAATTAACCTTTATTCCTACTCCCCTTGTCGCCCACCTTGAAACTGAACAACGAATCCAACCTTCACGAAGAAGGACTTATAGTTTTCAAGACTGACCTTCCAAAGGCCCTACCCTCTTCTTCACTTGCTCGTGTTGCAGATAGCAACATAGAGAATCAACCGTTTTTAAGTTCGAACAAGGGACTTTGTTAGAAACGTGCGAGGTTGTTGTAAAACGCTGGTCCTATGTAAGGTAACAATACATTTGGCTCGTCTGAATCGCCTACCACAAACATGAATATGGTTAAAAGTTGAGATTTTTAAAGGTGAATATATCAACAAATGAAACCCTGCTTAATCCGCTTGTTTTCTTCTCCTGGTGCCCTTCCACACGGCATTCAAAATCGCATGCTGCCATTTGATGGGATAGACAAAAAAAAAAAAAAAAACTTTGCTCGATTCAACTAGATATGTTAATCAGCAAAATACAAATGTAGGTAACGTATATGTAACGATATGTTCCATTTTCTTAACTGTAACGGGAACGAGTTCCTTTTTCAGATATGGAACTTGTAACGGGAACGCGTTCTAAAAATCAGAAGGAACGAGGAACGAGCTTTCGTTCCTCTATTTGAAGAACGTGTACACCACAGCCCAACGGTACGCCACGCGACTCGCTGCAACGTTCCGATTGGTTCGCCGCAGGGCCGCCGCTTCCGTCGTTTGCCCGAGATGTGCCGAAAGGAAGATAGGAGGCCGCTTTTGCTTGTCTGTCGGGTGGGCGAAGTTCAGCGCAGATAGCGTTTCGTTCGCGCATGCATGCGAGCTGATGTAAGGAAAAAAAAACAAAACAAAACAACAAGCTCGTGGGGAATGAACTATGGAGGTTCTGCGTGCGGCAGAGGGGGGTGTACTGTTTCGTTTCTGCATTCTCACGAGCGCGCCCGAGGAGAGAGCCCCAAGCACGTAGTTCAGCGTATGGTTTGCGATGAGACGAGTGCGATATCCGGATATCCGGTGTCTGATCTATCGCGATTTCGTGAGAATCGCTCTACAAGACTCTCTTTCGCCGCTCGTGGAGATATACGCCTTTCACTTCCGGTTCGGATTGGCTGCAGACGACGGACAAAACGGCGTGCGATGTTTTGGCAGAAAAGGCATATAGCAACTGTGCATGTTCGGAACCCGACGACCCTCGGCCCACACCGGACAAATCAAAGACTGTGTTTGTTTGTTTTTTCTTTATAAAACTTCATCATCGCACTACGACGGAGGCAATTTGGCTATTGGGCCGTAGGCCGACGACGAGCGTTTGTCAAAGTGTTGATCTTCCCCACCTTGAGAACTTCCCCCGAAACCATTATATCAAGTGCCGTGGTCGTGTCTATAACCTGCGCCCACACTCGATCGTAGTGTTATGACGTCAAAAATTGAGCGCACGCGTGCCAGTCCTGTTTCATTTGGCGTTGCAACTTGCACCAGCGTACGATCTGCACCAGAAGCTCCGTATCCGCCTCGAGCTTTTGTGCAACGCTCACAAAGCTACAGTAAATGATCGTTTACGCAGTTGCGTTTTGGCTCCGTTGGGCTTCGTTAAGACTGCTTGCGTCGAGTCTTTATAGACAACTTAAAAAAAAAAAAAAGAAAGTTATCTAGTTTCTGTACTGCAGTGGGACAGAGCTATTTTTCATCACCTTGCCTCGAATGTATACAAAGAAATATCTGTTTTGACGTCATGCATGCGTGGAAGAGTTCCTCTCTTCTTTCTAACACCATATATCCCGGAGATATATTTCTTTTTATTGAAAAATGAGTTTATACAACGTGTTGGACAGGGACTTTCAAAACTGTTTTTAGTACAACGGGAAACCGCAAGAGTTTAGACATTAAGAGTCCATTTTTTTTTTTACATGCCTATTATCATTGTTTCTTTAAAATAGAAAGATAAAAATATTAACGAAGACCCGAAATGGGGAAAAAACCTGCAATTTACCGGTTACGTAACTTGCGTTTAAGCTTTTATCCATTTAGTGACGTCACCGGCCACCTAATGCTAAGGTGCTTGGGATTTTTTTTTTTTCTACCGCGTCATAGCGTGACGTGGTAGTCACGTCACGTCATGACGTGAGAATAGGCGGGCGGTGTCGTCGGAGCGTCTGACTTGCTTTCCTCGTGGGGGAAAAAATAATCGTGTCCGCGTCACACACGACGACGAAAGTGACGCAAAGTAAAAGGCGGGAAAAGAACTAAAAAAACCAAACGAATGCTTCAGGGTCAATGAACTGGTACCAAAGGCGACACACGCTGGGAGGTGAGGAGGACTTCGCAAAATGAGAAAGGGAGCCATTAGAGATGGAGAGAGAGCTAGAGAAAGAAAGAGGGAGAGAAATACTCGACGCCATCGAATTGAGGTCAAACACAAACTACGTTTCATTTTTTTTTTTTTAATAGGGTTCGTATTTTTTTTTCCCATCTTTAATACTGCAAAAATTTTGTTTCTTGCCCGTATTCGTTTTTCTTTTTTTTGCCTTCTCCTTTTGCCGTCTTGTTTTGCAAGTTCATCCGTGTTACTTGGAAGTGATTTTACTTGGCACGTATCACGAATGACGGGGGAGGAGGAGGAGGAGCTTTAAGAGAGGGAGAAAATAGGATTTCCCTGCCAAGGGCGTATTCGCAACTTCCAGCGATGGTGGTGACGCGGCGTGACAATCGCGCTTCTTAGCCTCTCTTCCTCTATCTGTGTTTAAAGTCACTCGATGTTTTCTTTTACGAGTAACGACAATCAAATTTTAAAAGGGAAGAGTGTGTGTGTTTCTAGGCTAGGTGGCGCAAGCTACCGCCCGATACAGAGAGCATGGCTAATACCACCCGCCCCATCCCCACTCGGGGGGATGAAGAAGCACCTTCTCTCGCGCGGCCTGTCTTCTTGGATATTACCTCTGAAGCCTCTGATAAAGCGGTTTCAAAAACAGACCGTAGCTCCTTGCGAATAGGTAAACTCATCGTCATCGAGATTCGACAGAGAATAAAGACTATCTCTTATAGGAGAATGAGGAAGCACTTTTTTTCGTGCAGCCTGTTTTCCTGGATTTAGTATCTAAAGTCGCTGATAATCATGCTGCACGTGATACTCCACAGCTGATTGTGGAGATGCGAACTCATCCACGGAGAATAACAGATCTCCTTACAGACGATGACGGGACATTTTTTTTTTTTTTTCTTGGACACTGCTTCTCACAATGGCTTCACGGAGGAGATTACGACAGCCATAACTTCAGGGCTGCGTACGTGGGCCAGTTATACAACTCCGTATCAAGCTAACATTTCCGCAACTTTATCTTAATGGGATGAACCATTCGGTGCTCCTGCTATTCTTAGGAGACAAAAAGCTTTTTTACCACATGAAAACGGACGCCCCTCTGTATGCGATAAGAGGAACTAGCGATAGGAGACATCTATGGGGGCGAAGTGTTCTTATCGTGGGTAGCCTCCCCCACTCCAGAGCATTTGGACCCATTCCCAGATAGAGGCAGCGCCTTATCATGTTTGCGCAGCTCAAGGCGGTCCTTTCCCCCTTCTCCTCTTTCTCCGACGATGAAATGTTGACTTTTGCTGGAGGGAAGCCGTCTTTTACGGAGCACAGCGCCTTTCGCAAGATAGCCTTCCAGGAGTGCTGCGGGTCATTTGCTTTTATTGTATCTGTTTTTTTCTTTGTGTGTGTGCTTGTGTGTGTGTGTGCATAGTGCTGATTCTGCCCAACTCGTGGTAGATAGAGCGTTTCCGGTATCCGTTCTCAAAAATGTACTAATATTATAATGAGTATGTGATCCTGTTGCAGCGGCGAAAGCTTGAACTACGGTTGGCGTCCTTCGGAAAGGGTGTTTCGCCACCTGCCTTGCCTCCCCCTTTTGCTTTGTGTGCGTGTGTCTACGCATTTGGGTTTTCATTTCCCGGCTGATATGTGGCACCAAACGATGCTTGATAAAAAAAGATAGTGCTGATTCCGTCACACTTGCGATAGATACCGCGTTTTCGGTACGTGTGTTCTGAAATATGTACGTTAGGGTGAGGATGTGATCACGTCGCAGCGGCGGAGGCTCGAACTACGCTTGAGTCTGGAGGGAGAGTTGCGCTGCCTCTCTTCGCTCCTCCGCAAGCTGAATCGCGGAGGACGCAGTTACTCTAGCAGGAGAGATGAAGCAACTCATCTCCCGGACGCCAATCGCACTTCGAGCTGCCGCCGCCTGGTGTCGTCTTTATGTGAAAAATGTATCTTCCAAAAATCAAAAAAGGAAATAAAGTTTAGGTGTCTTTCAAGAACAAAAAAGTCTAAAAAGCCAAAAAATAAGATCTCTCTTGCTGTTGTTTTGTTGTTTTTAACACTTTTAGCGTACATGAACGAACAGTGTTCCATATCCGCGGTCGGCTCTCTCGATTGTTGGAAAAATATCTCCAACCTGGCCGTCACAAAGATCCCCTAAAGCCAGCCCTGACTCATCCACGCGTGTTGAAAGCTAGGCAACTACTAAATGCAAGAAGAAAAAGTGCAAGCTTTAGGGCCTCTCCAATGGCAGAATTGTTGTGTAACGTAAAAAAATAGCTAATTGAGTTTCTTTTTTTTTTTTTTTTTTGACTGTAAGACATTTAACGTGGAGACGGTTCTTATCACTCTATATTAACTTTGAGATCCAATAAATTAAATTACGTCACCCCCCCATTTCTTTCCCGTCTCCTTTTCCCTCAGGGCGCGAAGAGTAAAAGTTGGCAAAAACAAGGAGGCTTTTACCGCCTCGTGCAAAGAAATGTCGTTAATGCGATTGCGATCTTTTTCTTTCTTTTAACGAAACGGCAAGTATGCGCCAGGGCCCCCTAGCTGGACAAGAGGAACGTGGTATTAAAACGTCATTAAATACGATTAAAAATGTTTCCAAAAATATTGCTGTCAATTCCGATGGGAAACGATGTGTGTCTGAATTAAGCGTTTTCCCTTCATGAAGTGTAACGCCCACGAAATACAACGCACGAAAAGTAGCGACAACCGGCGCGAACCGAAACTTGAATTAATTTCCTCGAGTGTAGTGCCTGAGAGAGATGTGTGACGTCATCATCGTATTCTACACACACGCACACGCGCTTCTCTCTAGTTTCCCGTTTTATATACTTTTACCTCTATTTTATATTGTAGCTTAATTTTGACGAACTGCTCCGACCTTTGTCTGAGACGGTAGCGTTCCGGAGATCTAGGAATAAAAAATATCAGGAAACAAAATTAGAACAATAAGCGGTACAAGTATGTAGTGAGGTTTAAGAAAAAAAAAAAAAAACAGTACTATAATTTAGGATTATAACTTTCGAATTTGAGCGTAATAAATGCGTCTGTTTTATTAAAACTGGTAGTTAATTATGTTTTTGCTTCCTTTTTTTATAATACGAGACGTTTGCTACTGTATACGGGTGCAGCCAACCGATTCGCCAATGGACTGTGGAGATTTCTTTATATATAAACATTTCCCTTTGTTACCTCGTTTAAACATCCTTCCAGCTGGCTGAGTCATTCTGCCCGAGGTTGTCGGTTTCTGTCTGCAGTCAATTTGTCTGTCAAATCTCGGCTGCGTGTATGTGTACGTACCCGCCGCGTACCCGCCGCGTGACCGTGCGTGTGTGTCTGCGAACGGCCTCCATTGTCATCGTGCGCGCGCGGAAGACAAAGACCGATAGCACTCAAGATGACGACGCGCGTTAAGCCTCCGGCATTCTGCGGCTGAGGCATGCTCTCTCCTGCCGCCGGGAAAGATTATTAATTGCTCTTTCGCACGCGTAAATTAGAAAACCAAAACAAAAAAAAAGGAAAACAAAAGTCAAGCACGCACAGAGTTACCATTGGTGGTGGAAATAAGTGGCAGAGACACACTGCTTGTACAGAACATACAAGACACTGCAGACACCATGACAGAACAGTCTGCGGACACATCTCACGCCAATTTGGAAGCATGTTTTCTCCGAACATGTATGTGCAGACCATCATTGATGCTCGTAAGTTCGACTGCAATAAGTCTCCTACCGCCTCCGACAGGTGTCGCTGTGAGACAACGAAGAACCTGTCATTTCGAATGCAGTGTACTTTGAACGAGAGAATGTTCCGATCCCCAGTCAACCCAGCCAACGACCAACCTAATCTAGATCTACGCTAGATCTATACACCAACTCATGTTTACAAACAAACCGCAGCGCCCCTAGCGGACGCCACCGGCGCCGCGCATGCGCGATAGGGGTGTGGGCAAGAAGCTCGCCGTCGCCCATAAACAAACCATTGAAATGCGATGTTGTCGGCGTCGGTGTGAGTCCCCCTGCCCTTTTTCGCGTTCGAATTGTTGATTCTACGTCTTCCTGGTGATGTCTGACTATCTTGAGCGGCGTCAGCGAAGTTACCGAGGCTCGTTACACCGCAAAACTTCGCGTGAATAATGTGATATGTGGCGATTCATTCCGCGTCGACGCCGCAGTATGTACGCTAAAGCCTGATTCGCATGATGAGATTTCGCTCGCAATTTTCAGTCGCGACGCCGCTCGGGCTGCAAAAGCGTGAACCGTAGCTGAGATGGTCGACCTCGATACTGAAAATCGTAAGCAGAATCGGACCAAGTGAATTAGGCATAACAAGTCGGTGATGGTCCCTGGTAACAATGATCAACATCTCCTTGTATCTGATGTTTATATCGAGCCTGCTTACCAACGTTCAAATTTAAGTCTTTTGAGGCCTGCACTTACTTCTTATCGCAAGCACCGTGCCAACATTTGGTCTACGGGCCGGCGTCGTCTAAGAGAGCAGACGACAAGCAGAAACGTTTGAAAGAGCAGACGACAGTCCGAACGATCATTCGGCCGTTTGAACTTGAAGACGCACTAAACGTAGTGCGCAGGTGGTCCGCACAACTTGACGGTTTTCTGGCGTTCATGTTGGAACAAAATAAATAAATCTGATGACCACAATTATTCGTGAATTCAACCCAAAGTGCCTCCCGCCCAAGCAATCGTTGTCCGACGGCGTCTGCTTTTCCCTTTTCACGGCACATATCCAGATTCTCGGACGAACCGAGCACGTGGAAACTGACCTTCAAACCTTTCTCGACACTTTTGGTACGGCCCCAGTCGCGGCGTTTTGACGAAAAGGCAGGTTTTTGTCTGTTTCCTTTCAAAACAACGCAGGAATACACGTCTGGCATGGGGACTTCTGCCCACAGCCTCAGATCGGAAGTGCGACTGACGCGCCACCACCGCGCCGTGACGTCACAGAGTTGAGTTCGTGTATACTGCACTCAATCTCTCTCCACCACCCATAGATGGCGCTGTCGGACGCCGAGCAACCAGTGACGTCACGGTTATCTCCAGTCACGCCACGCATGATCGCGCCCGCTAAATAAACGGCTTCTTCTGTTTCCCTAATTCGCTGCACTATTCCGATCCATCAGAGTTTACCGGAACGACGCCGAGTCTCTCTGTTTATAGCTCGCCTCTGACGTCATCGAAGCGTGCTCCCGCTGATCCGTGACGTCACTCTTCGGGAGCCAGCCAGCGGAGTTGAAACGACGTAGAACAATGGAGCTCTCCGTTCCATTGTGTCTGCAGCTTTGTCTTTGCTGGTCGTCGCCGCCGGCTGGTCCGTTGTATTCCGTTCAGCAAGGTCGCCCCGCTGGCGATTCAGCGGCTGCTTTGCGGGTTGGTAATGTAGTTCTCCCTCTTTCGGCTGAATGGAGTGGGCGGTTTGGGCACGGTCTCTGGGTCTAGGGCAGATCGTGAAGATGTCTTGGTTTTCATGACTTTAGTTTCGTTCTGCCTTTTTTCCTTCTTCTTTTTGCTTTTGGGCGTGTGGTTTCTCGGTTGAAAGGAAAAAGGGGACGGGGAGTGTCTTTTGAATGTCGGGTGTCTTTTGTAGGTCGGATGCCAGGCTCCTGGAAAGAAAAAGAAAAGATGATGAGAATGCACGAACGTTGAATTTTATTTTTGTGGAGAATTCCTTTCGAGTGTCATGACGTTACGTCTTCATTCTGCAGAGAGCGATATTATGACGGATGGATCAAGTTACGGTGAACAGTACAGCGCGCAAAAAGACTCGGACAAAGAAAAGGAACATGCACGACGCACAAGCGCTGACTTCCTCTTCTCTGTCCTTGTCTTTTCGTGGGCTCTACTGTTCACCGTGTCATCGTACCAACTTGGCCAGCTTGCCACACTTCTGCGGACAAATCAGGTTCGACAGAAAGGCTCGACTTCGGAGTGACAGGTGGCAGAAGTTTGACTCACTCGAGAGCTTCGTGTATTCGCCGCTAGGCTGGACTGGGGTCGCTGGCGCGCGTTGAGTACATGGACGCGGCGTAGGCTTGCATAGACACTATGACCTTCGACATATGCTATATCTTTCGAGTCTTTCAGGTCAACTTCCTAAGCCGCTACATGTGCAAGTCAAGATTGGCTAAGTTTATAGGAGGCTGATTGAAGCCGAACACAAAACCAAATCAAGATATGGCGCCGAGTCGAATGCTACGGGGTTTGACTCGACAAGGAGTCACTGAATGAGCTGCGCTCTAGAGTAGCGACACTTCAGCCTCATGGTTGCGTACAACCAATGTTGCCATTTGTCAATAGCGTCTGTCGATACCAGACGGAAGATACAAAGAGCGCTTCCCATCGTGCTGCTTGGTAAAGCAGTCTACAAGAGAGCAAGAGGATACCATGACGGTCTACTAACAACCATATCTCCAGCTCAAAATAGTTGCATTTAGGAACCATAGCTGTCGCAAACGCGCAGCTCTAAGCAAAAAATGGGCGGCGTCCCGGAGATGCTTGCCCTGAAGTCACTAGATAGCTTGGCCGTACACAAACATCACGTGACGTGAATGTCAAGAATTAACGTCGTAACGGCGCCGGACAGCGGGGAAAGAAGCCGTGCCCATACTTTGAGCGTCTGCGGAGAGCAAGTCGTCTGCTTTTTGTTGCAGGAGTGGCGGTGACATCAGAACGACGCCGAGTTCTTATCGGCTTTGATCGAAAGGATAGTGGGTAGACCTCAATGCTAGATGCCTTGAGGTCTACCCACTATCGTTTTTTCAATCAGCCAATAAGAGCTCGGCGTTCCGACATCATCGCAACCCCTGTGCAAGTTCCGTTCTGCATACCTTCCTAAGTACGGTGCTTCGAACGCGTCTCCGACTGGTGTGTTTACCGCGTCGCCTTATGACGTCATAAGAGTGCCACGCTGTCGCCGGCCGCGATCCTGGCGGTGTGACAACAGCGGTAGTGGATGTGGCAGACGCCTGTTCTGCTGCAGGTCGCTGTGCAGCTTGGCAGACCACGGAAGCTTCGACAGCCAGGAGTCGGGACCCCACGACGACAGCGGCACTCGCGTTCGCTCGTACTTTTTTTTTTTTTTTTTGCCGTGTCTTTTAGCACCAACCGCCAGGATCGCGACGTCCAACAGCGCGACACACCGGCTTCAGTGATGTCATTCGTTGTCACTTCGGGACCACTTTTTGACGTAGACACAACAGTCGAACACGCGTTCCAGACACCGTGCTTTCTGGTGAGTCTAGACTTGGTTTTCAAACGAAAGAGAACTGCGCGGCCGACATGTTTTGTTTATGCGGTGCGCATCCCGTCGTCGAAAACAAACGCCAACCACGAAATCTTACACGGTTGTTTACGGGTAACGCAAGCCCCTAATGTCGGTCCAACTTTTATCGTCGCCTCCTCGCGGATAATTAGAAAAGCGAGGATCAGATGACCGTCGTTCTGAGAAGCGTATCGTCGTGCTTCCTCGAGCGAGCGAGAGAGGGTCTGAAAATGATAGCAGACAGTCAGACGCCCGCTGCCTCGCCGTTTCTTTCCACCCCCTTATTCGTAAAGAAAAAAAAAAAAAAAGAAAGGAAGTACACCGAGGCGGGAGAATTAAAGCAAACACAGAAAAGCGCGCAGGCGTGGAATCAAAAATGAAACAAATGCGCAGATGCAAGGTTGCTGCGTGGAGCGTCGTCGACGGCTCGTCTTCTGCTTCCAACTGGTTGCGTCGTCTGCTCGCAATAGCGAAAGCAGACGATATTTTGGTGCGTCGGGAACGACTAGTCTCCGAGGCCTACTTGAGCTCGGTTTGGATGAAATGTGTAATGTAAAATAACGGGTTTTTTTTTTTTTTTTTTTTTTTTTTTTTTGAACGCGTTGTTTTGGAATTTGTGTGTGTTTGTGGTTACGCCGTACAGGGTTTGTTTTGGTTAATTTCGTGGTGTTGATGTGAGTGACGAAAGCGCTAGGTTCGGTTGGGCGTGAGAATATCTCTACCGCGTGAAACTTTTCCTAGCAGATGCTTTCAATCAAGAGGTTACTTGACAGTTAGGGACGACGCGGATTCTTTCAGAGTTTGTATTCCGGCTTGACGGTAATTTGTGCTTGGTGTCTGAATGGTAACCGGCAAAAACAGCGCGGACATCCGCCACTGCTATCACGATCAACTGACAAATCGTCACAGAAATCGGCGTTTTACTTCAATTTCTTCAATGTTTCTTTTCTTGATACGTGGAAATTAATAGAGATGTTTGCGCTGTTGTCGCATTGCCAACTACTACATATCAGTTGTAACAAAAAAAAAAAAAACTATAAAAGAGAGGTTGTAACTTTAGCACGAAACAAAACACGACAATGCATCCATATACCACGCCAATAGTAAGCCCAGTCAGACATATATGTGCTTGACCGGTGACGGGCCTTGTGGGGACTGGAGATACCATTGTGAAAAAGAGTGATCATGTTCATTCCATGAATCTGCGGGCTCACAAACCGGATTAATTTTGTTTTTGTTGTTATATATAGTATATAGATACTTTATCTTGTTTTCTTCCTGCAATGTAAGTAAGGGCCCTCTCTTGTTCTAGTCGTGAGGTTATTAGCAGTAAGCGTTTAAACAGAAATCTGGAATCAAACAACTAATCTGGTCTGCGAATGTCCCTCAGCCCCTTACGAGTTAGGAACGTGCACGGAGGGTAACCCGCTCGAGCCGATGAAAAATGTAGCACATTGCAACAAAAAATCTTCCGCATATTTTTTTTTTTTTTTTTTTCTCGAGAAACGTATACGATTAAGAGAACGCAAAAACGCGTGCTTCGTGCCAAACCTCTTTGCCTTTTCTCCAGTGACAAGTGGTACGTAACTATGCCACTGACTTTTAAACTGACACTCACGAGGCTAGAACGTGTCACGTACTTACGTAAATCTGATAAATTGAGAATATGATAATTAATGAGGCTGGTCTTCAAAGATTCAAAGCAATTTGAACCTAGGGAAACGGGTTTACTACGGTTGATCGGGAGGATCTCAGAATCAGGCAGTGTAAATCTCGTGCGCTAAAAAAGCCCCACGAAGATGTCTCACATATTGCTTAAAATCAGTCTTGATCGTCCCATGCTAAATTGTATATGTAACCTACACCATAGAAGGAAAACTCGACATTCCATAAATTTTCGCATGCTGCGATATTTAAATCTAAATATTAATCCACAAAAAAAAAAGCGACATTACGATTTACGTTTTTTTTTGTTGTTTTTTTTTAGTTCTGTAAATGGGTTCGATCATAACGTTTTTTTCTTTCGAACGAATTTTCGACCATGAGCTTCCTGGAGGCGATTGCTCGATGACACAAGTACGCATGGTGCCGCTAACAACACAAAACAAAAAGCCGTATTTTATGTTGTTTTACTTCTGTCTAAGATATGCCGCTAAACTTCCTTTCTAGTCATATTCATTTCATTCACAACTTTTGTCACATGCTGGGTGTTTGATAGAAAAGAGACCCATGTATTTCTATCCGCATAAATAATCTACTCATCGTCGAATACTCAGTCTCCGTCCAAAAGTAGCCCTGTCTGTCCGAACAATGATGCCAAAGTTACGGAGCTTTGCCTTTATCTGGTTCAAAACTTATAGGCCATTTTATAGGGCTCTCAATTGGAAAATAGAGTCCCGGTTCCCGTTATCCGACGCCATTCAGTCCCATGTTTTGGTGGGGCTTCGCGGCTGCCATTTTCCCAATGAAACTTTGGAATAAGATACGGTTCGTCCTGATGAAACTGCCATCTGGTGGGGACCGATGACGCTAGATTTGGGCGGCGTAGATCGAGAGTTTTTCGATGCGCAGTGCATTTTTATGCGGTGATAACGCTGCTAATATTATTTTGGGGGACACCCTGTATATTTATAGTATGCATTTCCCTCCCAGTTGTTCTTGTTCAGGCTGTTTCGTTCCTAATTCGACAGAACATTGCCGAAGTCTGCCGCGAAAGAACGGACCGTGCCGCTAACGATGTAAAACAAAAACGCCGTTTCCGATGATATTCATTTCATTGTCAAGTTCTGCTTATATCCCTTTTCTTTGTTAGCTTGTTGTTTTGTTTTTTGGTCCCGCTTCACGAGTTGGGCTCCCCCGTTGCTTCTTGAGCGCGTCGGGAGACGATCTCCCCCTAGAATAAAAAAATAAAAACAGCAAAAGAGAACGCCGCACGCGGCCACAACTTTCTTTTTAGAAAACAGCTCACACAGACAGACGCGCATTCACATACAGACGCGCACTCACACACGCACACACACTTCTGCCTCTCCTTAGGACTGGCTGGACCGGTTTTTCTCAAACGGTCGGGTCCACTTTTCCTGAAGCCCCTCCTCCCCCCTTCCCCCTCAGAGGGGGGGCCGCCGTCCCAATGTATGCCTGTATGCCTAGTGGCACCGAAAGGAGAATGAAGGTTTTTAGTGTTTTTATTATTTTCTTCTTTCTTTCGGGAGTTCTTTTTTTTTCTTTTTCTTTTCTCCTTCCGAGAAAATGGGCAACCCTCTTTCTCACCCACTGAAGAAGCGGGGTAGCAAGACGACTGGGCGAGCCGAAATAATAAAAACACTAAAAACCGAAAAGAAAATGGAAGGAAACGGAAAGTAAAAAGAAGACTCGTTTTGTTGTTGATGGCTCTTTGGTGGCGGTGGTGGCAGTGGTGCCGGTGACGACGCGCGTAGGAAACGTTATTTCTGACTTGTTTTTGGTTTTGTCTTTGTTTTCTTTTTTCAGGTTCGACTCTCTTTGTTGTTCTTTTCTCTCTTTTGTGCTTGTTTTTGTTTCCTTTTGCTTGGATTGGGGAACACACGATAAATTTGGTCGAGTCATTCCCCGTATTTCGCAAGTCTGTACGGCGAATCGTGGAGAACGATTAGGCTTAGCAGGAGCAAAAAAAAAAAAAAAGAAAACTCGCGCTTGTATCCTGGTTTGATGATGATCAGTGTTGAAACCTAAAGTCTGATTCGCATGGCGCGATTTCGCTTGCGATTTCGCTTGCGATTTCGCCGATCCGGCACCGAAGTTGCGACATCGAACATCGCAGCTTCCACCACGTTTTTTTGCGCCATAAGCGACGTCGCAACTGCGAAATCGCAAATAAAATCACGCCACGTGAATCAGGCATAAGGCGAGTTTGACGTGGTCGTTTCGTTAGCTTATGGGCCAAGTCTAAACGGGCGTCCTCATCTCTTACTTTCTGCTTTCGTGCAAGTGGGGTCGTGCACAGGCATAATATTTCAATCGTACTATAGACCTTTCCAAAAAAGGACACTTGGCAGGTTCCATTTTCAGTGTTCGTGCGTATGGCGCGTGATTTGCTCGCTTTCCGAAGCGACGAACGTGCGCGTTCTGGACTGTGATTTAACACGTGTGGACTGTGATTTTTGTAAACAGTGGAAACGTCTATACTTCGTTTCACTTTATCTGCGAGCGAAGCCAAAGCTAGAAGCGCGAGACCAGCGCTTTTTGCATTTCTCCCCAGCTCGCGCGCTCGAGCAAAGCCTGAACGCACGGAGCTTCCGTGCTCGCGCTTCCAGTTTTGCCTTCGCTCGCACAGAAGGTGAAACGAAGTATAACCTCCACATTGACGTGCTGTTTTCGTACGTCTTATTGCCTCTGTAACATTCACCTGTCTTGACAAAACGAATGCACTCGTTATCTATAAAAAAAAAAGTTTTGAGCATATTTCTTACGTTGCGCGAAGTAGTTCTTAAAATTGATTGTGGGATCCGGTCAAAATGGTCCCGGTCAAAATGGTCCCGGACAGAATGGTCTCAACTGCCATTCCGGACAAAATGGTCCCTGCGTGGCATTATTAATTTGCTGTTTGGAGTTTTTTTTTTGTATTTTCTACTCTTGATGGATATTAGCAGCGCTTGTAACTCTGTGCACACAGTACGTGCAGAAGCTCCGTCCCTTGAACCAATTCTTGAGGTGTCATATGAATACATTTTCGTATTAGGCCTTCGCTTCAGCAGCGTCGACTTCTTGTCTCTTAATTTGTCCTATGTAATAAATACGCTCATAATTGCGAAATCAATTTTTGATTTCTTTAATATGCAATGTTCAGACAGAGCGATGCTGTTTCTGAAAAATAGAACACGGTGGTACGACAGGTGTATTTAAAAAAAACACGTCAAGAACCTGTAGTACATGTATGATAATGATTTTCATTCCGAATATAGTTTTGAAGCTCGATAGCGCTAATTTGAAAACAGGTTCTGGCGATAGAAAGATATTGATTACACACGTGGAATATATCGGTAGAAATCAAGAACCTTTGAGAAATAGAGCTACATGGAATAGATAGAAGGGATTTAAAATTTGTTTCAAATGATTATAATGAAAATGTTGATATTATCCTTGAACGTGTGTCAAAATAAAAGTACCAAACCATTTTGTCCTATTAAGAGCGTTCAAAGTATTGATAAATTCACCTGGGACCATTTTGTCCGAGTTGGCACTTGGAACAGTTTTGTCCGGGACCATTTTGTCCGGGACCATTTTGTCCGGGACCATTTTGACCGGGACCATTCTTACCGGGACCATTTTGCCCTACACCCATTGATTGTCACAGAGAGAGAGAGAGAGAGAGAGAGAGAAATGTGGTTTTCGTGTTTGCCGTGCACATTTCCATTAAATAACGCCATGAATCTGAACTATCAACGTGGAATAGTACCCATTGTGCATAACATGGAGGCTCGAGGGTTAGATGAATCAAACTGGATTCCCTGGCATAAACAGCTAGCCGCTGCTTTCAAAGCAGTCTACGTTTTGAAAGTAAGCACCGTTGGTTGCGATTGAACGTTACTGAAAGTATGAACACAAGGACGGGCAGAACGACACATCTTTAAAGTGTCGTCCTGTGCGTCTTCTTGTTAATATTTTCAGTAACGCCTAAAAGACGAATAAGCAGGGGAAAAAAAAAGTAAATTTCTGGTTCCATCAAAAGAAAAAGAAAAGACCGTACAAAGTTTATCTGAAGTTGTAGTTCTATCCCTCCCAAAAATAAGCCGACCACATTCCCAACGCCCTAATCTACTCAAGCCACAACTTTCGGCAGATTCGCTACGCCCCAAGTTCTTGTTCAGCAGAATATGGCGTCCCCACCATCTCCTCCAGCGCGTCTGCGTTGTCGTTCTGCCCGTCACCGCCTGGCGGCGGAGGAAAGTTGTCCGCGCCCTCCACCCCCTTTTTCGGACTCTGGCCTTGGGCTGGGCTGAGCTCTCTCGGGTCCCAGCAACAGAGAGGGGACGGTAATCGCTGCATTGTATGCGGCAGCGGCGGAAATGGAAGCACACAGATGGGCGATTTGGAAGCAGGCCTTCCTTGAATGGACGACGAGGGAGGAGCCCACGAATGGCCGTCTCTTGGTCCTTTGCAGATGACGGTCCGAGAATAAGCGAAGATTTTCTCCAGGAAGCGAGTGTTCCTGGCCTTGGGGTCCCCCGAGTCTCCCGGTCAAATGAGCTGTGTCTTTTTTATTCTTCCGCAGAGGATTCTACGAAGCACCAAACTGTTTTGTTTCTCGTGTTTTTCTTTTTTAAGGGTTGGTTTTAGATCCTTGATTGCAATCCTTTCCGTTGTTGCAACTAGTTTCGTTTGTGTGTTTTCGCACTCCTTACACATAACGCTTCTTTAGTATGCTGTCCGTCTTCGGATGTCACTTACTTCCCGCAAGGAAAGCAGAACGCAGACCAGTAATCTGCAGAGTCAGCACATCGCAATTTGTAATAGACGGCGCCGTGGCCCAGATGCCCAACTGACTCCAGTATACTGAGTGTAACGGTTCACAGTGGTGCTCCAACACACGTCCGGGTCATTTTACGAGGGACAGATCGTTGTAGTGGTCGAGCGACACTGTTTTAAATTCTATCCGCTACCTCACGTCGTGCCAAATTAAAAAAAAATAAAATAAAACTTTACTCATGATGATTGAAACCTGAGACTGTGGTTTGAAAAACGGAAACTTTTGCACTAGGGAGAAAAAGGGAAAGACAACGTGTCAAGACGTTGTCTGTCCCCTTTTCTTCCTACTTCAAAAGTTTCCGTTTTTCAAACCACAGTCTCAGGTTTTAATCATCATGTATAACTTACACCGGCTCGCCTGCACTTTAACCGTTTTTTTTTTCCAAAACTTTACTCGTTCTTACCTTAAAAACCGCAGTAAAAAAAAAAAAAAAACGACTTCATGATTCTCGCGGTATGTTACTAATGCCCCCTTTATGTTGCGTATTAAAACGCGTGTAGCTACATTTAAAATCAGTACATTGGTTATTTAATTGAAACGTACACGTTTGACAAACATAGTTCTTTTTCTCTTTTTTATTACCGAACTTTTTGTAAGAAAAACTACGCGTAGGTTAGGCACATGCGCAAGACTTGAATCTTGTCTATAGGCAACAACGAGCTTAGAATCGCGGCGTTTTCTCTATCACTTTCAAGGCGCAGAATTTCATCTGTCACTAGAAAGAGTACGAATCAAAAACCGAGAGTGAGGCAATATAAGTTTTTTGTTAGTCTTAAAAAAAAAGGCATGGCATGTAAATCCTGACGTTGCAAAAAGTAACGTAAAGCTACCCTTTTTGAGGTGTGTCCTATCGTGGTTCATTCACCAACCAGCTTCCGTGCGTGCTTTCGATTCTAGAAGTGACACCGGTTACTCCATAACCAGAGAGAGAAAGAAAGGAAGAAACTAAAAACTTTAACGAACATGCGAGCGAGAAAATAGCCGTCGCGGTTGGCGTCGGGAATGTCAATGACGACCGCCACCAGTGATTCGTGCAGTGAATGGGTAAGAGCGCGGTAAAAGTTTCTAAAATTATCCAACATTACGCGTAGCAACTGGATACCGCCAAAGAAGGATTTCGAATAACGCGAGTAATAAGTAATCGGAAAAGTTATTACGGTTACTTTTTTTAAAAGTAACGGTCGATTACTTTTCGTCTCAAGTGATTAAGTAATCATTAAATAATTTTCAACCAAAAGTAATTGCAATCGATGACTTTTTCAAACTAGCGTGTACTGACAGGAAAGCATTATGGGAGGGGCTTGCCCCGCTATTCTTAACCCGCAAGAGAGTTTACAGTAAAAGAAAAAAAAAATGTTGTACGAAACGGACGCTTTGCTAACTAACTTCTTCCGGCTTATTTTGTACCTTCATTACACTCGGCAACATTCGGTATAAAGAGAGATAGTGGAGAGAGCTACCACTTGGTTTTCAAGACCCCGTGTTGCTAGCTTTCGATGACGTAACCCCAGTGATGACGTCATCTAATAGAGACGGCTAGATTCATTGTTCTCGGGAAGGTGAGCGTCTTCCTGACTCTTAGCCAACAATCGTTCCTCGTTGTCGTTTTTGTTTTGCTATATCTTTTTTTTTTTTTCCTTTTTAATTAACATCCTCGAAGTAGGACCAAGTTGTTTGGCGCAAGTAGAAAGAAAAAGGGGAACTTGACCGCTTCTTAGAAAAACAATTTGTGTTTTTTTTTCTTCTTTTTTTTTTTTTCGCAAGGAGCTGCAACGAATGCACGGAGGGTGCTAATTTTCTTCGGATCGCGCTCACTTATACCGACGCCAAACTACTTTACCTGCGTTGAACGGTTGGGCTTACAGCTTTCGAAATAAATTTTTATTATTATTATTATTATTTCATCTTGGCGCTGCTTGTACGAACGCTCCGGGTAACGTTGTTTCTTTGTGTGTGTGTTTTTTCTTTCTCTAGCTTTGTGCGTGACGTGATAAATTCCTTATGGCGTACTTTCCTTTCTTCCTTTAGTGTGGTTATGAAACGGCATATAGGTTAAATGGCCTAAGGGCGATACTCTCGCATCGCGGACCTTGAGTAATCTAGAAATCTCGGCTTGAAGTTGGTCGATGAGTCGACGAGTGACTTCGGAAGAAAAAAAAAAAAAAAAATTAAAACTTTTATTTTCTGTGTTAGATGTTTGAGGTTTTTTTTGTTTTGTTTTTTTAACTTTTTCGTCGCTTTGCGAAGACAGAGATGTTCTCCTGCAGTACTGAAGCAATAAAATAATAATATTAGTAAAGTAAAATATAAGAAAAACGGCAACTGCGTGCCAATGCGGCAGAGATATTTCAAGTTTACACAAGTGTAATACCTCTGTCATGCGAGAAAATGAATTATTCTCCGTTCATCAATGAGCGACTTAAAAAAATGTTTCCAGACTTTTTTTATATTTCAAGTTAATTTTTTTTTTTCTTTTTTTTTTTGGGGGGGGGGGGGGGGGGGGGGGTGGTAGAGGTTTTGCATTGCGAACACTGAAATCTCCTCATGGCGTATTGGAGTAGTCAAATAATAATAGTAGCGAAGGAACATGTGAAAAGTGGCCAACGAAGCAATGCGGTAAAAAAGAAAATAATAAACTGAAGTTTACACAGTCCACGGTACGGAAGCAAGACGATACCGCCTAACTTTTCCGACGCCGCATCTAAGTAAAGCCCAGGAATTCGCATTTTCGAACCGTAACCCCGTCAAGCAACATCAGCGGTCGCCATTTCTTGGGCACGAAGCGTGTGATTGGATCCGAGTCGTCCCCGAACGCCGACGCTGCGCTCGTGTCCAATAAACGTACGTTGCCGAAAACAATGGCGGACTCGGATAATTCGCGCCGCCGCTAGTAGATGGCGCGCACTCTTGAAAAAGAGTGTCTAGCGCCCGCTCTGCGCTGAGCACCGACGAAACGGCGTCGCCCACGATAGATCATTGGAGAATGGAGTGTCAATACTCTAAGCGCTACGTAGTGGCCGTTCCAGGCGTGGCGACAACAGAGCATTTGCCTCCACCTTATAGACCGAGGATTGGTTACTAATAGTGGTGGAACTTTCTCAGTAAGAAGCGCGTATATTTATATCGTGCATTTAGGATCGGAAGGCGTCAAGAATAGTCAGCGCAAGGAGACTATCTGTATTTCCTGAAAGATTCGTTCTTTGTATTTATAATATATCGAAATCTGTTTCTTTTGATTATGTGAGGAAACTCGCTGAGGAGATAGACAAAGAACGTTTAACTTGTATTTTATCTGAAGCTAGAAGTACTGCTACGTCAACATCAGGCGATCTGTTTGTTCATAATATCACACCTACATATGTGTATGAGATTCTCAATCTTTTTTTGCGACGTAATCGTTCGGTTGGTCGGTTTACTTATGAAGTTTAAGAAAATATATACCGTGCTCGCTCCCATTTCGACAGTCATTTAAGTGATTTATTGATTATATTTAGATAACCAGTTGGGGCTTCCAGCTTAAGAAGCCGGCCACGACAACAGTAGCGAGTTTAGGAATAACGTGCACAAAGAAATAACGTCATTTCTATTTGCTAATCCAAAACGCGGTTTGGGTTCGGAATATGTGCAATAATGACGACACTTTTTTTTTTTTTTTTTGCGTACGCTTTTAATTTTTGCCAGTATCTAAAATCCGCAGATATTTATCGCCGAAAAAAAAAAAAAAAGAAGAAGCCGTTTGCATAACAATACTTGAGTCCAGGATTGTCGATGGCGAATAGAGCTTTACTTTTGGTGGCTGGCGACGCCGAAATTTACAAAGCGAATCTGTTCAAACAAAGAAATATTTGTTCACACAGGTCTGTGAAGTGTTGCCTAGCGCTAGAATTCAGCCAAACTTTCCGAGGTATTTCTCCTCCTGCAGCCTTTAATTTTATTTGGCCAATTTTAGGGAAGGCAAATGTCAGATTTAATTTGACGGGCCTGTCACTTATATCATATCTTGAGTAAGCAAATGTTCATATAAAAATATATTATTTCCAAGGATCAATATCGCGAAATGCTGCTTTATGAGTGCTTTAGCAGGGTTGATAATTTAAGAAATTTCCTACTCGGCCTGTCAAAACATGCTCAAGTACTGAATTAAAAAAAAAGGCCGAGACGATACTACTTGTTTATATCAATTATCTGCGTCATTACACGATACGTTTTTAGTTTGCGAAGTTCACTAAAGGTTGGGTGCCCACAAAAAACAAACAGTGAGTAGTAAACTCGCGAGTTCATCTGTTCTGGCTGATTCAGCACATTGCTAATCAAGCTGTCGATATGCTTATTTATATTAACACTGTTAGACTCTTCATTAGTTTGTTTTTCCTGGAAACTCGTGGTCATCGGGTACGGCCGTAGACGATGGTAATCTTCCCTGTACATCAGTCAGGCGTTTCGCAACCGACCATAATCAGATACATCAAAAGAGTTGGTAAAAAAAGCCCGCAATTTAGGCTCAAATACACCTCGTCGTCCTCAAAGTGGCTCAATACCACTGTTTCATTTGTTATGTGCTACAAGGAATATAATCGTATCACAAAATTACGCAAAAAGAACGTGAAACAGCAACATAGCCGCGTTCACGTTGAAACCGAAACCAGCCAAATTGAAGCAACCTAATGGCGCCGAGTGCATCAGCGCCCTCTATCCGCCGGTGAGGCAACTAGTAAAATGAAAAGGTCTATACAATGTCCCGAGTCAACTCGTATATGTGCACGGCAAACACAGGGGACGAAAACGAAGGAGTATGAGCAAGGACGAGCGCGGCTCCGTTTAACCCGTGTCCCGACGGCGATTCAGAGAAATGCGTACGGTGATATTTTTTTTTTTTTTTTCGTCTGCAGAAGGTTGTCGGGGCCCGCAGGAAAAAGGGTTCCGGAGGCAGCTATGATAACTGAGCCAACCGCCGGACGGAAATGGAATCGACATTCTAAACACTTTTAATGACGAGTCCGGACGTCCGTCCTCGCGTCGCAGTTCAAGACCATCATTTCCGCGGCCACAAAGATAAAGCGCCGAAACACAAAACGAATTTGAGCAACAAAAAAGAAAAAAAAATACTAATTTTGTTTACTTTTGATTTGACAGCGCGGGGGGAGTTACGCGCTCCCCGGACCAATCAGCCGCTTCCCTTCCACCACCTGGCCCTGCTCTCTCCTGCGCACGAATATGAGCGGGTTGCGTGATCACGTGGTGAAAGACAGGAGTATGACTGGTCCAGCGAGCACGTATCTTGCACCGCACTGACAGCTGACAGATGAACGGAGCGGAGGTCTTTAATCAGACAACCCAGTTTTCCCCCGCACTCTTCCTCCCCTTCCCCCTTTCAACGCACTTCCCCCTTTCCAGACCATCATAAAAGGAAATCTGTTTTCTTTTTTTTTTTTTTTTGGTGCAAACAAAAGTCGCGTGGCTCCCTCCCTCCCTGAGCGAGCTGAAGGTCCGTCAAGGCCACGCGAAAACCGCTTTCGGTTCAGTCGGGGGGGAGGACCTGGGACAAAAGTCGTCAACCGTCCGTGTAGTTGGTGAAGCTTTCGATTCGTTCCCCGATAATTCGTTCCCCGATAATTCCTTTCCCGATAAGCTGACAACGCGGTGGAAGCTACTTGCTCGTTAAGCAGCTCCCTGATGGCAAGGCCGTAGCGCTCGAAAGTCCGCCGTCCCCTACGAGAAGCAAACGCGGAGCACTGATTGGATATACGAGTACTGAGTCAGCTTTCGGCCGGGACTCGGGAGCCCTATCAGTGAGACTGAGAACACGAGTCCTTGCCGAATGCTGACAGCAGCACTCGCGTTCCATCTGTACCCTGCGTTTGCTCCTTGTTGGATATTATGACGATGCCGGTGATGACAACACATTACTGCTGTCATAAACATTCACGGAGAAAGCATGAATCGTGTGTTGGCATATACTCATGACCACTGATATCGATGTCTATTGGTTGGATCGTGTTTGACCAGCTCCGCCTATGGACGGGAATGCGGCCACGGTCGGCCATCTTTTTGGTAGAGTTTATTATCTCTAGCTATCATGGTAATATGGCGGACAGCGCTGTGGCGACAGGCTGCCATAAAAATAGCCGTGGGTCTAGTACACTGTAACCGTGGGTGATATTTCGTGCTTGAGTGAAGTTGTTCGGCGAAGCAGATTCTTGAAACACGGCGTGAACGGTAGCCCAATCTTTGAGGACCCGGGGAAAATTTTACGAAAGCGCAGCACCGGGGGAAAGGCAGCGCAGCTCTCAACGAAAGCAGACGCCGCACTGGGAATGGGCCCCACCGCGGTTCGACATTGTTGACAGGTGGTGGTGGGATTTCGTTGGTGGTGAAGTCTTGCGCTTCCGAACGCTTGGATACGGATCAAGAGGACGCCGTGGATGTGCTCGCGATCATTTGGGGAATTCTCGCGAGTGTATATATTCACCGGGGTCTCTCCACAAACTTGTCAGCCGATGTGCCCGTGAGTAATTTATATATATATATATATATATATATATATATATATATATATTTGTACCATATATTCGCCTGCGACGTTTTAAATAAAATGTATTTAAACCGAGTGAAGTGATGTCTTTTCCCGATCATACTGGTCAAAGCCAGAGGCCCAGAGCGTCCTCCGCTCGACAGAGAGAGCGCAGACAGGGGCGTCGTCAGTGTCATGTGAAATCAGCTGTGTGTCAACTGGTGTCGTGTTGACGACAGCAGCTCACGAGGACAGCAGACGTGACGAGCCTGCGGTTGTCCACAGGCGTGCCAGCAGGCGTCCACGGCCTATCGCGGACGGGGGGCTTCTTTGCCGAAGGCGCACTAGTGCTGTAAGACATAAGAGGAGCCCGTGATACGCAAAAGCGTGTGTCCGCCCCGCCATCACCCAAATCCGCTTTCGCTGCGAGCTGTGCTGCTTTTCCCCGGAGCTGCGATTTCGTGGAACTTTCACCGGGTCCTCAAAGAACGGGCTACCGTTCACGCCGGGTTGCAACATTATGTTTCGTCGAACAATTTCAATCAAGCACGAAATATCACCCATAGCTATTTTTCTGGCAGCCTGCCAGCACAACTGCCACAACGCTGTCTGCCATGGATGGATGATAGTGGCTGCACCTCTGGGCTGCACCAGCTGTACCCTATCGAATGGGCGGAAGATTGCGCCACGTCATACACCTGTGGTGTGGCTAGAGGTAATATAACTCTACCACAAAGATGGCCGCCAGTGGCCTCATTCGCGGGGCGGGCAGACGCGATTCAGCAAATAGACACGGAGATCAGTACTTAGGACGCGATAAATGCCGCGTCACGCTGGACCTTAGAGGAACATGGAGAATTGACCGACAGTGGTTGATCCAATGTACCGAAACAATTTACTACTTTCAGGTTGCGAAGTGTGCTTTGGTTCGTGTGCCATATGGTGCTATTCTTTGTGTAATTCTAACATGTATTTCATTGGTCGCCTGGCTCCACATACGAACATAATGCTGATTTCGTGGGCCAGTCTTTTTGTTTTTGTAGGACTTGTTCTGAAATAAATATTTTATTATTATTATTATTATTATTATTATTATTATTATTATTATTATTATTAGGTCTACGGTTCCATGACGGAGTTTGAATCTGGGGCACTAACCATGTTATACTAAGTAATATATATATATATATATATATATATATATATATATATATATATAATCGTAGTCACAAAGGAAGTTACTAAAAACGAAGTCCTTTACGAAGATTCAGTTGGGGAACGAGCAGACGAGGAAAGGAAGAAATAAACAGACACGCAAATCCCGTCGGCACTTTGGCGGCTTGGAAAAGAGATTCTCGACTGAGCTGTCTTTCGCAACCGGAAATGACGCATCGAGGAGGAAAACTAGAAAGAAGGACGAGCGAGAGAGATAGAGAGAAATACCATTTTCTCCCTCACCCCACCGCTGATTCGAGCCATTCGAGGCAAGGGGACAGAAAACTTCCTCCAAGATGTCTCCTTCGGCTGTCGTCGTCGGCACTCGGACGCTGCTTTCCTCGCTGGGCCTTGGATGGGCGACGTTGAAGGCCGCTGCAAAGCGCCGAGGATTCCCGCCTTTTTTTCCTCCTACAAAACGCTGCTTCCGCCTCGGGAGCTTTCTTGCGCAGTGGCATAAATGAGTTGACTGTCATTCCTGCATTGTACTTTTCTTTTATTTTTTTAATCTTTTTTTGTATTTTTTATTTAGCACGTGTCAACTCAATTGCATGCACACTACGTGGCAATGTTAGCGCGAACAAGCCATCGTTAATCATTTCGGCTTTTCTGTCAGTATTGAAGGACTCTCATTAAAACTACTATACAGTGGTGCAAAGTGCTGAGTTGGGCTACTAACCTAAGTGAAAAAAATATTGAAGCCCGCCGATACCTTCTCGGAGTAAAATGTGAAAAAAAAAAAGAAGCGCCAAAGTCGTGTTTGCGTTAACAGTGTTGCGCATTGTACGCGTGTTACCCAGGTGGACGTGTCACACGAGTGTGGTACATCACGTCCAAGTGTACGAGTCCTAGAGCGACATATTTAATTCATCGATTAAAAAGAACAAAAACAAACAAACAAACATTACAGTGGAGTTAGAAAGCACGATTAATGTGCGTGATAGGCTATAGTTTTATTTGCTCTCATAAAGTTAGCAACAGGTGTGCTCCCCGGCTAGTATCGACCGTTATGTGATGAGCAAGTCGTCTGCTTCTTGCGCAGGAGTTTCGGTGACGTCAAAACGACGCCGAGTCCTGATTGGCTTTGGTTGGCAGACCTCAATGCTAGATGGCTTCAGGTCTACCCACTATTTTTTTTTTTTCAATCACCCAATAAGAGCTCGGAGTTCTGGCGTCAACCAATAAGAGCTCGGAGTTCTGACGTCACCACAACCCGTGCAATGGAAGCAGACGAACTCGCGCTCTGCAAAGTATAGTGTGTAACTCGGAAAATAGGTTGTTTCACTCACACTTTTATGTAGACACACGTTTGGTGTGGAAGTGGGATGAATAGACCACAAAAGAGGTGCGCTCGGCTAGCGTCCGCTAGACGAGACCATTTAATGCTGACATGAAACGGCGTCCTAGCCCGTCCCATCATGCACAATCCACAAGCGTGCACTAGAATTTTTTTTTCAGCGTCCGTCGGCGTCTGTATACAGCGTTTCGAAGGATGCAACGTAACGCACAACGCACAACAACACGACCTAAACACATCTAATCTTGCACTCCAAGGGCGCTGCTCAAAACCTGAGAGCTATCTATACAGGTCTGCGGAAGTTGAACAATGGCATTCTGTTAAAAATACGTTACTGCAAATACGATTTTATTTATCCAGAAATGAGCTATTAGACAAAAAGAAAACGGTGTCGAGATTTAAGAGACAAAGGTTGTGGCTTATTACATTGACTCAACTTTTTTTTTTTTTGGTGGGAATATTTAAGTATACCATATATAAATAATGAGAAATAGGCAGAACAAAGATGCCTTTGCCACAAGTCAGAATAGGTGTCGAAATTTTCCGCCAGGAGGAAGGCACACGCACAAAATACGCAAACGTACGCACGTATAAAAGAAAAGAAAATGTAGATAAGCGAGTCCAATTTTGCAGCCCTGCGTTCGTTGAAATAGAACACCAAAAACTAGCTGACGACGCTTCCCCCCCCCCCCCCCCCCCCCCCCCCCCCAGCAGACGTTGGCCCAGCAAGGCAGGCGACACACCGGGAGACAGTGTCAAGTCGGCCGGGCCGCCCAGCGTATACCTGTTGAGAGAGAGAGCATAGCGAGCCAGCGAACGCGTAGTTTCGTATTTAGGTCAGTGTCACGACAGTGTAATGTCATAGACGAACGCACGCACGCACGAATGCCGTTGAAAATGTGGTACTACTGGCATCGTTCTCTCCCCCTCGTACGCTTTATTCAGCAGACGTATGCACCCAGCAAAAGAGGGAAAGGGAAAGGGAAAAGAGAAATAGAAGAGAAGCGGTAAAACCAGTAAAAAGGCGTAGTGAGAAAAGAAAGAAAAGCAAAATACCAAATGCAAAAGTGAACCAAGCGTAAAAAAACCAGATACAAACACAGAAATGGCGGCCTCTATAAGGAGGTAAGGAGTACGCCTGTGATTACCATTGAGGCCAATGACCTGCGCGCGCAGCTCTCTCTCTTCCAGTCTCGCCCGACATCGTCGTGCGACGAGAATTTGCGAGAGTCGTATAATTGCCTTTTCGATCCGACTGCGCACGCGCGCGTACGATGTATCGTTACAAACGCTGTTCTTTCGTGAAAAAAAAAAAAAAAAAGATGTAATTGTTATCTTAACCTTTTTTTTTTAATTTGGCAGACGATTATGCTTCGTACTCATAAGCAACGTCTGTGACATCTCTTTTCTGCAGGGCATAGAGACAGTCAATCACGGTGAAAATTGAGTTGATTTAACAGACCTTTTTATAGAGTGTTGGACTTCTGCGAAACTACGGGTAGCTTCGCCCTTTGTCTTGTTTCGTAAAAGCGACAGATTTTACTTTTTTCATTTCTTTTAATTTATTGTTCCCTTAAATCGCCCGCAAAAGGGGGATAAAACATCAGAATAGTTGTTAACTAACACAAAAAGATACAGCAAAGCAGTTGTCAGATTGTTACATTTTAAACAAAGCAGGGAGTGCATTTCGAAAATTGGTAGACCGGATGATACTGCAATATCATCCGGGAGCCGGACGCTGATGATAACTGCAGAGGAGAGCATTTAAAGATGTTTGTACCATAGGAATAGTGAGATCGAGTTAATGTAACTGGCAGCTTGACGATATATATATATATATATATATATATATATATATATATATATATAGTTTTTTTTTTCTTTTTTATTCTTACAGGTTTGTTTAAAAAAAGCCATGAAAGCTACACTTATGCGGTTTGTGCGAGTGAATTATACGCCCAGGGGGACATTATGTAAGTGGCTAACCTTTGCGATAAGTCGGCTAATTAATTCAAATTCTTTAATTATTTTTTTAATTACTGAAAATAGACATACATTTGGTTCCAATTAGAAACTTGCTGAGCGTTATCGAAAACCACTAAATCAGTAGTTTTCAGAAAGACTTTCAGCGCGTGAGAAGTGTAGGGGTGCGCTAAAGTTACCACTCGTGGAGCAGTTACAGGGCTAGCGGTTGCGGTAAGGCTCCCGCGCAATTTTTCCGTCTCTTATCTAGCCCCAGCCCTGTACCTGCTCCACGAGTGGTAACTTACGCGCACAACTGCGCTTCTCATGCGCTGAAAGTCTTCCTGAAAATTACTGATTTAGTGTTCTTCGATACCGCTCAGCAAGTTTTTAATTGCAACCATATGTCTATTTTCACTAATTAAAAAGTTAATTAAAGAATTTTAATTAATTAGCCGACTTATCGCAAAGATTAGCCGCCCCCATAATGTCCCCCTGGGCGTAAAACTCACTCGCAAAAATCGCATAAGTGTAGCTTTCATGGCTTCTTTTAAACAAATCTGTAAGAATAAAAAAAACAAAAAACACCCTGTTTATATTGAATGGTGAACGATGGGATCGGTGGTGTAGAGCAGACAAGCGATACACTTTGCGGCGATCTGCATGGAAAGGGAATGTTTTTTTAGTACGTTTATGATTGTGCGAGCATAGTTGGGGAGGATGAAAGGAGTGTCTCTGTTTACAAGGGCTTCTAACTTTTCCATGAGGTAGGACTGATGTGGATTCCAGATGTTTCCTAAAAATGAAAAAAAGTAGCAAATACTTTTAGTATATTCTATATGGCATGTTGCAAAGCGTTCGCAGCGTATACTCCTTCGCCTGCGACGCCGAGACCACGGAGTCGGCAGTTGCGCTTCTCGTTCCAAACAATAGAGAAGGGGTAGATGGCTACCGCCAATACCTCTGCGTGGCGGATACGTCTCCGCCCTGACATTTCAATGGCCGCGCGCCTCCATTCATCCTCTCGGGCTGTCTCTCTCTATTGCAGACGAACAGTGCGCGAGTTCTTCTGCGAGCACTTTGTTTTCGGCCCGTTGCAAAAGGAACTTGACAACATTCCCTCGTGAGAGAGAGAGAGAGCGAGGGAGGGCGAGGAACTCCGCCACGTGTTGCGTACGTAAAAAAAAAAAAAAAGAGTGTAAACAGTTTTTGGTTTTTGTCACAACGCTAACCCTGTTCCCTAATCGATGTCTTTTCTGGTACAGTAGGACCCCTCATATGTAAAGAGGGACGCTTTGCACACGGGCCAGATTACATCCGCCATTGCTGACCTTCTCTTGTCTTACCGAGATACCGTACCACTGAAGCGGGCTTTGACGAGACTCCACAAAGGCCAATGCTGGGGAGAAGGACACAGTCAGATCTAAAGTGGCAGTAACCTGTCCCGTTGTGGTAAGGATGGAGGCATGTGATCAAATAGAGTGAAAACAAAAACAAAAAACTAAAGGTCGGTTATGGCGGCGCCCATGCACACCTGCTTCAAAGTGTCTATACGCATACACCGAACATATATCGATATAGCGGCGAAACTCCTACACTTGTAATGCCTGAGAAAAAAAAAAAAAAAGAATATTTCTACTAAGCTTTGTGTGTACTAAAAATGTAATTTCAACTGGTTAACTAAAGAGCACGTTTTCCTGTACAGTCTCTCGTAGGTAAAGACGGGTACATCGAATCTATCTATCGATATAGCGAAGGAACTCCGCCATTGTGCACGTGAAAAAAATAAAGAGAGAAATGTTAATAACATTTGGTTGGTACACCCCTCTGAACTTTAACGACAATTCCAAACTGATCCCTAAACAACAATTTCTTTTTTTTTTCCTTTTTTTTTTGAGCAGCTGAACTTTTTAGTAAAAGCTGATGTGCGGAATGTATCGGTATATATGGACGCACGCTTGCACACGGTAAAACTAGTAAGGTGTCTCCTGTACCAATGTATTTGGAAAAGACACGGTCATTATCAATTTCTTTTTTCTAGACTCACTGACCACAATATGGAGATGTCCTACTGTATTAAAGAAACATACGTAGACTAATGTGTTTGTAAACGTAAGTTATTTAAAACTATGCAGGTCAATGTTCTTTTATATATCCGAAGATCGAAGGAATCGCCTGTTCCCGAGAAGTCTGTGTTAATAAAGTATCTGCTTTTATTCACAGTTCACTCAACGTTAACAACATCTTGATGAAAAATTTATATATTTGTTAGGTACATTCGCAGGAAAAATCAGAAATAATGTTCTGAAAAATCCACCAAAACAAGTGACGCAGCATCGCTTCACACCAACTTCCTCTCCAACTGACTACAATAAAAACATGGCGGCTGGTGTGCACGTCACACTCTATAGGAATTGTTCAATCCCCACCCCTGACTCGTTTCGATCCGAATGAGCATCTCACCGGCGTGTGGTCGTGAATCCCTGCTGCCTATAGCTGGTTCACGTGAATGACCCCAGGCTAGCAGTCGTACAGCACTATACTTCGTCTCACCCTAGCATGGACTAACCGCGAAGGCTGTGCTAGCGCGAGCGGCCAGCCTTGACTGCCTTGACTAGAGCACTTGCTGCACGAGCGCTCGTGCAGCCGCCGCGGCTTCACTCAAAGCGACTAGGTCGCTCTTTTAGCACGTGCGGCTAACAATAGTCCATACTAAGGTGAGACGAAGTATAGCTAAATTTCTCATCTATAGTGGGGATGCCAATGCCGCCATACTTTGGCAGACAAATGTCCTGGGCCGGCTTGCTAGAACCAGCGTCTCAGCTGAGACTGGGTGAAAGAAAGCAATGCCAAAGCCAGCGCACGAGCTGAGCGGGACTCAAGCTGCGTCTCAAGACGCTCGCGCGCCCCATCCTTTGCAGTGCTTTCTTTCACCCAGTCTCAGCTGAGACGCTGTTCTAGCAAGCCGGCCCTGATGCTCTAAACAACTAACGACTAATTTCTCTGCTTTTGTTTTCTTTGTAAGGGCGCATCACACCGCCCCATAACACTGTCAGGATATTCCGTAAGACCAGGTGACTATAAATCGCCCCACAATTTAATAAAACCATCCCGCAACCTGCGCAGACGTAAAAATAGGCTGTAAAAACGATGATACAGTTAATGTTTAAAGTTACTTTCCTTCGATAATGCGTATATTGTACAGAGGAAACGCCGTTAAATTATATTGTGGCCCTCATGTTTATAGGCGTACACACATACGATATTTAGTCGGTGTCGCCTTCCCCCAGGAAATAATTAATTCCGCTTGAAAGCGTTTCGTGACTTTATTCGATATTAAACCACGTAACAAATTTAACAATATCATCCTTTGGAACTAACCATTAAATTTTTTTTATATAAACTTACTAGACATCGGTATTACTGTGCGTTGTCTCACCTTCTATTTATTTCATATTTGCCGACAAATCTTCTAGTGTAAATTTCGTATTTATTCCGTACTTGCTGCGTACTCACTTTACATTTACATCGTATCTCTTTTAATATTCGATTGGAAGAAGGAACAGTAAATAAAGCATTTGTTAATGCATCCAGGTTGTATTTTCTTTTTGTACTCCACTAAGTGCAACGAAATCTAGCATGGTCGTAATTCGCTAAACTTCGATCGTATTATGAGAAGCTATTTATCTTTCTTCGTTATTGACATGCACCATATAAAATAGAAAAAGCAGGAAAAACAAAACTACAAAATAGTTTTTACTTTAGAACAATCAATGTCACCCGGAAGAAACTATTTATCCCAATTTCACTACCACGTCAAAAACAGTTGAGTTTCTAGGATCATTGCTCCACCTAAAAACAAAACAAAAAAAAAAACAAAAAAAACGCACGAATTGCGAACAAGAACTTATTCCCGATAGTAATCGACTTACTTTGTTGTGACCCGATCGCTTGCAATATTCACACCATGTAAGTGCGCGCGCGGTCAACGAAATGGAACATTTCCGGTACGACGACTGGCTCCAAGCAATGCTACCTAGGAGACGAGGCTCGCGCCTTTCCCCACCAAACGTCACCGCTAGTGGACCAAAGCAGTGCCGCCTATGCGGAGAGCAATTCGTCTGCTTCTTGCGCAGGGGTTGCGGTGACGTCAGAATAACGCTAAGTTCTGATTGGCTCTGATTGGAAGGATAGTGGGTAGACTTCAATGCCATATGTCTTGAGGTCTACCCACTATTTATTTCGATCAGCCAGTAAGAGCTTGACGTTCTAATATCATCATCGCAACCACTGTACCAGAAGCAGACGAACTTCTGCTCCGCATAGCTGGCGTCAGCGTCACCGCCAGCGCGCGTCTCGCAGGGTCCCATAACGAACGCGACGCTATAGCATATGCGGCGACGCCAAGACGGACGCGCGTCTGCCGCTTTGTGGCGACTTGCGTCGAGCTTCGGCGCATTGCCGCTTGGGGCTGGACGGTCGGGGATCCACAAACGATGACGTCATTCGCAGGCCTTCTCTTTCAGGTGGTGGTATTGCTTCGAAACACGCACAGCGGCCGGCCGTTCTTATCTCTCGCAGCCTGCTCACCCCGCGCGCTAGTACCCGAAGACACCAACAACACGAGAGGGTCCTCCGGCGATCGGGCCAATCAGGGCACATGACCCCGGGCACGTGACGTGCCCTCGTGACCCTCTGGGAGGAAGGGGGGGGGGGGGGGGGGGGGGGGGGAGCTGATTCGCCGATTGTTCAGCGGTCGTGTATGATTAGCCTCAAAGAAAAAAAAAAAGACGAGCATCGTATACTTGCTTGCGGTCTTGTATCACTACCGCGTGATGTTCCTTAGCGCCGATATGTCTCGGTCGGTGGGGCTGAGTCACCTCGTGCAGTCCCAAAGGGTACAATATTGCCGCTCTAATGGCGGTGTGCTCGGCTAACTAAAGCACCCTGGATTTCGTGAATTGAAGGTTACGTAAAAGGACCGACATCTTTTCCCCTTTCTGCTCTATGCTTTCGAAGACGTTCACGTTTTCTGGTGTGGAGAAGCTGTGCAGTGCCGGGGCATTAGAGCGTCGGGTTTGACCAACGGGTTTGACTTCGCACAGGGAGGGTAAAACCAAATGTAAAACTGACTTTCGGAAAGAGTCTATTGCCGCGTGCCCAAGTTTCCTCCTCGAACTCATTATTGTCATGCGGCGTTCGAAGCACGGATCTCGCGGTGACTCGCGTTCGAAACTGTCTACAGACTGTCTTTTGTATGATGCATAACCGGTGTGACACCGGCTTAGAGCTGCGGTCACACCGACAATACATCGTGCAGAAAACAGTCTGCCGACACTGCCTCGGACGTGTTTCTTTCTTGTCCAACAATCTCGTCGCATTTAGCGGGGAAACTGAATTGGTGTGTGCGTCTCGTGACACCAAGACCAGTTCGTTGCAACGTTACTAGATTACCTCAGTTGTGGAACTCCCGCGGAGGGGGAGTTCCACAACTTACCTTCAGTCACTTCTGTCCGCCTCCCGTCGTTTGAAGCATCATCTAGATGTTACGCGACGTCAATTTTTCTACGCTAAATTTAGCGGGGAAACTGAATTGGTCGGTGCGTCTCGTGACACCAAGACCAGTTCGTTGCAACGTTACTAGATTACCTCAGCTGTGGAACTACCGCGGAGGGGGAGTTCCACAACCTACCTTCATTCAGTCACTTCTGTCCGCCTACCGTCACTTGAAGCGCCATCTAGATTTTCGTTTCGAAACTGTGTGTGCCATGGAGCAGAGCTGGAACGCCTCTAGACGCTGTGCTTCAAGACGTACGTATTCCATGGACCAACACACTGCAGTTACCACAAGAGCCGTCTGGGGTGTCAAACTCGAACGACGGAAGGCGAGCCGTGGGCGCAGAAGGGGGGTGTACTGCTCGTGCAAGCAGCGTCTCTATGAGCAGTTCCGTAACTGAGCTAATCTACTAACGTTGGATCACTGGCTGAATCAGCGTCCCGTGACGTCAGGTCCTATGACATCAATTTTCCCGCTAAATTTAGCCGAGAAACCGAAATTGTGCGCGGGTCTCGTGATATCAATTTCGTCGCTAAATTTGGCGAGAAAACGGACGGACGAACAAACATTTTGGAATTGGGGGGGGGGGGGGGGGGGTAGTGCTTTAAAACTGTATGCAGACAATGTTCGAAGCATACATATGTGCGAATCTGTGTCGCCAGATAATTGTGCCGTCGTGCCTGCAGAGAACACTGTGTCTGTTGTATGGCGCATGTGCAGTGTGACATGCTACACGTCACGCGGCTCTACGGTTCCCGTTCGTGACGTCATGGCCAGGATTTGTCCCGCCGTGACGTCACGAGGTGTGATTCTGGCCTTATCATCAGTGGCCACGACAAAATCCATAGTGCGCGCGCAAAAAAAAAAAAAAGGACACCTTTTGTTTTAGTGGATCGGTATATATCGGTAAGACCAAAGAAGGTCAGCAATGGCGGCTGTAAGCTGCTCTCCGAGCCTGGCGCGAGTGATGCCAGCGGAAGTTCGACGCTCGTCCCGGAAGTCAGGCCTCTGCTGGGCTTCCTAGTGCATTCGGGCCATGTCTTGGTCCACGCGTTTTTGTACGGTTGAGTGAGTTTCAATCATCCCGTTTTGAATAAAATTCCGAGGATAAGGCATTTGGACGTGGGAGATATGCCCACTTGATCAACTAGAATCTCAAGGTTTCCACATCGAATGGCTTCCCAGGAGACTTTTCGGGTCTGCATGTTAACCAGGCTCTCATGAGATGACGAGAAAAAAACTACGCTCCTCCAACCAGCTAGCATACACTCGAAGGATTTGAAAAGCCTGTTAAGCGCTCACTTCCGGGAGAAGCCACTTACTTCCGGTGGCTTCATACCTGTTTGCTCAATGCGCCGTCCAGACCCCTCTAGCGGAGGTTCGCAGACAAGTCAGGCCCTCGTGATCGCCATGATCGATCATTTTCTCCTCTCCAGTCACTTCCGAACAGATCTGTACAGTACGCCTCGCAATTTAATTATTTTTGTGCGTCATTTGTCACCTGATTTATTGGTCCTTCTCTCGGAGCAATTGGTATTAATTTTTAGCCAATGAAGATTATGGTGGTCATTTCTTTCGGGGGTCGCCCGGATAGCTCATTCCGGCTTTTTATTGTCACCAAATTCGGTTACTGTCATGAAATTGTGCTATTGGGCAAGGGGATGGGGGAAGGAAGTAATTATGTTTTAGGACCCCAGACCTGCACTACAATAGAATTATTTCTTATAAAACTTTTATGTTTAATATTGTTACTGTTACACTACATTTCCCTAGTTAAACAAAAACAGTGGGTTACTTTCTATTGTAATGAAGTTAATTGTGGTCGTCACTTCTCTGTAATCACCCCCTGATCGCTTACTGCGTCATCACAAGGCCTGTTTATTGCGAACAAGTTCTGTTATTGTCAAGCGCCATGACTGTTTATTGTGAACCAAAACTGTTACTGTCAACCGTCATGACTGTTTACTGTTAATAATTCAGTTATTGTCAGGCATTATGACTGTCCATTGTGAACCAATTCATTTAATGTCAGACGTTATGACTATTTATTGTGAACCAATTCAGTTACTATCAAGCGATATGACTGTTCATGGTCAACCAGTCCAGTAAGTAACTTACTGTCCAAGCGTCGTGACTGTTTATTGTAAACCAATTCAGTTTTTATCAAGCGTTATCATGGTTTATTATGAATCAATTCGGTTAATGTCAGGCGTTGGCAATCGATTGTGAACCTATTCACTTAATATCAGACGTTGTGACTGTTTTCTTACAAACCATGTCCGTTACTGTCAAGCGTTACTACTGTTTATTGTGAAATGATTCAGTTATTGTAAGCCGATTCGATCATCGTCAAGCATTTCGCCTATCGTCAACAAATTCGGGGATTGTGAACTACCTTGTGACGAGGATAATCGTCCGGCTACTCACTTCCATTATATTTTATTCTCTATTTGCTATTCACGGTGTTGAATAACTTGAAAGTTATTATTTCGCTTCTTTAATTTTATTAATTTCTTTTTCTTCAAAGAAGCTGTATCCGATTCGATTTTGTATAGTTAAGTCGTCTCCTCTCGATATAGACCCCGTTAATATGAACATCCCGCTATACGGACAAATATTTCTGTGAATAACTGCGTAAATACTTTTCTTTTCTTTTTTTTTTTTATTATGGATGATATACGTCATGGACGACCTTTGAAGGGCATACGGATGTGTCCATATATTAAGGAGACATGACATTTTGCGGTAAATGTTTGCAGTATCCGGGATGTAGTTCATTAGAAGACTTTCTACGTTCCAATCAACGAAGTCAGGCCGTGAAAAATCTGATTAATAGAAAGGGAAAGGTCGGGTTTGGGGGGGGGGGGGAGGGCAAGGGGGGACAGGGAATACTTAGCATTTCTGAGTCATTCTCTTTTGTATAAGGCACCTCCGTATCTTTCTACGCATTCGTTTCTTGACCTAGAAACACAAAACTCCCACCCAAGCGGACGCACTCAAACAAAACGATAGTAAAAACGGCAAAAAACATGACTAAAACAAAACATACCTGACCGCGTCTTATTTTGGAAACGTGCTCGAGACTTTCCGTTTCAACTGCTCGCTCGCTTTGCTTTTCGTTTTTTTTTTTTTAATTGTTTTTTTTTTTATAATATTTTTTACCGTGTATTTTTTATGGTATTATTGTTTTTATCGTTCGAGCTTTTGTGCGCCGCTTGGACATAATCATGTGTGTATATGCGCGATGATAATGGCGTTGAGTGCTAGGCTGCGTAAAAAAACGCTCAGAAACAAAAAAAAAAAAACAAGAAATAACAAAAGAAAACGAGAGAAAATGAAAAAAGCAAAAAAAAAAAACAAACAACGAACAAAAAGTAAGAGTGGTGCGTGTGGTTCCCGGAATAACTTTTTCCTCATTTGTAATGAAGAAAAACAAAAAAAAAAGCCAAAAAGGGGGAATGCCGACTCGCTTATCGGATTCACTGCGGCTCGCGCATTTCACGGTAGCAGACGACAACGCCCATCCAGAATGCGCGCGTGGCCGTCCGCCACATTGGATCCGAGTGACGTCAGGGAAGTCGCACTGCTCGTACATCGTATACATCATCATCATCATCATCATCGTCGTCGTCGTCGTCGTCATCATCATCATCATCATCATCCATCATCATATATCATCGAATACGAAAGGACACCCCTCGAGCACGTTGGAAGCATATGTTTTTGCTTCCTACACACGTATGCGCTTCAGACGTGTCTCTTCAGACAGTTTCTGTGCGACCAGTGTGAGAGGACAGTCTGGATGGATGGATGGGATGGATGTTAACGGCTATACCCTTTGTAACGGGCGGTAGCTTGTGCCACCTAGCCTAAGTCTGAAAATACAAACTTTCAGTCATTTGACAAGCAAGAAACACTCGTCAGACAGTCCTTTGTACGATGTAATGGCGGTGGGACCGCGGCGAGACGCACGGTGTGGCGAGTCCCGATGACTTGTTTACTGTCATGTGTCAAATTAAGATACATATAGTTGCATGTTAAATTAGCTTTACGTTTCATTTTTTTTTTTTTTGTTATTAAGTCGTACATGTTTTAAGTGTCAAAGGCGTCGTTTGTTTCTTCGACTACCCGATCTCGTAAGAATTACTTCGGGAAGCGCATAAATAATGAGCAAAACTACTTTCTTTCCTTTTTTTATTTTTGAAGCGTTGGGTTGTTTACGTTACGTACAAGGGGCCAGCGCCGTGGCATTGATTAGACGCGAGTGATGACGTCAGTGCTTGGTCGGGGCTCGTGTCCAATCGGCGATAACGCGGATTCCGGCCGAATGATGACGTCACACTCGCGTCCAATCAGTGCCTCAGCGCTTGCCTCTTGTACATACGTGACGTAGCACTCTAGTGCTAGGCCTTGCTCTCTGGGAGGTGTCACCACGATTCCTTCTGAGTCATACTGATACCTCCCAAACGTTGTTCGATTTATGTTTTTAAAACATGAAATGCTTTTTAACGCTACCACGCACTACCAACGGGACGTACAGACCAGTTCAGTCTCTCCGTAAAATTTTGCGGAAAAATTGACGTCACGTGGCCTATACACCAATTAGGTTTCCCCGCTACATTTAGCGGGAAGATTGACGTCACGGGACACGACCTCACCTAGCCTACACACACACACGCACACACATGCACGCATATATATATATATATATATATATATATATATTAACCCCACGTGACCTATACCGTACAAGACTGTGCATAGTCGTCTATATAAATTTAAACGGTCGTTTCTTAAATTCTGGATTTCCTGCAGTACTTTTTTGTTCTTCGGCTTTGGATTTCACCCGAAGCCACCTGGCAGCGGATATGCGAAACTGAGAAACGGGGACGTCACGCCGGTTGAAAGACTTCGACGGAAACTGTGGCCTTCTTGCGGCGAGGGCGCGAAACGTAGATTTCGTGCCCTCGCCAATCAATTTGACGTCAGAAATTCTTGCGTGCTGAAATGCGGCTCCTAAAGTCTCGAACCAGCGACGAAAAAGCAAACAGCATGACCGCCTATGACTGGCTGGATTCACTCAAAGAAAATGGGTTGGACAAGTCAGTATTCAAGGACTTTTCTCGCTTCAACTTTTTTCCACGATTCCTGTAACCAGTTGCTCGTGCGAAAAGACATTTTCGAAGCTCGCACATGTAAAGACCAAGTTAAGATCCATGATGTCGCAGGAACGGCTTCGTTGGCAGATGCTGCCCTTTGTGGAGCAGGACCTAGCAACATCCATCAGTTTTGAGAATATCTTAAAGCATTTTACGACTAAAACGCGCAAACTTTTGTTATGAATGTGTTTTAATTTCGCAGGATATGCTATCGCATTAACCTACAATGTCACATAATTCTACTTTATCCTTAACTGGTTGACAGCCGGCGAAAGAGGGTGCTTTACAGCCGATTCTGTCCGAACAAAGGTTCGCCTCTCACACCAATGGTATTTTTGTACAGCTTAGCTCGAATAGTTCTTTTGTATAGTGTAGTTCATTTTACTGTGTGTTACTGTTTTCATTTGCACCAGCCCTGTTGTTGTGTTGTGTTGAATGTTTTTTAGAGTCTACCGTTTGTGAATTGAAATTGTGTATCGTCTGAGCCCTCTTGCGATTCGTTTTCTTTCTGTGTTTTGTGATGGCGCTTGTGCCCTACGAGTGCAAGCTGTGGTTTCCTTATCGTGTCGGTTTCCACTTTTGTTTGGCAATAAATCGTTTTTGTTTTTGGAAACGTTATCTGATCTTCTCATTTCTCCCACACTTCAAAGCGCATGTAAGTCCACTTTCACGCAGAGAACTCGCAAATCCAATTGCTGCGGTCTACGAGGATATGGATACGATGACACATAAAAAATAAAGTCTGAACAGTGGCATTATGAAGTTTGACGTTTTGTGGCATTACGTCATGTTCGGTGTCACAGCTCAGATTTGATTTTTAGGTTCAAACATATTTCGAGCCTTGTCATTCTCCGGGCTCCATTCGTAAACCGCAATAATTAGACTTCCAAGTAATCTGCGGGAAAGTAAACTCAAGGGTAGTTTTATGGTGACACTGAAGTAAACCTGGCAGTCACATTTCGCGGTTGAAATATGGTGTTCTAGTGTACTAGCTCCTACTAGGGTACACTAGAACACCTTACCCCTAAGGCATAAGGGTCTCGGTGAGACGGTGGGGGGGGGGGGGGGGGGGGGCGCTGCAGTGAAACTTGGCCCCCCCTATAGGAGGACCCTGTGCACGCCTATGGTCAGAATGGCTTAGTTTCCAACTAATACCCCTGTCAGACGGGCACGTTAAATGACATTTAAGCAAAATGATATTACAGCTCGGCCAATGAGCGTGAGCGATGAAGAAGCAGGATCACGTGAAGAACCAGGATCACTGAGCTGATTCGCCGAGCGGTGAATGACATTCGATCAAAATGACATTTACTTTCCCGTCTGACAGGGGTATAAGAGCATAAGTGCCGGTGGCAAAAATCAAATCTCACTTGCATACGAAAAGAGGGGAAGGTAGCGACTTGATCGTCACCGACACCCGAAGAAATGCAGAGCGTGGGAAGTCCCAGGCATCTCAATTATCGCTCCTCTCTGCCAATGAGATTGCGGCATTTGCCGATGAGAGCACCAAAGGACCAATCACAGAGCAGGATGCTTGAAAGCAACGAGCCACACCCTGAAATTTTGTCGCTGACTCTACTCGTTTCCTCCTAAAAAAAAAAAAAAAAAAAAATAAGTTTAGCGAATTCTTGATACGTTGCGCGAAGTATAGTTCTTTCAATATTTTGGTTGTCGTAGGAAGAAACGATGCAATGGGCGTTTGCTCTATGTGCGTCTTGACAAGGTAACGCACATCTGATCTAAAATGCACCTACTTATATCTTAATTCTCTACATAAAGAAGGAAATGAATAATACACCGCAAAACGCCGGACTACTTTTTTTGTTTATCGGCGGTTTTTGGTGTAAAAACGAATATGGAATAGCGCAGTAAGCATCGTAGCTAGGTAAATGAAAAATAGCTTTGTGATTTTCTTTTTCCTTGCGGTATAGCCCGAGAACGTTTGAAGCGTGATCGGAGGGAGGTCCCTCTTGAGTAATCAACTTGAGAAAAGTTACTTTAGTGACGCCCCAGCAATCGTATGAGAAAGACTGCTCGATCTATAAATGCGCGTAATTCGCCTATGTCCGTTGTTAAAATAAGGTGTATAATTTTAGTGTTGTGCAATCTTCGGTACGAAGTCGGACTAAAATGAACGTCATTGCTGACAACTGGAGCGTGATGTGGTCACACGGCGATTCGACAGGAAAACAGATCCGTTCCCCAGTCGTCGTTATTTTTTTATTCTTTTTCATCATTACACGCGCGTAAAAATATTTTTTCTACTTTTTTTTTTTGCGTTTACGTCGTCATTTGTGATTTCCGCTCTAAAACACCTGGCAAACTTAGGTTGTTCGTTTTTACTTTGTTTTTTCTTGCTTGTTAAAACTTATTTTGAAATAACACTGCTGCAGAAACAGCTTTTCTATATTTTTTCTTTTTTTGCGCATTTCTACGTGTGTATTTGTCTCTCTTTCTCTCGACTGCCCTTCCACTTGGCTGCAAAATTCTTGTTATGCATTCGTTGAAGCTGCGAGTTTCCTGCTAGTTACAGCTTTCGTCAGAACAAAAAGCCTGTCAAAAGCAAAAAAAAAAAAAAAAGAAATGTAATACGGAGAAAAGAGAAAAAAAAAAAAACGAGAGATGACTGTACTTTTTTGTTTCCATTTCATAACACAAAACCTCAAGAATGAAAGAAACATTCATTACTTTCTCTCTGTCTCTCTCTCACACTCTCATTTTTTTAACAATATTAATTATAATTGCGTAAGAACGATGAAAAAGGAAATTACGGCAGAGCCACAAGAAGGAAAGGAAAAAGAAGATAACGCACCCGCACACACACACACACACACACACGTACACACACACACAAACACACGTACACACACACACACACACACATAAACACACGTATTCGCACACGCACGCTCGCATTTATGCACACGCGCACGCACAAAAACACAGACGGACACAGATTCGCACAGGCACTCAGACACACACATGCAATCTCAAACGGACGCACATATATACACGTATGCACACGCGTACATACACATCACACACACACACACACACAAATGTACACTATCTGTAACAAAGTTTTGCGGAGCGAGAAGATAATAGGACATTCATTAATCTAATTACTGAGCCACTGAAAGTAACGAAAACAGAAAAAAAAATACTAGGAATAAAAAAAACAACAACAACAACAACAAGCGAATGTGTATGGTTGATAAGACAGCTAGAAAAAGAGAGAGAGAAAGAGAGAGAGAGAGTAATCTCGGCAGACCTAAATTACATGCTCTCCGCCGCATTATTGCGGCCCGCCATACGTAGTACTACATTACCCTCTCAGCTCCTATTGTACTCCTCTTTTTCGCGGTACTTATTAAGTGTATTGTATATTTATTTATTTATTTATTATTTATTTATTTTACTTTACAAGCTTACGCCATTCACGAATGCCTGCTAACGCAAAGTGGGCCGAGCTGATTTGCGAAACCACGGCAATTATGTGCATGATTCCACATTGTCGTTTGCGTCTGCTCTATTGGAGTGATCCAAACTCTCTGTGCTCCAGATTGGGTGGTGAATACATTTCTTAATTAAATGTCGTTTATTCATTCACTTGTTTATCTTCGGTGCCCCTGGGGCCTAGGGTATCGGAGAATGGTCTGATTAGAGTTAATAGATGCATAACTAAGTGCAGTTATTAGCAGTATTGCAGTTAGAAGTTCTATAATCAAACCGTGTCACACGCCCCGGTGGCTTCCTTAGGCTTGTCCGCTGTAATGAGAGATCTAGTCAGTGCAGGACGACTGCTAGTCTGGGTATGGTGCAGCCTGGGGTCTTTAACATGCATCACGCAGTAGTCATACCCGAATGCACGTCGGTGCGACGCTCATGGCGAGGCACGGCATTATAAGAAATGAATAAATACCAGGAAAATGATAAACCGTCCGAAAAACGCCCCCCAAATTAAAAAAAAAAAAACACCCCGAAGAAGAAAAAAATGTTGAATTCTATACTTCTAACTAGGGCGGGGCAATTTGATACATTAACTTCTCAATTAAGTAATCGCGAACATTTTTGCACCCGTTAATCGGTTAGCTTATGAGTTGGAATTTTGATGAGATACTAAAAATCCCCGCTTTACCATTCGTTGTGAATTTATCCACTTCAAAGGGCAGAACAGTTGTATTTCGCGGTAGGGTACTTTAGCATTCCCAAAGGTTGTCGTCCAGAGTAACTATAATGTTAAAAGAATAATGCAAAAAATAGTTCATTTGAAACCTCCTGCCCGTGCTTTTTTTTTTTTTGTTTTTCAGCGTTAAGTTTTGAACAGGGTTTTACATTGCGCCATTGATAACATAGCAGGAAATTCTAATTAAAAGTGCAGTTTAACGCCATTTTAAGATATTACACCTCAATGTCAATGTGAACTATTAATTTATTATCTACTCGATGAAAGGGTAGCGATTAGTCGGGTTACAATTTTTAATCGGCCCCCCAACCCTGCTCATAGTCTGTCAACTGGGATGTAACTTCGCTCTAGTTTGTTTCAACCTTTACTGTATAATATTCACCGTAGCCTAAAGCCGGGGCCACACTTCTCATACATCGTACAAAAGGACAGTCTGCAAAACACGAGTCTCCGCCATATCCGTGGTTTGAATGCCGCGTGCCAATCTTTACCCTTGAACTCATCGCCATGCAGCATTCGAACCACGGATCTCGCGGTGACTCGCGTTTGGATCTCTATGCTGCAGACAGTATTTTGTATATGCCTGGGGAAACGTTCACAGGGCCTGTCGCCCGATCAGCGCTGACTCAGACGGCACATTTATCTACCAATAATCTGAGCGACGCTGACGTCTTTATCTGCGCGGGGGACAGCGTCCACTATCGCACTGCTGGGGGAGGACGTCCGGTCCTCAGTGTTCCAGATACTCGGGTATACTTATCCTTCGGCGGTGCTTCCGATTCGGAAGGAACCGACGGTGGCTGCACCGTAGTCCTCGAGCCTCGATGGCGGCTTGCGTTTGACTCAGTTCGACCATATCTGTCTTGGCTTCTTGTCCATGCTCGATTAGGCTTCTTGACGGCCGTCTCCTTTCGGCGCGCTATCGCCGCTCTAAATTTCCGTCTTTTCTGTGTGTCTTTTCTTCTTTCTAAGGCCGCAGTTTATTCTATTGCTCGTACACCAAACAAAGAGACACGGAGGTTCTCCGTGGACATTTATGAAAGAAATATCTGCGGACGCGCCTAGGGCCTTTTTCCAAGCATGTTTGTTACATAAATGTGCACGCGTCGAACATGGTTTGCAAGCAGTTTTCGCACGACCGATGTGAAAAGACCGTCATACACGGAAGAAGCACGCCTCAGGTAGTACATACATAGGAAGTTTTAAAACAATATATATATACAATACGCGAGAGAGATTTAGATTTGTGTTTCTCCGCCGCGACGCAAAACGCCCCAGCATCTAGCGCTTGCAGTACGCCACCGAGATACAGTAACCGTTTTTATTTCACGTACAAAATGCTGTGACTTGATGGAAAAAAAAAAAGAAGAGACTTTTGGTTTAGACTAGTACCATTTTAATATGCTCAAATGTGAGATTACGAGCGGAGTGGTCGACCGGTCGTGTCCGCTTGCGCCGCTTCGGCAAGAGGGGTCGGCAAGAGAGACTGACGTTCGCACACCGTACACCTTCGCCGAGAGATGTTCGCGCGTCGCAAGCAGCAAGTTGCCGGCGATCCTTGCCCACTTTACTGGGTCTTCTAAACCGTTTGTTACATGCACCTCTTGTAGGTGTGCAACCTGTGTTGAAAATGGCAGTCGCGAGGATGCCGCCGACGTCGCGCTCACGGAGCCGCCAAAGCGGCCGCAAACGCCGTCCTAAAAACCGCCGTTCTTTTTTTTTTTTTTTTCTGTGCGCGTTTTGGTTTTAGTTAACTTCTTATCACGAATTCTCATTAGAGGAGTGCAAAGACACTTTGCGTACGCAAACTATCTCCGAAAAATAGCGTACGCTAAAATAGCACTCGCAAAGCGCAAACAGCAGTTTGCGTTCGCGCCATTCTACAACTCCCCAGTGTCTGCAAACTGTCTTTTGTATGACTTTTTTAACGTCATCACTGCAAAACAGCAGCACCCCTAGCGGTTCAAGTGCACTCTGGGAGCAGGAGACTTGTCATCGGGTAGTTTCGGTTTCGGATTCGCCGGGTTATGCATCTGTCGTCACCGCCATTGTTCACGTCGTCGTGAATCGCTTCACACAACTCGCGATGCGGCAAGTACACCTTCTTTTTTTTTTTTTTTTCTCGTTGTTACATATTAAACATACCTAATAACGAAACAATTACGGTTTTGCTGGCACGGCGAGCGAGCAAAAACGCCGCAACGGCAAAGTTAAGCGAACGCAGAACGTACGTCGAACGCCGTGCCAGCTCACTGCGTACATTTGTTTGCAACCTCGAGAACAGCCACTGAGACTAGTTACTCCAGTTTTATAACACGTAAGGCCTGCGGACTAGAGACCCATTGCGCCAACTCGCTCGATCAAGCGCGGGACATAGACTGGCTACGCGTGCCACATGACCGTCATCGTTCGGCTGATCCTCGTGTCCAATCAACGCGTCGAAGAACGCTCGGCGTCGGGTTCGGGCTCAATAGGCAAAATAGCCCATTGAGCCTAGCGTTAGCTAAAACACCAAGCTCTGTGGAAAACAAGCTGGACAAAGCACTCCTTAATATAAACCAACACACTGTTTACAAACAAGCCCGCTTTGCCCACAACAGGTGTGGGCACTGCGCATGCGCAGAAGCCGAATTTGGGAGGAATGAAGCGTTAGCCCATGCGCAGTACCGACAGCAGCGCCACCGCGGTCGTATGACGTCAGCAAGTTGAGTTGGTCTATAGGCCAACACGCTGTTTACAGACAAGTCCCACTTCCAGGTAATCGATTACAATTACAATTACTCTCGGTGAAAAAGGCATTCAGTTAGATTACTTGATTACTTGAGACAAAAAGTAATTGATTGCTACTTAAAACGAAGTAATCCGTTACTTTTCCGGTTACTTCAGACAGTCAAAACGACTGAGTTTTCTGCCGGTTTGAAAATGGCTCTCTCGAACTGTCCATTATTGAACTGGAATCGCCTAACTATAAACTATTTATCTTCTTAATCCACCAATGTTGATAAATACTGTAAAAACCTTAATGTTCGCGTGTCCCACCTAATTTTCGCGAACTTCGCGAATTGTAAACTTCGCGAACTTTAGTGGGCGCGGATATTTATATTTTCTGTGAAGGCAAATTCCAGCCTTTAGAAATCGCGAAATTTCATGGTCGCGAATATGAGCCCGCTGCACCAATGAGCGAAAAATCAGGGCCGCGGCAAAATAAAGGGTTTTACAGTATATAGTTCCTTACCGAAAAAAAAAAAAAAACTGGATTCTGGAACTGGAAATCTATCTGGATGGATTTCAGGTCTTCAGAAAGTATTCCTTTGTCTGCAATCTGGATTTCAGGTTTCCAGAAACAATTGCACTTAGATTTACAGTTCCATGATCCGGATAGTGAAAAATCATACTGGGTTTTTCGGTAGGATGCATATCCCCTTGTCAAAAAGTTTGGTTCGAGGATTTCTTTTTTTTTTTTTGTAGGAAAGTTGTGAGTACAAGGGTCGCCATTAGAACGGGGAGAGGGAATTATTGACAGTTACCAAGTAACACTTCCAAAATAATCAGATTACTATTATGCATTTTTTTAGTAAATGTAATCGAATGGTTACAAAATAAAAAAAAAATGATTACAAGTCATTTTATTACTTGTAATAAGTATCGTACAAGTTTGGTTTCCACCGGAGGTGTGGGCAATGCGCATGCGCAGGAACCAGAAGCGTCTGCGCTCAGCAGCGTCACGTCAGGGCCGCGCGAGGGTCTATAATAAATGGACCATTCCAACAGCGCCATCTTATGCCTACTGCAGGCACGTAGCCAGCATTTTGTTTCGGGGGGGGGGGGGCCGCCCATGACAAAATGCTGTATGAGAAGGAGGGGGAGAGGAGGTCCCAGCAAAAAGAAAGATTTCGGGGGGGGGGGGGGGGCCGGGCCCCATAGGCCTCCCCCCTGGATACGTGCCTGGCCTACTGCATTCCCTAAGGTGCGTCTGACCACATGCTCTGGAACGCGTTCTGGGCTTGCGCAGTAGAGATCTCTCTCCTCTGCGGAACATGAGACGGCGCGCGCGCACGACCACCGACCAGTGAGTGACTCCGCATTTTTTTGCCTGGCCGCTAAGCGCGAAAAAATGATTTCGATCTCATTCTCGCCTTTTGGAGACGTGCGCGAATCAAAAGCGCGTCGCCGCGGCCGACCTTTCGTGATTAGCCAAACATGATTCCTTGAGTGTAACGGATTTTCCGTTTATTAATGGAGGAGATAAGAAGATAGACAAACTGCCAACTTTGACGGCGTTGGATTGTAAGTAGGACGCGATGACTCCGAGCTTCGACCGTGTTTTTTTCCGCACGCACCATAGAAATTGTCGCTGGCGATTCACGGCCTTGATTATGATGTCACAGGTAGAAACCGTATACGAGGGATCCAGCCACCGAAAACATCTCGTCGCCAAAAAGAGCTCGTAATTCTGGGTTTAGATTACGGCGTTTTCTAATCAGCTCGCGTGCACACCTTCGTTCTGAACCGAGAGCGCTTCTCCTATTCGATTTTGCAATCGAAGGAGACAAATGGCGGTATACATCGTTTGTTGGCAACCTTCTTCGTGGAAATTTGCCACGATAGAGATAGGCGGTGTAGATGAAGTCACAAAACTGGACGTCCGCACACCCTCCCCTTTTTCTTCCCCCTCTGCGCAACAAGCGTTTAGTGGTGCGATCGGGAAGGCGGCGGCGATAAGGGCGCCGGAAAAGGAAGGTTGTTTTTGTTTGTTCGAGCGCCCGAGGGCCGCGGGTTCGAGTGGAGGAGTCTCTGCTGCCTGCCTGCCTGCCTGCCTGCCTGCTCGCAGTGTTGTTGACGGTGGTTTTCGGGGGCGTATACAATCACGGTGCCAGTCTTGATATTATTGCGTTCGGATAAAAACGCCTGCTCCGGGCGCAATCTCGCCGCCGCGTGCGGTTGTTCGTCCGGGAGAATGGGACTCGTCCGGACAACAACGACACCCGAGTGCCGAGCAAAGAGAACCCATGATAACTGTTGTGTTGTCTGTCATCTTCACAACGCAAAGAATGGTTATGCGCCAGACTTGTACACGTTACTGAAAGAAAGTAAACAATTACAATTACAATTACAGCCTCAAAAATTAATCGAAAAATTACTCTAAAGTAATCGATTACTTCCCACGTTACTTTTTATTCAAATTTTTTTGTTCGCACTCAGTTGTTCCGAAGGAAAAAAGAAAGCCTTGACTGTTTTTGCTTAGAGCTGAGTTAGTGACGCAAACACCTCCCTCTTGAGAAAAAAAAAAATAAAAATAAAATAAAAAGAGCGCTGTTTAAAACATCACTCACAAGAGGCTGGCTAAGGTCATTTTTCATACCCGGACGTAGTCTCCGGTGTACCAAAAAATAAATGTACCCAGGAAACGAAGCATAGTGGAGTGGCCTACTAATCCTCGAAGTACCGTGCTTATGAGTTTCGAAAAAAAAAAAAAAAAAGACCGTTCCGAGAGTTGAGTTACTCCAGCACATCTAACCCTCCCCCCCCCCCCCCCCCCCACAAAAAAAAATAAAAAAAGGAATTGAGAAAAGTTGTAATGGGTAATTTTTGTAATCGATTACACAATGAGTAATTCAATTACAAGGATCGTTACTCCTTAAAAGCTTAAAGGAAGTAATTGAAGCGTCACAAAAGTACACTAAAATGAATCAATTACAAGTAATTCATTACTTGTAACACGATACGTACAAGTCTATTATGCGCTCGGAGGCACTGTTTGCGCGAGCAAATCATCGCCGGTTAACTCTATTTTAACGCGTAGGTGGCGTGGGCTATTACAGGATTGGTCGATAGGGTCATGACGTCACAGCTACATGACCTCGCGCGGGACTTTCAAACAACCCACAACGCTCACGTGAAACGTGGCGTAACGCGTGGAACAAAAGTGAATAAAAAACACGACATGCAATGCGAATTAAAGATGACCGAATGTCTCAAATGATTTCTCTTCATAAAGTAATTCATTTCCTTTATAGAAATTTTAGGCGGGACTCGAACGGTAGCGTGCCAGACACGCTACCGACAAGGCCCCACAAGGCACTGTTCATTTTCTTTATTGTAGGCCACGCAAGCCACGCTTGCACGGCTTGGGATCGAGCGGGGGTTTATGTGTTTGTATGTTTCGTTATTGCGTTCCACTCTTAAAGGCGAAGCTTAAGTGTCTTCCTGCTTTTGTCTCTGTATTAACGGTCTGTCATCATAACGACTACGTATAGTGGGGGAAAGTGCCCAGTCACTGGCATTCGAACCTAAGTGATATATTTTGATGCCCGGCAGTATTATTTCCAATTAAAATGCTAAAAAGCGCCGAGGGCATGTTCGCGCTAACAGTATTGCAGTGTATGTATTTTTCCAAACATATCCTCTTTTTATTGTTTTTTTTTTTATTGTTATTTTTGCGGAGACAGCCATTGCGGTGATACGATTACTTCACATGACGGCATGATCTCGCGTGACACTGTGAAGTTACGTGATTTTATTACGTAACGTCACAGTGACCGCGGCGTCCCATGACGTCATGATTAGTGTGAAGTACGATTGCGTGTTTAGTCCGCATACACCAGGGCGATCGCGTCGCCGCAGCTTATTTGCACGACACAGCAAGAAACCGAAACTTTCGTTAAAATTGCCAAATTCTCCATAGCACCATCTATTTTCTTCTTCTTCTTCTTTAAAATTTTGCGCGCACGTTTTTTTTTTGTTTTTTTTTTTAGAGAAAGCAAACGATTGTGGTTATTAATTATTGTTTCAGTATTGTATCACGAACCGATCATTCTTGTCCGTCCACAAGAAAAAAAAACAACAGCTGTCTGGGAGTTTCAAGACATTTTTTTTTTTTAATTTACTTCGGCAATATATCTCTCTTTACAAACAAGCTATTTTGTTTTATTTATTTTTTTTTTTTTTTAGCCGGTGTGCTGTGAAATTTATCGATCAATTAGTCGATAGACGACTACTTCCGTAACCAACGAATCGCTCGAAATGCACTCTTCAGTGCGATTGACGTGGACATCATCATCATCATCATCTTCTTCTTCGTCGCTGTCAAAACAGAACGCCAGGAAGACTGTAATCAGTGGCGAGACTTGCTCCTCCTCAGCGGACGGCATATGTTTTTCAAAGCGCACAACTGCATCCTCCTTAATTACTTTTTATTTATTTATTTTTCCTCAAGAACCTCTTTTTTTTTATTACTTTATAGTTGTGAGGAATTATCACAGAAGTATGGGAAATTTTGACACGGTGTCAATCCTGCCGGTAAAACATTGTTTCGTATCTTACACTTTTCAATTCCTTGGAAAGTACCTAGCACCTGGTAACACGGACGTGAGTGAAAAAGATGCATTAATTTTTATAGCCCCAATACTTCTGCAATCAGATCAAGATATTCGAAGGCGTTTTCGGCCAAGAGACCCAACGAGTCAAGCGGCCCTATATTGAACCTTTTGTCTCGTTTAATGTTTTATCGTTTAAAAGAAAAAGAAAAAAGAAGAAGAAAAAAAAAAAACGAGGGAAGGGATTACATTTAAAACACTCTTCCTGGTTAGCTGAGGCTATATACGATTCTCACCACTTGTGTTCCATATGTATAACGTTCATATAATTTCGCAATATTTTTTTTAAGTTATATCAGCCGCTACGTTATACCTATTAACCGATTGACTGTTTAATTAAAAGTCAACAACTAATCAGTTAAGAAGTCTTAGTTGGGGCAAAGCCCCAGTTGTTTACAATCAGTGAATAACAAACATGTGAGTACCGCTATAGTCCGTCACCACTCAAGAAGGTAGGGCGAGGGAAAGGAATGCCGGAGAGGAGGAAGCAGACGGAACACTGGAGAGAGAAGAGGTTTCTCCCTCTCCTCTCCAGCGTTCCGTCTGCTTCCTCCTCCCCGGCCTTGCTTTTCCTCGCCCTACCTTCTCGAGGTGTAACTTACTTTAGTTCTTTGTCAATCTGGTGGAACGGGGCCCTTGGACTTGTAGCTGAATTATAAGTAGGTATAACGAGGTATATGCTTTCAATTTTGCACCTATTGCATTACCTGTCTCCAATTGAGTAAGTCGCGCGAATTGTTTTTTGTATTAGTTGCCGAGAGAGTGGGATTACTGCTAATGGTTGTCATTAATAAAATAGCGCAAACTGAAGGCCGACAAAGAGGCCCGCATACGACAGGACTAGCGCTATTTTATTAATGTCAAGTAGGAACCACCTAGCCCAATCAAAAGTCCTGTCACTGATGCTTTCTTTTAAAGGCCGTCGGATTATGTTTTTCGTCTGTATTAATCGTTTCTTTTTACTATTTTTTTTTTGTTATTAGACGGGGATACCAAAGAGGTCTCCTAGTTTGTACATTAAATATGAAAAATAAAAACACAGTGGAGATTGGGTGTTTCTTCTTTGCTCCCCTATTCCTCGTTGAAAACACCGTGGCAAATTAAAAATTCACCATGCTCAAAAATTGTAGTCCATTCGGTTCGGTTCGGTTTGGTTTGGTTCGGTTTGATTAAATTTGAGTTTGTTAGATTTGATTAGGTTTGATTTGGTTTGGTTTGGCGTAGATCGGATTCGATTCTCTGACTTTACGTATTTGGAACGGTCACGGTAACACCGCGACATCCTAATCCCTCTCAATCTCGATGAACCCTACCGTGTGCGGCCCATCCTGCCGGATCTAGCGTGAAAACTGTACAATCTAACCCCCCCCCCCCCCCCCCCCCCCCATCCCCCGATAAAAACGGGGTGTGCTTCCCTTCTCGACACTGATGGATAGCCCCCGCTGATGGCAGTGGGTGGGAACGGGAAGGAAGAGGGAAGAGGCATATGGGCCACCGAGAGAGAGAGAGAGAGAGAGAAGGGAGAGTGCTGGGAAAGGGAACACTGAGCGGTGTTCTGCCTTTGTTCGCCCAGCACCACCACTTGCGAACGCATGTGTCGAACACGTGTAAACATTTAAGGCGTCATTTCTTTTTTTCTTATTTTTTTATTTATTTGCGTGCGTATGTGTGGGTGTGCTCTACTGTGTTTCTTGATTCGGGTTGCTGCTGCGCTGTCTGCTTCGTATTATAAATATCCGTAAAAAGCAGACGCGCTGTGAAGGGATAGCAGCTCGTCAACCCTGGGTCCCGACGTGAGACATTTGAGAGAGTGCTAGCATCTGGAATCGCTTGGCACCTCCGCCGCACACACACACACACTCCAACACCCCGAGTGCGTGGACTCAAAAACGCTTTTTGAAAGAAACGGCTGCCGGTGAAGGAAAAGTGTTGTCGCAGCCCAAATGTTGTAAGGGCGCCTCTGACGGATTTAGCCCCCTACCTCTCATTGTTGATGTAGGACGGCTTGATGTAGGTCAACTGTTATATCAGGCGTATGCCTTTTGCGGAGACAAGAGGTCGTTCTACGAATCTGTGTGCGTGCGTGCGTGCGTGTGTACGTGTGTTTTTGCTTGTGTGTGTGTGTGTTGTGCGTGTGTGCTTCTGTGTATGTGTGTGCGCGCGCGTGTGTGTGCATGAAAGGTAAGGAAGGGAAAGAGGGGGGGGGGGGGGTGCGTGCATTACTCGGGTTGATATAAAATGTGCGAAGGCAAAATACTAGAAAAGCCTGCCTGTCTCCGAAAGTCAGGCGTACATTTCCTAATAATAACAAATTAGCCCCGTCGCGTTTTTTCTCCTCCTCGGGACCCCATCACTTATACACCTTTTCCACAGGCGCGCAGCCATCTTGAATATCGTCACTTCTGGTATGCGGTAAAACATCTTTTTGATCTCTCGCCGCAGCTGGAAGGTGTTTACGAAAAATGTGTGATTGTCACACATTCTTGATTTGACTCACCTATATTGTTTTGCATATTCCAGGTTCAAACGTTCTATTATTTTTTCGCCCCGCATACCAGATATGGAACCCACGTGACTGAAAACGACAGGAAGCAGAAAAGGTCTATACCTGCGCGACAGTTTTTTTTTTTTTTTTTTTTTTTTTCCTGCGTTTGCCTACGTGGCTGGTGTTTACGTCGAGGTATACGGGAGTACGACTCCGACGACGGCGTGACGAGGTCCTGTCATTCTTGAATCAGTATTTAGTACTCCGTGACTTTGTAATGGAGACGGTGTTGTATTTTTAGCCGATCGGCAAGCACAGGTCTCAGCTGCGCTTTCAATATGGCACTGGGTGGACTTCGAGTAATCATTAAACGCTGGGAATCTGTATGGAATGTTCGTGGACCTATCTTGTGCTCTGGTAGGAGCAAACTTGGCAAAAATTGCCGTAATTTTTAAGTAGGAAGTTAGATTAATAGATGATTAAAAAAAACTAAGAACATTATTGAATTTACTGAGAGACAATAGTAATACAATCGCAGGAACATTACTTCAGACAACCAGGGCCGGCTTGCTAGAACCAGCGTCTCAGCTGAGACTGGGCGAAAAAAAGCACTACCAAAGCCAGCGCACGAGCTGAGCGGGACTCAAGCTGCGTCTCAAGACGCTCGCGCGCCCCAGCCTTTGCAGTGCTTTCTTTCACCCAGTCTCAGCTGAGACGCTGTTCTAGCAAGCCGGCCCAGATTTCTTTGCAAGGCGAATATTTTGCTATTTTCGTGCATACGAATGCATACGAAATGTCCCTCTTTCCTTGTCGTAAATTAATAACGAACACGCTCAACCATCTACATGCTCACACACTGCGTCTTTGTAAAAGAAAAAAAAAAAAAAAAGAAATTGACAGCGGTGGTGTTTTTGAAACGATGAGGTCGCAATTTCGGCGTCGGAAATGTTTTCTCACTGCGAAGTACAAAGTACGTTTCGGCCGTGTTAAATATTTATTTCATTATCGTTTGGTATGGCGCGATTTTTTTTCTCTGTAAACGTGTTTACGAGGCGCCCAGACTGCATCATAACGACGACGATGATAACACCTGTTTAAGCACGTTTTCTCCGAAATTTACTTCAGTGCGGAAACGGCTTATTAGCCTCGACGAAAACTTTTAAGCTAAGCGTTGACTGCTTTTCTTCTCGGAGGTCTCCTTTGAAACTTCCGACTTCCTTTACAACTTTATCATTGGGCCACGCGCTGCCCGCAGCCGCCTTCGTTGTGGAGGTTAAAAATTGACCGCATCTCCACGTGGTGAATGATGTTGATTGGGGCGAAGCTCTGGTGGTGCTTGTCTGCGTAGACGCTGAGCCGCAGCATGCCGAGCCTTTCGTTCGTTTTCATCCATGTCAGAAAGAGAATGTGTGGTATGGAACGTGGTTATATACGCATTTGAGCATTTGACCGCAGTGCCCTCCCGTCTATAAACGTTGAGCCAATGCATGCAAAGTTTAGCGCGATTATATACGCATTTGACCGCAGCGCCCTCTCCTTTATAGACGTTGAGCGGCTACATGCAACCTTTCATACATGACATCCCCAGCTCTTGAGCTACTACCACATCTCAGAGCCCCCTACTCGTCCCGCAGTCGTGGCCGAGTGGTTAAGGCGATAGACTAGAACTCCATTGGGGTCTCCCCGCACAGGTTCGAATCCTGTTGACTCCGCAAACATTTTTTTATCAATTTTTTTCATGTTTTTTTTTTTCTTACACGAGCACGTGAGCTCACGAGCACGAGCACCGGACGGATGGACGAACGGACATGGCTAGCCCCTAAGGAGCTTCGCCTCTAAAACCTCGAAGAAAATGACAAAAAACAACAACAACAGCAGTAGCAGCAACAACATAACTGCGTGGACCACAACAGCTGTTTCAAGTCGTTGCGCCTGTGGTATACGACTTTTGGGATTATATAACTTTCGAGACACGCATTGCCTCGCCCGGATCCACAGCTCCTAGAATCCGTGTCACTTCAAGTCCGTCCGGAAGCCGTAGGCTACGATCCGACGAAGCCAATTAAACAGCGCCAAAAGTGCATCGTCACTGCAGGGAGGCACGTGATTGGTCACGAGCGCTGCGTAAGTGTTCGGCTGCGACTCGGGTCCAGTCAGCAGGCACGTGATTTGTCACGAGCTCTGCGTAGGCGTTCGGCTCCGACTCGGGTCCAACCAGCGAGTAGACGAGCGCCGAGCCGAACACTGACGCAGCATTCGTGCCCAATCACGTGCCGCGCCGCGCTGGCCTCCGCTAGATGACGTAATGAATCCGGTAAGTCGTCTGTTAGAACTTGGCGGGGGGTGAACGCTTGCGCCGTGTCTGCTTCTTGCACAAGGGTTGCGGTGACGTCAGTACACCGAGCTCTGACTGGCTCTGATTGGAAGGATAGTGGTATAGACCTCAGCGCTAGCTGCCTTCCAATCAGAGCCACTCAGAGCAGACGAACTTGCTCTCTGCGTATGGCCTTGCTATCTGGAAGGTGTTGCTCGGATGTGGTAGTTTGACTCCCTCGGCGGGTCAATCGCAAATTCCGTGGATCGTTTTTTTTTTTTTTTTTTTTTATGCTTTTGCCCAATTTTTTGTGATCTGCGTATAGGTTTGTGAATGAAGTTATGTTTACGCAGCACCATGTAACTAATCTTGGTTATCTACCACCTAGCGCGTGTTGAAAAAAGCAAAAAAAAAAACACGAGATAACAGAGAAAGTGAGAGAAAGAGTGAAAAAATAAGAGTCGGAGAGAGTGAGCGAGGGAGTCAAAGAGGATAAAGTTAGAGAGAAAGAGTGAAAGAGCGAGGAAGAAAAAAGTGGAGCTGAAAGAGAGAACAAGTTGGGAATGGTGTTAGAGAAAGAGAAAATTAAAAAAGGGGAGAGTGTTGCCAGATGGGATAGACTTGGAGTGAAGGAGAAAGAAACAGGGTATAGCAAGATTTATCAATGCTGAATGCTGGGCTAGTTCGTATTGGTCTTGGGTTGCCAAAGGCATGGTAGCGCTTTTTAGACGAGGACAAAAGAAAGAAAGACAAGACAGACACGAGCGCTCGTGTCTGTCTTGTCTTTCTTTCTTTTGTCCTCGTCTAGAAAGCGCTACCATGCCTTTGGCAACCCAAGATATGGACCCTTTCTTCAAGGGCGCCGCCATCTTGAATTGTCGTCACTTCCAGTATGGGCGAAAACATTGTTTTGCCGTCGCCACGCCAATAGAATGCATTTAGGAGAAAGCGTAACCGTCACCCATTCTCGTTTTCTCTCCCCTCTATTTTTTTACTATTTGCAGGTTGAAACGTTTTAATATTTTTTCGTCGCCCATACCGGATATGCCTACTTGGCGGTCGGGGGCGAGAGTAAGCGGAAAAGTCTATAGAAAGATTGTGTGGAAGAAAGAGAGAAAATAGAAAGAAAAGAGTCTGAAAGAGAGATTTTGTGTCCTCTTGTCCGTTATTTTATTTCCTCTTGTCTAAGGGTTTAGATTATGAGAGAAAAATAGTTGGATAACGAACAGGACTTTAAAGATACAAGGGAGAGAGAAAATAGAGCTACGGAGAGAGAGAGATGGCAAAAAAGAGACAAAATAGAGAACTATTGCGTGAGAGAAAGAGCATAGAGTTAGAAGGAGAAGGAGGGTGAAAGACAGTAGAGGGGGAAAGTAAACAAGAAAGTGAAAGCGCCAGCAGTATCTCGTCTCCAACGTACATCCGTTTCCCACAATGCCCCATGACACCCTAAGATGAAGCTGCTCAGCGTCTTGTAGATACCTTGGTGACGTCATTGCTGAGTGCTAATACCAGTGCATTTTAATAGGGCACTCGGTAAGAGTTCAACGTTTAACCGCATATTTACAACTCGCAAATGATCCGAACAGCCGGGCTGACGAATCAGTCTTTGTGTTCTGACGTACAGCATCGCGCTTTCGACACGCTCAGCTGAAGCCAAAGGATAATTCACGGAAGCCCTATAGGAAATCTATTACGGCACGGTTTTCGCAACGGGTCTAATAATGCACAAGCGATCCCATCACACGAGCCGATATAGAAGAACCGCGGAGCAGCTATTAAATGACCCGCCTGTCCGGACAAATGATTCATTTGTAGCAAGCAGAGCACCTGGTATACCATTTCCATGAATGAGTCGCCACGTGCACGACCCTGGCGGCTCAATCGACAGTTTCGATGTTGGAGATTACGCGAAGATAATTTTTGTAGTCCTGATTATTTTTTCCCCTTTTCTCAAGAAACATTTTCGTTGAGGACATGAGTATGAAACGCAACACTAAAACTTATAAGACAAAAAAAAAAAAAGTAATCACCGCGGACGGTGAACGCGAACGAGCTGCCGTCTACAAAAAAGCCCGCGACTGTACAGACTACGTGTGCGAATTGCGCACACAGAGTGCGCAGTTCGCATGTTCGCACTGCGCATATATGCGCCGTATCGACAGCGGCGCCACCGCAGCAACGAGACGTCAGAGCTCATGTTTGTGACGTCATGTGGCGACGGTGGCGCCGGCTGCCGGAAAGGGCCTGCGCAATGCGTCGTGGCAAAAGTGAGTGAGGCGGAGTGGCAAATCCCAGGCGCTTACATCTGGAGTCCCCGAGTGAAAGATGGCGAAAAGAGCGCAACAGAATACGAGAGAAAGATACCAATGTTGCCATCCGAAGGACAATAGTCGCAATATGGTAAGCGCGAGCACTGAAAGCTCTAAAGTAAAGTGTACAGTGAAAACATAACGCCCTAATGTTAGTGTCTAACTATATATAATGCTTAAAAACAAGTAATGCACCCATTACACTGCATTATAACTTCCCTTCTGATAGCTTTTTGCATACGCGACAAGCCCTCGAAATCTCGGAAATGTGGAGGTTACGCAGTTTCGTTTTCCCGAGGCGCGTCCATTCGCAGATGACCCTAACGACCGTAGCGCGAAACTGCTTGTCTGCTTTAGTTTTGCGTTGACGCAATGCCCTGTTCGCTGTGCAAAAAGAAAGCTTCGAAAGGAACGCGAATATCCGTCCACCGGTCGCAGCGGAGGAAGCCTCGACGAACTTTTGACACCAAACAATGTTGCCACGGTTCGTATGAGGACCGTCAAATCTAGCGAATAAATTGGCCCGTTCACACACTTGCGTTTGACTGCAACCGACTGAGACAAGGACGTTTCCTTCTGCCTTAAAATAGTGATTTACTTCAGGTGTTCACGGAGTTTAAATCCTTTTTGAGCGATTACATCGCTAAATATGTATAAGTTAAAAGTGAAGAAAAACGCAAAAAAACTGGAGGCAGTTTAGGTTTTTTTTTTCAAGTTTACTTTGTTCACCAGTCATATCATCATGATCATCGCTGCCATCATCATCATCATCATCATTGTCATAAGGGCCTCGGAATGAAGCTTATCCCAGGGCCCCGATATATTTTAATCCTGCTCTGGCCGGTATGCGTGAGAAAATGGCGGACTTTTTTTTTTTTTTTTTTTTGTCTAGAGTTAGCATATGCACTTGTGTTCACCGAAACTGCCTTCCTTCCGTCGGGTTGTCCAAACTTCGAAAGGAAACAAATAAATAAACAAGAAGCTTCGATGTCAGCGTATATATATCCCAACGGCCGGTCGTCGACACAGGTATCTAAAAAGCAACCACCACATGTGCACTCATCTGTGACAATGATTGATACGGGCGGCGTTTCATACATATAAGCTTCATACATTCACCGTGAATTGTCACGTAAAATGAAGACATGCGACGTTTCTTTCTTATTTATTTTCTTTCTTCGCTGCGATCGCATCGCGCCACGCCTTTATCGCGATCGGAAGGCGCGTGTTTGCTGTCAAAGTTCGCACCGAGATACCCCGTTTATTGTTTCGTCCGTACGATTCGTTCGACGCACGACACGGCACGTCGCCCGTAAGTAAGCTGATTAATGGGTTTATAATCGACTCGTTCCATCGCCAAACAAGGTTGGAAAAACATAGCTCACAATTGCGTACACATTGCCTTGGCGGTCGCTGCGGTGTCAGTGGATTCTTCAAACCGAGGCGATTTAGCAACGTGGAAGCTACCCAACCGCCGATCCGTCCAGAATCGCTGAATCCGTAAGCGGTCCCGATCTCAAATACATTAAATAAATACCGATATATAGCTGGCCAAATTGTTTACTATACGTGTATGATAATTCATAGAAGCCCGCGGTTACTGCTTGTGTTTGGTACGTAATATGCAAACGACTGCTTGTCGTGGTCACTAGCGAGAAGCCAGTATATAATGCTCCGCCTCGAGCGCGCGGGCTTTCTGACTTTGATGACACTTCGTCGCACGCGCAGCCAAAAGCACGGTAGAAGGCAACGAAGGTCCGAAAGCACTGTGGAAGGCATCGTACAAAAGACTGGAGACGCTGTATGAGGCGCATTTCTTTCTTGCTTGTATACAGCAATCCTGTCAAAATGGGCATAAGAAAAAAAAAAAAAAACACGGTTTGCGCACTGAACACCGTGACTTACTTCGTATGATGTATAAGCAAATAAAATGTAAAATAGTTTTCTTTTATTTGGTTTTCTTTTTTTTTTTGTGGTGTGACTTAACCAACTTATAAAACCCAAAATCCAGTCACGCGTGGCCTTTCTCGTTCTTAAAAACGCGACCGAACTCCGCAACACGCGCCCCCTTTTGTCTGACTCGGTATCTTCGGAAATTTGGCGTATCGCGGTGTTTGGTCAAGTTTTTTTTCTTCTTTTTTTTTATCGAAAAAGGACTCGCGTGATTGTAATTTTTGGTTTCATAGAATGCTTAGGGTGCGTAGATTGAGCTCGCACTGTAGACCTTTCCAATGTTTACAAAGTCACAGTCCAGCGCGTGAGTGCTCGTCGCTTCGGAAAGCGAGCAAAGCACGCGCAATACTCACGAACATTCAAGATGGCACCGGCCACACGCTCTTTTTTTGAAAGGTCTAATAAGGCCGATATCAGAGTCCACCTTAGTGCCCCCAGTCGGGCTCAGACTGCTCGTGTGCATCATACACAAAAAGACCGTCTACAAACTCGAGTCACCGCAATATCCGTGGTTCGAGTGCCGCGTGCCCCAAATGGATGGATGGATGGATATTGGCTGTTCCCTTTATATCGGGCGGTAGCTTGCGCCACCTAGCCTTAAATCAGTTACCCGAAATTAGAAAAAAAGTTTCCTCCTTGAACTCATTGTTGCCATGAGGCATTCGAAGCACGGATCTCGCGGTGACTCGCGTTCGAATCTGTATGCAGACCGCAATATCCGTGGTTCGAGTGCCGCGTGCCCCAAGTGGATTGATGGATGGATATTGGCTGTTCCCTTTATATCGGGCGGTAGCTTGCGCCACCTAGCCATAAATCAGTTACCCGAAATTAGAAAAAAAAATTTCCTCTTTGAACTCATTGTTGCCATGAGGCATTCGAAGCACGGATCTCGCGGTGACTAGCGTTCGAATCTGTATGCAGACGGTCTTTTTTGTATGATGTACTTATAAGCGGCGTGACCGCGGCTAAAGGCGTCATAGTTTCAAGATTGATACCGGCGTGATGAGCGATCTACACTAACATACCCCTGATACGGATCTATAGTATTTAATGAAACGGCATTCAGTCAGTATCCGTTACGTTTAATGTCGCAGATCAATAGTTAATAGCCAATTTATTATATTCTTTTTTTCATTCAGAGCACAAGAGGCAAAAATGTGCTACATATATTTTTTGTGCATATTTTTTGTTATAACGGTAAGCTATTATTGCCGTGAAGACCTTGACTGTTTTGTTTTCATCTATTTCGGGTAACGGACATACGTCAGAAAAAGAGGAGAATTCACGCCTACCGCCCAATTCAAATAAAATAAAATAAAGGAAATAAAAGGATTGTTTGGGAAAGGGGGGGGACAGAGCTATGAAACATATATCAGGAAAGATATAAACATCCGAAAAGTACCCTTTGTTACTTACTCTTTTCTCGTGATATTTCTTTGCTTCGAAGCAGAAGGGGCGGATCAGTTGAGACCGTGTCGACTCAGCCGTCGGGGCCAGCAAGAAACGCTTCAAAACGCGGAAATGCCGCCACCAAGCAGCGAAGCCATAAAGCGGGAAAGCAAAGTATATAGTCACAAAAAAAAAAAATCAAACTCTGAGATCGGTTCCTCTCCCTACCACACAACCAAGCCTCCCCCTCCTCTTCCTCAATGGTCGTCAAGTCTCTTTTGCCCACCCCCCTTTCCCCCTCCGAAAACTCTCCACACAAGCGAAAAAGGCTCAGCTAGAAATCCAGCAAACATACAGCGAGCAAGTGCATGGCCAAAACCGAAGCAAATACAAGTCTCAAAATATGCCACTGCCGCACACCCCCTGCTCAAAATGCTCCCCTAGCCCCCGTCGTGAAGGTGCCCCCCCCCCCCCCCTCCCTTGCCCCATCCACCCCAGCCCCCCTAGCGACAAGAGCCCGTCTAGCGGAGAGATCAGTGCAAAAGTGGCTGGCATTGGCAACGCAGGAAAGGTGGAGGGGGGGCGGGGGGGGGGGGGGGGGGGCATCACTGAAGCAGATCGCGGTCGGTGCTGGTAGGCCTAGCGACCCGTGGACTGGGCGGGAAAGCTAGGCCTAACTGCGGCACCGGTTAGGCTTAGCGACGAGCGAGCCACTGGCTGGGCCTGGTTGCTTCGGCTAGGCCTCGTTCGTGAGGTCTGGCTGGGAGTACGGCGAAGCGACCGTTGTAATAGGAGGGAAGATGAGAGAGAAGAACGGGAGGGGTGGGGGCAAAAAAGAAAAAAAAAATGGAGGGGGGACACCTGCAATCGTTACCAAGGATCTCTGGCTTTGCCTCTTCGCATGGTGCGTGCACCGGGAATGGGAATTGGTAGGGGGGGGGGGGGGGGAAGTGGGGAGGGGGACTAGAGGGACCTTTTGGTTGATGCGAGGTGGATTGGAGGGGGGATTTGGAGGGGGACTGCAGCAAGGTGGAGTAATGGGGCTGTGTGGATGCGATGTAGGGTAAGGTGGGGGAAGGGGGGGGGGGGGGGGGAGGCTGTATCGAGAAAAAAAATGAATAAAAGGGGCATGGGGCAGACAGGAATTATGTTGCCCCTACTTTTTTGTGGATGTGTTTAGTTTCATGTCCTTTCTGGTTGTGTTTCTGCTTTTAATTTTATTTTTGAGGAAGAGGGGTTGCTTTTATTTTGATGTGCAGGTATATGAGGTTGCCACACAGTTGGCGGAAGACGTAAGCTCAAGATGCGCGGTTGTTGCGATTTCTTTTTTCGCTTGCGGCTTTTTTCTTTTTGTTTTGTCTTGTGGCGTGTATATTCGGTTCTTTGTATAACCGGCCTTGATTACCATTTGTGTATGTATACGGTGTCTGGGTTAATGTATGCACATGTTTTGTGTTTTGTCGTTGGAAGTTTGCGTTTGGACAGTTTTTACTTTGTTGACCCGTATTTCTTTACCCTTACTTCTTTATTTTTCATTGTAGGTCTTGTCTTGGGGTTTTGCATTAATTTTTCACTATAACCTGTCCGATTTCTTTTTTTGCTTCTTCTTGGAATTCGTTTCTTTGCTGGTTAAAAAACATTACTCTTATCCTTATCTCGCGCACGTATGTCTGTGAATATTTTTTTTTTTTTACTCTCTCGATGCATTGCAACGACTTTTTATGTTGTGATGGTGAGGCTTTTTGTTTGCAAACACATTACTGCAGCAAAAGAAACATTAGAAAAAAAAAAAACATCGCTCATATAATCGAAAAAAGACCGCTCATGCAAAAGAGAGAAAAAAGCTTTTGCGCCTAGTTTTTACACTGCGCGGTGACGTTTTACAAGACCGTTGGAATTACCAGGAGAATAAAGCTATGCTTGCTCTCCTTTGAAAGGTGTATATGCGTAATAAAATAACAAAGAACAGATCTTCGATGCACAGATAAACATTTCCTAATTCACCGCAAAAAGTAAGAGATCAGTAAATTGGTAACGCTAAGAGAAGCAAAACATTTTTTCTCGCAACGTGTATTTTTTTTTGTTTTTTGTTTTACGGGAACGTATATAATACGATCAGGAAAGAAGGGCGAAAGTGGGGAGAGTCGAAACACGAAATCCACGCTTTCGTCTTGTTTGCTCGGGCAGCAGCAGGTGGCGGCTCGGTCTTTCAGTCCCGGAAATTTCGCGGAATTGGGAGTCAACGAGCTCGGCTACTCTGCGACGAAAAAAAAAAAAATAAATAAACCTTTATATATGCAGTTGCATTTCATTCATTTGCCTTGTATGCACCTAGCTGCCGTAAAACACAACCCACGGCATGCCTTTTTACCCTCTTCCCTCATTCAATGCACATATGTGCGGTGTGTGCGCGTTTCATTTTCTTATCTTTTTGTTTTCTTTTTTTTTTTTTTCAGATTAAAGAAGAACGCACCGAATAGACACGACCACGTACCAGCCACGGCGTCGAATCGCTAAGCAGACCCACCAGGAAAGGCAGTGCACACAGAGTGACATGCGACGTTTCCAGCGCAGCCGCGCGTGTACATGCTGCGCCACGTCGAGACAGATAAAAAAAAAAATTGTGACAACATTACTAGGCAACCGTCTTGCATACACGAAACGTTCTAGCTTCACAAACGTTTAACGATACTGTCAGTTTCTAGACGCCGGACGCTTACGTGTGTGTACACCTGAAAGTTGTTCCTAGAATGAAGCGATACTGCCGCTAATCGGACCACACCTGGCGATCTTCCGGAGCCTTCCATATACTCTCGAGCTCCTCTTCCTCAATGAGCACAGGTGGTCGATCTCCTCCTCGCCTACCTCACTCCTCTTCGCCTATTCCTCTAATCAGGTGACCTCCCCGTTAACCAATCAGCGTCGATAACCTCACTCCTCCTCTCCCACCCGTCAACCAATCAGTGTCGAGCTTCGCGGCCACGCTTTTATCTGGGCTTCACGAAACGCCGAACGTTTCACGTTAAATCTGCGGAGTGGAGAGGGAGTTGCGAGAGTGTGCGTGATGTGCATACCCTCGCAGCCTCCCTTCTTTAGTACTACGTTTTTTTTTTTTTTTTTTTTTCCCCGGTTCGAGCTAGTTTAGCATTTGTCCAAGGCCACGCTCTCCGGCGTTCGCGCCCATACTGTTCACGAGAATACACGCTAGTGAAATAAAGTAACTAAAGATCTCTATTCGTTTGTTACTCATTCAAAAAGTAACTGAGTACGTTACTCGTTACTGCGATTCAAGAGGAACGCGTTATACATCAGTTGAGTATATAGAAATCATGCTTATTAATTAAGGTGTTTTCTTTTGTTAGAACTTTCCAGAGTTGCGTCGGCATTGTTTTTCTAGCTTTCTTTGTGGGTGTCGGCGTTTTGGAGGGAGCATTTGCGTGGGCAGAGCGGCCGAGAGGTGGGAGCGGTTCCCCCGCGGTCGTTAAGAAACGTCTCGGGTTTCGGGAGTCTGCTTGGACAGACCCCTGGGACGGCCCGTTCTTGGAGCTGCCTGTGGCTGTTAACCGAGTGTGCCTGTATATAGAGGGTTTCGCCGTTTAGTGTGAAATTTCCGTTTTTTGCCCGATGCAATAATTTAGCGGTTGGCGCCAGCCAGACTGGGAAAAATGCAGGGGTTGACTCTGGAAGGAATTTGGGTTTGGCGGTTGGAGCGCCAGGCTGACAGCTCGCCGACCATTGGAGAACAGTGTACCACGTGTGAATGGTGGAATTTGAAGAGATTGGTCGGTTCCTGAGGGGAAAAGAGGCCCCTACGGGCCTACAAAAGGAGTGCCGAGAGGATTTTGAGAAGATTTAGATTTGGATTTGGGATTCGATTGAGAGAAATTGGGGACGGGAGTAGAGACTTTAGACGAGGCAGGATGGTCTCCCAAGTCACTTGGGACTTTTAACTAGAGGGTAAATAAATGCACATAGTTCTCTACAAGCAGTGAGTTGACCCGTCACTCAGCGACGTTCGTGCCACCACGCTCCAGACCATCGGAGCGGAACCTCCCTCCCACACCACTGGGAGGACCAACAACTATAACTATATCAGTTTGAAAGTAATGCGCGTTATTTTCTCGTTACTCTGAATGTGTCGATCTCATAAAGCTGTAGCCGTTTCCAGTATCTGTCGTCGTTTATAAATCCGTGCTTTTCTAACGCGTTCGTTTAGGAATAACTGAGGCTATAATGCCATGTGCACATTTTAATGGTCTATTGAGCGTGTTCTCGTCGTGCTAATTGCATGGGCGAGCTGAGGTGAGAAGGAGGTTGGCTACTTGCTGTGCACGTTTCCCTACAAGAAGCAGTACTGTCGAGACCGGTTATAACGAAGTCGGTTATAACGAAATAGCGGCTATATCGAAGCGACCACGATTTCAAATTCCCTTTTGACTCCGTTATAACCGAAGTCGGTTATAACGAAATAGCGGATACATCGAAGTTATCTCCGTTTCCCGTTGACTTCGTTATAACCCGTCTCGACGTAACTATAAATACCGGTGCTCGTTATCTCATCAAAAAGTAACGAAAATAAGTTACTCGTTCCTGCTCTGAAAAAAGTACCTAGGTCGTTATTGATCGTTACCGAGAAAAAGTGACTCGGTACAAGCAATGCGTTACGTTCAAGTCTAGTGTGTGATGTATCCGTTATACGAGTTGCGTGACGTCGCCGCCGCGACGAGAGCCTCGGTGTCGGACTATTTGCGCATCGCGGAGGATCGGTGTCTGGCGGTAGTGAGGCTGTGGGAGGAACTTGAATAGGATATAGAAAATGGTGTGGCCTGCTGCCGAGAAACCGAGCTGCAAAAAAAAAAAAAACTGAAGGAAGTCGTCTGCTAAGAAGGAAGGCTGCAAGTTTGCGTGTCGTCTCCTACGAAAGAAGCGACGAATTCGGGCTCTCTGTCTTGAATAAAGAACCGCTGAAAATTGCTGTATTTTTCTCAGCAAAATAATAATAAAACATTGTGCATATTAGATGTTTATAACGAGGATCGTATAATAATTATAAATTGGCGTGAATCTGCTATTCTATTATTATCACGCCTGTATCGTTTACTAACGTGTTTTACTAATATGGTCAGGGATTTTCCCGTGTTATACAAGGCATAGCAACAACCAACAAGTATATTTTTGCTGGGCTAAACAAAATCACATTTCCTTCTCAATTTTTTTTTTTTTACGATTAGTAGGAGGTGTTAGTGCAAAAGGCACTGGTCAATTGTAGTTCACATATATGGTTCTAAATAAAAAATAAAAAAAAAAAACTTTCTAACTGAAAGCAGCAAACACAAACTAAATGATCACGGAAAAATAAAGGCATACCGACATTTTACACAGTACTGAAGATGTATAAAAGCATAAATGCAACAGAAATACTTTAGTCTGCAAGCCACACTCAATAACAGCAGAAGAAAAGAGATGGCGACCTCCAAAAATAAAAATTGCTGCCTATCTTCTTTTTTTTTCCTACCTTTTTCTTTTTTGTAAGACTCCAATCCAACGTTGCGTTTGCGAATTAGAGCATTGAGTTATATTCTCGATATTAAAAAGTCGCCTGCTGATATTAAAACAAAAGGCTTCTAATTACTAAGGCAAGCGCGTGAACGAATAAAAACGAAATCAAAGTACGCAGTCCAGCAGAAACAAAAACAAGAAGAAGAAAAAAAGAAAAAAAAAACACCAAACGCACATGCATCTACAAATTGGTGTCGTCTGCTAGCGCAGGTGTTGCTTTGGGTCGATTGTTTTCTAGGTTAACACTTCCGGTGCCTGAATAACCGGAAACGCGTTTGCATACGATCCTCTTCCGGTTACACGTACAAATACGCGTTAGTGGCGATCTTACTTTCGCGGATGCTCGCTTGGCGTACAAAAAAAGAAAAAAAAAAGGAAATGTTAGGTTCGAATACTCTCGAATGCGGAGACTGCGCGCCTCTAATCCGACGGCATGCATCTTCTTGGTCCGTTGCGATTCGGTACGTTGTAAGCTGACTAGGGAGGTCTTTGCATTCGTTATATTCGGTTTGTACCTTGAAACGAGACAACAAGACAAAAAGATAAGCAACAGGATACCACACTTGACGATGCGTCGACATCGCTGTATATCCTGCAAAGGAAATGTCGGCTTCGGCCGTTACTGTTGTTTGTGTTTGAGAGTGGATTTGAACAGACAAACGTATAGCAGGTGGCTACCGCGATGCAAGAAGCATGCATGAATGAGGTGGGGATTAGTTCGAACAAAACCAACGGTTGCTGTCACGCGAACGTCGCGAACCTTGGTAACGACGCGGCTCGTCGCAGATGCAGGAGATGTTACAAGGTGTCAGCGGAATAAAAGTTCGCACTCAACATCAGGACGCAGTAGACTGCAGAATAGCGTAGAATGTTGTATTTCTCTCAAATATGCATTTCACTGCTCGAAATAACATACAAAAATTCCACGACCTAACTCAATTTCAATAAATTAAAAAAAAAAAAAAACGTTCATTTTTTGTTTTTTATATTACGTTGGATTGGGAGCATACGAAAACTGGCCAAACGGGCTCGCATCATGGGAATCATCCAATGAGCTTTCGAGTTGTTGCTTGAATATTACGTGATTGTGATACAATTGATGGTAAGCATGCTATAATCGAACATAAGTAAAAAAAGAATCCGCTCATTGAACATCATCGCGAATCAGCCACGGCACCGAATTAGTTTGCGCACTAACCAGAAAAAACAGTAGCCGTGACGGGTTACGTGGCGTCAGCGTGACGTGCCCCTCGGTAGGGGACTATTTGTGGGTTGCGGAGAAACACTGGCTGACGGTAATGAGGTTATGTGTAAAAGAATCTTCTGGTTTTTTTTGGGTTTTTTTTTTTTTATTGATTGCCGGACTTGCCGTCACAGGGGTGCAGTAATGCAGGCTCCTGCGAGGAAACCACAATTTCTTCATGCTTTTTTATTTACTTCAGTAATATGCGAAGTGCAGGTCAGGTTAGAGGTGAGTGTGACGTCGAGGTACTTGTATTCACTGACTTTTCTTCAAAGGCACATTGTTGATGACGTGGAGGAAAGGAAGTGTTGTTTTCTTGTTGGTAACCGTCATTTCGATCCATGGCAATGGAAGAATTCTCCTTTGTAAACTGCGTTTCGTTCCTTTTTTTTTTTTTTCTCTTTCATGCTCACTTGTGTTATACCCCGGATATGTGCATGTTCTGTTAGGTGTAACACATGGCTGCACGGTTGTGTAAAAGCAGGTGGTTGTTTGTGTGTCCCTCCGCAGGCCTCGACTGCGTGTTATTTCAGTGTACGCGTAGTGACGCGCGTAGGTTTTCGAATTTTTACGAGTTAAATAAAAAAAATGACCCAATGACGTCTACGATATCTACTGGAAAAGAGGAAAAAACAGGTAAAAAATAAAACTGCCTCGCCATGTGTAACATTTCATTCTACTCAAACTTTAGCGACAAAAACGTACAAAACAAAGCTTACAAGTTGCTTTCAGAGATGTTCGAGTAAATAAAAAAAGGAATAAAGCTTTAAATTGGGCATGCGCAAGGAGGACCTCAGGACGAATCAAAGAAAACTTAACAACTCCTGTTAACAGGCTTCTTTTTTTTTTTTTAATTATGCTACGCTCTTATCAGTCCTCGCTTCTTTTCCCTACCCCTGCGTCTTCTTCATTTGTTTGTTCGCTCTTCGTTGCTACATGGAGGCCACAAAAAGATGTCTATACCCCGTGCAAAAAATTAGAGCAAATTGTTAGGCAGTTGTCTTGCATACGTTCAGGCAGTTGTGTTGCATCAAAAACGTTTAGCGACATTTCGAGTTTCCACACGTTCGATGCCTACGTTCACGGCGCTCTTCATCGGAAAGTTTCACGCCTACCTTGTGTACGCTTGATATATATATTTTTTTTTTTTTCGAATGAAGCGATACTACTCGCTAATCAGGCCGATAAACCTGGCGATCTTCCAGAGTCCTCCCTACTCGCGAGCTCCTGTCCCTCTGTTCACGTGTCCTCCCCGTTCGCAAATCATCGTCGAGCACCTCACCCCTCCTCTCTCACCCGTCAAACAACCAGCGTGAGGCCTCGCGGCCACGCTTTTATCTGGACTTCACGAAATTCCGAACACCTGTAGCCAAAGAACGTTTCACGTTAAAAACGTCTGCTAGTTTACTTTCCCGTAGAACACGGAGACAGCCAATGACGGCGGACAAATATTAACGGGATCCCAGCGGACGATGAAGCTCAGAATACTACCACGTTGTCGCCGGCAGCGATCCTGGCGGTGTCACGGCAGCGATAGTATAGGTGGCATGCCTGTTTCTGCAGCAGGTCGCTCTCCAGTTTTGACAGACCACGAAAGCTTGGGCAGCCGGGAGTTGGGACGCCGCGACGACAGCGACACCACTCGCAATCCGCTCGTATACTTTTTTTTTTTTTTTTTTTTGCCGGTACTTTTACGCTTAACCGCCAGGATCGCCACATCCGACAGCTTGACAGGCCGGCTTCCTTGACGCCATTTTTGTTGCCGATTCGGGATCATTTTTGACGTAAGGACGGAAGTCGTGTGGAGTTACAAATTAATGTTTTGTTTGTTGTTGTTTTTTTCTTTTGTTTGTGTGTGTGTGTGTGTGTGTGTGTGTGTGTGTGTGGGGGGGGGGGGGGGAGGGAGACGTGGGAACTTCGTTGTTCGGGGACTAATTACCGGAGAAAAGGCTTACGTGCTGACTCTACCAAGGAGGCCAGAAAGCAAGCAAAGCGCCAGCGTCGAACGGTGATCGATCAGTGACGAAGTGGCGGGGGGGAGTTTGGAAGCAGTCGCTTCCCCGCGACGTCACGCAGAAAGATGACGCTGCCGTGGGGAAAGACACCAGGAGGCCAAGACGACGAGAACTGTTGGGAGTAACGAAGAGGTTATAAAATGATTGTTGTATGCGGCGACCGTACGCGCGACAGCGGTGCAAACCAGACGCCGAAGTTTGAAAACGATCCGTTATCTTGTTTAAAATTTCATAACTGAGTTTCTGAAACTTTCCATGAGAAAATGGCGTCCGTTCATCGGAAGTTGACGCCATTCATCCGTGTGTATACAGTGCGCTTCGTCGGCCACCATTTTCCCGTGCCAAATTTCTGAAAGTGGCTTATAACTTCTGAACAAGATAACAGTTTGTTTATTTATTTATTTATTTACTTTTATTCTCGGGGTAAGATGAATTACGGAAGGGAGGGGTGAGAAAGCATACAGGATAACAGTGGAAAACACGGAACCGTTAAAAACAACGGGGATTACATGCTTCGCAGCACTTGAACAAAAAAAGGACACAATCAACAATTAACGTGAGTGATGTAAGTAAATGATTTTATTCATTGGAAACTCTAGAAAAAAAGGATGCAAAAAAATGTATATATATATATATATATATATATACTTTCAGAACTAACAAAAGTTTTCATCACAACGCCGTCTCTCAAATATCAGCTGATAACCCCAACATCACTTTGTTTTTGCACGTAGGGCTGGGTAGCCTCCACAAAGTAAGCGTCCCATTTTGCCATTGTAACAAAACACATATATATATATATATATATTGTTTTGTTACAATGGCAAAATGGGACGCTTACTTTGTGGCGGCTATCCAGCTGTACGTGCAAAAACAAAGTGATGTTGGGGTTATCAGCTGATATTTGAGAGACGGCGTTGTGATGGAAACTTTTGTTAGTTCTGAAAGTTTGGCACCTGGTCCGTACCGTTAGCGCTACATTTTGGAGGAAACGGCGTCTGGAGACGTGTTTTTTTTTTTGTTTTATATATATATATATATATATATATATATAAAAATGCGGACATTTTTTATACAACGAACACAAACCCGACTTTTGTCCTTTAGCGTACCTGAATCAATGACGTCATGCGCAGACGTGATGCGCTTTTGGACGAGCGCCGCGCATCGTGCTCGGGTCGACGGCGCAACCGCGACGGCTGCAGAGCAGCTGCGTACCCCCAACGCAAACGGCGCTCGTCTCTCGGACAAGTGTTCGCGAACAACCGTGTCTTTTTTTTTTCTTTTTTTTTTTTTTTTCTTTTGCGGCAGCCGATGCGAATTCAACACGTGGTCGCTCTCCGACGAGTCTCTCTACCTCTGAGTAGGAAATATCTGTGACTGCGTATGTATTTTTTTTTTTTTCGTTTTGCGCAGGCGTGCACGCGCCACTCTGACTGATTGCTAGTGTTGAGCAAACTTTTATATATGTACTTGCGTGTGAATATGATGACGGATATGTACCTGTGCACATGCAGTACCCATAGCTGCCACGTTCTCCGGCCGTGTACTCATTCCTTGAACACTGAAAATAGCCACTTACCCTACTACGTTTCATCATGATATACGTAGCGTCTGGCAAAAAGTGTAAACCGTGTTGTTGTTGTTTTTGCCGCAAGGTTTAACGTTCAGACAGTAAAGTTTCAGCGGCGACACCCGACTCCCTCTGGGGCTGCCCAACTTCACGCTGACCTAAACTATACACGCAACCCAATTACTTTTACTCACTTGCATTTTAGGCTCCCGGAACGTCACATTTATGTGTAGTACCCCCCCCCCCCCCCCCTTTTTTTTTTTTCTCTGGCGAGCGCCGACCTATACTGCGCCGTGACGAACAGTACCGGTGCGATACGACTGCTAGCCTTTCACTGCGAACTTGGCCTGTGTTGTGTTCGTCCCCTCCTGTGTTCCTGAGTCTCGGGTTTTTATTACCATGAACTTTGCCTTATCGTAAAGCCTCGCGAGGCAACATGTTCGTAGAAACCCCTGAGCAGGCATCTTCTTAACACTGCCGGCGGCCGGGGCACCCTGCAGGGGCTCGAAGGCCGTCCACGTTCACGCTACTAACTCGTCATACAAAAGACAAGACTGCAGACAAATGTCTGAGGCGTGTTTGTTCTTTGTCTGTCATGTGTGAACACTGTTTGCAAGCGCGTTCCAAGCATACGTATCTGTGAAGCAAATTGTTGCTTGGAACATGCTTATTGAGACGTATACGTCCGCAGAAAATTCTGTCATCAGTAATGTTCCACACCAGGTCCAAGAATTCCCTTTTTCGTCGGTACCAAAAATTCCCTATTTTAGGTACTTTTTCCCTGCAAAATTTTGTTATATATCCCTGCATATTTTCCTACATTATTATTATTATTATTTTACATTTGTTGTCGTGGCAGCTGATTTCTGTGGTCATGTCGACCACATTGCGCGCATTTTACAAAAAAAAAAAAAGTGTGAAATCGCACGTTTTAGAGAGAAGAAAATGTTACTGGTCAGTTTATATTTTTATTCAACTAAATTATATATAACATTTTAGAGGCGGCCATTTCGCTGCGTCTAGGAGTCGTTCAGACACCTGTCCTTCCTACAGCAGCGACTTTCTCACTTTCTCTTCTTAAAACTTTTGCACCACGAGACAATCTTTTTTAAATATTAGTTCTCTCGAAAAAATTTTTTTTCCCGTATTCCCTTGTTAATCCTTAAAATTCCCCGCAATCGTGTTAAAATTCCTATTTTCCTTTTCACCGATATATTCAGACCGAAAATTTCACGAAAAAGGGAAACTTCCCTAGAAAAGAGAAAATTCCCTGCGTGGAACATCACTGCAGCATGTGCGAGCATTGCCACTGCAGCTCAAAGGATTTAGCAGCGCGAACTTTTGTGCCCCATTCGTAACCATACTTTCAATGCCACACTTGCACGGTATTCGTTACAAGCAACGCGAACTTTTGTGCCCTATTCATTAATCAAACTAGTTGTTATCGATCACTTTTTGGAGTAATTTCGTAATCGTTTCAAATGATTTGCTATGAAGTAATCACACGAGTATTCTGATTACTTTCATGGGCGTACTAAAATCACTCGTAACCGGCACTGTGTTTTCCGTCGTCTTTTTCATGGTGCCGCTTCTACAAGTTTCCTAGCAAGGAACTCCTCGAACCAAATCTCTGAAAAGAAGGATTGTTCACTAAAATTGGTGAATTAAGAAGATAAGTAGCGATAATTGGCTGATCCCTAATCCGATAATAGAGGGTACGAAAAACCCGTTTACCGAACCGGCAGATTTTTTTTTTTTTTTTTTTTTTTTCAGTTTGAAGATTTTAAAGGCCGACGACCAGTTTGCGCTTTCCACTTTTTCCTCGCTTCCTCCTCTCCCCCCTTCTACCCCGTCCACCGTTGCCTGTTTCCTCCTCTCCCATGGTGAGGAAGATCTTCAGCCTCGCAGAATCTCGAGTCTGGTCGTCGGCTTTTAAGTAATCGAAAAAGTAACGGTTGCCTTTTCGAGTAACGTCCAATTACTTGTCATTTCAAGTAATCAAGTAATCTAATTTTATACTTTTTAAGCAAGAGTAATTGTAATCGATTGTACATTTGTCGAGCAACGTGTACAAGCCTGGTGTTCATAAGGCTGCAATTATCTTTTTCTTTAATAACTGGATCTGTATATAGCTGCTTGCGCTACTCACACTTCCATTCCCCTCTTTCTTTACTCGAATGCAATTGAAGTCTTTTAGATTCGCATCAATTATTATTGCAATCGTGATTCGATAAAACATTATTTGTTCCTAGTGTAATAGATGCTGTCAAAACAAAACAAAACAAAAAAAAAGAGGAAAAAGTACTGGATGTATAGTTATACAATCCGGTATTGCTTGCATTTCGCTCAAGAGCGGAGATTCTAACAGGATTCCACGTGCATTTTTCGTTCTTCGTTTTCGAGTTTTAAATTTTGTAACAAAAAAAACAAAAAAAAACCGGTAAAGTTAACAAACGACCTTGTGTTAATTTTTTAAAAAAAGTTAACTTTTAAAATAAATTTAGAGACAAACTGTACACTTTTTACCGTCACTTTCAAGATGTACATTTGTTATATATATGTATTATATTTTTTTTTCATAGACTGAACGCGATGGTTACGAAGTTCCAGCAGATTTCGTCCACAGCGGTATATATATATACTCGCATATCGGTGCGTATATCCATGATCATGTCCGGATTTCTCGCGCCATGCTATTCCTGTATCCAGATCAGACTCGCACGGTAGTCATTACAAGTACTAGAAGTACTTGTAACAGTTACTATTCCCCACCCCCCTTTTTTTTTTTTTTTAATGGTCGAACCAAGCCTTGGACACGTGGACGGTTTGCCAAACTTGGTAGATTAAGAAAGTAGTTTATAATTCGGTGATCCTGATCCAATGATGTGCGGCTCGGAACGACGTCCTTTTCAAACGGGCAGAAAAAATATGTCGTTCTGAAAATCTAAAGTACTAATCGGAAAAGTATCGGTTTCTTTTTTTCAAGTAACACACATACGTGCGTTCATGCCTCTTGGTGGGCGCACGTGTCCTCATGTGTGTGTGTGTGTGCGCGCGTGTGTGTTTGTGTCTGTATGTGCGTGCGTGCGTTTATGTGCGAGCGCCTTGTCGACGCATCTGTTGTCGCACCGAACGCCCAAGCAGAGAGCAGCGGTACGTGTGTCGAGGAAGCAAACTGCAGCAGGTAGAAACACGCACACTCAGTCCCCCCCCCCCCCCCCAACACACACACACACACAAACGCACATGCACGGACTCCTGGCGCATGCGCAGCTGGTTCTCTCCATTGTTACGATTTGAATGGAGTGAGGTTCGCGGATGCACGCAAAGCCTCCCGGTTTCCCCTTCCCTCTCTTTTCTTCTTTTTTTTTTTCCTCCATCGTTTTGTGTATGCGCAGCTAGACCCACGGGAAACGCGAAAAAAGCTCGGAGGAATGTACTGTGTCTTGCTCTGCGACTGTCTGACATGCGTTCCTATTAAATTGTGCATAGTGTCAAACTTGGACTTTCCATGTCACATGTTGCCTGAATTCTACCCTTAGGTTCTTTTGCCAGCTGAAGCCGAATTATGTGGATTCACAGGTGTGCCCGATCCTAACCGAACCAAGCCTAAGTTCCAGTAACGTCAGAACATCGGGGGGGAGGGGGTCGCGTGGGTTGGTTCTTAGGCATTTTAGATATTTCTAAGAAACAAATACAAAAAGACCCCCCCCCCCCCTCCCCTCAACCCCTTGCCTCTCCTTTCACCCCCTTATCTACCGAATATTTCCAACGCCCCTGAACCTAACTCAGCCAAACATAACAGCATTGCATCGAACCTAACCTAACCTAACATAACCCAACCTAACTAAACCCAACTAGACCAAACCACTATGCCTAACCGCACCGAAACTAACCCAACCAAACCCCAACTCAACCAAACCTAACCGCACCAGATCTATCCACACTTAGCCTAACCTTACACAACCCAACCCAGTCTAATCCAACCATACCTCAACGGTCAACCCAGCCAAACCTAACCAGACCATAACGAACCAAACGTACCTATACCCTAACCTAACTAATCTAGCCTAACGAACCCAACCTAACGGATTAGATCAAACCTAAGTTGTAATTTACCCAAAATAGATTCAGACGACCTAGCCTGACATCTGGCTTCACTTGATAGCCAGTGTAGAAGCTGGGAGGAAAATAATTTAAATCAATCTGGTGTTTACAGAATGTTCCTAGTAAGCTCCTCTTGCGCGAGCAAATTACGTCGGAGTGGACCGAATCAAACTTATACTCTACCAAACCAAGTTCAACAAAAGCATTTTCTACCGGACTACGTTTAGCATGACCTAACCTAACCTGGCCTAGCAAACCCTCTCTTCCGCGCTTGCGCGTTTACTCTAAAGTTAAACAAAGCTTAAATACCCTTTACATTCGTGCTTGCACGCCAAAAAAAAAAAAAAATAAAAAAATAAAAAAAAAATAAATAAAGGAAACAAAAAAGACAAAATGTCAACCCGTATTCACTGGGCGCCATATTTGTGGGTGATGTCTAGAGCGCATGCTCTGAACGAGCCCACAATAATAGGTTGCTAAGACCGGCAATCTTGAGGGTGCGGAATGCACGTTACAAAAGAACTGTGGAAGCTCGCCATCGGCACGCGCTCAGCAGTCGTGCACACAGCTATGGCCGCCAGTGAATACTTCCTATAGACCTTTTTCTCAAGGGCGCCGCCATCTTGAATTGTCGTCACTTCCAGTATGGGCGAAAACATTGTTTTGCCGTCGCCACGCCAATAGAAGACATTTAGGATATAAGCGTAACCGTCACACATCCTCATTTTGCCTCCCCTCTCTTTTTTTTTACTATTTGCAGGTTGAAATGTTTTAGTATTTTTTCGTCGCCCATACCGGATATGCCTATTAGGTGGCTGGGAACGAGAGTACAGGAGAAAAGGTCTATACACGAACTCATCTCTGTGACGTCACGGCGCGGTGGTGGCGCGTCGGTCGCACTTCCGGTCTGGGGCTGTGGGCAGTAGTCCCCATGACAGACGTGTATTCCTGCGTTGTTTTGAAAGGAACCAGACAAAAACCTGCCTTCTCGTCAAAACGCCGCGACTGGGGCCGTACCAAAAGTGTCGAGAAAGGTTTGAAGGTCAGTTTTCACGTGCTCGGTTCGTCCGAGAATCTGGATATGTGCCGTGAAAAGGGAAAAGCAGACGCCGTCGGACAACGATTGCTTGGGCGGGAAGCACTTTGGGTTGAATTCACGGATACTTGTGGTCATCAGATTTATTTGTTTTGTTCCAACATGAACTCCAGAAAACTGTCAAGTTGTGCGGACCACCTGCGGACTACGTTCAGTGCGTCTTCAAGTTCAAACGGACGCCTGATTGTTCGAATTGTCGTCTGCTCTTTCAAACATTTCTGCTTGTCGTCTGCTCTCTTCGACGACGCCGGTCCGTAGACAAAATGTTGGCCCGGTACTTGAGATAAGAAGTGAGTGCAGGCCTCAAAAGACTTAAATTTGAAGGTTGGTAAGCAGGCTCGATGTAAACAGTAGATAGAAGGAGATGTTGGTCATTGTTACCAGTGACCAACACCGACTTGTTATGCCTAATTCAGTTCGTCCGATTCTGCTTACGATTTTCAGTATCGTCGTCGACCATCTCAGCTACGGTTCACGCTTTTGCAGCCCGAGCGGCCCCGCGACTGAAAATTCCGAGCGAAATCTCATCATGCGAATCAGGCTTTAGCGTACAATCTGCGGCGTCCACGCGGAATGAATCGCCACATGTCACATTATTCACGCGAAGTTTTGCGGTGTAACGAGCCTCGGTAATTTCGCTGACGCCGCTCAAGATAGTCAGACATCGCCAGGAAGACGTAGAACCAACAATTCGAACGCGAAAAAGGGCAGGGGGACTCACACCGACGCCGACAACTTCGCATTTCAATGGTTTGTTTATGGGCGACGGCGAGCTTCTTGCCCACACCCTCATCGCGCATGCGCGGCGCCGGTGGCGTCCGCTAGGGGCGCTCCGGGCGCTCCGGTTTGTTTGTAAACATGAGTTGGTGTATAGTCCGTTGCAACCTAAGAACGAAGGGCGACGGTAATTGACGGGCCGGGGAGGAGGAAGCAGACGGAACGCTGGAGAAGAGAGAGGGAAACCTCCTTCTCTCTTTAGCGTTCCGCGTGCTTCCTCCTCCCCGGCCCGTCTTACCCTCGCCCTTCGTTCTTAGGTTGCAACGGTTTAGTGTTGAGAGTGAAAAGTTCGATCCACGTGTTCAAAAAAAAAAAAAAAAAAAAAATGCATTGTGCAAAAAAAACAAAAATTGTGGTGTGTGTGTGTATGTTATACAGCCTAGAACTTGGTCTAGGTACACGTAGCAGAGCGCGTTGGATGGACTACAGTTCACACGGAAAAAATTAAAACACTGAAAGTATACAAAGGACAGTGAAAGAACTGTGTGTGTCTGTCCCTCGTATATTTTCAGTGTTTTTATTCTTTCCGTTTGAACTGTAGAACTTGGTCTGCCCCAACGGGCGACGAGTTTCCCGGCTGTAGATGAGCAATTTCGCCAGTGCAGCACGCAGTAGTGATCCACGACCGCACGCCGGTACGATGCTCATCCAGATCGAAACGGGCAGGGGTGGGGATTGAAGTACATTGTGTACAAGACCGCTTTCAGTGCGCAGTGTACCCCCCAATGAAACGGTCCGTTTCCTCGAATCGAAGATATCTCGCTCGCTATCATGCAATGGTTCATGATCAGTTACAACAATCAACGCGGAGGTTACTGTCTGCCTATTGTGAGCACGTCACAACCGCAACTTGCACTGCGTAGCTCCTGCAAACCTACGACATTTCGTTTTCTTTGTTTTTTGGCCAGATATTTTTTTGGCAGAATTGCTACTTCCATTAAAGTAGGTGGAAGAAGTTCTATCTACAATAATGGCGTTCGTAAAAAAAATATCCTTTCAAATGGAACTAGAATTGGTTAAATTTCTGACGGGAGCAGTAGTGAAGCGATGCTTCTTTTTTCTTTTCCCCCTTTAATTATAGGTATAATCCGAGAATTATAGGTATAATCCAAGATACGTTTTTTTTAATTTTATATAAATTGGTTGGAAGGATGTGTATCCCGGCGCATGAGTAGCCTAGGTGACGATAGGTGTATCAACATATATATATATATATATATATATATATATGTATATATATGTACTGCTATCTTTTATTTCTTTTCTATTTTTTCTATTTTTTATCAAATACAGTTGTGAGTAGCGCCCTGTCTTCTCTCTCGGGTTCGTCTTTTTAGCGCTTTTAACCGTAAATCAATCGAAACAGTCATCACAAACTAGCCCAAAAGCAAGTACCTTTCCCGAATACACTACCTGGAATTTGTCCCGGTACCGATAAGAGAAAGAAACGAGACAAAGGGTTGGGTCAATGCTGAGCGCAAGTTCGTCTGCTATCTGGCACAGGGGTTGCGATGATGTCCGAACGCCGAACTCTCATTGGCTGATTAAAAAAAAAAAAAAAATATATATATATATATAGTGGGTATATCTTAAGGCATTTAGCATTTGAGGTCTTCCCACTATCTTTTCAATCAAAGCCAATCAGAGCTCGGCGTCGTTCGGACGTCACCGCAATTCCTGTGCAAGAAGCAGACGACTTGCTCGTCTCCGCATACCGCCTATAGAAGAGAAGGCATGTTTCTCTCGGCCGTGGAGTGCGCTGTGGCGTCCCCGTGACGCGACCACAAAAGAGGCACCTCCACGAGCTTCCGCGAGACGCGATCATTGTGAGGCGGCGTCCTAGCGTCCCATATCACGCACGATCCACGGGTGTAAACTAGCGTCTGCCAGTGTCTCTCAGCGTCTGTGTAAACGGGCACTAACAGAGAGTTTGAAAGGACGCAACCTACACACACACACACACATATATATATATATATTCGCATTTTGTCCCTTTTTTCCCCCACATACTCAGTGCAAGCGGAGTGCCTCCAACAAACCATTTGTGCCGCAAGTTTCCTCGGCGAGCAATCTACAAAGCTTTTTTTTTTTTTTTCGATTATTACACGTTTTGTTGAAATCTCAGATGGACCGCCGCCGACCTTACGAAAAGTCGGAGCCAATCAAAAGTCAAGAGCGCCTACCGCGTGACCTCTCCCGCGGGGTAGGGCGTGTACGGCGACGCGCGGAGCTCGAAGTCACGTGGTATCGCTCGCGGCTCTGGATTGGTTGGAATGGTTCGTATAGGTTCGCCCCGGAGCGTTGTTTAAAAAAGACGAGACGCTTAAAGGCATAAAAATAAAATAAAGCGTCGCTTGACCACATGGCGCTTTGGTGTTGCCGTTTATAGAATGTGTATAATAAGTCTGGTGGTCGGTCCATTACACTCAGGAATGCGAACAAAGCAAACGAGGAGGCCCCGAGAGCGCCTTTCGGAGACCCGCACAACGAGGGAGGATGGAAAGTATTACAGGGTGCGAGCCGACAAGGGGAGACCCGTTTTTGCGCCCTGCAAAAGGCAAACTACGCAACGGTGAATGCTAGCAGACTAAGATGTCAAAGATTACAAACGTATAGGCTGGTCTGATTTCTAAAGTTGGAAGCGATTTCCGGAAATTTTTGAGTGACGAGGAAATGGCGGGTCGTGCATGCACGGAAACGATTGGTGCCTGCTGCCGCAAATGAATCCCCCCCCCCCCTTTTTTTTTGTATTGTTTTATTATATTTTTTTAAGAAATGCCTTGGATTTTTTTTTTTTTTTAATTTAAGGTGGGCATGATTATTATGTTCACTCCTCTTGCTTCGTGATTGGTCCTTCTGCGTTCCTATCGGCTAATGCTGCAATCCCATTGGCTGCCGAGCAATACTCAGGTGCGTGGGGATCGCCAAGCCCCGCGTTTCTTAGATTGTCGGTGACTCTGGCGTATACTGAGCGATGTGTAGTGTTATCTTCGTGGTGAGTAACACGCCGCGATTCCTTCTTCGAGTCTGGCAACCCGCACATTGAATTCGGCTAGGTGGCGCAAGCTACCGCCCGTTTCAAAGGGTATAACCATTAATATCCATCCATTCACCCATCAATCCACCATTTTGTTAACTAAAAAAAAAAAAGTCTTTTTTCTTTTCTTTTTTTTTTCAGAAAGTTTCGCTGAGACAAATTTTCGTCGACTCACAACGTTACGTCATACCAATATCGCAAAATATTACGACGCGAAATTCGTGGGATCCGGTTACCTGCGTATGCACGAGGTTATACCTGCCGATAAAGTTGCATCCGATAAAGTTTCTACGGTCACTCTGAGAGCGAAAACGGCAGGGCTGGATCGTTTTTTTTTGTTTTTTTTTGGAACGCCCCGCGGCGTCCAGCACGCGCTCCATGCCTTCCACCGTGCTTCGGCTGCGCACGCGCGCTTGGGGTGAACGAGACGCCGAAGCCTCGTCGAAGCTGGAGGCGGGGCAATGAACTGTAAACTCCTCCTTGTCGTTCTTACCTCGTCAGTGCATTATACGTAGCAACCCGCTGTCTACAAGACAAGGCCGTGTTTGCTGCCCGCACCAGGTGTATAGGCACTGCGCGCAATGCAGAAAGCAGATTCACGGGAAGAAAACGCGCATCCGTATGTACAGTGGGGTGACGTCATAGAATTATTTTCTTCACGCGGGAAGTTGTATCGAACCCACCAGGTTGGTTATGACGGCTGCAGGCTACGGATCCGCATGCAAACATAAAATAACGCAAAAAAAAGGAAAAATCGACCGACTTTAGTAAAAACCATACAAGAACAGAAAGCATACCAGTATAATGAATTTCAAAACACATAAATCACTCAAGAACATAAGCACAAAAAAAAGAACATCAAAATTAAACAGGCGCCAAAACCAGTGACGTCACTGGTTTCTGCCAACCGGTACTTCTCAAGGACTCGAGGGGGCGTCTTAGCGTAACACCACCTAACTGCATATGTCCGCTTGCGGAGCAGAATAACGCAGTGATGCTCCCAGAGCGGCCATGTTGGATCCAAGGCCGCACTGTGGGAAGCGACCGTCGCTTCTGCCAGGAGAATGGGGGCGCTGCCGGAGGGAGCCCCGGATGCCCCGGATGCGCGGATGGCGTGGCGGTGTGGCTGTGAGGCGGCGTGCTGCGGCGTGCGGAGCAGAGGAGATATAGTGCGGTGACACGCTGTGCGTGCGCCGTCGTCCCGTCAGTTGTCTCTGTATGCTTTCGGTAGAATGCAGTAGCCGACGAAAAAGTTGTTCTTTCTCTAGCCTTAGCTACGCGTTGTTTTCTGGTCCGAAGTGCTCGGATGTGCCACTCGCGTATCACTCCGCGAGCGCCGCAGACGATATAGCGGCGAGATGTTTTAGTGGTGCCCTCGTTCGGTTACCTTTCGTGACGTCATTACCTTGTGAACAACAAGTTCGATGGTGTTTGTAATGAGCATGGTGGAAGCCTGAAATCATAGCGCTCTCAAAGCAACACTGCCAACACCGTCAAAATTGAAGTTCTTACATCCCCCTTATTTCCGTCGATGAGACATCCTTTGCTGACGTCAAAGACAGCATTCGGCCAATCGTGGAGGGCCGACCACCGCGACGCTTTCGATCGCTCACGTCGCCAATACACGATCGTCCTTCGTGTTGTCTTCTTCCCAGACTTTGAAAGCATGCTTTAAAGTTTAAAACATCGCTCGCGTTATAAGACAACGCGATTATACTGTATCCAGTGTGGCTACACATAATGTTGAATGGTCAGGGAACCTTCCAGATCGTTCTATTTTAATGTGGGATGTATATTTCGCAAACGCAAAGCGAGAAACATGATCCGCCCGAAACTCGGCAGCTGCAAGGTCGCTGTCCCGCATGAATTTCGGATCCCGCTCGGTGCATGTGACCACTTCTCCGCCAATTCGGAGTTCGCGGAGAAGAAAAAGGAACGCGATACTCTGGCTCTGCAAGCAGAGCCTACGCAGTTAGTCTAACGCCACCAAGAAAGAATAGGGAGTTTTCGTAGATCGTTTTCGACGTCTAGGGAGTTTTCGTAGACCGCGCTTCACCCTCCGCTAAGCCCTCCGCAACGAAGACGCCGGTACTGCGCCTGCGCGTCCATGGCCTTGACTGCAGAGTTCCGAGCATCGTAGCGGGTTGCGGAGAGCGTTGCGGGACGGCGAAAACGATCTACGAAAACTCCCTGGTTAGAATCGAGCGGGCAACACGCCTACGTCATCGGGTGACGTGTACAGTGACGTCACAGTGAGGGGACGTATACGTGAGAGAAGAAAGGGATGGGCGTGGAAGCTATGCGAGATTTTTCCTACTTATACGACCGCTGAGGGATACACAACTCTATGTGTACGGTTCATTCACCGTGTTGTTTTGGAACTTGACAAAACGTGTGAATGTGACCACCTGGGTGGTGAAGAGATGCGTTTGAGACAACGTGGTTTGAGAGGTGCACAGTGCGACACTGTTAGCGGGAACACGACTTCGGCGCTCGCATTTTTACTTCAAAAGGGTACACCACCCCCCCCCCCCCCCCCCCCTCTCTCGAATAGTTTTGACGCCTCCACTGGGGGCATCAAAATTTACCACTTAGGTTAGTTCCCCAACTGAGCGCTTTCCAGGACTATAGTATAGGTTTGATGACAGTCCTTCAATATACCGAGAGAAAAGCAGAAAACCGGCGGTGGTATGTTCGCGCTAACAGTGTCCCGGAGTGTAAACCTTGTCGGATATTTCAAATTGTCTACATTGTTCACGATATCTAATTCCAAGGTTAGTGCGTTACAATGTGAAGCGATATAAACAAGAACCAGTAGAGGGACATAGCGAAATTCTGTAGCAGAAGAAAGTACCTAGCCCCCATGACGTCATCGCACCATGCTGGTGTCTACTAATCCTACTTGTCCTTGGTAAAAAAAAGAAAAAAAAGAAATGTGCCATTTTTAAAACAAGTTTTGCAGGATTATAGTAAGGAACATAGAATAGGTCATAGAGAGTTATCCCATATTTTATTTTTGCCGTGTCCTCACCCCTTTAAAAAAACACACACACACTAGCATGCTTTCAGAAGTCTTGCAATGTTCTGTCGAGAAATGTCATACATTTTACCGTTTCTTGTACAAGGCAGATACTTCTACATTGCACGGATTGTCTATTGTTCAACGGTGAACGGCTTCTGCGTCCTTTGACCGTCTGTAAATAATGCCGTTTTTATTTCTCCCCTCTCTCTCTCTCTCTCTCTTTCTAACACTCTCTGTTGTTTGCGCGAAATTCCTCAACGACATTTCGTACGCCCCCGACAACTTTTCCTGATCCAAACCGACACAGAAAGAATGCAACAAAATTGAGCAAAACAGAAGGCGGCAAATGCCGGACTCGTGTTTGCATGCGAGAAAGCGAAGAGGGGCCGAATGTATTTGACTTGGCTCGGCTTTTCGACGTGACTTCGACTCGGCTTCGAGATAACCTTTTGCTTTCCTCGGCCGACGCAGACACTATTACCTGGATTTTTTCTTTGTCTATGGCGGCGTCCAGTTTGGACAGCAGCGAACGAGTCAAGCCAAGCAAGGAGTAAGCCAAGGAAGCGTATTTTATGAGCATTGGCAACGACACGCAAAAGAAGAAAAAAGAAAAAAACAATCTGGGTTTGGGTTGTTTGCTAACATTGCCGGAAGCCACCACGCCGGAGGCTACGTGTCTTGTCTCTGGGCCACGGATCGCAGGTTTCCCTATTTTGTTCAGGGTCATATTCTATTCTCCTTCTTGTTTTGAACAAAATTTGGGTCCTCAGATACGTAGTGTCATCTTCGTGTAAAAAAAAAAAAAAAAAAAAAAAAGAAGAAGAAAACTGTGTTAAAAGTTCTTGAGAATTTGTGTATGAGAAGAAAATAATTTCTCGCATTACAAAATTTAAATTTTTGCCCGGCGGGAGTTCACCTGATGCTAAACTTACAGGTGCACAGGATATAACTATTTGAAATCGCAACTCTACAAAAAAAAAAAAAAAGTACAAATAAGCAGTGGCGTCACAAGGGGGGGGGGGGCGGGGGGGGGGGGGGCGGACCGCCCCGGGTGCAGCGCTCAGGGGGGTGTCGCAGGCTACCGCCCCGGGTGCCGCTGACCCTCGTGGCGCCACTGCAAATAAGTAGAAGCATTTACAAATGGCAGTCGACCAGATATGCGTCTACAGGACTTCACGAGTGTCTTTTCAAAAGTGTACGCGCCACCTGGCAGCCGCTGCGCTCACTATTCGCGTCCACCATTGCTTGTGCACGTATGCTGTGAGCATTGAATGGACACGAGGTGTGAGTCAGCGTTTGGCGTGAACCCGGCTCAGCTCCCCGTATCGAGAACACGTGCTGCGTTAGCATTCGGCAAGCGCTCGGATCCAATCACATGCCTCGCATCCAATAGATCGATGGATGGACATTAATGGGTATACCCTTTGTAATGGGCGGTAGCTTGCGCCACCTAGCCTAAGTAAAAAAAGACCAACATATGATTCCTCCCGCCCTTCTAAGCCAATTTTCTCCTCCTATCTATCATCAGGCAAGAAATGATGACCGCCAATTGCTTGATGACGTTTAAAAAAAAATGTTTATTGAAAAAAAAAAAAAAAAAATAGGTAGGCGAGCTAGTTCGGAAACGCTAGGTCGAATCCTCAATTCAGAGGGGGGGGGGGGGGGGGGGGGGGGGATCTTTATATTGGCGACACGATCCTTTCCTCACTGAGAATTTTGAAAACTTTAGTCCCTGTAGCTCTTGATTCACGTGGCTCCTACGGTACGATATTCTGGAATATGCCATCATCGTCGTAGGCATCAGCCTTCCGGGCGATTTCCAGGCTTCTACAATACGCAGTTTATATCCGCGATGAGGAGAAACCATGTAACGTCTGTACATTCGCTACTCCAAAAAAAAAAAAAAAGAGAGAAGGCAAACGAGCGAGGACCGCCATCTTTTATCTCGGCGTTCCCGCTCTCTGACCACCAACATGGCGGGTCCGCACACCCGCCATCTTTGTGGACCTTCCTACCAATAATCTACCAAAGAGGGCGCGCGTGCGGCTGCGGACCTGTTTCCGAAACCGGCTCGGCGTGCATCGCGTATCCCTGCAGGCGGGTTCAGACGGGTCATCAGTTTTCTGTTCTGGCCGCTTTGCTCTCTTCATTCATTTCTTTCTTTTTATTCTTGGTACGAGAGATTCCTCACGTATATATATTTGTCGTTTCTTGTTTATGTCCTTTTTTCTCCCCGCGGCTCATCTCTGTGGCCGGCTTTCTTTCGCTTTCGTAGCCGGCAGCCCCTGGAGACCCGGTCACGGAGCTTTTAGAACACCCGGTGGTTTTTTTCATTACCTCTCTCTCTCTCTTTCTTTCTCTCTCTCTCTCTCTCTCTCGCTCGCTCGCTCGCTTGCTCGCGCTGAGAGGGGTCGCGTGCTGCATCTTGGCAGCATGCGCTGCGCCTTTGACTGCTTTGACACGATATGGGATGCGATATGGATGGTGTGTTAGCTTTTCTCAAGCAACCTGCCAACAAACGGTGTTGGGCGGTTTTTTGGTAGTTTTCGAGCAATTTTGTCGTTCAGTGTTCAGCGTTGAGCGACTTTCTTTCAGCAATTAAGCTCTTTAAACACTGCAGGGTATTCACTGGATGCCATATTTGAGGGCGCTCTTTAGAGCCCATGCTCAGAACGAGCTCACATTAATAGGCTGATAAGACCGGCAATCTTGATGGTGTGTGTGATGCGCGCTGCAACAGAACCGTGCAAGCTCAACATGAGCACGCGCTCAGTATTCGCGCACACAGCTATTAGCGGCGAGAAGTTGTGGTGGCGCCCTCTTATGGTTCCCCCTTGTTACGTCATTACCTTGCAAACAACAAGTTCGATGGTGTTTGTAAATAGCATGGTGGAAGCTTGAAATCATTGCGCTCTTAAAGGAACACTGCCAACACCGTCAAAATTAAAGTTCTTTCATTCCTCTTATTTCCGTCGATGATAATCCCCTTTCTTACGTCATAGCCAGCGTTCGGCCAATCGTGGAAGGCCGACGACAGCGACGCTTGTGTTCGCTCTCGGGGCTAATGGCCGCCTGGGAATACTCCCTTATAATGCCTTTCCAGCAGCCTTGCATTTTTCTAGTTACTTGTTTCCAGTAAATGTGATTTCCAGTAACTGTTAATTTCGGTAAACTTTATTTCGAGTGGATGTTATTTAGTATTTTATACGGGAATTTCTAATAATATTAGAGCTACCTTCTAGCAACCTTGCCATTGTCTAGCAACTTTAGTAAGGTGGATAGTTGAGCTAGTTGGTGATTGTTGTACCTCTTTGTCCTTGTCTTATGGCGCTGTTTTTCCCTGATCGTGTCTAGCAACGTTTTAGTGAATGTCCAGCGACTTTCCAGTAATCTTTAAGACACCGCAAGCTTCTTGTACCTTTCTAGGAACCTTCTTGAAACTGTATAGTAAAGCTTGAAAGATTTTCGGGGAATTCATAGAAAAAAATTTCTAGCTAGTTTCCAGCAGCCTTGTAACTTTCTAGCAGCTTTCTAATCAATATTCAGCGACTTTTCAGCGTCATTTAAAACTCTTTCTAACAACCTTCATGTATCTTTCTTGTAGCCTTCTTTCAATTTCCTAGAAACCACGTAACTTTCTTGCCAATGTCCAGCGACTTTCCGTTAAACTTCCACAAAATGTTAGCCACATTTTTTTTTTTTTTTTAGCAATTGTGGGCGACGTGTATAGGAGATAGAGTACTGGGGTAATGATTTACTCACCAGAATCTTTACCGTCAATCTGGCAGTGTAAAAGGTGGCGATACAAAATATATATTCGCGCGTTAGATAGGTCTATTTAAAGCTGCTTACATGCACAGTTCCACGCCTACACTTCAGTATATTCCGAGTTTACCACCAGTATAGTGAAAGATTTTTTGGGTGTGCACAAAAGAGAGGACGGGGTCCGTGGCAGCAACGCATTTCAGATAAGAGCCGAGTTCACCACTCAACTAAAAGTGAACTAACATCAGGATCAGATTATAAGTATATGCTTCAGATACTAGTGAAAATGCATGACTCAAAATATCTACTTTACGAGCATATTTCGAACATGAACGCACGCTTGCAAGAAAAGGGCGTCTGGGCGCCGCCATCTGGATGGATGGATGGATACTAACGAACGGTTGTACCTTTTATAACGGGCGGCACCTTGCGCCACGTATAGTCCGTGTCACAAGTTGCGTGCAGTACAGGCAAAGGCAACGCCAGACGAGGGGAGAAAGGGCAAGCACTAGGAAGGTTGGGGAGGTGGAGAGAAACGTCCTCTCCTTTCTAACGTTTCCAGTGCTCTCCCTTCACCCTTCCTTGCCCTCCTCTCCCCTTCCGCCTTCCTAGTGCTCGCTCTCTCTCTTCTTCACCTGGCGTTGCCTTTGCATGAACTGCACAAAACTAGAGACACGGAGTATATTCTAGAACGTTGGTAACTTGCTAAGTCGTGCCCAACGGAGTATACGAGTCCTCAAAGCCAATCGGAATGGTGTTCGAGGCACTGCGCTTACCTTATTTAAATCCTACCTAGCTGAGCGCAAACTATTGGTTAAAAACTAATAATTCATTATCGTGCATGAAATTGGTAAAAAGAGGAGTACCTCAAGGAAGCGTATGAGGTCTATACTATTATATTTATTAACGACATCGAGTACTGTGTTCCTGGTGGCAATGCATTATGCAATGCACTGATGGCAATGCATTATTTTTTACGGGTTACACATGTAATGAAACTGAACTTGTAGCAAACCGTATGCGTATGTCTCTGGACTAATGTAAATAGGTTAAAAATTAATACGAACAAAACCAAATGTATGTTATACCACGCAAAAAAAAAAAAAAACACATGACAGTTTAATATAGCTTAACTATCACTTTGGCTGGCGACGTGATCGAAGTAGTGAAAACTTTCAAAATATTGGGTGCTATCTTTGGAAACACTTTATCGTGGAATGCACATTTAGATTACATCAATCACAAAGTCAGTATAGGCGCACTGCCTATACTCTGTTTCATACTTAGCGTGCAACGCTGTCAAAGCTACTGGCGCGAGCGCGTGGCTTCATCAATGTTTTTGTTTGCGCGAGAGCGCGTGCAAATGATCAACGAGATCAAGCCCCGTGCTCGCGCCAGTAGCTTTGACAGCGTTGCCCACTAAGTATGAAACAGAGTATAGACACCGCTCAATATTCCCAACTTTTAACAAGCTGATAATTTTTTATGGCCTTGTTCAGTCACACATTTGCATGCAGTCTTCTAGTATGGGGCACCACCACCGTACAAAATATAAATAAACTTCTGACTCTGCAAAAAAGAAAAATGAAAGAAAGAAAAGCAGCACTACGTGTGGTCGCTAATAATTTGCCATACTTTTCCCACGGACACTCTATTTACACGATTTAATGTTGTAAGGTTACCAAACCTTAATGACTACCGCCTTCTAACCACATATAAAGCTGGATTAAAAGTTGAACGAAGGTACTTTCTACAAATTTCAAACTTACTTGAAAACTTTAAAGGCTGGTTCACACACTTGTGAGGCTTCGTCCGAGTGCGACTGCAACGGCTCGCGACGCACGGGTTGCTATGGCAACAGCTGCTGCAACGGCTTGCGACGTGCAGGTTGCTATGGCAACAGCGCGGCTCCAACAAAACCGTCGTTTCCCCGTTTTCTTGGAGCCGGCGCCGCTGTTGCCATAGTAACCTGTACGTCGCAAGCCGTTGCAGTCGCACACGGTCGGACTCGACGCCAGTGTGTGAATCGCATAAAATGTTGTGTGTGAGCGTGTGTGTGTGAAAGTACGCCTCTGTATGTGCGTGCTAAATAACGTGCATTACGGGAAGTTATTCCTGCCGCTGACCCTGCAGTGCAATCTTGGAGCTGGGGCCTCGTCAAGCTGTACTTTGTAACAGCTTTTTGCACCAGCTACCATCTTTCGTTTTGAAAAAAAAAAAAAATAAAAAAGAAAGAATTAAATTGAATGCGAGTGCCCCACGTGACCCTCTGGAAGGGCGGAACCACGCGCGGGGCCTGTGGTCACGTGAGTCGTGACATGTGCATAGCGCGGGATTGACTCGGATGGCACGTATTGTCTGCTTCGGAAGCCTGGCTGCAGCTAACAAACGCGTACACATGTCATGTCTCGTTAACGTGGATACCCCATTATGTGGACACCATTTTCGGGGAGAAACTGGGAAAATACACGTATATTTGTCTCGTTATTATGGACAACTCACATTAAGGCCGATTTTTTATTTATATTTTTTGGAGAGGGGGTGGAACGGAGGTGTCCATATTATTGAGACATCACTTACTTCCAACACGGATTTAAATCAAACTCTTCCCAGCGTCCACACAGGGCTGATTCTTCTGCCGCCATCTTGTTTCGTCTAGCTCATGTTTCGTGCGGGGTAACTTTCAGACCTACAGGGAAAAAAAAAAAACAAGAAAAAAAGGGAAAGAAAAACAAGAGACGACAGCCACTGGCCGACGGATGACGATCTCCTCGGCTTTCTGCGCGTCACGTGGCCTCGACGACAGTACTTGGGACTTTGGAACGGATCTCCTCCGCTTGCGTGCTGGGAACGTGCTGAGCCTCGACGCTATCTAATCGCCAGACCGCCCCGCCGAAAGACGAGACGACGGCGGTCGCGACGCTGAGTGTACGGGTACGAGGCGGGCTCGTGCGATAATCGCGCTCCGTTCGCCGGCCAGCTGACAGTGCGGCGGGAGGCACGAGTGCTTGCCGGACCAATCATCAATCGCCTCCGTTTGATCACCTGATCCCCCGCTTTCCCCCCCCCCCCCCCCCCCTCAAACAAAGGAGTAAATGTTGACAAAAAGAAAAAGGGTTTCCTTAACTGTCACACTTCTAATACATCATTAAAAGACAATCCGCAAACTCTGTCTCAGGCGTGGTTCTCCCTTGTATGACAATCAATCAAGATTGTTCAATATAAATCCGTATATATATATGAAAGAAACCTGTTCGCAGGCACGTTTGAAGCTTACATTATATGAAGGACACAAGCTTACAACATGCTTAATGCGTAAAAAAAAAAAAAAAAAACATATTGAAAAAGTAAAATAAATAAGTAATAATCCTGGATTCCTCGTATAGCATTTCGTACCTGTAGATAGTGCGCACCTCGTAAAATTCAGTATTTGAAACATGTATCGTCCGCGCGGACTACGGCCCGAAAGTTACGCTAATTCAGTCCTCGATTAGATCTCCCTAATTCGTTAAAATAACCGTATGGTTCTAGTTAGAAACTCGCTGAGCAGTCATCGAAAACCACCACGACGTCCAGAATGCCACCTGATATACGTGTTCAATTATACGGACGATAACGAGAGCAGGGGCGGATCCAGAACTCCGTTTTGGGGGGGGGCGGAAAATTTCTATTCTCCCATTCTTTCGTGTGAATCGGGGGGTCCACCCATGTAAAATTGCCCTCCGAGAAAGGGGGAGGGGGGAGTTCAACTTCGTTTGGGGGGGGGGGGGGGGGGCGGCTGCCCCCGTCGCCGCCCCCCCCCCCCCCCCCCTTGGATCCGCCACTGAACGAGAGAAACACGCGATCGTTTTCGCTCGAGCGACGTTTTCTCAACCTTCGAACGCAATTAGGCTTAACCGAACCACCCGGCACGGAAATGACGCCACACGAGGTCTCTACTCAAACGAATCTACACGTTGGTCGTCCCGTTCCCGAACTAGACTGCCAGTCAACGAGCATCACACAGCGTGAGAAAAGGATAACGACATCAAACCATTATCTCGAGAAGCAAGATGGGCATTTGCCACACGATGAGAGAGAAATGCCACCTTCGCCCAAAATTGGTCGTTTTTGAAAGGGCATTCGTCTTCCTTGTCTGTTTTGCAATTTGATTATTTATGGTTCTCACTGCATCAATAGTGACAGATGGGTCAGTTGGTACATGACTTATTTACGACTTATTTATGACTTATATATAAAAAAACAATAACGTGCGGGTGTGTTGGAATGGGTGCATTTTCCGGACCCACAAAAATGGAGCACGGCAACAAAATATGTAAAAAATTTGACTGATTTAGCGGTGTTCGACGACTTCAAGAACGTTTCTATACATGTAACAAAACCCTCATTTCTATTAAAGAAAAAAACTAATTATGCAAACATTATCAAATTTTTAATTACACTAAACGATATGTATATCAATATATAGGCCCTTTGGCGGTGGGTAATACATAAGCAATCTTATTTCTCTAGGATGCGTACTAGTTTTCTTACACACATAAAAAAAAGTAAAAAAAAGTAAAAGATTGATTGATGTTTGGCGAGACCCTGTATAACACAATTCGGGGTTGTCGAGAGCGAGAAACATATGGTTTTGAAGCTTACTCCTTTCAGCAATAAGATGTCTTCCAAGAATGTTTACTTGGTTTTGTTTTGTTTACCAAGGTATTACGCGAACAAAATACAAACAAAAATACAACAAGCCCCCCCCCCCCCCAAAAAAAAAAGAAAAAAAAAAGAAAGAAGAAAGGTGTTTAATTAGATTGTTCGGTTATTTACACACGTATAAATTATAATTGAGAAATTATTTTCCGTGTGATAAACACTCGTTACAGCTTTTTGTCAAGTAGAAAGAAATGACTTTATTGCGGGTCAAATAAAGACCCTAGATTGTCAAGTATGCTCACCCCATTCTGTATCAATTTGCACAAATGAATTGAGCACGTACAGTTCGGAGCTTCGAACGCTGAATTTGCCGTTGCTGAAAACTTGCCTTTTTATTTACTGTTGGCCGTTCGAAAAAAAAAACGGGTTTACGAATGCCAATATTTTGTACCCCGCATATAGCAGCACACGTTAGTGTAACAAACCGGCTAATGTAACAGTTGATTACCCCCAAACAAAGGAGTACTAAAGCTCACATAATGAATAATGAATGAAGAGCATTTGGAAGCGGTCTGGGTAAACGAAGAAATTACCACTTAAACACCAACTTAATAAAGATAAGCAAGCACAGATGGAGTTCTGCGAAATGCTTTGTTTACACACAGAATTCGTTTTTTAGCCACGTGCTCGCTTACCTTTATTAAAGAGCATGATTACTCTTATTCGAAATCCCGTATTCGAAATCTAAAATATCGTACTACTACTACACGAATAAAAAAAAAAAAAAATCTCTTCTACTTCTTTACGCCTGTGCGCATGGCGTGCGCACAGGCGTAAAGTGATACACTGAAATGAAAAATGTCAAATAATAAAAAAAGAAACTTGCCCCCCCCCCCCCCCCCCCCCTTTTCCAAACAACCACAAAAAACGACTTAGCCGATCTTCGTTAAAATCCAGGGAATCGGCTCATCGCGCTCAAGGGGTCAAAGAGATTTTTTTACAAAAAAAGAAAGAAATGAGTATGAAATGCTTAGCTGATCGTTCACTCTTTAAACTGTTACAGCAAGAAATACAATAAATAATAAAGAAAAAAAAAGCAATAAACGCGAAAAAATCCCACTCGGACGCTCAAGGTTCATCCTAGCCAGGATCCTACGTGCTGTAATGCATCTGATCGGGATGGCAGCTTAGCCAAGCTTAGTACCATCATGGCCGCTGCTGAACAGCACTCAAAAAGCGACTTAGAAAGAGGAAAAGAGAGAGAGAGAGAGAGAGAGAAGCGACTGTCTTGCAGTGAGTGAAAGGCCTGCTGCTCGAGTGAGAGAGAGAGAGTTTATCCCAAGAAAAGAGGGAACGGTGGTCGTGTGCTGCAAGGTGTACAGTCGCAAAACATTCCGACGCATAGCGAGAGAAAACCCCCTCCAAGAGGAGTCCTCTTGGAAGGAATAAACCAAAGCAACCGGGGCAGACTTTCCGCCGACCTTGAGGGGGTAGCGCGAGGGTTCTTGCACACACACACACACACACACACACACACAAGCCGACCAGCCAACCGTCCGTGAAGTGACTTAAAAAGGAATGCCCGTCGCTTTTTCTTTTAATTTCCCCCAACAACCGTGTCTCTTAATTAAAAAAAAAAAAAAAAAAAAAAAAAACAGCAAAGTTAACAGCTAACATTCCCTTCCCAAAATGTCAACAGGCCTGAAATTGGCCGTTCTTCATATGCAGGAGTGCTCCTCCCTACGTCAAAGTGCTTTTTGCCTGTTTGTGTATTTTTCGCCACACTCCACGTTGCTATCGCTATTCGCTACACATTGAAAAAAAAAAAAAAAAGCCGTTTTGTCAGCAGGTGTTTTTCGTTTTATAAAGAGTGAGCTAGCATAGAACGGTTCTTCCTTGGTTTCCAATATTACACAACACAAGACAGACAAAACAGCATGTCTATTAATAATACTGCTTCCGAAGACTGGACCTCGAATCATTCGTGACTGTGATGATCATATTAGTGCTCTTGCAGGTTAACGTAAGTTATATTATCACAAACTTTATGCCTTTGTGGATAAACGTTGGGTGTCTGCATGGGACTATAAGCAGCGCTTGTCTACCATCAACGTTTCGGGGACCCCTTTATGGATTGGCAAAAGTAATAATAATAAAAAAAAAAAAACTAAAAACGTGCAAACAAACCTTGAAGCTCTGAAACGGAGAATAATCAACTCTAGCCAAGCAACACAATTCTTTACAGCAACTTTTTTTTTTTTTTTTTTTTTCTGGGAATTTTGGACTTGATAAGAAGCTTAAAGAAGTCAAAACTCGACTTGATTTGGCCAGAGTCTAGACATCTTGGCCCTATTATGCCAAACAAGTGCCAAAGTTAGGCCTCCCTTTATGGCTTTCATCCGGCACCTGTGGGCCTAAATCGTCAAACAAGTGCCCGAGTTGGGCGTTACCGTTGTGGCTGTTTGGTTTTTATGTAACATATTCTCGCCTAAATCGCAAAAAAAAAAAAAAAAGTGTCAGGTTTAGGTTTTGCTGCTGGTGTCTTGTGTTCATACGCGTAGCATCTTCGGTTCGAGTCTGGCACTTCGGCAATTATGTGGCGAGTCATAAATTCATAGAAACGCAGAATAAAAGTACTATGGCACTAATTAATAAAGACTGGGAGCGGAAGCCGCATTAAGCTCAAGTTAGGTCTCTAGGATTGTCAAGCTTGTGCCAGTTTATGCGCTTCTCTGGTGTGCTAGTACCAGGCACTCACTCGGTGCACATTGTTTGGTCAATCTAACTTTGTAAAACAACTAACATAAAAAAAAAAATTGTTTGACTTGTCAAGGGGTTTGGGGACCCTATAGAAGGCCTTCAGTGATCCCTAGGGTACGCGGATCCCGATTTGAGAACCACTGGACTAAAGAAGAACCACGAGGTATTAGCGATATTCGAAATCTTTCGATTATAAATGGCGTCTGGTACCGTTCCCGGTACCAGACGCCATTTATCTCAATCGAAAATTTTTGGAAATCGCTTATAACTCTTGAATCAGACAACGCTATGTCCTTGAAACTCTGGTGTCTATCGCCAACCGCTACGATTTAGCGGCGATAGTGTGCCTTGCGATGAGCAGCTCGCTTTCGAGGACCTAAAAAAAAACGCCGTTCTCTTTTCTCCCAAACACCGCGTGTACATCCGGTAACGTAAATTTCCTCTACACTCAAAAATTAATATATATATATATTTTTCGGTAAACTTTACAAAGTAACTCACCTGACTGCACCGTTACAAGCATGACAGTCGCCAGCTTTAAAGATATGCGCAAGCTGCGATCCTTTTTTAATTGTGCTTTATTTTTTGTCCCTCGAATACACGAACTAACCTTGCGGCGGCAAAATTCTTCCTGTGCGTCGTTTCTTTTCTTTTTTTTTTTATTGTAGTATTTTAGTACCGCATTGCTGAACAGCCAGCCGCTTACAAAACACAGGGCCGAGCGTACCCATCAAACGTGCATGACCTTTCTGTACAACATCTATTTCTCGCATGCAGAAAAACGCACGAAACGTTCCATATTACCGGGACCACGTCATGCAAAAGCCGAGCCTTGAATCCACATTCGTAGCAAGTATGCTCTAATATACAAAAAAAATAAAAAAAAAAGTTTGTGAAAAAAGAAACAGATAACACGCGAGCGTTTGAGACGCATCTGCAAGTGTCCAAAGTATTCACTGGCGGCCATAGCTGTGTGCGCGACTGCTGAACGCGTGCTGATGGCAAGCTTCCACAGTTCTTTTGCAACGTGCATTCCGCACCATCAAAAGTGCCGGTCTTAGCAGCCTATTGATGAGAGCTCGTTCTGAGCATGCGCTCTAAACAGCACCCACAAATATGGCGTCTAGTGAATACTCTTTATAAAGACGCGGTTAGACTGCAAATACACCACACAAAAGTGACAGTCTGCAGATAAGACTCGAACGGGAGTCACCGCGAGATCCGCGCTTCGAATGCAGCACGGCAATGAGTTCAAGGATAAAACTTGGCACGCGGCATTCGAACCAGGGATATATTGCGAAAGCGTCGCTGTGGTCAGCCTGTCACGATTGGCCGAATGCTGACTATGACGTCAGCAAAGGATTTCTCATCGACGGAAATAAGAGGTAGGAAGTTGAACTTCAATTTTGACGGTGTTGGCAAACTTGGTTTCAGAGCGCTACGATTTCAAGTTTCCAACATGCTCATTACAAACGCAATCGAACTTGTTGTTTGTACGGTCATGACGTCACGAGGGAACGAGACAGCGGCGCCACCGTAACATCTCGCCTCTAATAGCCAGCTCATTGGAGCTCAGGAAATATTATCAGCTGCTAAAAACACAAAACAAAATTAATAGAAAACAAAAGCTTTATTTTTTTTTTTTTTTTTATTGGCGAACGGAGTACCGGTTTACGAAATTCGCAGCTTGCTGCGCAGTTTTCAAGAAACTTGGGCGTGGCATAGACATTTTCTAGCTGTTCCCATTGTCCGCCAAGGCAAGTGTTGTTTGCAAGCTCGCAAGCTGTTGCAAGCTAATTCTTCCTGGGCCTTGCATACAGCGATGCAAGGCCTAGGAAGAATGTTCTAGAAAGTGCATCTGCGAGGTCTGTATTTGAACAAGTCAGGGCGTAATAAAAAAAATAAAAAAAAAAAAACAGCGCAGAAAGTGTTTAAAGACAAACACAAAAAAAGAAAGCGGAGTCTGTGTGTGTGTGTGTGTGGGGGGGGGGGGGGGGGGGGGCGGGGGAGGACAAGAAGGTCGATAGTCTGTGGACTCGGGGCTGTGTTCGTGTGTGATCCAATTTTTGTGTAATTTTTTTTTTTTCACCGCCGTTTTATGCATTTTGCGTTCGCTGGACACCTTTACATTTTCTTCATATTCAGAACCCGCGTTTTGGAATGATGGGCTTAAAATATCATTTTGTGTGCATGACCACCATGCTGACCAAAACCAACATTCGGTCAAGCATACTATTATAATAAAACACACACACACCTTGTGTCTTGTTTTTCATTACTAGAAATTGCGAGTTTATAGTTGAGATGGAACTTATGCACTAGTTTAAAATGATATAGCTGTCATGAACTCAATCATGATATTAGCAACCTGGCGTCTACAAGCAACACAGTCAGGCAAGCGGCTACCTCAACAAGATTGCAAGCTTTTTTTGTTACTCGGGGAGACAAAATTTATTAACAGAAACGAGAGTTTGTTGACGAGGGAATTATTTTTGTGTTTGCTCTTTATGCAAAAAAAAAAAAAAAAAGTATCAATATAGCGTGCATAAAAGTTTATATACATATATATATGTTGGTTTAGGGCAACAAAAGAGTATTATGCCAAAACGTTCATTAAAAATGTATGCATTTGCCACCTTTAAGTTAGGTTACATTTCTTCCACTTGCATTGAACCATATATGCCGAGTTAGTTTGCACATTGTCTGAAAGTAGGTTAAATCTTTTTACAATGATGACTAATGAATACGTCCGGGGATTTGCATCCCACGTTTGCCGAGATATGTTGGTCGACTGTTTGCGAAGATGTTCGTGCAGAAACACAGCGGGGTGAAATCAAGTAAACGACACACAGTGTTAATAACTTAAACATCATGTATTTTTTTCCTCTTTCAACTCCATTAAGTTCTCTTTGCATAGGTAAAAAAAAAAAAATCTCTGGGGGAGTACACACACAGACAGCATCTTGCATTTTCTTCACTCCTTGGTTTGCGGAATAATAATAATTAATATCAGTAAAAACACACGCACACATACATGATGACAAAAGAGAGAAAGATGCAGGGTAAAAACAATTTGATATTGTCGCTGTGATACAGACTATTTAACCTGAAACAGTTAAGGGCACTTGAGGAAAATGTTTTTTCTTTCACGGAAAAAAAAAAAAAAAAGAATTGGGGCTCCAAAAAAGACCAGCAGCTGTTGTATAAGGCACACACGAGGCTACAAATGTGCCCCATGAAAAAGAAAATATTATGCAACATTATTAGTTGTAATGTCACAAACTGTGTCACCCTAAATCCTCTGTAATGAAGGAATGCTAAGACGTAATGAAATAAAATAATACTCGTACTTCTTTTATGCGTCAGTCACGCAACAAACATTGGTCCGCACATTACTTTTTGCTAGGTATTATGCCACACGCGGCAATTTATGTTGTCACCCCTAGATTCTCAATTCGACTACCTGGAGTGATCTTGCACAGTAAGGCACTTTGAAGCGAGACAAACCACGATTCCGCAATGCCCGCTCGGATGTAAGGCTTAAAAAAAATATACATATTTATATATATATACGTAGTTGTAGGAAAACTACATTATTTTTTCGGCTATTCCTTCGTGTAGCTTTTGTACAGGACAAATGTGCATTCAGTGGGCTTGTGAGCGCACCCAGATGAAAGTAAAAAGACAAAGAAACACGCACACACACACATCACGGCAAACCTCTAAAATTCGAGAAAAGAAAAAAAAAACAAGAGGGGGAAATGACGGTTCAAACTCGCACAAGCGGGTACTAGCTAAGGTACAAAAATATGATCGGCGATTTGTGTTTTTGTGTGCATTTCTTTTTTTCTTGGAAGGAAAGTAGAAAAGAGGAAAACATAGTCCCTCTTCTAACAGGGCGGGAAGCAATATATATATCACATTCTGTGCTCCCACATAAACTGGCTGTTCGGAAACGTTTTTCTGCGGTGTGTAGGTCGATTTGACGTTACCCTGCGGCAACGGTGACCCTGACTTGAAGACACAGCGGGACAAGGTTTGCTGGGAACACCCTTTCGGAGAATGACTTCATTCGTCGCCCAATCGGGAAGCACGGCTTCATCCACCCTATTTTCGTCTGCATGTCTGTATCGTTATTGCTATGTGCTGCCTCTGGTGTGAAAAAACTGAGATCTTGCATTTGTCGATTTGTGTTAACAATAATAATAATAATAATAATAATAATAATATTAGACTCCTATTTACCTAGTGTTGTCGTTTGAGGGGGGAAACGATGCTTCTTTTTCCGCTCTCTCGTTGAAATAAGTTAAAATGAAGAACTGACAAAATATAATTAAATAAGGACAAATCAATAAAAGGGAAACAATGCAAATGAGACACCGTGATTCCGCGTCCTTTCGTGCCTGAAGTTTGTCCCACAGCTTTGGGAGTCATGTAACCGACTGAAACTGCGCCAATGTTCTGGAACTAAACCGTATCCAGTGCACACACTGTGAATGATGCAAGGTGTTGGTGTGCATGCAAGGTGGTCTCTTTCTCTTTCCCCCCTTCTCCCAGTCCAATGTCTTGAGAACCACTCGTAAACATGGGCTCCCCAAACGACAAACATCCCCCGCCAACATTGGTCATGCACTCCAGGAGAACTCAATGAAGAAAATATATACTCAGCCTTAGAAATAAATAAATTAAGGGTTCTTAAATACACGAGGTAAAGCAGCAGAATGCGATGGAAGGGAAAAGAAAAAAAAAAAGCACTAAAGTTACACTCAATTCCTCCCCATCATTTCTGATTTTCCCTATACAATCTTTCGTCGAAACACACAATCGATCAACTGGAGGTAAACTCGTTCTTTTAGTGAGCGTAAAAAAATAAAAAAAAGATGGGTCGGTGAGGCCAATTTGTTTGACTGGAAAGCATCTTTTTTCTTTGCAATTTGTGTGGGGTCAGGCCAACAAAATTCTCCCATCACAGAGGGAGATCTTTGACAAGAATGGTCCTCTATAGAAGGCTTCTTTCGATTTGGCTGCTCTTCTGTTTTTTTTTTTTCTCTCAACAAGGCTGCCGATTACGGTCGACGTTTGAAAAAGCGCGTTTCGCACGTTTCCCCGGAGTGTCACGGCCCAAGTCTAAAAGAAGCACAACAAAATCGAAAAAAGCAAGAAAAACCACTGCACCAGTGGAAGAATAAAGAAAAAAAAAGGGTAATCGCAAAGCGGTACGAAACAACATACACGTACCTCGGCGAAACTAATCCGTTACTAACTGCGCAATTTTTCTTTTATCCAAAGAGCATCTGATGACGTAGTGTACAATGCATAATAATAATAATAATAATAATATTAATAATAATAATAATAAATCAAATAAATACGACAGTGAGGAAGAGAAATAACACAGATACATCAAGGAAGGAAAAAGGGACTCGTGAGAACGAAAAGATGCCATAGGAATGGGGACAGTGTCTTGTCCACTTGTATAGACTTTTTTTAAGGCACTTGCTACGGGCATTTAAATAAAATTAAAAAAGAACAGACACAAACCCCTTGCATCTTCAGAGGAGATGCACACATACAAATGTGAGGTTTCAAAAACAAACCACTGCAAGGGAAAAAAAAAAAGGACCACCTCCTGTATCTTTAGAAAGCAAATAAGATAAACTATCACGTGACTGCACATAAGCACACACACACACCCGCACGACAAATGCGGACACCAAATAACCGCCTACCAAAAACAAGAGTGGAAAAAAAAAAAACGGGTAAAATACATGCAACAGATAGCTTAGCTCGCTAGGCTAGTATGGCAAACTCATAATCGACTAAAAAACATGGCGGCTGGCCTCCTTGTATTTTTTTTTTCTTCTTCTTTATAAAGTTTGGTCCTCCAGACTTGAGCAGTGTGCCATTAAATAGTAAGGATAGTTATAATTATAATAACTGGAAAAAAAAAGTGACGCGAGCATCCCAACGTTGCAGCCCGTTTTCTCGCTGCATTCCAAACGAAGTCACAAATTGATACTGAAACGTACGACGACGAAACGGACAAAAACTGTCTCTGTTACAAACTCAAACTTCCATCTGATCAGTTGCCTAGACCGCTCGCTTCGGGGGGTCTGTCATAAATACGGCATAAATAATAGTCGGTGATAATGCCTGCTGGAACAAGCTTTGCTTAGTAACCAAGCTGCTCCCTCGCTAGTGCCTCTGCTGCAGTCTCCACTCCACATGAAACATCATGATTGAAATCTGGCAACCTGGGGGTGGGGGAACTCCTTTTGAGTCTGGAAACATTGTCCCTTTCCCACTACGAAAAGAACAATAACAAAGGAGAGGCCCCATGATACTTGCCCACAAACCGCTAAGAAGATTGGCTGAGGGATTGGGATGCACGGGTCAGCAAAAAAAAAGAAAAGAGGCAGACAGTTCTTAAGAAGTAGTCCTTCTCAAGATGGCTTCTTCCCCCTGCGATGCCCTAGTCGGAGTCTCGGCCGTGGGCAAGGCGGTTGAAGATGGGCAGCCTGGACAGCGGCGACGAGCAGGTGGCAGGGGCCGGCGACCCTCCGCTGACGCTCATGTTGTCCATCTCGGAGCCCAGGGAGTCGACGGGGGACGGCGGTCCCTCCACGATGCCTGCGGGCACGACCCTCAGAGGTCCGCCGCCGTTGATGGTCACAGTCGCCGGCGGGAACTGGAAGGCACTTTCGGCCGACGGCAACTTGATCGCCGAGAAGCTGGTCGTGGTCGCCAGCGCGGGCTGCGAACCGCCGAACGTCGGGAAGGTGGGATTGATCTTGAGCGGAGACGGCGACTGGACCAGGGTGGCAAAGTCTTGCGAGAAAGAGAAGGCCGTGTTGGAGGACGAAGATGCCGCGGAGGACGGCGTGTAGTTTCCGCCGAAGGCGTCGTCGAACAGCGGACTGGAAGGCGGGGACAGGTCGCCGGCTGAGCCGAGGCTCGCGAAGCTACCCACGGACAGTGCCTTGGGTCTGCACACGTGGTGGGGTTGGGGCTGCGGCTGCTGGCCGCCAGAGGAGTTGGCCGGCGGGTTGTGGTGCAGGTTGTTGAGTAGGCTCTTCCTGGACTCGTCAGAGTTGTGGATGAAGTGGCAGCGCGGCCCGTACGGGCAGAACCCTGTCGTGTGGAAGGTGCGACACAGTTCAGTCTTGTACTTGGGGTGTCTGGCTAGGGTGCGCAGCTCGTGGCCGCCGTGCGCGAACTGGCACTTGTCGCCGTACTTGCAGGTGCCGCTCTCCTCGAAAGGCCTGCACAGCTCCGTCTTGTAGCGGCTCGAGTTCTGGGCGGCGACCGCGGTGGATGGTGGTACCGCCGTCGCCAGTCCAGGACTGGTAGGGGGCACGACGGCGGCCGCCGGTACGCCGACCACGGACCCGCGGCGGTCAACCACGGGTTCGCTGTAGCTCCGGTCCAACTTTCGGTGTTCCCTCGTCACGTTGTTGTTGGCGTTGTTTTGCGCAAGCGCCGCCGCCGCCACGGCGGCGGCGTTGACGGCGACGCACGACGACGACGAGCAGTTAGGGTTAGCGACGTTCGGGTTGATCCCTGGCGGCGACGTGGCTGCGACGGTCATCCTGGCACATGGGGGCTTCGGGGAGGTGGTCGCCTGAGGTCGTAGCACGCAGGCCGACGGCGTCACGGCCGACGTGGACCTTCGGAGTTGTGGGAGTCCCTGGTGGTGAGTGTTGTTGGCGACGGTGGGGTGGTGGTGGTGGTGATGGGCCGGCAGACCTCCGACTCCGTGCAGCAGCGATGAGGAGTGGCGTCGCGGCTCCACGGCTTGGTGCACTGTCGTCGCTGACGTTGTCCGTGGATTTGTAAAGCTCCCGCCGTTCTGCGAGTAGAAAAAAAAAATATACACACAATAAGAAAAAGAATCAAGCTACTTGTCTCTGGGTTTTCTACTATGGTTCGTCACCAGCTTGCCTGCGTCTTCACTCTAATTTCTTGAAGCAGAAATACCCCTTTCAAAAGTCAATCAAGCATAAACGTACACTTCGCATGACAGAGCGCCGCTGGGCCAGCTTATATCTCCGCACCAAGAGAATAATAAAGCAAAATCAACTCGGTGAAATACAAAAATATAGTAGGGCCGGGCGTCCATTAAAATTTTTAACACGGTTAAGTGCCACTTCCTAATCGATGGAGCAATCGATTCATCGCTTTCGGTCATTCCCATGCACAATAACTTAAAAAAAAATCCAACATTTTTTTTTTTTTTGCAGATTATGTGAAAAACGGCGCATGTACAGTTTCTGAATTCGATTCAACCTTCAAGTGTAGTTGAGAACAGTCAAAAGACAGCCACACTCATAAATTATCACCTACTTCAGCCGCAGAAGCAAACAGCTTCGTCGATATTCTCCGGCAATAGCGACCTCCTTTGATCGTTCACAATCGTCTGCGCTGCGCCAAACGGACATTCGCACGGCGTTGAAGAGGCTGGAACACATCTAACATTCTCCCCTTGTTTGGAGCCTTGCCCTTACAGTTTACTGTAGGCCACAATTTCACCTATAAACTTTACCTTCATACAGGTGTACTCGTCCACGCCTGCGTGGCGAAAGCGTTAGATTTTTTAAATAATTTTATCTGTATTTAACTGTATAAAACAAAATACGTAAAAAGGGAGGAACCGCTATCAAGAACGACCACAGCATGTCGATAGCGACTCTCCAACATCTCCACGAAAGGCCGCCGCCGTGCATTCGCGAGAGATCTCTTTCCAGTAAAAACGGACAACGCGTTGAATTTACGGCTGCGAAAAAACGGCAAGCAAGCGTCCAGGTGTGACCATTCATCTCTATAACAACTTAAAGAAAAAAAAAAAAAAAAGAGGTGGGGAAATCTCAACCACAAAATCGTATCCAAAACGCTGACCCCCAACCGAAAAAGAAAAGAAATTCGGAATCTGCTTCAAGAGAGACTAAAAACGAGTAGGCCGGTGGGTCGGTCCTTTCTCAAAACCTAGCCGTTAGTGGAATAAAATAATAAAAATATATATATATATATATATACACAAAAGCGGGAAACTACTCGGAAAGATGGAGGGGGCTAGCCACTCGCGCGTAATCCTGACCTAGTTATTCTTCTCTTCGCTTCTCGGCGCCGCCAGACCTAAAATTGGCAAGACGGCGAAGAGAACGTGCTTTTAATTTTTTCATTATTTTATTTTGCCATCTAGCTTTCTTTTCCGTGTCTTGCCAGCCTCTCCCGCAGAAAAACTGGTCCTGGTGCGCGTGTCTTGTGTTGTTCCCTTTTCTCCATACTCACTTCGTACACACAAAAAGAAAAAAAAAAATGAAGAAAAACAAGCAAGAAAGCGCGTCTTCGTACTCTAAATCGCTAGCCGCCATAGCCTACGCCAGAGCGAAGCATTCTCCAGCGTTGTTTCGCTAAAAAAGAAAGAAAAAAAGTTGCGATTGTTTGAAGAACGATAAGACAAGAAAAGTAAATGAGCTACCACCACTACAGCGTCATCAACACGATCCATCATCTGCTAACTGCTAGGTCAAAAAAAGTAAATGAGGTACCATCACTATAACTCCTTCAAGACGAACCACCGTCTGGTAACAAGTAAAATTCGATCCATCGTATGGTATAACTGCTGGGACTAGGAGAGAAAATGCGGTGCCATCACAGAACGCTATTATAGAAACCATCGCCTTCTAGTCTCTAGGACCAAAGAAGTAAATGCGGTACCCTCATTACAACGCCATCAACCCGATCCAGTATGCTAACTGCTAGGTGTAGAAAGTAAAGACGGTACCATCACTACAACCTATCAACACGAACCATCGTCTGCTAGCTGCTAGCATTGGAGCAGTAAATGCGGTATCACTACATATACGCCATCAACATTAACACTCGTCTGCTAACTGCTAAGACTAGGAAAGGAAGTGCGGTGCCATCACTGCAGCGCCAAAATGAACCATCGTCTGGTAACTGCCAGGGGCAGAAAAGTAAATATCTTCTGGAGCCGCTAGAACTAGGAAAGAAAATGCGGTACCATCACTACGCCATCAACACAACCATCGTCAGCTAACCGCTAAGACTAGAAAAGTAAATATGGTGTCATCACCTCCACGATCTCAACAGAAATCTTGGTCTGCTGACTGCTAAAGACTACCAAAGGCGGTACCATCATTACGACGACTACGCTATTCACAGCAGGACCTGCGAGTATTTTTGACTGCAACAAATGACAAGCTCTAGGAAGGAAAAAAGATCGCCGCTTTTATAAGGTACACGAGTGCGTCATAAATATTCTGTCAGCTGTTACGGACATGACTAGAAAAGGGTACTAAAGCAACATCATGACATTCGCGAGCGCATCCGTTGGCCTACGGGGGACATGAACGGCGTCTGCAACGCAACGAATGCAATTTCCTCTTGGCAGAGGAAATCGCCGCCCCGCTAACCAGCTGCAGCTAGTGAAGGAAGAACTTCTAACGAAACGTACAAAAAAAAAAAAAAAAAAAACAGTATCGTAAGCATTAGGGTTACATTTTTAAACCCGGTGTTCAAGCTAGCCGATTGAAGCAACCTGTTGAACTAGGAATCGACGCTCACTTCACGGAAAGGCGGGCATTTGTCTCGCTCCACTCTCGAAACTAGCGAAAAGGTAGCGCAAGACGCTTCATTATACCAACGGATGTTGTAGGTTACGTATCTTGCGTTCCCCATCACACGACAAAAAGCGGCGCCACAACCACCGGCTCTGCCCGGAGGACTCATCAACAGGTGCCGTCGGCGCGAAGATGGCGCACGCGCTTCGCGAATAGCACCGGCTTTTGAGATGAGCAATAATAATAATAATAATAAAAAAAAAAAAACATTTCGATCAGACGGGGAGTACGAAGGAAAAGTAACGGCATCAACACTCGAAGGACCCCCATAATAACGATCGTCAGCTACAAAGCTCGCTCGTAGACGCGGATAGCAAAGCAACGTCGTCTGAGAGGCAGCTTCGCATACGACGGCTCGGCAGACGCCAAAAGGCAGCAAAGTCGTCTGCGTTTCAGCGTCGCGGACGCTTTCGCAGGACACGGCTCTAGCAGGCGCTAACAACAGAAAGCAATGTCGTGTGCGTTTCAGCGTCGCAGACGACGGCGCATGACACGTCGTCGTCTCCAGGAGACGCCAAGCAGCAGCAAACTCGGCTGCGTTTTAACAGACGCTGAAAGTGCGTGGCGCAGAAAAAAACATCGCCGCGGATGCCTACCTTGCCGTATATAACATTGCCGCCGTAGTCGTTGAAAAAGGACGTAACAACGGCGGCACTCATGGCGGAGGATCGCTAGCGTCGACGACTCGGTCGGTCCTCGTGGGGTTGGCGGCCACCTCGTCGATAATCCGCGGTTTCTCGTAGTCCCGTCGACGAACAGCACAGCAAATAAACACCCGCTTCGACCAGCGTACGCGGCGTTGGATCGTCGCACTCCACTGCCGCTCGTGGCACGCGCGCACGCACACCACGTTCCAGAAAAGAAAAACTAGTTTTCGCCCCGGCTTGGACGATGCGGCGGCTTCGTGTAGTAGTAGCTGCGTCCGCGACGACCCCGATCGCTCGGCCAGCGCGTTCGCTTCAGCGGCGGTTCCCCGATCCCAGCCAACTTTTTTCAATACGAAGCAACCGGCGTGCTGACGTCACGAGAGCGGGAGGCGGAGTCACGTACGCGCTCCAACCAATCGCCGGTCTCCGAGCGGCTGGAAGGGGAAGGACTTTTTCTCCTTATCTTGTTTTGCTTCCCTCCCTAGCCCCCCCCCCCCCCTTCTGCCGTGACGTCACCTAACTCTCGTGTAGCCTCGCAGCAGCGAGAACGTCTCCTGCTCAAACGATAAAAGAAAAAAAAAAAAAAACGAACGAAATAAAAAGAAAAATATAGAAACACCGGCAAAACGAAAGAACAACAAAACAGAAAAACGAAGATTCTCCCGCAGCAAAGGAAAAATACTCGAAAAGAGCCAAAACAGAGGAGCAAAAAAAAAGCGGCAAAAGTCGGCTACGTCATCCCACAAAGAGAAGCAACAGATTTTTTTTTTATCCGTTCCTATTTTCTTTTTTCCACTGCTGTTTTCCTCCTAAACCCTCGTCGACAGGGGCTTTATTATTATTTTTTTTTCTTTCATTTCCTCCAGGTTTAGGTCTGTACTTATTTCGTTTTTTTTTTTGGTGTATATTTTCAAAACGTTTTGCACTTGTTCGTTCCGCTCCGCACCTCCTTTCTTCACTGCCGCGTCGCCTGTTTGCTAATTCCAAACACCAGGGGGAGACAAGCGTTTTTGAAGTGGTTCGGCGTGGTGGGCTCTCCCCGCCTTGCTACGGACGACCTTCTTTTGCTCGTTATTCTTTTCTCTTTCTAATTTCGTCCTCATTATGTTCGCAGGTTGAATCACAAGTCATTTTCTCCGCTTTTCTTTTCAGATTTCCTCTTGTCTACAGTCTCAACATTGTTATCACGAGGAAAGCAAAGAAAATAAAAAATAAAAGCGCTTTGTGCGAAGATAATACGCTTCGTGTAGCGTTTCTCAAATTTAGTTGTCAGAGCAAAAACATAAAATATGTAAAGTAGAGCTTTTTTGCGTTTGACATAACATAGCAAATACACGATCTTAAAAGGCATCCAATATCGCAACTCATCGCATAAGGGGGGAATTAGGAACGATCATCCAGGAGTTCAATTTATTTTGGGTTCGTGGAAATAACGGTTTTTTGAAATAACTTGCTAAAGGGGACTCGAAAAATGTCCGAGTGCTTTACAATCTTTTTTTTTTTTTTTTTTTTTTTTTTTCTCCGGTGACGCTGAGAGCGCAACTGAAAACAAATATTCTTTAAGAAATAAGGATTACTGCGCAGGCGAGCTGGTGAACGATCATAGTAGAACAAACGAACCACCACCGCCACCTTCAGACTAAGGACAACGAATTGGGACAACAGAACAAACACATTGGGGCACACGCGTGTTGTGTATAGTCCCAATTTTTGTTCCTATGTCTCGAGGCTTTTCTTCCATGCACGGATTAAAAATTCTGTGCCTGGAAGGAAATATCCGCTGTTATCGGCACGAATACTAAGGAAGTATGGACCTGGTACATATATGCGCAAAACGAACTCACGCTCAAACAGCAGAGTCTGGCTCGGTGGAAGTTCGCGGGCACTTGAGTGTAGTTGCGCTAATTATCGAGAGAGGGCGCCAGTTTTCATCCAACATCATAATATATATATATATATATATATATATATATATATATATATATATATATATATATATATATATATATTTTTTTTTTTTTTTTCTTTTTTTGTAGCTGCAGACTTCGGACTGGCGATTGCAGGCAACTGCAACCACGGGGAGAGAGTCGCGCTGTAATACTATTATTGCATTTATCACAAACGTTTAGGAGCATCTCGGATTGAAGAACCAAAAAAGAGGTGCTATAACGACTAGATGGATGGATACGAATGAACCCTTCGAATAGGACGGCGACTTACGCCACCCATCCAGTGTCTTAAAGGGGCGGTGCAACGATATTCGTTTTGAGCGTTTTTCACTTTGTATGAGCTTACTGGCACTAGTGGGACCCAAGTACACTCGCACGCAACGCCACTGACCAAGAAACCTCTTTGTTGCGGTGGAATTTCAAGGAGAAAGCGAGCGTTTTCTTTCAATCTCCCCTTCGCAAATTTTGATGACGTACCCTGGTGGTAGCAGCATCCTCCAGGGACGATATTTGAATGCGGCTCATAGATTGGACCCGAGCATTGCGTGAGCACTCGATTTGGGCTCGTGATAATTGATAGCTCGAGAAGCATTCGGGTAGTGGCCCGTGTCCAATCGCTGCAACGACGACAATAGCCGAGCCATAACAATGTCTGGAACTCAGCGCGTGTCCTGTGCTTTGCCAACCCCAGCGCGTGGCTATGATCAACATTGGCGGCATATAATCGGCTCCAGATCACGTAACCGCTTGTTCTGGCTGCGTGTTGAGGGGGTGAACGCTGCTCGTTTTTCTTTAATTTTTTACTGGGACTTCTATTGCGTGGGGTGAAAAACGAACGCGTGTTTCATAGGTCATTAACGTCAGTGATCCGCTCTAAGCGGTATTTGCGCAAAGTACAAAAATTGTTGCATCGCCCCTTTAAACACTCGAAGTTCCGCAAATCAACGCCGCAGACTGGTGAATAGAGCTCATTTTAAGCAGTTCGTTATTCAGGAGTAGCTCAGGCCAAAAACACCTTAAAGGGGTACTCCGGCGATTTTTTTGAGGATCTCAACTAACTATCTTTTCCGACTCCCCGGCCTTTACCCTTTCCGGTATGCTATTTAGTATCGCGAAATTCATAATAGTTATTGTGAAATCGGCAAATGAAAATGATGCGAAAACCAACATTCAAACATACCCGCACTTTTCAGTGCCATGACGTCAGTGGCGGGCAGGCTTGTCAGTCGAGCAAGCACTCTAAAAAATAGAATATGCCAATCATTTCTTCCGTGCTGGAGCGCGGGTACTGGAGCGAGCTTGCAAAGCATTCATTTGACACCATGAATCTGCTTCGAATCAGTTGGGACCAAAATCTACAGTCCAAAGAGTGAACCCCTGCCTTCCACTGACGTCACTTTTTTGTTGTTGCCAGTAGAGACTTTCAGTTCGAAAAACACGGTGAGGAACAAAATTGTAAATTCAATAACTTTGTGAAAAAAAAAAATATTTTGACCTAATATTTGGGATACTATTTTAGCGATGTTGTTTGGCGAGTCTAGCAAAATTTCAAGCAAATTGGGGACCATGAAGAAATCGCCAGAGTACCCCTTTAAACGCCTCGGTTTTCAGCAGAGAAGAGAATCCTTTTAGCGCTCCCCTCTCCTAAGCTGCGAAAACTATCAAGCTAAAGCTTGATAAAAAAAAAGAAAAAAAAAAGAGCATACAGGAAAGGAGGAGGCGGGCTAAAGTGGAAAAAAGCAAAGTGTACGTTAGCAGTTTCATCTGCACTGTGCGCACATCAGAGAAAAAGAAAGAGGCAGTTTTGGACGCCAACGTTGGACGTAATCCAACAAGGAAATCCACATAAGCGGGTTTCTGCTCCCCTCCAAAATGTAGATAAAAGCACGACAGGCCGAGAGTCCACGCAGTTTTTTTCTGCGAATAGACGATGCGGCCGCCCGCAGACTGCAGTGAGTCACAATACTGGCTCATTGTGAACGGAAAAATCATGTAACAATACAGGGTGTCACAAAAGAAAATTTACAGGGTTTTTTTTTTTACCGCAAAAATAAACGAGGCATCGCCGAACGCTCATTCTCCGCCCAAAGGTAGCGCTAAAGGTAGCGCTAGATCACAACCAGATGCCAAAGTTTCAGCCCGATCCGATACCTTATTCAAAAGTTATAAGTGATTTTCTGAAAAGTTCAATGGGAAAATGGCGGCCGACGGAGTTTTCGAATACATGGGGCTCTATGGCACCAGAAACCGAAAACGGGCAAAAATGGGCTCCATTTTCCCATTGAAATTTTCAGAAAATCAATTATAACTTTTGAATAAGATATCGGATCGGGGCTGAAACTTTGGCATCTGGTTGTGACCTCTAGCGCTACCTTTGAGCGGAGAATGAGCGTTCAGCGATGCCTAGCTTATTTTTGCGGTAAAATAATAAAACAAAAAAAAAAAAAAAAACTGTAAATTTTCTTTTGTGAGACCCTGTAGATGTGATTTGAAGACCCGTTCTCTCTTTATCTCTTTCTCAAATCTCATTCGCTCTCTCCGTACTCTTTACGACTTTGTTTGACCCTTTCTCAAACCAGAAAAAAAAAAAACAAAAACGAGTCAGGTTGGGCTATGGTTGGGCGTGTTTGGACGCCGCGACGACAGCAACACTCGTGTTCACTCGTGATTTTTTTTTTTTTTTTGCTAAGTTTTTACATTTAAACGTTAGGATCGCGACACCCGCCAAACTTACGTCATTTGGTGCCACTTTTCGGGACCATTTACGATGCATACACGGAATGGGACGTTAAACACACAAATCGGAGGCACGTTCCGGACACCGTGGTACTACTGCGAAAGACACGAAAACACTCCTGCAAAAAAAAAAAAAAAACGCAAAAAAAAAAAAAAACTTTGAACCGACAGGTCGTTACCGACCGCAGCGCCGACTCAAACAACGACGGCCGTCACGAGCGACGAGACTCGCCAGGAGCAAAGAAGACTGCGAACGCCTCACGTAAAAACTCGCTCAGTCGTCTGCAACTCGGTCAATGACACGGCCGCCGGACCAACCAGCCACTCTAGTAGCCCGATCTCTCCGAAACGCTCCCGGCAGACTGCGCCGAATAAATAAAGAAAGAAAAAAATAAATAAACACAGAAACTCGCTGACCCGGTGAAACAACAACCCGCCATGGCTCGGTTCCTCGGCCGCCGCTTCACCTTCTCCCTTACCTACTGACTCAGTGACGGCATGTCGATTTCTATACAGCTTTCTACGCTGCGGAGCCTCGCGCGCTTTAACACGTGGATAAAAAACAACAACTTGATACCTTAAAAATAAAATACAATTGGTCGGACTTCGCCAAACCCTGCCCTCCACGGAAATGAATTATACCTTTTATTTTTTCCCCAGCAAAAGAAAAAGCAAAAAAAAAAAAAAAAAAAGTCACCGTAACGACGTCACAATGTTCCAAAATCCTATCATGGATGGCACCAGCGTGGCAGTTATGTTCTCTCGTTCTAAGAGATGACAAGAACTCGGTCGTAAGAAAACGCTTTCTTGTAACCGCTTTACACACTGGTACACTGGCGCCATCTGTAGGGCAGAGCTGGGCACTTTCAACCAATGTACCGGGAGTCTCAAGTAGCGGCCAGGCTCTTTAAATCAACCTCTAAATTCGGTTTCTTAACCTATCGCGCTACGAGTTTGTGCAGCATGGCCCACAGGTGGTGCATTTTTTTTTCAATAAAACTTTCAAAGAGCAAACCTACCCGAGGAAAAAGTACCGAAGGGCCCATCGTACTGTATCGGATGTGCAAAAAACGTTCCCTAAAAGTCTCTAATACCTTTTCCGGCGGTAACGGTATCGCAGTAATGCTACGCTAAAAGGTACCACCGTTAGGCGAAAATCCACATGGTCCGTTATCCGGGCAATCTTTACAATCGAGGCGAGTACGTCCTGAGCATACCATTACTGCTCCAGAGCCAATCAGAGTACGGCATCAGCAGATTAGAACCCCGGAGGAACGAATCGTAAGGCGCGGATACGATAAGCAGCCCACTACTTTTACCTCTGCTGTCACAGTGCACTAGACTACACACAACATTCCAATAATCGCATTCTAGGCGCTGCCTTCTTTGTCGATTGGTTTTCAGAAAGCCCTCCGAGCATGCGCTGTCGCTCTCTTCTGCGGAATAGCAGACGTCGCGTATGTGTCAAGAGCTCAGTGACTCAGCATCTATTAGCTAAAATAGTTACAAAAAACACCATCTTTACTTAAAAATAAAACAAAACAAAAACACGTTGCTTTGAGCTTTTTTATTAGACATAATTTTCGAACAGTAAACTGAAACTGCGAGGATTTCGCTTGATTGCAAGCCTGGGTGAAGACCGGTTCGCGCTTTCCACTTTTTCCCCGCTTGCTCCCAGTGGCGTACCAACTTGTTTTTGAGTGTGTGTGTGTGTGTGTGTAAGGGGGGGGGGCAAACCAGACCTCCTCCGCACCCCCCCCCCCCCCCCCCCGGGGCCGGGGGGCGGTGCCCTTGGCATCTCTGGGGCGCCACCGGCCAGTGTTTGCCCTGCCCAGTGGCGGCTAGCTGTTTCAGGGGGGGGGGGGGGCAAAACAAATGCCTTGCCCCCCCCCCCCCCCCCGGGTTGGTACGCCCATGCTTGCTCCCCTCCCCACTTCTACCCTGTCCACCACTGCCTGTTTCCTCATCCCTAATGGTGAGGAAAATCTTCTGCCTTGCAGAACCTCGCGTCTGCTCGTCGGCCCCTAACGCAGAAAGGATCACGCGACAGCCAGGATGTAAGATAACGGCAGGAAGTTCAAAGGTAAGTACTACAGACACAGCGAAAACTGAACGTATACAGGCCGGAAATTTGCCAATTGAGCGATTTTTTTTTTCTTCTTCGCCGTTAAGATTGTTTCGAAAGGGGACAAACACGGGTGCGTAACAACAACGCGTAATAAGTAAAAAAAAAAAAGGCGCGATTTCACGATGTTTGCTTAATGAAACAGACATCAAAAGCCACTTCCAAAGTATTTTCAAAATAGACATCGAAGTCGATTTTGGTGTTTGTTTCTTTTGTAGCCTTCTATATTTTGTTTTCATTCGAACAAATGAAATGTGACCGTATCGCCTGAGCGTTAAACGTTAAGTAGACGACTGTGAAGACAAAAAAAAAACGCAACGTAAAAACGTAAAAACAACAACAAGAGAGACACTTTTGTTTTCTTTCCTGCTGACAAGTTTCTTACCCTAACATTCCTTGGTTAGGCTAATGTTAGGCATATATGTGGACGTCAGCTCACAGAGGAACTTTGTTTCTCTGTTTTATCCACTGATCCACGTGAAGACGTGATCTCAAACTTTCGCATACTATCAACACGGCTAGCGTCACGATCAGACGGAGTTTAAGCTTTTCTGCGATGCGCAGTTTATTTATTCGGTCCCCAAAAACAGGGTTTCGTTTCCTCGATCGGACCCTGTAACTTCGCGCAGCATACATATGCAAGCAACTGACAAAACTTTTATTTTTTATTAATTTTTTTATTTCATGTGACAGCAACAAGTGTATGTTCGTCGTCAAATACGGAATGGAATGTCAGTTCAGTTCGTTCGCTGGAGGTACGACGCCACATCTGTAAAAACACCTAAAAAAAAAAAAAAAAAAAAACAAGCGCACTCGGGAGCCTGTAGAAGACAGCTACAACGTCAAACGACAACTGTTGGTGAGTTGTTTATGTTTCCTCCGGGAAGCTGTGGCCAGGGACATCTACCCAGCTCGCGTTTCTTTCTTTGTTTACATTTGTTTTTCCAGTTTACTTCGTTTTTCGACGCCCATGCGTAACTGTGGGTGTTTAGAAAGTCGGTATACAAACGCCAGCGTGAAAAAAAAAAAAAAAAAAAAAAAAACAGAATAAAGAGCCAACTACATACCTACGATGTTGATTCACCTCCCTATCTTAATATTTAACGAATTAATCAAAAGACACGTGAACGTGTTTTCTTTTGTTTTACGAGCTAAAAAGTCGGAATCGAAAATGGCGTCAATTTTTTTTAAATTTGATTCGCCAATTTTTTACTTGCGTGTTTATTATTTTTCGTCGCGACTATTTCAGCCTCATAATGTATTTAACCTCAACCGAATAACTTATTAAAAAAAAAAAAAAACTTATTGCATTGTTTATCAAACTTAAAAAAAAAAAAAAAACTTTTTCCTTTTTTTTTTTGTTACAGGAATGAGTATTGGTATTGTTGTACATTACAGAAACGTTTCAGTTTTTCGCACTCAAGCCTTCTCCCATGCTGTAATGTCTCCCGAAGGGAGGTAACCATCCTATGACATACAAAGGCAGAAAACTGAACCATGCGAGAAATTCGGTGTTGGCCGTCACGCGGTAGGTACGTCTGCATAATACAGACATGGTACTCAACCCTAACCCTATACAGGTAGGTGCTATTCACTGGGCGCCAGATATCTGGGTGCGGTGTTCACAGCGCGTGCTCAAAACAAGCCTTCACTAAATTTGGGAAAAGAAAAACAACAAAAACACTAATAGTGTCGTGGCGTGGAATGCACGTTGGAAATACGTTGAAGGAGGGAGCTGCACGTGAAGTCGCGCGTTTGCAAGAAACGACTCTACAATGGCCGCCAATGAATAGGGTGTATTCACTGGCGGCCATAGCTGTGTGCGCGATTGCTGAGCGCGTGCTGATGGCGAACTTCCACAGTTATTTTGGAACGTGCACTCCACACCGTCAAGGTTGCCGGTCTTAGCAGCCTATTAATGTGAGCTCATTCTGAGCATGCGCTCTAAACGGCACCCACAAATATGGCGTCCAGTGAATAGACCCTATACTACCCATTCCCTACAGTCAAACGAGAAATAATAATAATACGGGGAGCAGGAGGATGTGCAAATAAATTCCTGCCAATAAGCAAGAGAGAGAGAGAGAGAGAGAGAAAAAATCCAAATGTCAATACTTGAGTTTCTGCGCAGTGAGCGTCGAGACACAAGGCGAAACAGCTGTTCTAACAAAGGAATATTCCTTTGCAGTCGCACAATAAAAGAAAAGAAATACCGACGCCCGAGGCATAACAGATAATCCGGATACTACTAAAAGTGGGAAATAAGTATACGTATAAAGTTACTAATTAAGGATAGTCTCGGTAGAAAAGAAAAAAAGAAAGAAAAGAAATCTAGCTTAGAGGAAACAACATCAAAACAAAATCGCAGCTTGCGGTGACTTAGGAGCAAGACATAGCCAGGGTTAGCTTCTAGTAATATACCCTTTTCAAACCTGCGCGTCATGTAGTGGCTGCTGCGCCAATAGCCGCCGTCATAGTTCGATCATCTGTTATACTCTAAGCACGTATTGCGCACGAGGGCAGCGTTCGGCGTGAATTCGGCTCAGTTCGTGTGGAAAACCGAGTGCTGCGAGAGCGTTCGTCGACGACTCGGATCCAATCCCACGCCTCGTGACCAAAAAAAAAAAAAAAAAAATGGCGACCTCCAGTGTTGCTTGATGGGGTTTTGAAAAGAGTCCATTGTCGGTATATTTTAGGCAGAATGCTTTCTAAGTTGTGTAACGCATCAGAGCTCGACCAAACAGTAGATTGCTTCTTTTCCTTTTTATTGCTTAGTTCGCAATCCTCCGCCGATTTCCTCTTTCGCAATCAATAAAAAAAAAAAAAACATAAAAAAAAGACTGGGCAGGGAACAAAGATCAAAAGTAGGCTTAGCAGTGTCTGCTTTGAGAAATTTAAAAGGTCAATCGAAGGTTTAAAATAAATCAGATGCGATTATTTACTTTTAATATGCGTGCCGTAAACAAATAACAAATTAAAAAAAAAAGTTAAATCCAGAGCGCTATCAGACATTCCTGGGGTTGGTTCAACACAGCCCTAAAAAAACGTAAAAAAAAAGAAGAAATCGAGTCCCCAACGCAGAGAAAGACGGTCTTTCAAAATCTGTGACAAGGAAACACACACACAAACTAGAAAAAAAAAAAAAAAAAAAAAACTGCCACTTCACTCTCCCCAAAACCTCCTCCTTTCTCACTACTCCCCAAAAGCGCTCTTCTCCCCAAACTACCCGCCTGTGCCCACTTTACAATCCCCGACTGTTCAGAGCGTTCACGTGGAACACCCCCCACCGCCCTCAAAGCCCCCACCAGTTGCGAGCGTCCCCCTCGTCATTCCAAGTCCCCCAAATAGTCTACAGTGCTTCAATAATGATACCGCCCGCTCCCCCGAAAAAAATACAAGCAAAGCAGACGACAACTACCCTACCGCGGCAGCAGACGACGCCATATTCATAATACAAACTACTACAACGACACCACCAAGCTCCCGAAAAATAAGAGAGAAAAGAAGGCCGTGGGAAAGTCGGTCCTTAGGGCCGTCTGAAGGAGAACAGATGTTTTTATTTAGCTCTTACAGCGTTTTTCTTTTGCTGTTTTCTTTTTTTCATTTCTGGGTTCCCTTCCTTGTCCCAAAGCCGCGCGCGTTCTGACCCCCGCATCGCTAGCGATCGCAGCGCCGCGTGAGCCGCTTCCCTCCTGATGGCCATATGTGGAAATTCTCTCTCCCTCACGACGGGAGCAGACGACAACACGAACGCCCATCGACAGACCTCGGAAGGACGTTTTGGAAGAAAATTTTGAGAATGTCAGCGTCATCATCGGTGATACATGTCCCTACATTGCGACATCGAACGTTCGCCGGGAAACATTTTCGATCTTTCAACGGCTAAGAACACTATAACGTAAAGAGAAGAAGAAGAAAAAAAAAAAAAAAAAAACAAACAGCGCCACAGGGGAGTTACCAAGACTCATTTCGATTCAAATTCAATTTGAACGGCAACTCGAAGGTCAGCATAGCAGAAAGAGATACTATAAAGTTAAAACGTCAAAAACGATAATATATATATATATATATATATATATATATATATATATATATATATATATATATATATATATATATATATATATGACGGAAACGCAATTAAACGAAAGCTCCGCAGGGTAAATACAAAAACTCACCGATGCAACCTTCACGAAGCAATCTCCAAACAAATCACATACTATACATAAAAAGCAACATATCAAAACTAATTGAAACAAGCATAACGCTTCAGAAACAAACCTGTTTAAATGACTGTAAATTGTGTTGTCATAATTTAGACTTCCAGACTTGACGATCTACGAAAATACTGTACACTTCAGATATGTCGGCTTCACAAGAAACCTTGGAAATTTTTCATTCGCGGTTTCAACTGTCTGAAATGTAGCAAGAGATGCTTCATGAACTTTTCTCAGTCAGAAACTCGCATAAGAACGTCGGGCGTCAGCTAACCCTAAAATAAAAAAATAAAAAAAAATAAAATAAAAAAAGATAAAGCCGATTTTCACCCAAATCTTATAGGAGCGCACAAAACATTCTTCATCCTTCGCACAAGTTCAATACAGTTGTCGCGCCATTCCCATCCGCGGGGTGGCGACACCGTGCGCCCACGATTTCCGAGTATTGTGTTTTGCCCTCTCTAGCTCTTTTAGAAACGTCCTCCTACGAAAATGTGCAAAACAGTCTACGGTGTACCATAACAACACCTTCACCTTCTGCTGTCTCCCTCCTCCTCCTCCTTCTCCCCCCCCCCCCCCCCCCCCAACAAAAAAAAAAAAAAAAACGCGGATTTTTTGGGGGGGCATCCCCCCCCCCCCCCGTGACTGAATTTCTTCATTTTCAGACCGCTTCCTTATGCGCGTTCGAGATTGAGGACTGTTCGACATAGAAGCTCCAGACACGTTTTTCTATCTGTAGATGGCTCCACCAACACGCTATATACACGAACTCAACTGTGTGACGTCACGGCGCGGTGGTGGCGCGTCGGGCCACTTCCGGTCTGGGGCTGTGGGCAGAAGTCCCCATGCCAGACGTGTATTCCTGCGTTGTTTTGAAAGGAACCAGACAAAAACCTGCCTTCTCGTCAAAACGCCGCGACTGGGGCCGTACCAAAAGAGTCGAGAAAGGTTTGAAGGTCAGTTTTCACGTGCTCGGTTCGTCCGAGAATCTGGATATGAGCCGTGAAAAGGGAAAAGCAGACGCCGTCGGACGACGATTGCTTGGGCGGGAAGCACTTTGGGCTGAATTCACGAATACTTGTGGTCATCAGATTTATTTGTTTTGTTCCAGCATGAACGCCAGAAAACCGTCAAGTTGTACGGACCACCTGCAGACTACGTTCAGTGCGTCTTCAAGTTCAAACGGCCGCCTGATCGTTCGAACTGTCGTCTGCTCTTTCAAACGTTTCTGCTTGTCGTCTGCTCTCTTAGACGACGCCGGCCGGTAGACCAAATGTTGGCCCGGTACTTGCGATAAGAAGTAAGAGCAGGCCTCTCAAGTTTGAAGGTTGGTAAGCAGGCTCGATGTAAAGAGTAGATACAAGGAAATGTTGATCATTGTTACCAGTGACCATCACCGACTTGTTATGACTAATTCACTTAGTCCGATTCTGCTTGCGATTTTCAATATCGACGTCGACCACCTCAGCTACGGTTCACGCTTTTGCAGCCCGAGCGGCGTCGCGACTGAAATTTGCGAGCGAAATCTCATCGTGCGAACCAGGCTTTAGCGTCCATTCTGCGGCGACCACGCGGAATGAATCGCCATATGTCACATTATTCACGCGAAGTTTTGCGGTGCAACGAGCCTCGGTAATTTCGCTGACGCCGCTCAAGTAGTCAGACATCGCCAGGAAGACGTAGTATCAACAATTCGAACGTGAAAAAGGGCAGGGGGACTCACACCGACGCCGACAAGATCGCATTTCAATGGTTTGTTTATGGGCGACGGCGAGCTTCTTGCCCACACCCCCATCGCGCATGCGCGGCGCCGGTGGCGTCCGCTAGGGGCGCTCCGGTTTGTTTGTAAACATGAGTTGGTGTATAGATAGCAACTTATCTAGAACATAAAACACCATCTGGAACCCCATTTGAGCCTTCTTTACATCGAAATATCTGTGGAGATACAAAACAATACGTCTCCGGAGGGAGTAGTCTTGAAAGAAATAGTACGTTGGGACCAGATTTTGTACACGTGGTACGTGCTTCGTGCCATATCCCTCGTAATCGATCGCTTATTGTGCTTTTAATATAGTACCATCATCGTTTCTGCACCTTTCTTTCGCGGCAGTCGTGCTGTTAATTTGGAATTCCTTCTGCATTTCAGCGGTTCACTGCTGCTAAGCGTAGCACTAAAGACACTTTATTTTTATTTCCAACAATTACCCTCTGTCACGAGTTAAAAAAGAAAACAAAAAGATAGCAGTCGGAGTTTTTATTTTTGTGGCTACTCTATTCGACGCGTAGATGCAGAAGACGCGAATTCTTTTAAGACGGCAGACTGCAAACACCATACGCACGCAATAACGCAGTTTCAAAGGAACGCAGACTGAGTCCTACTGCGCCTGCGCAGAAACCGGCCCTTCCATGACGTCAGAAACACGAGCTGGTGTTCGAGTTGTCCTTGCAAACCCCTAACAATCCCGCCATTTAAAGGGGCCCTGCAAGGACTTTTTTACTGGTTTTTAATTTGCACCGAACCTGAGCGCACTGAACGTAGTAACTTAACAAAACTTTTCTCGAATTTCGCTTTATTTTAAAAGTTATAGGGAAATTAAAATGACAAAAACAAGCAAAAAATAACCTCCTTCATGACGTCCTTGGTTGCTTGAGTGGCCGTGAACTAGAGGAGCGGTAGTAAGCTCAGCGAGCGCTCACGGCTGCCGCACTCCGTGTCGACGGCGCGAGAGGGCGCCACTAAAGCATGTTCTGGATCGGCTGTATGCAGCGGGCAGCCAGAGCGGCTCAATGCATTTGTTGCGCGATTAAACACTAATTCGGCATGACAATTCATTGGCCACAAACGATAGCAAACACGGGGTAAAGATCAGTTCAGAATGGGAGCCACTTCGCGCTGCCGTACCGCCAAAAGGCAAACCAAAGCTGCTCGCCGAAGGCCTTGGGAACGCTCAGAACCGGTCGGATCCTCCAGTCCATACGACCGCAGCGTCGCCGCGTGCATCATTTCTTGTTTCCGTACTTTATAAACTGCATTTGTTTCTTTTCTGATCTAAAATGCTGAACACAAACTACTTTTATATATAATTGAAACGGTTCGCGCCACTAATATTTTGTAACTCGACTAAAAAGAAGATTTTAGTGGCTCTGACCAGTACTAAGCCCAGGTCCAAAGACGTCACATATCGCGCGCTTTCGGCACCGCGGGTCGCCCCCGTCGGTTGAGGAGGTTTCCGCGTCGTCCGGTTAAAATATGATGCACTGATATTTAGTTACACTCTCCGTGCCTGCTGGTTTGCCCGAACCCCGAGAGACGTGGAAACCGCAAAAAAGGTAGACGCTTAAATATGATTGCAGGGCCCCTTTAAGATGATATAATAAAGTATATTAAAAAATATTATATAGACCCTTTTACTGTTTACAAACATCAAGCGCTGGTTGAGTACCAAGCAACTTCCGGTCGCACCGTCTTTGCAAGCAGCATGTCGAGCTTGCTTATGTCACCAGTGCTAGAAAGCATAAATTCTACACGGACAACAAAGTTGGAGATTCAGCGAGGGCCTTTGGCTGTACGATTTCTACGTTCTGGAAGAGACGAGTTGGTTTACAAGAATATTCGAAACATTTGAGCAGATCTCGTGCTTCTTGGTTCTTTTGGTGTTCGCCTGAACTAGGATGCCTTCAAGAAGAAAACTGATGCACCCTAGCCTGGACGATTGGAGGTGAATTGTTTCGTCGACGGCTTTGTTCTTTTTATGAACCGGAAGTTCGCTGGGACGCCAAAGACTGCAGTACCGCCTGGTGGCGTTTGCAGAGAAAAGGGTCAAAAAAGAGGTATAGTCAAGCAAGCATCTTGGACAGAGTAATACTTTTTGAGCACCATTAAAAGTGAAACAAACAGAGAAAGAAAGCATAGTACAGCGAAGAACACGCCAACTTTCGTACGTCTGCCGTTGACGAATAGGTACTTTATCTTAACCACCATTAGCATACCGAGTTTCTTGATGTATTGTCTCGACAATGGCGTGATATTTATCGTCGACGCGGGCTAGGTCAAGATAATAGCAGACTGACTATGTGGACAAAAAAACAATTATCTACAGCAAAGAAAAAAAAAAGAGATCTGGTTTTATTTTTTTAAACGCGGGGTCACTCAATAATTTAGTTTTCCGAGGGGCTGGTAGGCGGTAATAATAAGGGTCATATGTAAATTACACGCGCTTGAAACGAAAACTGCCAGGGCCGCCCCATCGCGAGCACCCACGCAAATAACTAGGTCCCAAACAGAAACTACAACAAAAATAATTGTTCGAGCGTCCTCGCGGGTTATTGCTCGCCATTTGCATCAACGCACCCCACTAAGTAGCTTCCAGGATGCACCAAATACGATAATGACGTGTAACACTTTTTTGAGGTCGTTCTTGATTTAGCAGCAACCCCTAACGAAGGATTATGGCGGTAGCATTATCCCGAACCGCTATTTCGTGTTGTTAATCGAATTCACAGTCATTAATACACATCCGCGCCAATAATTTGGAGTCTTCAGCGTGCGGATCACATACAACCGGTCACGCTTCCTTTCATAAATCATATACGTTTAAAGCCGAATTTTATCGACGCGTCTATTCAAGACTGCAGCATGGATACTTCATTAAACACTACATTTCTTTTTTAATAGCAACGTTTATTATTCGGTTAACGGCAGAAAAAAAAAAACGAATATAAAACAATAACTATTTTTTTTTTTTTTTTTTTTTTTTTTGCGGGTTGTATTTGAATTTTTTCGAGAAGGGCTGAACGGAACAATGATCCTTTGGATATCTCCCAAAATGTTCTGTGTCTACTTAGGACTGACGTTTCTGCTTGTTACACAGCGCTTACGGCCATTCAGTTTTTTCATAGTTTTTTCGCGTCCTTCGAACAAATCTGTCAAAGGCAAACGCACTTCAGCAAATCACGAAGTACATTCGCTCTTGATGACATCTAACGTGCAGCAACCAAAAACTTCACCAGGGTGATACTGACAGGATAATCGAATCAAATAAGGCGCAACGCGCAGACTTTGGAGTCTTGCTTCGGTCACAGAACAAATTCAAAATTGCGTCAATTAGCCGACGGACGCTTTCTGATCGTTTATTTCTAGAGATAAACCGGGATACAATGGATTCACCTTCTGTCCCTTCTCCAATTTTTACTTTTCTCTCGCGCGCGGTATGACTCACACAATTCGTGCGCAACTGCGACACAAACGATCGGCAAAATAACGTCAGCAAATACGCGAAGCAGTAAACACAGATGGCCACGACGTCCGCTTGTAAGCAGACGGCACAAAAAAAGTGCGTCGCCGAAGGAAGCAGACGGTACAGCTAGCAGCAACAACACACGCGAATCACATAACGCAATCTCTAGCGAACATTCGGGGAAATCTAGAGGAAAAAAAAAAAACAACAACAAAAAAAAACGATAAAAGAGCAGAAAAGGGCGGCTTACCGTGAGCAGCATTCGTGACTGTGGCAATCGCATAACCCGACGTTCGAAAGCGAAAGCGGAGGGGCGTTCGTTTCGTGAGCGAGCGTTTTGTCGTTCCTTGTCGTTTGAATCGGAAGTGATCGTTGTTAAAATTCAGTGAGCTTGAAGAAAACAAAAAAGAGTAGATGAAGTCTGAAGTGGAGCACGTCACGGACGCTTCACACTTCACTTGCGCAGTAACTGCGACATTCACGTACACGCACACAGGCACCACTTTCACTCCGTGTCTCGGCGTAGGATTCGGCCGAGTTTTCTTGAGGAAACCGCGCGTAGTGTGGGGGAGGCACAGCCAGCTCAGCAGTTACTCAGCAGCGACGAGTTCTTACTAGCATTTCCTGCACGACAGGCCACATGGACGTAAAGACGGCGATGCTGGCAGCTCGGTGTAGTGGAATCCAACGGCAGCGACAACGGACTTCGAGGAAAAAACGCGGTCCCCGCAGCGCCTTCCGCACGCCGCCATGAAGGACAACACAAATTTTCTCAAAGATGAAACGAAAACGAAAATCTGTGGGTGACTAGCGGCACCTGTCGACGTGTTTGAGAACTACAAAAAACGCAAAACTTCCATGGTTGTTGAGAGTGGTTTCGGTTTGCGCTTTTCTTCGAATCACGTGCTACCATAGAGTTATTATAGGCCGTATTCCAAAATTTACTCGAACTTACTCCAGGGAACGGGTTTTGTACCTTGGCGTTCCAAAACCTACTCACGTCCAGCGCTTTTCAATCTGTGTTGTCACGTGACATGACTCGCGCTTCCCCGCTTGGGCTGTGTTCCACAATTTACTCGATCCGACTCCGGAGTAAAGGTTTCGTACCTTGGCGTTTCAAAACTTACTCGCGCTTACTCGATGACGTCAGAACTCGCGTTCCAGAAGCGGGTTGTTTACTCCGGAGTAATTACTCACGCTACCCTCGTCGATCGAGGGGTAACGCCGGATCAAATCGAGTAAATACGTCACGTGATCTGTTCGTCGTCTGCTACATGCGCCGCCAGCCGTCAAAGCTCGTTTGCTCCGTTGGCTTTGGTGGCAGACGTTCGAAATTACAAAGAATGAGGTGCCGCCATTTATGTGTGGTTATTGCAATTGCTTTTTTTAAACGCAGGAATTGATTGCAACACATCCAGACCGTGTAATTTCCCTCAGGAAGGTATACTTGTTATTATCAGAGTGCGAGTGAAAACAGGAGCCTCTCCGCATCCTCGTCCTCGGCGTTGGAGGGAACTCCGTATTCTCACGTTAAAAGATGAAAATGTTCGAACGCAGTAGATAATGTGGAAGTTTTTTTGCGTTCCCCCCCCCCCCCCCCCCCCCCCCAGAGTGTGTAATGGGAGGATAGCGCTTGTAAAGCAGTGAAGGCATCGAAGATTTTATGTATACGATCAGCCAACAACCGCACCACATATCCCTCCCTAATAAATTCTCTATAGCGGTTTCGAAGTGTTCTCTGTACACTGTAGCTCTCTGTGATTTTATAATCATATTCGCGTCAAAGCGAACGTAAGTTACATATCACTGTTGAGAAAGCCCCACGCGCTCTACCACTACACTGTGTGGAAGCAATATCCGCAAGATGTAATCGGTGCTAATTACGATGAGTTGAGGCTGTTTCTGGCACCTGAACTAGACTTACAGCGATCGCGCAGATTAATCAAAACAAAAATGTTGATATCTAACTGAAAGGAATAAGTAATTTCTATCTCAATATACAGCCCAAAAAGGAAGCTGAGCAGAAGCAGCTGGTGGAGCCATCTCAGAAAAAACCACGTCGTTACTGTAAAAAAAAAAAAGAAAAAAAGACAACAACTTCGAAGTGGTTCACATTATCGTCTCTTTGTGGTTTCGCCGTGATCAAAAGGGATTGTCTGCTATTTTCCGCCATCGCTGCTATGTTTTCTTTTTGCCGTAGCGCAAGACGAAGCCAATCCGCGTAGTATCCAGGCGATATGGTGTACATGTGATTATCCCGGCTGTTTCAAAATCGAGTCGCGGATCGTTTACTTGTGATGTCACGTGGTATTACTGGTATTACTCGCTGACGTAGGAGACAGGTTACTCGGGTAAGATTTGGAACATGGCGGTCGCTGCAGCGCGAGTGAAGTCACCGGACACAGCCAATTTACGGTTTTGCTAGCGTTGCAGAGGCTGGCGGTAGCGTGTTTAAAGACACGTTTTCTACTCGTGCGTCGTCATTCGCCGGAGAAGTTTGTTAGGACTGTGTGTATCAGCGTTGAGACTGGCGTTGAGAACACGCGGAAGTTTTTATGAAAGCACAGTGCCGCAGGAAAAAAAGCAGAACTTGTCGAAAGCACGTTTCGCCGGTGGTAGACGAACGGATGCCAGAGGACGACAGCTAGAGGCTACGTCAGAGATTCAACTCCGAGCTCTAATGGATGGGTCCTCCACATTTCGTAGGCAAGGCTCAACCCCACTACCATCGACCTGACATCATCAGAAATACTTGGGTTATGGACGGTTCGACTTGACACAAAGGGAAGTGACCACGTGCCTATCAGTGTGACACACTAGAAGGCTCTGTGACACACCCAACTACGAGCCCCAAAAACCTAAAAACCTGTGAGGTGACGAACTGGAATTTATTTCGTCAGCATGCTGCTTTCGCCATGGAGAGTGGTAACTATGAAGATCTGACATCTTGTATTGCGGAGTGCCTGCGACTTGCCACGCTCTCCGTCACGGTGCCCGTTACATGTCCTGCATCTGACGCGCAGCCGGAAGACAGGCACAGCGAAGGGAACTTAGCACCGACGCCTCATGGGATTGGACTCGCTACAAACGGATCGATGCTAAATTTAGAAGACACACGAAAAAACTCCAAAGATGGCAATGGAGACAAGGATGCGCCATCGCTCGGCGGTGCTGGTGGTGGTAGATGCGCTTAGAGACTCACTCGAGCCCTCGCCGGCGCGAATGTACCGCGTCATCCCATTGCAGGTCCTGCGGAGGTATTAGCGGACGAATTTTCTCGGCAGTCATCCACTCCGTTACAGTACCGGGAACAGTTAGGACGACTACCTCAAGCTTTACTCATCGAAGATCAAAGTAACGAGGCTGTTGGCGAGCCATTCCGATTTCACTCTGGCGGATCTCACAGCCCTTCACGAGTGTGACAAAAGAGTGCCCCAGGACCGGATGGTATACCGTATAACCTACCAAGCCCTCTATGAGCAGTTCCAAAACTGAGCTAATCTAATAACGTTGGTGTCTATGCATGACCTCACTGTGATGACGTCAAAATTCTGACACACAGGCTTTGATAGTACGAGGTGGTGTTGGCCACACCAACGAAGGGAGTCAAGTGCGTCCCAGCGAAGGACTTGCGAATAATCTACGGCGTGCGAGAGAGGAAATTATAACCTTTCCGGCCAGCAGAAAGCTGAAAATCCGCGTGTATGAGACGCTATAGCTGTGGTGATAGTATGCGAACCTGCGAGAGCATGACATTACAGTATGAGGGTCGCAGGCGAGCTGGTGTAAGTGTATCATTTTGTTAAATTTACATTACCTCGATGAAAATATAAAACAGAAGGAAAAAGTTTCCGCTGAAGTTTATTTCAGTGAAAACAGCTTGTGAGCGAAAAGCATAGTCTTATTGTTTTTTTTTTCTTTTTTCTTGCTAACACCAACTTTTTTTTTCTTCTTTTACTGAAATAAATGACACAGGCGACCGCAGTGACGTTAACCGATAGCGTCACATTCACGCGGTTTTCACCTTTCTGCAATGTGTAAACTGTTTATGCGGGCAAAAAAAGAAAAAAAAAGAAAGAAAAAATATATTTAGAATGCCGGATTTTTTTGTTTTTAATGATTTGGGTCCTATAGGTTAACTGGAATATTTAATGTTACACGACGGCGCCTTCACAGCAATAATTAAGCCACCATGGAGGCGGGCTAATTGTGATAATTTAATTTAAAGATCTTATTAAAGCATTCAGTGCATCTTGTCCCAGCGTGGCTGCGTATATTGCTGGGCCATTTTTCCTGTCGACGGCATGACAACCGCATCGTACACTTTAACAGCTTGAAATTAAAACAACAACAACAACGTACAAAATAAGTGACGATGACGTTGAAGACGTTGAACATTGAGCAAATCTGAGATACACGAGGCAGTCTCCACAACTTCCCTATCTATCGGTTCACTGCAATAATGTGTGCTACCTTCTCACAGCGCACACTCTTGGTCGTATGCTAAACTAGCCTACGTACTTGGTATCAGCTGTAACCAATTTGAATTACTGCAATTAATCAGAATTTCAGTAACCAAGTGCATTTTTTTAAAGTTACGTTAGAGTCTTGCTGACTAGTAGCAACCTTTAGCTTCTTTCAAATTTTATCCTTTATTCAAATTTCATTGACAAATACACGAATTCACATTGATCTAGATTAGAAACAACATTGACGCGCTACATACTGTAACTATCAGGCACGTAGCCAGGATTTTGTTTCGGGGGGGGGGGGGGGGGGGGCCGCCCATGACAAAATGCTGTATGAGGGAGAGGGGGGAGAGGAGGTCCCAGCAAAACGGAAGATTTCGGGGGGGGGGGGGGGGGGCCCGGGCCCCATGGGCCTCCCCCCTGGATACGTGCCTGGTAACTATACCTCATAAATCGCTGCCCTTAGCAGGGTGTTTCTACAAAGCGGACCAGTGTCATCTCCGCATTGGACAGTTTAGACCATTTATTGAGTTATCACTGAAAATCTCAACGTCGTAGGACAGTTTGAGAATAATCAGAGTGCAAAACTTACTCAGTTTTTCGGAGACTCGATACATTTACACAAAACGTTTGTACCTTAACTGAATGTTCGGTCGCTGTAGCAATAAATTAATTGTACACATCTCGGCTATAGGTATATATGTATTTTTACACAGTGTAAAATAATATTCATTGTAGCATATATTGAATCATGCGTCGCTCATGAGATGAAATTCAACTTTTAAAAGTAAGCAAAGTGTAATCTGGTAAAAAAAAAATAGATATACAAGTAAGAGGAAAGAATTGATTACTAAAAAATGAAAACATCGTTTTTTTAAATAAACCCAGAGAAAAATAAAATAAAAGTGCTCACAACAAACTGAAACTAAAAGGAGAGAAAAAAAAAAAACCAAAAACAAACAAACGTAAAATAACCTAATGGAAAAGTTCAAGCTTCCGCAAACAAGTCGACTGGCATGAAATATAGCCGCCCTTTTTGCATCCCTCCTTTCTTCATTCTACTTTTTTATTATTATTTTACGCATAATATTTTCAAGTGTGGAGAGCAAGCTTTCCGTTTTCTTGGCGTTTTCCAGCATGTGCAAATGAGTCAGAGGAACGGTTTTCTTGGCGTTTTCCAGCATGTGCAAATGAGTCAGAGGGACGGTTTTCTTGGCTTAGAGCACACTGTAGACAACTATGATTGAAAAAACAACAACATCGGAACCATACGCAAACAGGCTGACCTGTGTGTTTCAATAACAGGAAGAGTCATGTTAACATGGTGGGTGATTTCATCTCAACTCAGACACGAATTTTGGGTCGAATTTCTAATTTTTGTAAAAAAATACATGTTCTTGCACAATTCCTATAATAAAAGAAGACGCCAGCGGCGAGTTCGTCGGATTTTTTTGTTCTCAAGTTATGGACCGTTGAAGTGGCCAAGTTGGAAACTGATGTTTTTTCAGCTAATCGGGGGTGCCATATTTCACTCCATCCCTTTTCCCTACTTTTTACGCTACATCAATATAACTTTTCGGGAACACTCTCGAGATAGGCTTCTTTATTCTAATTAAGCGTCTAGGTCATAAGATCCTTAATGTCTTTTGTTTTGATTGTCAAACCGCCTCTCTGCGACGATATTTGACGAAGTTCAGCAAGCTGTGCTGTGTGACCTAATCAACATATTTTTATGATCTTTACATCACCGTAAAGCTCCAATTAAGCTCTTTCTTTTGAGTATAATTCTGAATATTTTGCGTTAAATATATAATTCGCTACATATGCCTGAAAAACGAATATTTAAAAAAACTAGCCAGCTTGGATTCGATTTTCTAAAAAAAAAAACACCTTTTATTTATTTTCTTTTTTATTCACAGTTAGGTAGTATAGTAGTCTATAAGGAACTACCAACAAAAATTGTAATATATTGTTTGCATGGCCGCTATTAAGACTCGAATCTCGTGCCATGAGCGTCTTGAACGGGACTTCGCACAGGGGCTCTGCTGTGCAGAATTTGGGCCTATGTAAGGTTTTCTATTTATCGTTAGCAGTTACCTGAATATCCAACCATAAACATTTATAAAATTTAGAGCGGCGCACTTAAAAAAAGTCACTGAGAAGTCCGTATCCACAAGTGCGGGCACAGCGCTTACTTCCTTTCAATTCGGGGGAATGCAGATCGTAAGAGAATTCCTCTGGGGCCTTTTGCTTTCGGCTTCGAGTATGAGGTACCGAACTTGATATGTAATTTTCATATTTTCTTATGTCAAAGAGATATGCAGTGCATATACAATACATATGTACGATTTAATATCTGACGCTTAGGAAGTACGGTTTATTGTGTGCACATACGGACTCTTTCGTAAAATAACGAGCATTTCGTAGTGTGTAAGGCTTCAAATGTGTTATTTATGTGTTTAGATTTCATCTCTATTTTCAGTGATTCATGCCGGGTTACTTAGACTTTTCCTTCTTGACTTAAGTTTGTGGAGTCTAGATGTTGCGTATCTTCTCCGTCAATACATAGGGCGAAGCTCACACACCTTGCAAATCACGCCAGTGCCAAGTAATTAAATATTGTTCGGATAAGTATTGTTGCATCACTGGCTTTTACGCTCAGATATTGAGGTAAGTACTAACATTAAATAGAAAACCTTACATAGGTCAAAATTCTGCTGAGCTGAGCGTCCATACAAAAACCCGTTCAAAACTCTCACAGCACGAGATTTGAGTCCTAATAGCGGCCATACAAACAATATATTACAATTTCTGTTGGTAGTTCCTGACAGACTACTATATTACCTAACTGTGAATAAAATATGGAAGAAATAAAAGGTGCTCTTTTTTTTTAAAGTTTTTCTAAATATTCGTTTTTTAGGCAAATGTTCCGCGTTATATGTTTAGCGCAAAATATTGAAATTATACTCAAAAATAAACAACTTAATTGTAGCTTTACGGTGATATAAAGATCATACAAATATATTGATTACGTCACACAGCACAGCTTGCAGAACTTCGTCAATTATTGTTGCAGAGAGGCGGTTTGACAATTAAAAAAAAAAAAAAAAACATTAAAGACATTATGACCTAGACGCTTTATTTGCATAACTCGCCGTTCGCATCTTCTTTTATTAAAGGAATTTACAGGTAGCTACTAAACATTTCAGAGGAGTTAATTATGAGTTGGTGTCTTTTTGTGAGTCACTTGTATTACTGGGTGACAAGTGAACAAAAGCCAAAATGTAAGCTTCTAAAGCCGTCACACAAACAAAATATTACATTTTCTGTTTATTTTACTTTATAAAGCACTGCATAGTAGCTAGAGAAAAACAATTAGCCAAATATAAAGTCGGCTTTTTAGAAAATCGACCTCCAATTCGCAAAAATGTTTGAAATAGTCCTTGCTTTCCGAAAGAATACTGCCCTTTCTTTTTTACACACAACATCAAATTTTTTATCACTAGAAGGAGTATACTCTAAGCTTTCTGAAAATGCTAAATATGTTAAGACACCTCATACAGGTCGCACGGAAGAGCTGATAAACTTTGACAAGTATCGTCCAAAAACGTCATATTGGCAAATTTTCTAAAATATATTTCATACGAATAATCGCGTAAAAATTATTTATCAGAGAATAAATGTGTTCACAGGTATCTATTAAAAAATAAGAGGCGCCAATTTTGAATTAGTGTATTTTTGCGAGTAAGTTAATTTCCTGACAAAACAGTCAAACAAAATCAGATATCAAGCTCTTATGGCTGCCATAAAAACAAAAATTTACATTTTTTATTTATATTATATTATAAAGCACTGCGATAGCTAGCTAGAGAAAAAAAATCTGCCAAATACAAGGTTTTTTTTTTTTTAGAAAATCAACCTCCAATTTGCAAATATTTTGAAATAGTCCTTGCTTTACGAGAATATACTGCCCTTTCTCTTTTACACACAACATTAAATTTGTTATCGATAGAAAGAGTATACACTCAGCTTTCTGAAAATACTAAATATGTTACGATATCTCGAATAGGTCACGAGCCGGTCAAACTTTGACAAATGATGTCAAAGGGACACACTTTGAGAATATTTAAAAGAAAAGTGAAGATAAATAATCACAATAAAATTATTGACCATAAATAATCTCTATTCTGAGAGTAGCCGAAAAAAATTAACATTGCACTACCAAAAAAAAAAAAATAAAAAAGTTAAGGAGTGAAACGTGACACCTCCGACAGGCGAGAGAAAGGTCAGTTTGCGCCTCGGCTGCTTAAAATGTCCATAACTCGAGAACTGAAAATCGCCCGAACTTGCGATTTGCACTCCCTGTCACAAAGGGGTTTTCCACAAAACATATATTTTTTCCGTCCAAATTAAAATTTCGACCCCAAATCCGTGCCTGAGTTGAGATGAAACCACCCTGGTAGATTTTAGCGACGTCACAAGGGTCAGCGGCACCCAAAGCGGTAGTTCGAGAGAGAGTGCCAAAACATGCTTTTAGAAACGAATACAAAAAAAAAAAAAAAAAAAATAAAGTAGCCGAGACCAAGAGCTGCGCAAAAGGGCGACGAAATGCTCCGAAGATTAGTGAAGGTCAGCTGTGCTAAAAACGCGGCGTTTGCCGACAACGAATACGTAGACACCGGCTGCCAGAATACGGCTCCGCCGGAATATGTCGAGAACATAAACGTGTATGATACTACTGGGTATACTACTATGCAAATAAAAACAGAAGCGCGTGCTTTGAGCTAAATATGTGGTAAATAACATGTAACATAATATTTTATTTTAATACGTTATTTTATAATATACTATATTACTCAGTTTTTCAGTGTATGTCATTTTCCGGCAACGTTTATCCTGAACGATCTCGAGTGGCACTAAATGTTCGCAGCGTTGCACTATTGGTTGCACTGTAATCATTTCTGAACAAGAACTACTATATAGTAGTTCTTGTTCAAAATAGAGTAGTTCAGAAATAATTACTGTGCCGCAAATAATTTCGATAATTATATAGATGTTATATTTCATAGTTATTGCTCTCAAATTTTGTTACACATTTTCGACCTTCCTACACGGTTACAAATGTCGCGTGTGAAAAAAAGGTTACTGTGATCAGAGAAAATATCGTAGGGGTCAGGGCGTACCAACTTGTTTTTGCGTGAGGGGGCAAACCAGACCCGACCCCTCCCTCCCCCCCTCCCCAGCCCCCATGGGCCGGGCCCTTCGTATCCCTTGGGCGCCACCGGCCAGTGTTTGCCCTGCCCAGCGGCGGCTGTGTCAGGGGTGGGAGGGGGGGGGGGGGGCGAAGGACATACCTTGCCCCCCCCCCCCCCCCCACTCTGAGAACTGGGGCGGCAAACGAACCCCTTGCCCCCCCCCCCCGGTTGGTACGCCCATGGTAAGGGTGCAAGCGAGCTGGTGAATACTAACCATGTTGTATTAACCTGAGACTGGAGCTTCTCTACTCCAGTCTCAGGTTAATCCAACACATGGTTACTGTGATGATGGTGCTAACAGCGCCATGCTTTGGTAGCGCGAGAATAAAACAAGCGTCTGACACCTCGGCCGGCACGCACTGCACGCTGGGAACGATGCTGGTCTTTCTTTTCCTACGCCCAATTTACTCGGGATAATTCATAACACTTATCTCGTAATCTGTAATAGAGTTCAAGAAAATAAATCGTATATATATAACACAGCGACTTTTTCCAGGTGCCAAAAAAAAAAAAAAAAAGTATGACATAATAATGCAAAAAGCTCGAACTTACCTCTATCTTGGCGCTGAGCAGCTTGATGACCTGGTGCTCCCATTCGATCTCGCCGCTGCTCTGAATATCGTCCACAAAGTCCAAACTTAAAGCGAACGACGCATCGGCGAAAACGCAGCGGTGATCCAACATCGCAAATCAGACTAAGGCGCGCTAAATATATTGAGATTCGTTGGCTAGCTGTCGTTAACTCGCAGGGAGTCAAACTTCCCGATGTCCGTTGGGAACTGTCAGCTGGTTTTTGCAGGATTCTTCGCAATCCTCGAAGTCTAGACGTTCGGCTACCAGCCACTTACAGAACTCTCGCTAGTTATCTCCATATTCCACCGTCTGCTGAAGGGGATACTCTTGATGGTAGAAGAAGCAGCACGATGCCTGCCAACGAGACATATAGTTTCCTATTTTTCTTAGAAGCTACACACCTACTCTTGGGGCACTGTTCCGACACTCAGTCTCTTGAAACATACGGTCTCTGCATGCGGGCACGTCTTGGGCGGAGGATATCTTCTAGACCGGAACCCAGCTCTTCTTGGCTTTCGCGGATATTAGACACACGACCATATACGTATACCTCTGATTCAACCTAGTCTTCAGAGACCCGCACGCTCTCGTTCCTGCCATGCACTAACTCCGACGACTATGACCTTGAACTGCTGATAACCATGCGTCTGCGCTTGGAGAGCTCGCTGGTTTCCACTTAGGGCATGCCGACGAAGAAGTGACTTAGACCTTCGATGACGGAACAACGGCAAACGTACGACAGCCTACCGTCTCCAGATGAGCTCAACGGTGGTACGGCAACGTGGGCCGTCATATCTTGCCTTGCTTCCTGCGACAGGATGCTGCCCGTGTGCGGAGTTTGTCAGCCAACAAGACGCTCTTGGTGCCTCCTGTTCGCCACACTGTTGTTGTGCTTGTTGTTGTTTTTGCGCTTGAGAGAGAGGACATATGCGAAGCGATAGGAGAACTCCCTGGAGGTCGGCGTGCTGCGACCTTTTTTTTTCTTTCTTTTTTTCTTTTTTTTTGGAGCAGCAGCTTGTGTTGGTTTAATCGTGCCTGTCTTTTCGGCTTTCCTGTCCCAGTTCCGCCCTTGTTTAGTATATCCCTGTTGTGTTACTTACCTCGAGTGCGAACACGTTTTTATTTCCCTCTGTGTATATCCTTTGTCTCCTCGGAGAAAGGAAGTTCGCCGACCCTGCGGTGTGGCGGGCGCGCACGACTCCTGCTTCGTTCAGAAACTCTCACAGGAAACCGCCACCAAGTGTGATTTCTCCTCGGCGGCACAGCCATGACATACCGCTACGTATCTCAGACACTTCTAGTATGTATACAGGGATCTTTAGAAAGAAAGGGGATATTTCGCATTTTTTATTTCAAGCAACTTGTAAAAGCACATAAATACGTTCCGCCCATCACTGGGCAGAGAAAGTTTTAATATCCAAGGTTCTATAGTCCTTGAGGTTCCTTACACTGGAAGTGAACGCCATGTAATGCGCAAACGTAAAAAAAAAAAAAAAAAAAGTTTTATTGTTTACGAATAATTGATGTCTTAGATCCTGAAGAGTAACATGCGTAGATGGGCGAGCTTTAAACAAAACAAATTTGAGCTGTCCCCTATTCAGTGATGTTTGGAAAGTGTTTCTGTCTTTTAGTTTGTTTTGAATGAAAATTTGAAATCTGCTCCTTCTCTTTGAATGGCCCTTTACAGGAGAAACGCGCTAAATAATCTCCGGCTAACGCTAGGCTGCAGCTTCCAGTCTTAGAATCGGCAAGGAAATGGTCGAAATATATGAAGGCTACCGAATTAGCTGTCATCTGGACCCTGAAGTAAAAGGACGTACTGGTCACAGCTTGAATCGAGCCGGTTGGTCTGTGACAAATGATGTGCGCAACCGGTGTTCCGCTCCTTCTTCATTTGACCCAATCCTAGTCAGCCGTGCTCGATCCAACCTGCTGGGGATTATCTTCCAGTTCTCAACGTTCACGCCGTGCGCTTTTAGAAGATGCGGTAAGAAGCGAGATCTTGGATGAAACGTTTAGGTTTCAAAGGCTTTGTCTTTTGTGTTCTAAAATGACGAGCTGAAATCTCGTTAGTTATTCCGTAAAATTGTTTTGTTTAGTTTTATGTACTCCCGAGTCCCATAGGATATTATTGGAAAATTTAACGTCCTAATAACATCGGCGGAACAGTGCCTGCTTCAAAAGCTGTGAGCGAAACAGGAATTAGTGTTTAACAAAGGGAATTTCTGACACACGCACTTACATAAATACATAAAGTTTATACGTGACCTTTAAGGTTCTGTGAATGATAGAATGATAGGCAATTGTAGCAGTTGCAAAATAATAATAATGAAAAAAAAAATTGTCGAAGAAAATTTTTATTTTCGTCGACATAGCATCAGTCGCGTGGGGACTCCAGTGAAGAACCTCTCGGTGTAAAGAACAAGCTGCGGAAAACAGCGGTGTTCACTTCATGAAATTGTCACGTTCATCGTGGAGGGGTCGCCTTGTAAAAGTTACACATACGTTGTAAAAAGCGCGGAACGGGTCAACGCAGTTTTAAATTTGGCGGCAACGAAGGCAAGAAAGCTAATGTTACCAGACGAATCATCGAACTCACTAAATTTAGCACATTTTGAATTTAATTGTTTGCCCCAAGGATGGTCATAATATACTACAACCGCACTACAAAACTTTATTTGAGGAATGCTATTTATTTAAAAAAACAAGATTTGGCGTTTTGCGCCATCTAGGCAGTATTTTATTTTTGGATTGTTACTTTGTATTACCTTTTGGAGTCTTAGAAAGTATACTAGTAAGTTTTTTATACTTAAAAAAATCTTTGGTAGTAAAATTTTTGTAATTACTTCAGTAAATAGTGTGGCGCCGTCTAGGTTACTACTAACTACAATTTGTTTTTATCTGTGTTGTCAGGCCATTTCACCGTTCCCGGTTTCGCCAGTTTCTTCGCATGCAGTTTTCGAAGCTGCGGTTGTTGTGCGGTCAGTACGGGTGTGAGTTTGTGTTCGTACTGAAACGTTTATTTGTTCCCGTGAAACAGAAACCCAACCACTTCATCTTTCGACAGAAGAGACAAGCACAGGTATTTTCAATCGAACGTAACGCAGTTGGCCTGTAAACAACAAAATGTCCCGATTCAAAAGCGTCACGTTCATTCGAAGCCGAGAAGGCACTGGTGCCGATCATGCTCACCGCATCCAACAAACGTCATTAGGGAACGCTACAAAGCTGTCAGGAGACACTGCCAGGCAAATTTACGAAGATATCATATCACTGCCTTCTACGCAGCGTTTTTCGTGTACATCTACCCCTAGACAACGCCAGCCCACTAGCCGAAAGGTCGAAACGCTAAGTCAACCATCGCCGCAACCTGTAGTGCCCGTGAAAGCCAGCCAACTGTTTACAGCAGCACAAAACAATGACGTTGCAGAAATCGAGCGGTGTCTGGCCGCCGGTCTGGACGTCAACGAAACCGACTGTTTCGGATGGACGCCCCTGATGAGCGCCGCGTGCGACGGCGCTGAAGATTCGGTTCGTTTCCTGCTGAAGAGGAACGCCGACAGACGGATGCTAAACAAGCAGGGAAAGACGGCTATGGATCTGGCGGTGGTCAGGGGCCATTTTAAGGTCGTTCAGCTCCTCTGCAAAACGGAGCGAGGAATGGAAAACAATCGGCGACGAACGGACGGCGAACAGCCGGAACCCGAAATGGACCGGTTTTGTGACGCGTGTCGGAGGACTGTGACGTCATCGGAGCTGTCCAATCACGACGCCTCCATAGTGCATCAGCTGAGCAGCGGCTGTTGTCATGGAAACCGGACACATTATGGCATACCCGAAAGTAACGCCGGGTTCCGGATGCTGCTGGGAATGGGCTGGAACCGCGAACGCGGGTTTGGACCCCGGGAATCCGGCAGAAAGTTTCCGGTGAAGACGGTGCTGAAGCGAGACCGGTGTGGTCTTGGGGTTGGGGAGACGCAAGCTAGGGTGACGCATTTTGGTGCGTGTGACGCGTCTGCTGTTGAGCGTGTTGATCGGAAGACACACAGTGATGGACTTATCGGACACCGTAAGAAGACGAGGAAGGAGCGTGAGAGGGAAGCAGACAAGTGGAGAAGGAAAGAGATTGCATTCCGCCGAGAGTTTCATTAGCGTGATTTCCTTCGCCGTCCGCTGTTGCGCGTGAGTATAGAGGGGGTTCCTGGCACTGATCTACAGTAAGGGGCACGATGACCTGACACAATGGGGTCGGCAGTGGGTTATCCATTGTGGTAGATTGTATTGCTTCTGGCTCTATGTGATCCACAAAAGCAGCGACGAATGTCTGTTTATTGTCTTTTCTTACGTTTGGAATTTGTTTCTGCTGCAGGTTCAAGTGTTGAAAGTCTTAGAAATACAAAAAAATCATTGCGTTTTCCTTACACTTGTGTATTTTCAGATTACAATCGCGCTAGGGCCTCTCTGAATAGTGTAAAGCTAAACAACACGCTGTAGCTTCGAAGCAGAAACATTTGGGATAGCTTGTAGGCCAGGACAGGAGTTTGTGATCCATGCTTGGGAATTGGAAAAAAAGAAATATGCCTCACAAAATGAGTCAAAGCATTTATGTTGGTGACTTGTTGAAAAAGGAAGGAAATTCCATTTGCCGTATTGCAAAAGAAAAAAAAAAAAAAAGAAAAGCAGTAGTGATTTTTTATTTCAGATTTGTAGTATAGCATTTTCTTGTTCTACATCAGTGGTTCTCAACCATCGATGTTTCGCGGACCCCTTGTGGATCGACGGAGATGATGGAGGACCCTGTTTGTGGTGAGGGGAGAGAAAAGGTATAGATTAAACATAATAATGATATAAAAAATGGATATAACTAAGGACTAGTTTGAAGTAGACTTCTCTTAATGACATACACACAAAAAAATTTGTCCGCAAATTGAAGACATCCTTCTCGATCTGAAAAAAGAAAGACGACTTTTAATGCAGGGCTTGACTAATGAGAGGAAGCTTCGCGGACCCCTAGAATGCCTTCGCGGACCCCAGACGGTCCGCGGACCCCCGTTTAAGAACCACTGTTCTACATAAAAAGAGTGTTTTCCAGAAATACTCTTCCAGGGAAAGGTGGAGGTGATCTTTATGACTGTTACAGACAAACAGACTTAGAGCTGTTATGTACTGCAATGTCTCTAATACAAACTGTTTCGGTAGGCAGGTACCCAGTTTGTTGAACCGCAACAAGAGCGGCGAAGCTGCCCTGGTCGTCTGGGAAGTGGTCCACTTGGACGGACATGGCTAGGGTTTTCCGAGGAAGGAGCTCCGACTCGAAATTGCCCAAACAATTTGGAATAATGCCTATTTTTTCGTTAGACCCCGTGTGTGTAACTAACAGTCCCTGTGCAGAGTAGCTTGAATTATTGCATTTGTTAGTTAATCGACGGCTGTCAGTTTGCAGAGGCTGGGACGGCGTCATTCGACGGCGGCGTATGATCTGCGATGAATCCGACGGCTACGAAGGTGAAGCGGTTCCTGGCCGAGATTGAAGCCACAGCCGAGACGATTCTAGCCGACAAGGAGCAGCTGGTCGAGCTGGACAGACGACGTCAGAAGAACCGGGAGGCTCTCAGGTCTGGTCCTCTCTGTTGATCTGTCTCATTAGCCGAGCTCTTCACTGCCGTGGAGAGACCTTGCACTTGATTGTGTGTCGTAGAGCCACTAAAAAGCTATAGTGTTGACGCTCCATTCCCTAGATCTCTCATGGACGCCGCCATCTTGTTGCCTAATGCAGAGCAGATGGAGTAGGTGACGGTTACATGCCTGCCATGTCTCCCGTATTACCCGGAAGACTCCCGAATTTTGACCAATTTGTATGGTTGTACGATTGACAGAAAAATCTCCCGGAAAACTCAAATTACCCCCCTCCCTATCTTCCCGCACTTAAATAAGAAGTTTATTCTGTCGCAACAAACGGCTGCAATGTTGGCGAGGCCCAGCTGTTTCTCGCTAGCATGAGCAGTGCAATATAAATGTGATGAAGTTGTCTTCATCTACATTTGTTGTCAATATTTCTTTTTAAAAAAATCCCCCTCACTTCGAAATTCTCCCAGATTTGGTTTCTCCGAACTTGGCAGATATGCGGTTACAATCCTGAAAATAGCAACATCCTGAGCTTCAGGGGCCGAAGGATTGCTGTAGAAAAGTTAATTTGGTAGCAGGAAGTACACGGTGGTCCCAGTCTTCAACGTGCGGCATAGCACTTCCAAATGGGGTGAGCTTGTACCTGCGCACCTATCAGATGCGCCCGAAACACCCCCTCTTCGTCCTCACATTTTGGCCGTGTAGCACGGCTGTCCTCGCTCACGGGCATTGTCGAGTTATGTCACCACCGGTGCCATGATACAGTGGAATCTCAAATAATTTTAACCGAGGGGCATCAAAACTTTGTTTGAATAATGCAAAGTTTGAATTACCAGGAGTTTGGTTCCTAGAAACACATAGTGCGGAACCTGCATGTTAGTTTGAATTATCTGCGAGTTTAAAAGTTTAAATTAACGAGATTTCACTATACTTGTTGGCACGCTTTGTTTGCTGCCGATGTTGCGAACTCTCCCGAACAGAGAACTTTGTCAGGACGGGGGGATCGGTGGCCGAGTGGGCTAGCGCACACCAGCTCTGAGAACGTGGAGCGAAAGCTCGCGCTGCAGAACCCAGGGATCCTGGGTTCAATCCCCACCCCTGCCCGTTTCGATCTGGATGAGCATCGTACCGGCGTGCGGTCGTGTATCACTACTGCGTGGTGCACGTTAAAGACCCCAGGCTAGCGGTTGTACCGCACTGGCTAAATTGCTCATCTACAGCGAGTGACTCGTCGCAACATTAAAAATGGCTGACCAACGACTCTCTGTATAAATATCCACACAACCCCAATTATTGACGTCTTGGAAGGTGGCTAGGAATGCTTGCACTTGAAATGCAAGTTGAGAATTAGCTCCGCTGTTTTCCTTCATTATGTGTCTGGGAATGAAAGGGCAGAAAAGCAAGATTGAAGGGTCACCGTCACTAACCACTGTCCCTGGGACAAAGGCAAAATCACTCTGATACGTTAGTGACTGCTTTCTTCCTTTGATCTGTAAATGTGCTGGGCTCGCCACGGTAAGGCGATCAGTGCTGTTCGAGTGGTAGAGTGGCAGGCCCACTTTGTGCCATAAGGCATTTCCCGTGTGGTACACCTGGGTGTACCAGGACGTGCCAGGTGGGACACAGGTCCCTACTGCTCGTTGGTACTTCAGTCACTTGGCAGCTGGTATGTTATTCCAGGTGTCTTCAAAATCCCATGGACGACTCCCGCAGGCCCTGGGTCTGCATTGGGAACATGTTTATGAAGATCCCCAAGGCCAGGACAAAGGAACTCCTGGTGCAAGGTGAGAGACAAAGCCATACATGTGAGCAACTGGTCACTCCGGCTCACTATCGGCCGAAAGCTCGAGACCGCAGATCTGGAGTTTTAACTAGGGATGCCGTGAACCACCCTAGGTTCGAATTCGAAAGGTTTCAATATTTTCTAACCGAACTGATGTTCGAAATCGAAAGGTTTCGATATTTTCGACTGTACGGAGGTTCGAATTCGAAAAATTCGCAACTTTCAAAAATCGTGGAGTTTCGAATTCGAAAAGTTCGAAGCTTTCACGGTTTCTAAAAGTTTGGGTTCGATTATTTCGAATATTGTTTTACTTGAGGTTCGAGAAATTCTAAGATTTCGAACTTTCCTAACTTGAAAATTCGAGAGATTCGAATGTTTCGAATTTCTTTGAATCTGAAATTCGAAAAATTCGAACGTTTCGAATTCTTATAAACATAAAGTTCGATGAATTCTAAGATTTCGAATTTCTTTCTACATAAAGTTCGAAAAGTTCGAAAGTTTTAATTTTCTTTCAGGGCTAATTTTCAAAAAAAAAAAAAAAAAAAATTGAAGGTTTTTAATTTTTTTGAAGTCCAAGTGCGCAAAGTTCGAGGTCCGGTTTAACGTTCCGCCACAGTTTCAGTTTCAAATAACGTTTTCACGCCTCACTGGTTTTCACGAAATCAGGTTTAGAAAAGTTTGGGTGTGATATTTAGACTGTGCGAAGTTGGTCAGGCAATTAAATGAGACGACGAGTTTCCCGGATGTGTTGGAATATTTGCCAGTGCAGAGTGACGTTTGACCATAGATGAGTAATTGTGACCGCCAGCCCAGGGTGGTCACTAACGTGCATCACGAAGTAGTGATCACACGAACGCAGTGTTTAACGATACTCATCCAGTTTGAAACGGCCAGGGGCAGGCAGGTGGTTGAGGCTCAGGAAAACCTTGAAGCGATCTGGCAAACTGCCTCCCTACCCCCTTGCACGCTGGTAGTAATCCGATCGAACGCCGCCCAAGTGACGCTGGCATATAGTAAGTTTAGTTTGTACGTGATGCAAATCCCTGAGACTGGGAATGAAATTTGAAAGAAAAAGTGTAAGAAGACAGAAAAAAGGGGACAGGACAACGTCTCAAACTCAGCTCAGGACAACGTCTCAAACTCAACTCAGCTGAAAAGTCAGCTCAGGACAACGTCTCAAACTCAACTCAGCTGAGTTTGAGACGTTATCCTGCCCCTTTTTTTCTTTCTTCTTACACTATTTCTTGCGAATTTCATTCCCAATCTCGGGATTTTGCATCATGATCAACATATATCAGCTCGCCTGCACCTTGACAATTTTTTTGTTTGTGGTTGCTTTGGAGGTTTATTTTCCGGGACGGAAGAAACGCCGAGCAAAAAGCACAGAAGCTGAAACAACTTGAGGTCAAGGAGCGTTCTACCATACCAGTGGCGTCGGAAGAGGAAAAACGGGGGGCTCCATTGTCTCTCTCCCCCCCTCCTCCAGATATTTCGGACTGTTAAAGTAAACAATGCGGGGAAAGAGGGCATGGTCGAGCTTATTTTAATTCGAAATTATTTAGGCATATGTATAGCTACTGTCGCTCTTCACTGCATAAAAGATGGCGTAGATGGTCATTGTTAGAAACTCGTTGTCAGAAGGCACTACTCGTCACATGCTCGGCGGCTCGGAAGTTCAAAGCTATGTGTTTTCGACCTAAAGAACTGTGCCATTGGTAAAAAATAATAAATAAATAAACATAACAATAAATGCAAAAATGAAAAGCTGGAGAGAAAAAAAAAAAAAAAAACTATCAAGACCCCGTTGGAAGTGTTGTATTATTGCATATTCAGAGGCCCAAAACTATGAAACAAGTTTCTCCTACCAAAATGTGTACAGGCCAAAAGAAACACATCACAGAAACGTGAAATGAGAAAAAAAATGTTTTTTTTTTTTTTTATGACGTGCTGAACAGTTTTAGAAATCTTCTCCCATGAGTTAATTTATTCCTCAACGTGAAAAAAACAATAAATACATTATTTTGTATTCTGCAGATGGTAATGATTATGTACTGTCTGTGGTGTTAGTTTAAATGCGATACCTCAAACAATGTAGACGAAAAAAATTACCAAGTTTAGGGCATAATTGCCCGTAGATACATGTTTGGATATTTCTTCGAAACTCGTCTTGAATAACAATAATCATATCTTAAGACGACACTTACCTAGGCTATACATAGATCATTCTTAAAAAGTTTAACATCTCTACCATAAATAGCTTCGGCTTAGCGCGCTTCAAATATAGCACAAACGACAATTGTCAAAAACCCGTCGTCCTTCCTCGCTCCTTCGGGAATCTATTTCTTTCTAACCAAGCATGCCAGATGATTGAAATAAACGGCATTGTCTTTCGCAAGGAATGCAATGCCGCATGTAAAATTGAAAAAAAAAAAAAAAAAAAAAAAAAAAAATTACGAATGTACCTCACTGCTCGAATCCAAATGAAACCGCCTGCCGGTCTTTCGAAGTTCGACGAACTTTCGATTTTTCAGGAATCGAAAGTTCGACGATTTTCGAATTCTTTAGATTAATAAGTTTGAAAGTTTGAAACTTATCGAATTTCTTAGAATAGGAAGTTCGAAAGTTCGAAAAGCTTCGAACTTTTTAGTGCAAGAAGTTCGAAAGTTCGAAAATCATCGAATTTTTTAGTCTATCAAGTTCGAAAGTTCGACGAGCATTGAATTTTGCAGCGTAATAAGTTCGAAATTTCGAAAACCGTCGAACTTCTTAGTTTAATAAGTTCGAAAATTCGACTTCCGTCGAATTTCTCGATATAGAAAGTTCAAAAATTCGAAATCTTTCGAACCTTTCGAACCGCTTGATTCGATCATCGAACCTTAGGTTCGAAAAAAGTTTGCGGCATCCCTAGTTTTAACTGCTTTTAGAAGCACGAAACAGAAGGTCGTGTATGCCATTGTGCGCTTGTCCCTGTCCCCAGTTTCAATGCAGATCGTTACATTTTGCGCTCAACGACTCGCACGCGCTTGTGGCTTCTCGTCGAGTCGAGTGTCTTGCAGTCTCCCTTCACGAGCCCATGCTCGAGTCGCAAAAGGCAGCCGATTTGTTCCAGAGTCGTGCGTTTCCGCCAAGATCTACTTTTGCATCTTTGTGTTCTGACAACCAGGTGTTATTGGCACAGCCAGTATCACCAATAAGTAATACGCTAGTTCGTTAACTGTGTAAGGCACGAACGGTCAGCGCTTCACACTACCAGTCTCCTCGCTGATATGCCCTTTTAGAGATTCGTCTTGGTGCACTTCTCGTGAAATGGTACATTGTCAATGTGCACTATTATACCAGACATTGTTTCGCACATTGCTGGATTGACATATGGCACTCCTGCTTTCAACCTGCGGCGTGAGATGCCTTTCGAGGACGATTGGAGCAGCTTCTTGTGGTTTAAAGCAAGCATTCTGAACTTAAGCATGGAGCTTGAGCTTTTGCTGGACTTGTACAAATGTACCTGTTGTGTCGTCATATCTGACAATGACTCTCTCAAGACCTACCGTAAAATACCAAGCAAGCGCCCACTCAAAATTTAGAGATAATCGCGAAAAAATGGGGGATGGGCGCTTGTCCGGTCATCAAGTTTACATATCAATGTACTGTGCATATTTTCTCAGATCTTACAAATTTGGGAATGGGCGCTTAATGTGGAATTGGCGGATGCTCGGTATTCTACGGTAACTCAATAATGTTAATGAGTGTATGGGGTATACTCTACGAGAGGCAGTCGGTGGAATCGCTTTCAAGGAGTGTCGCTTGTCTGATTGCTCATGTTTGTGAGGTGTGGCTCTGGACATCACAGCTTTCCCAATGAAAGCAGTTATTAGAGTTTTCGATACATAAAAAAAGGGCAACCAGTAATGAGTTGAGTGACGAAAAAGAACATAATATAAGGATGCCCAACAAGGTGTAGTGAAACCGGGGGTTTTAATATATCTGGTCCCTTCCCATGCTACAAACATGCATGACAGTGCAAAGGAGGATCTATTGGTGAATCCTTAGGAAATACGTTAGTGTAACCCTTGGGAAATGCCACATACGTCCCCCTTTCAGAAACGCTAACGCAGACCCCTTTGCTTTTCTGTTTTGGCTTTCTCATTTGCTTCCTCTATTTTTTGCTGCATCTTTTTGGCTTTGTTACGGGGTCAGCGTTAGCATTTCCCAAAAGGGGATGTTTGTGGTGTTTCCCAAGGGTCACGCTAACGCATTCCCTAAGCATCCACCAATGGATCTTCCTTTAATTTTTTCTGACCTTGGGTGTTCTCGTTTGCCCACCTTGCACGCTTAGCAGCAGCATCCACTGGCCGACGCTGCTTTTGCTGTTCGCCGGTTTTCACAGCTTGTCTCCTTTGTTCCCAATCCGTCTTCTTTTGTCGCCTACTTGGACCAGCGCTAGTACTTGGTTCACACTCCATTTTGTAGCACAAGGCATACACGCTCTACACACCTGCAGGTTTAGACTCACCCCAGCATCCACGCGCGCATTGGCTTCTGCCTCATGACGTTGTCTCCCTCTCGCCTTAGTCCTTCGCTACTCTCCTCCTCTTTACATGGTGCGCTTCCCTTTCCACTGTTTTCTTCACAGGATGCGAACGCATTAAAAATTGCGGGTGTTGACCACCGTCGCCGGTTCTAAGAAAACTGAACGCCGAAGACATGAAACCCTAGGCGTGCACAACGAGACGCGGAATACCTCTTTAGTTTTCTTGTTTGGTTTGCAAAGTTTTCGTTTCATCGACGAAAATGTACACTACGTCGGTTCCAGTGCCTCGCAGATTTTAGAGAAACTCGAGAGAAGACCCTCTCGAAACCCTCGGAACGTCGAGGGACACCCACTACGTCATCCCCGCGAGTAGGCGAGACATGCGTGTTTCGTGCGTGGCGTGCAGTGTCGCTCCCCTAATCGGTTGCCACGGTACAGACGAAGTATGGATGCGTCGGTAACTCGCAGTTGCAACCCGACACGAGTCCACGCAACATAATCGGACGCAGTCGAATGCCACTGTGGGAATCAGCTGTAAGCAGTCGTCCCACAGTGGTGCCAAAGAGGACGTCTTTCACTGGCGTGGCAACAAAGTTGCAGCGAACGACGCGACAAGGTGCCAGCGTGTCATGTCAGATGTCGCAATCCCGGCGGTTGGTGGTAGAAGTTCTGGTAAAAAAAAAATCAAAACAACTATACTCTGTTTCACGTTAACTTGGCGAACTGCGGAGGCTACGGCCCCCGCGATCCAATAAGAGCGTCGGAGCCAGATACCACCTCACGGGAGTGCATGTGTCCTGCACCAAGTGCAAGGCCAGGAGGAACCGGCTGTCGTATTTGGACGAACGTGCACCGCCGCAACATTGCCGCACGCTAGAGTGGCGAGCTTTTTCGAAACAGTTCACGAGAGACCTGTACGCTCAATGTACCCACGAATCTGTGGCGGTGCTAATGCCAGGGCGATGTTTTGAGTGGAAGCGGTCGATTATACGGCTGCAATCGCCAGAAACCACTACACTAGGAGGAGAAAAAAAAAAAAAAAATCGAGAGCGGATACGGATGTGCTGTCACTTTTTTTGGTTTAACTATAATTGAAACCTATAAATTCGTGACATTTCATCATTATATTTTTATATATTCTCGGTAGAGACGTAATCGCACAAGCTCAATTGCCATTGAAATAAAAAGAAGCCTAGAACTACTTTTTGCCATGGATGGTGCTGTTGCTGCGGCGGTAACGAGGCCTCCATGGCCTCAACCATGAAGTGTTGTCACGTGCCTCGCTCCGACGCTCTTAATGGGTCGTGGGGGCTGCAGCTTCCACAGTTTGCCCATTTATCGTGAAACAGAGTGTAGCGAATGTGAGCGGCGCTGTCCTCACATAGTCCCGACTCCAGATGCCGAAACTCCCACGAACTGACATGCCGGGGCGCGATGTGCAGCAGATCAGGTGTCTGCCAGATCTACCACCGCGCTGTTGTACTGCCACCAGGACCTGCTGTGGCACTGCTACTTTGACACCGCTAGCGTGACACTTTTGTGACGTTATTCGGTCGGAAGTTGAGGAACCACTTTTGAGGGTGCAGTAAACAGACCAGTCGAGGATGCGTTCCAGGTGCCGTCGTGGCACCAAAAGGCCTGGCTTCTTCCCTAGCAGTAGACGTCTCCTAAAAAAGCGTCGTCTGCTACCCTAGGTCTTCTGGGAGGTTTTTTTCCAAGTCGTTCCCGCAAACTGAGCGTCTTTTTCTAAATTCCAGAGCAAGAGAAGCTGGAGTCCGAAATCGGCGCACTGCGTGGGAAGCTGAAGAAGAACGTGCAGCTCCTGCGGGAAATGGAGGGGCGCTCGGAGGTGCAAGGGTTCGACCTGGAACCCCTGGGGAGGGACGAGATGAGGGCCATCGACAAGGTCCTCGCCCCGTGACCCTTGCAGGTGAGTGCTGTTGGATATCGATGTCCTGGAATTTGGTCATAGAAAGGCTGGCGTAAAAAAGAGCGGAAGTGAGGGTCGCTCTTGTCTTTACATTTATTAAGCAAAAAAACAAACCAAAAAAACCCCCAAGACAATTAGAAGCGATTCCAGAGCCCGCAGTTTCGGAAGGTGTGAGAAATGTCATGAACAATGAGCACATGCGAAAGTCACTTGACCGCATGTGGGGAAGTTGCGGCACATAATTACACAAGACTGCGAACGATGCGAGTTTGTAAAAGTTCCGTAGACGCCTCCATAGATTGCCGTCGCTCATTCCGGGTGATATCTTCGGCTGCAATGGAGTCTTGCGTCTTCGGTCGTTACGCGACGACGGGCCGGGATTCAGACTTTGGACGTGGCGAGACCGGCTTTCTCTGGGCTGATCGCCTTTGACCTTTCTTCTTGGCTGTCCTGCCGACAGAGGGGGGGGAGAGAGTGAGTGAAGGCTATTGGTTATCTCTAGGCTCTCGGAATCCTCACAGTCATGGGACGTGTATAAAATTGAAAAGGTGCCCGCTGAAAGTATTTTCACGAGTGTACATGGCCAAATCTTGCTCTTTCAGACGTAACATGAATCCTGCCGGTGTTTTTCTCGTTGAAACAGTATGGTTCCTTTTAAAAGCTCCTTTTAGTTTAACCGTTTATTATTATTAATTTTTTCCAAATAGTTTGAGAGATTAGCATTTTCACATATTTAGGTGGCACTCCAATTGAACCTGATTTAGAACAAACACAAGATTGGTGTGACAATTTAGGCTAAAATCGGGGTTTACCCATAAATTAAGAACGCTTAAGATATTCCTTGTCAAGCGACTTGTGACAACCTTTGCTGGGCATTGCAGTACTTTCATGGTATGTTGCCTTGTTCTTTTTTGGCCTATACGACTTTAAGTGGGTATGAAAGCCACCTGTCATAGTTGCAGTTGTTCACACAAGATCTGAAGATGGTTGAAGTCGGTAGGCAGGAAGAACTTGCGTAGGAACCTCTCGGAAGCGTCGGAGTGTTAGCCGACGTTTTGCCAGGAGACTTCGCCTCTCCAGCGCCCTCGAGAGACAAAGTGTCGTAGCAAAAACATTGTCTTCCACTCTGAAGCTCCCTGGACATTTCCTTGCAAACAGTTTCATTTGTGATAGTCAATGTACCAAAGAAGCAAATGCTCCAATCACAACATTGGCACCCACTCGGGCTTTCAGGACACAACCCTGCTGTTTTTTTACCTATAGTCAGTGACAGGTTTAGAATTCAGTGGAGGCTCTGCCCCACGGGTGTAATGCGTCCACTGCCTCCGCCGTCGAAAAGTAGTGCATCGTCTGCTTCGCAACATGGCCGATATGGCGACGTTGGCTTCAGGTGCGAGTGGAGGGAGCAAAGCTCATTACTTTTCAAATGAGACGACATTGTTGCGAGGTGGCAAAGGTGTTATCCCGCACCAGGGGGGGGGGGTATTTAGGGGGGGGGGGGGGGGTTGGACAGCAAATATTAAATCAACAAAATCGATCTGGGCTACGTTTTGGCTGTAATGTCATATTTCAGCAGACATTCCCCTCTCCCCCCCTTTCCCAGTTGATTTCTACCTCATGTTGTCGAGGGTGACAGCAGGATGCCTTTGTGTGTGACAATGTTAGGACGAAGCAAGGGACGTTTTTTGGGTAACGAGTGCCGTCTGGGGAGTTGTCTGCAAACTACAAATGAAGGGCAACCCAACATGCCTCCGCCCGTCAGAACACACTGGCATCGTGCCGTTGTATGTATAGACTTTCAGTGGCTTTTATGCCCCATACTACCGATACTAAAAAACGGAAGCATCAAAACAGACTAAATACGCGCCAAGATATGCTGTATTTCACCTTATGGTGTACCGCAGGAAAGGCTACAAGCGCGAGCTCCATGCTTTAGGGCACATCTCGGCGGCATGAGCTCTCGTGCATTAAGGGTAGCTGCCAACGCTATGAGCTCGTGCTTCTAGCCTTCGTTGCAGTACAACATAAGGTGAAACGGAATATAGATTCCGACAGTGTTGGTCGTGCGGGACGGTGTCCCGCGAAAATAGCGACAGCGGGAAGATAGGCCTGGGGAGAGATTGTACGCATGCGCAGAAGCCCACTGGAAAAAGGTCCATTGCTGCTTACCTCATTTACCATGCGACTGATTACAACGACCAGACTCGGCGTGGGCGCCAGCTTCACAGATAAATAAATACTTCTTTGAAGGTGTCGTACCAGTGGTCATCCTTCGTTTATTAAAGCGAGCGGGGAAGGAGACGAAGTCTCCGGCGAGGCAGCGCGGTGGTGGTATCGCTCGAGCATTTCACGCGGCGTATCGCGTCGATGGCGGCGACCGCGGCATTGTCGCAGCCACCGCGAAGAAACTGTGCGCGCCACGCCGACTTTGCGACGTCCCTCGTCACGGGGGCAAATGCCGAACGAACGAAGGGAAGGCGTCGGCGTAGAGGAAGCCCGAGTCGGCCTCAACGGGCGAGGCTTACGCGATTGTCCAAGCAGGGGTACGAGCGCAGAAAACACGATTGTACAGTTCTCGCATAGTCCGCACAAAATCCAGCACAAGAAAACGCTGCCGTCGCCACGATTCTGCAACGCGACTTGTCTCAAGGGCGAACGCTAGACGCATGAAGAGAAGCTGCCGCTTTCGTCGTTCTCGTCGAGCGAGGCTTACGCGATTGTCCAAGCGGGGGCACTGCACGTCGAAGGCGTCCAAAGTCCCATTCACACACATGGGACTTCTTGGGACCGTGTGACCATTTCTCGTAGGAAGTAGATACTTTTGACCTTGCAAATACCTCAAAACCTTCGCTCTAGTGAAATGCGGTTCCAGGGTCACCGCATAGATGGTGCCAGCTAACAGGCCAGGCCCGATCGCTAGAGAGCCTACACTACAGAGCGTTTCCAACTGCTTGATCGGGGTCACGTGGCTTATGCGCCCCGTTTGCGGCGCGAGCTGCGAGAAGGTGGCAGAAACGTCGGTCGTCTGCAAACGTCTTCCCCTTTCCGCCTGCTTTCCTCTTCGCCACGCGTCAACGCAGCGCGTGCGCAGTGGGGACCGATCTCTGCGGGACAGGGGGGTAAAGGTGGGTGAGGAGGAGTGGCAAATCCCGTGCGCCGACATCCTGGGTCCCGAGTGAAAGATCGCGAAAGAGAGCGACAGAACACGAGAGAAAGAAACCAATGCTGCCAGCTGAAGGACGACAGTCGCAATGGTAATCGCGAATACTGAAAACTCTCAGCAATATAAACAGGGATAATTTAACGTTGTAAACTAAATTCTGGGCTATTCTAATTCTTATAAAAAGCAGTATACTCATTACGCTGCATTAACTTCCCCTCTGTCGAAATCTCGGAAATTTGGTAGTTGCGCGGTTTCGTATTCCTCGGGCGCGGCCACCCGCGAAGCTGGTTATCTGGTTTAGTTTAGTGTTGACGGGAGGCCGTACAATTGCGCGCTATGCAAAAAGAAATCTTCGAAAGGAGCGCAAATATCTTTCCACCGGTAAGTTCGTGGATTGTTGAAGTTCATGAAACTGCTCTGATGATATAATTATATTCGGGAAATCGAAGGCAGTTGGTAACCATGTGTGGGACCCCGAGGGTCTGCCTGCACGCTCCGCCGCTTGCGGCAGCCAGAATGCATGGGAAAATGGCGGACCTTTTCCTCTAGAGTTAGTATGTATGATCTCTATGCCGCGGGAGGCGTCCGCCATTAAATTGCAAACACTCCCCGTGGTTCGAGATGGATCCTCTCTTTGATCTGGCCTCTTTAGTATTCTCTCGTCTTAAAAGCTTTTAAGGGGGACCACTGCAGTGATGTGATTGCTGCGCCAATTTTGCCAAATTGCGCCAATTGGCTAACCCTGCTACATCCTGCTACATTTTGCCAAAACATGGGTAATCTGCGCCAAGCCTGTGCCAAAGGACCAATTTCGGTCGCCTTTCAAACGATTACGATTATTAGGTGTTTAATGGCGCAAAAAGCAACATAGGCCATGCTGCGCCAATCGCCTTTCAAAACCGAAACTAAACTGAGAACTGTTATTGAGCATGCGTGAGCTAGGTGGCACAAGCGGCCGCCCGACACAAAGTCCCTTGCATCAATCTTCTATCCGGTCTTGCATGGTTTTTCCCGCCGTCTCGCGTTTCGCGCTCTCTTTTTCTCTGGAATCTCGTCTCGCGTCTGTAATTTTTTTCAACGATAGATGCAGGCGTGTGCGGACGCTCCGACGCTAGTGTGCCGGGTGCCAGCCATGCCGTCATTCTGTGAAACAAAACCAAGTTTTTGCGCGGCGAGAGTTATGGTGAATTCCGCTCGCAGATCTCGAGCGCTCCAAAACCGCTCCATTTGGAGCGCGCATATTCCGCTCGCAGATCTGGCTCGAGCTGGTCATCTTCCCCTCGTAGATCTCTGGCAACGCCCGCCCCACGGAGCGCCTCAAACTCCGCCGAACTTGCTCTGCGGGATTTCACAGATCTCTCCGGAAATGGACAGAGCGGCCCACGTGATTTCCTTCTAAATCGGCAGTGCGCCTGCGCGGCGAGGTTAGCGAGGTCGGCGGGCCGGACGGGTCGTCGAGCTGGATGTGTTCGGGTGTATCGATTGTTTACGTGGGATTGTGACAGCTCGAACGCTTCTACCTAGTGTAGATCAGGGATACAAAGCCGGGACTGTGGAGCGTGGTAAATCGTAAGCGCTGACATCTGTGATCGTGAGAGGAAGAACGACAGGAAAGCAGGAGGCAGACGCAAGGTTAGGCCTGTTCATTCCGCAGCCAATGATTGTTTACCTTTCTACACGGCATTCCGTCGGCGTTTTCCCGTACAATAAAGCAAGAAGAGATTAGGCAACGACCGTGCAAGTGATGGTTTGCTACCTCTGTGTTTATTAAAGTCGTACCAGAAATCTGAACTCCGCCGATGGCAATCGCTGTCCGTGCCCCGCCGCTTCGACGCGGCCGAAAGGTATGTGACGGTGCCGAACGCGGGCGTCTTCGTTATTTGCGACATGAGCGCCGTGGTACGTATAATTTCGTCCGGCCTGTGTCGCGTGTTATTTCTGCGTCGGAAAGATCAGTCGGCTCAGGCGTTGGTGGGCTTGTCAAGTTCGAGCAGCGGCCATTTTGAACGGCGGAGTGGGAAGCGATGGGGAGGGGTGTGGGGGAGGTCGCTCCAAAAAGGCGAGTTTATCTTCCCCTCGTCGATTCGAAGCGGGTTCCACGGAGCGGAATTTTGCCTCCCTCGCGGATTTTGGAAAGCGCTCCGGATCTACCAGTGGAATTCACCATTACTTTGCGAGCTGGAGCGCTCGCGCGACCACAGTCACCGTCGTCGCGTGACGTCGGGTGTTGCCGTCCCCACGTCGCTGCAGATATGGCACTTTCTAAACTTGTTCATCGACATTCCGGTTCTTGTTTAAATCATACGCTAATAAAGGAATCCCTCTTTAACTCAAAGACTGCTTGCCGAAGTATGGATTACCTAGGTTTCTCTCACTGGGCTTTTTTTCGAGAGGGACCCCGGTACGTGAAAAATCTGCCACGAAAGAAAGTTGGTGAAAAGAAGTGAACTAAAGCAAAGAAGGCAATCTCTGCATGCTATTGTCCTCAAGATAATTAAAACTTGCCTGCCTTTGTTTGGAGGAACAATAAGCAAAAAACTGCTCAACAAACTATCCTTTTTAACACATGGCTAGATACTATAAAGTGTAGACAAACCAATGTTGGAAATACTTTTAAGATAAACCCATTATTATTGATTTTACCACACACTGAAGTTCAGTGCTGAATGCATGGCTAACAAGTAATAAAAAAAAGATCAAATAGAAAATTTTTTAGACTTATATTAAGAAATCTGCTCTCAACATTGTATGCTTCAAACATTTAGCTACACGTTTCAGGAAAGGTTATATTTATGTCTGCTCTAGATGCTGAGATATCCCTCCTGCAAATTTTCAACGAGTCCAAAAATTGTGTTTTGTGAAAACAATGTTTTAGAGTCAACTTCAACGCACATTCAGCCCACATAGACATTATAAATTGATTTACAGCTCAAATAATCATCTACGAAATTAGAAGCCTGGTAGATGCGAAAGAACAACAGCTGTAGGGGTCATTATCGCCAGTTTCAAAAGAATGCAGTTTTAGGCAGTTTTTGGCCTAAGGAGTCGCAAGTGTGTGAACGGGCCTTAAAGGGCAGCTCCGCTCAATTCTAAAAATTCTGGGATTACGGGTGATTAACATGTCAAAACTACTAATAAACGGTTTTATGTCATTTGTTTTATGAAAAGTTAAATAGTTTTTTTGCAAATTTCGCTTAAACAAAAATCTCAAGGCGAAACTGAAACCTTGCCTGCGGCGGGCAACATTGGTCCTGCTTGTCAACTGCTGGACATCGCGTGGTACGGAGACGTTGGTTGTGTCGACGACGAAAGCAGCGGATGGCGTGACGGCGTAACCCACACTCTCTTTTTTTCTCTCTTGCCTTCGCGCTTTGCACCTCGGAAAGTAAGGAGCAAACGAAACAATTCTTCCAGTTATTGACATTCCGCACAGTGTTGGCTGTGTCCACACAGTGGCATTGACTGTGCTGCTCCGCATGCCGTGCCTCGCCCGCTAGGTTGGGCAGATTTTGGTGACCGTGGAGCCGCTCCGACTTCGTTGACCAGTTTAATAGACTTTAAGGCGGAATTGTGTCGTAATATTTTACATGTAGGCTTTTTCAGATGATACGATGTAGGACTGCATGATTTTCTCAACATCAAATTTTGACCGGAGTTGCCCTTTAAAGGGACACCGACACCCCCCCAAAAAGTTTTTTTAAATGTTTTGCCAGGTGATGTAATATGGTGTCAGGCTATCCAATCAATATTTTGCCGAAGTCACATACATTTTTAATACGGTAGACTCTCACTTGAGCAAACTTCAAGGGACCCAAGGAAATAGTTAACTGAAAGTTCACTTGACTGAATATATTCACTAGAACATGGAACAGCATACCTCGCCTGCCGGCCTAGCAAGCACGCGCCGCTGGACTGTTTTTTGTCGTAGGCTGGACAGTTACATTTTGCATACTATTTTGGGAACCAGTTAGGAGGGAGCGCAGTGGCATTGTGTCGGTTTCCATCGAACATTCGTTGTCTCCGCTCACGCGACGAAGCACGTGAAACTGCAAGTTTGCCGAACTTGCCCTCACGTGCATGTGAACATGATTGCAGAGAGAGGCGGCAGCTGGGACGCTTGCAATCCATTGTTTTTTTTTCGTTTTACGTTTGCTTTTGACGAAAATCTGGCACGTCGGGAAGCAGTAAAACGGTGGCAAGCGTTTTTTTATGGAATTGCTTGGCAATGCCTACAGCACTGTACACTTGTGGGATGTCTCAGCAGCAGCAGTAAAAACACAAGCACCAAGTTACGTCACATCACAACACAACATAAAGTGCCCTTCGTTTCTCCAGCACTTAAAACAAATATTTTTCTAAGAATATCTGCTCCAAAAGCCACTTTTGCTGCTCAGAAACACTGTTTTGGCTGCTGCTCCAAAAGCTACTTTTGCTGCTCCAAAAGCCACTTTTGCTGCTCCAGAACACTGTTTTGGCTGCTCCAAAAGGTGCTCCAAAATGGCTTAGGCCAATCACATCACTGACACTGGTTTTGGAGCTTTTTTTCTTATTTTATGACCAAACCCAATCAAACTTCACAAGCTTGTTCAGGTTTCTGTGCTGATTTCATATATCTGGTCATTTTCTCAGTCAGTAGAATTGTCCTCAAGATAATTAAAACTTGCCTGCCTTTGTTTGGAGGAACAATAAGCAAAAAACTGCTCAACAAACTATCCTTTTTAACACATGGCTAGATACTATAAAGTGTAGACAAAACAATGTTGGAAATACTTTTAAGATAAACCCATTATTATTGATTTTACCACACACTGAAGTTCAGTGCTGAATGCATGGCTAACAAGTAATAAAAAAAAGATCAAATAGAAAATTTTTTAGACTTATATTAAGAAATCTGCTCTCAACATTGTATGCTTCAAACATTTAGCTACACGTTTCAGGAAAGGTTATATTTATGTCTGCTCTAGATGCTGAGATATCCCTCCTGCAAATTTTCAACGAGTCCAAAAATTGTGTTTTGTGAAAACAATGTTTTAGAGTCAACTTCAACGCACATTCAGCCCACATAGACATTATAAATTGATTTACAGCTCAAATAATCATCTACGAAATTAGAAGCCTGGTAGATGCGAAAGAACAACAGCTGTAGGGGTCATTATCGCCAGTTTCAAAAGAATGCAGTTTTAGGCAGTTTTTGGCCTAAGGAGTCGCAAGTGTGTGAACGGGCCTTAAAGGGCAGCTCCGCTCAATTCTGAAAATTCTGGGATTACGGGTGATTAACATGTCAAAACTACTAATAAACGGTTTTATGTCGTTTGTTTTATGAAAAGTTAAATAGTTTTTTTGCAAATTTCGCTTAAACAAAAATCTCAAGGCGAAACTGAAATCTTGCCTGCGGCGGGCAACATTGGTCCTGCTTGTCAACTGCTGGACATCGCGTGGTACGGAGACGTTGGTTGTGTCGACGACGAAAGCAGTGGATGGCGTGACGGCGTAACCCACACTCTCTTTTTTTCTCTCTTGCCTTCGCGCTTTGCACCTCGGAAAGTAAGGAACAAACGAAACAATTCTTCCAGTTATTGACATTCCGCACAGTGTTGGCTGTGTCCACACAGTGGCATTGACTGTGCTGCTCCGCATGCCGTGCCTCGCCCGCTAGGTTGGGCGGATTTTGGTGACCGTGGAGCCGCTCCGACTTCGTTGACCAGTTTAATAGACTTTAAGGCGGAATTGTGTTGTAATATTTTACATGTAGGCTTTTTCAGATGATACGATGTAGGACTGCATGATTTTCTCAACATCAAATTTTGACCGGAGTTGCCCTTTAAAGGGACACCGACACCCCCCCAAAAAGTTTTTTTAAATGTTTTGCCAGGTGATGTAATATGGTGTCAGGCTATCCAATCAATATTTTGCCGAAGTCACATACATTTTTAATACGGTAAACTCTCACTTGAGCAAACTTCAAGGGACCCAAGGAAATAGTTAACTGAAAGTTCACTTGACTGAATATATTCACTAGAACATGGAACAGCATAGGGCACAGCATACATCAAATCAAAAACGTTCAGCCTTTCCACTCTCGTGAAGAAGGAAGACCAGCGGAGCTGTACTCGATACACTGTGTGCTTCTTCTTCGTCGTCGTCTGTTTATCGCGCTGTTTCCTACGATGAACTCCCACCAACGCGCCCAACTATCCATTCTTCTATTATAGCTGGAAAGGTTGTGCCATCTACGAGCGACGGCGGAAACCATACTGGTTGTGTGCTTGTCGCCGTCGCTTATAGATAGCGGTAGCTGTCCAGGTAGGTTTGTGTCGACATACACGGACACGATCCTGGGGAACCTAGCCCTTAACAGCTCCGCTCTAAAAGTGTGCAATGCAATTTATCGAGTCATGTACATGGATATATACAAAGTGCATAACAGCCTTTCTCATTTTAAAAAAAAAATATCTGTAATTTTCATTTGCACCGGCGCTCTTAAAGCACATAAAGTAACAAAGCTGTTCAAAGAGTCTTTTTTTTTTGCACTTCCTCTGGCACAGCTTGTTGCTGTGACGAAGCCATACCGCAACAACATCGTCCACTGGCTCGAAATATCCCGTGCAGAGTCGTTTCCTGTTGGGATTGAATGCAGTTTCTCCTTCAAGCTTCGACTTTTGCTTCACTATCGTTGACAACGTCGACGGTGGAATCCCATAGTCCTTCGCAATGTCCACTTGCCTTTGACCGTTTTCCAGATGCTGAAGGATTTTGAGCTTATCTGATAGAGGCAACTGCTTCCATTCCATCGTACTCATTACGAAATTGGGCGCACAAACTGGCGTCCTGTTGTTCTTACCAAAAAATAAGATGGCCGAACAAAACCGATGACAAAGAAAGAACAGTACACACCACGTGGTTCGTTTTCGTCTACTGCATTGCCCCTTTTCTTCGGTGGTGCTGTAAACGCCAGCGATGATACGCCGCTGTAACAGAGGCGGCGGCAGCGGGCATTGGCTATGTCAGAACTGCAGTGCACAAAACGTCGTTGAACTGATTGCAAAAATAATCCTGGGTTCACCGATCAAGTTTGTTGAACTGAAGTATTCGCTATTCCGAAATTCGTTTTTCGTTTAGTAACTGAAACATTTTTGCACAGAATGTATAGGAAAACTGCCGGAGATTTTTTTAAAGTTCATTATTCTGAAATGTTTGTTAAACCGGCGTTCGCTCAAGTGAGAGTCTACTGTTCAAGCCAACAAACCCAACTGCCCGAAACCGAAGTGTGAGCACGGAAGTTCATGGCCGGAAGTCACGTGGCTACACCCGACCACAATTTCTTCTTTCTCCGCTTCTCTGGAGTTTTCGGCAGACAACGAAGTTGCGTGGACCTTTTGTCATGCGATTGTTTCGCATCTATATTCCTTCCACTCAATGCTCTGTGTCGAAGATCAATTGGCCGATAGCACAAACGACAATTCCGTAATAGTGGCCCCATGTCTGTCGCAACGTTGGTCCATCGTGCGCCGCAATCGCGTCATTCAGCCCACGGTACGTCGCCATATTAAGAATGACGTGTACATGTACTTCCTGTCATCTGTGTAACCTTTTTATTTTTCGACTAACATATTTGCAGTTTCTTGGAGGCCACAAAAATGAGTTTATATTCCTTTGAATTTCTAATATTGAATACAGTTTAACCTTTTTATAACGAACACTGATATAGCGTATTATCGGATTAAGCAAACTAATCACGAAGTTTGGTTGGTCGTGCTTTATTTGGATGGGAGTTCTAGTTGTATAATGAAACCGTGAGATCTGACGTGCTATTGGTTATAGCGAAGCAATTCCTGCCTTTCTTGCGTCACAAAATACCATGGAAATTATTAAAAAAAAATACAAAAAGGTATTGAAAAGTAGAAAAAAGACAAAAAGTTATTGAAAAGAAGAAAAAAAAAAACGAAAAGTAATTTCAAAATGAAAAATTCCGAAAGTTAGGTCGCCCGATGTGCCAAGATGCATGTTTTGGGAAATAGCGCCACCTATGAACCGAGCAGATAACTGTGGGGGACGCCACTGCTGGCCTCTATGCGAGGCATCAAGAACCAGTGCCGACTAAAGCCAATCGCCAACCACGCCACTCGCAGCGGAGTTGCAAATGGCGATGAAGCGGAAAGCCATCTCTCTGGAGACAAAAGTGAACGTTTTGAGGGTGGCGGACAGCGGTCAAAAGAAAAAAGACATCACTGCGGATTTCGAGCTTGCATCAAGCACAATATCTACCATCCTAAGTGCAGGGGAGAAGATTGAAGTCTGCTATGCCAACAACACTGTCAAGATTGACCGAAAGAGTCTTAGGTCTTGCCTTGACCCAGACCTAGAAGAGGCTCTGTTCTCATGGTTTAAGGACATAAGGGTGCGAAAGCTGCCAGTGTCTGGTCAGCTTCTTCAAGCGAAAGCAATCAGTCTGGCGTATCTGTCAGGGCAGTGGTTGGCTCCAGCACAGTGGCTCCAGGTGAAGAGGCACCAGCCCGAAATCACGTATTTCTTCAAATAAATAAAATAATGGATCCAGCTAACGTCGTTTCTCGTGGTGCAAATTGATGTCCTCATGTTCCGATCTATTTTTTTTAATGCTGCTTAGTGACAGGTAAGGATCTTGTGGTCTGCGATAGCTTGTTTCTATATCTTAGTGCTGTGCACATTCTTGCACGGGCTCAATTGCGGGAACGTTCGCGTCAATTTCTGTGTGTACTTTTGTAACGAATATCTCGTATAGCAAACAAATTTCTGCTCGTGATGCTAGTTCGTTATAATGAGGTTCGACTGTATGTGCTTTAGCTAACCCACGACTTTGAATATATTTGGTACAGATAGTTTAAACGCCACAAGACCGTAGAAAAGAGAGTGAGAGCGACTGAAACCAGCCAATTCTCGATTGACTGTTTTCATGTGGAAAGAAAACGAATTTCGAGCCGCAAATTGTCTTCTGGGTAGTTTGGATCTTGGAGGTCACATTCAAATAAAAACCTCGGCGAGCACAAATACTCTGTCAGCGTCCCTTTAAGTTGGATGGCGAGACGATCGCCGATTCTTGCATTGTAACATGGAAGCTACCATGCAAAACAAAAAGCATACTGGCACAGCTCTGCGACATAAACTCGGGTCACTTCGAGGAACTGGCGTCCCTCGGCGAAACCGACGTTGAAAACAGCACGTGCCATTTTGAAAACCATAGTTCGTCAAGCCCCGACGTCAGTGATGTCAAGGAATCAGTGGAAGTGATTGGCTGGCAGACCTTTGAGGCGCATCTCCCGCTGAATTCTTAACCTGCCACCTCTTATAGTCATGGTTTCAGTGGTGATTGTAGTAGGTTGTCGTAATAGTTTAAGTTGTGAGAGTCATCGTTCAAGTTGTGATAGTCAGTTTCATTTGTGGTAGTCAGTTTCACTTGTCATATCTACAGTTTCAGTTGCAATAGTTACGGTTCCTGTACGGTTGTTCCAGTTCCTCTTGCGATAGAAATTGTCTCAGTTGCAACGGTCACAGTTTTCATTTCAATAGTTGCAGTTACGAAAGTCATAGTTCAAGCGGTGATAGTCATGGTTCAAGTTGTGGTAGTCATAGCTTCAGTTGTGATAGTTGCACTTCGATTTGTGATAGCTACAGTTTTCGTTAGTCCTAGCCTCACCTTTGTGCGTCGTCTGCTCATGTCTTCTGCAACGCTGCACAGCACGAGCGGCAGCATGCAGCAGCAGAAGAGGTTCATGCAGAACAGCACAAGGGTGCCCACCCGGCACCTCTCTGACCTGCGTCACCGCAAACGCACTGCACATTCTTGTAAACCGCATAATAATCTGCAGACATATGCAAATGTTCGGTAATTTTTTCTTAGCTGGGTTGTATAAAGGCCGGATCACACAATCTGCACAGTCAACGCTAAGAACCAGGGGGGAGAATGAAAATCAAGATGATGTAAATCGTGATTTAAGTGGCACTGATTTGGCTACGATGATCTAAATCAAACACTTCTCCCCCAAAGCCGTACTGAAATCCTTTTCTATTTACCGTTTTCTATCTGTATCCGCTTCTCCTGGGCATTTATTATGTATTCAAAGCAAAAAACAATCAAGAAGAAAAGATTAATATCAGGCAGCCATTAAAAAAAAAAGCGCATTTCGTGATAAAAGCTTTTTTTTCTAGCCGAAGTGATTTAAATTGTGTAAGTTTTATTTAAAACAAATAAATTTAATTTATTTAAATTTTTCAAATGATCATGTTTTTTGTTTTTTTTTACCCTGCTAAGAGCAGTGTTGATAAAGCACTGACTTGAACCTATTTTAACACTGATGCAATCCTGTATCAGCACTGTATCTTTAATATACTGTAAGGTCAGCCCTGCACTAGCAAGGTCAGCACACTATTTTCAGTGCTAACAGTGCTGTGCTGAACGCGCAAATAGGCTTCAGCACCTTCCTCATTGCCTCAAATCGACTGTTCAGTGAGGCACCTGTATAGAAGACGAACGACAGGAAGGACGTGGTTACGAGCCGCGAAACAAAATTTCGAGTTCACGCTGGAAAGAGGCATCGTTTATAAAAGCATCCAAGTAAGTTTACAGAATGTCGGTAGAGAAAAAAAGCTACGTGTGATTGATAAGATGCAGTTTCTCCCTAGAATTAGGCTATGCAACAAGTGGACATGTTTACATGAAGACAGCAGACACGTTTACGTGAGGACATGAAAGACGCACACAAAAAATCACGAAATCAAACAAGGAGCGATCCGCTATTTCACCCAAACCTTTTTGGACTCTCAAGTATGTAAGCACTGAGATAAAATAGAGTTGCCACCTTTCCTCGAAGAAAAAAGTTGCTATTCCGGCCGGGGGGGGGGGCATAATTATGTGAGATTGAACTCGTAAAAAGAAAGACGCAGTGCTAACAGTCTTAATATATACAGAGATTCAATTTATTTCGACACGAGTTTCCCGAAGTGAAATCCATTGATATAGATCTATCAATACATCATAGCACACGTAAGTACACGATTACACAACACAGAACTCGAGAACGTATATAGATGTATACCAGTTATTTAAAATTAAAGCTCCAAAAGCAAATCTCGCACACATATCCTGTGCAGCAGGTGAAGAACTGATTATTGCTTAATACAAATGGCCGTGAATTAAATAACGCTTCAAGTAAAAATGGCTCTAAGACACTGAGCATGATACTCGACGAGCAGATTTCCAGTGTAAATCTATTTTTTTTTTTCAAAAGTTACTGGTTCTGGATGTTTTCGTAGTGAACGCGGTTTTAATCCACAAGCACTGGCACGAGCCTACGGCTTGAAAGTATATGGTCACTCGTAAATTTGTGTAATGCGAGCATGTTTTCATACCTCTCGAATCTTGAATTACAAAAGGATTGTGCCCTCGAATTCAAAGTGACGTCTTGCTCGCCATTCTCTGATCTCCTTCGGTAAATCACAAAGACTGCGTGCTACGCTGAATCATAAACATGCCACGTTTTTATCAAAATGATCTCTCCTTTGCGGCTAAGAAGGCAATTTCAGGGACCAGGACATTGTATACGAAATTAGCTTAAAAATAGACAATGCATATCCCTATATACCCAATAACGTTGATGGTTTAGACTTTAATTATAAACCCCCCCCACACACACACAAAAAAAAAAGTAAAAGAAATTGCGTTTGGGCAGGTGGAAACAATTGGCGAATGAGAGCCGGTTTTAGATACAGACTGGCAGCCGGCCTTTTATCCAAAAATCCGACTGTGCCAGTCAAAAACTGTGCAGGTGGCAAACCCCATGATAAAAACACCTTCGCTCAGAGTAACATCTCATTCCTTGCAGACGGTGCTCACCGTTTCGTCTTTTCGCCGTCCCCAGACTTGGCTTGTTCCGAGAGCCATATTGTGGTTTCGAGCTGCGAAACGAAGTTCCTCAGGCCCCACAATGCCACGGGCTGACTTGCCAGACCAATCACGGCCTTCAATAAACCTGCGTGGAGTTTCATACTAACTCGTCGACGATCCTTTAGTAAGCAACTAAAGTCCTCCCAAGATGCGAAAGTATGCTGGGAAGCCGGTTGGGAAACATCATAATCTAAACCCCGAGACACGGAGCAACAAAATAGCCGATAAATTGCGAACAGTTCCCTCAAAGTTTTGTCATTTTCTGGGGGCCTAAGTCACAGCAGCTAGCACAGCGAGGGTTCAGAAGATAGAAGTGTCGATCACGATGCCGTGATGCTGTTCAGATGCAGAGCTTAGACGATTCGGCACTTGAGAACATTCAGCGTGTCACAACTGTGGGAGAGGGTTCACCCACACAATACAATGCTCTGCTCAATGCCCAATATACTGGGGTACATTGATCATTAGGCGAATATTTGTTTTTGTGGGTGCCACTCTCGACAAAAAAAAATGTATGTTTTCATTTCCTTTGATGTCGCAAAGTGGGGTCTACGGATCCTCGGTTGGCGGGTTTGAGTCCCCACCGAGGTCCCCCGCAGTCTTGATGGGGGCTTACCGCGAAGAAAGCCGAGATTTTGGGTTAACGTAGGTAGATCCCTAGGTGGTCGAAATCTATCCTCAGTCCTCCGCCCAGGGCGTGCCAGATTCCTACGGTTGGTTTGGCAGAGTAAAACCCCAAGACTTGTCTTTGCACGCTGGGTAACAGAGTGACGCCATCTCTCCCTGGGGGTTCGGGGGCAAAAGCCTGCCGCAGTTTTTACGTTGGAATGCACAATAGACCGTTCCGATAATCACCCTCTGTGTGCTGCCACTTTTGTCTACAGGGCTGTAGAATTCGTTCCGAGCATGCGCTCATTCCTCTGGAATATCGGACGTCGTATGCGCGTTCACGGTCCAGTGACTCTGCATTGTCCTGTCGATAGACATTCGTGGTTTGCTGTGTGTCGGCAGCACAAGAGGGCGGAGGGAAGGCATCATTTCCCTATTTGCCAGACTCTCAGCCACGGTTGCTAGACTGTTGGCATCTTTGACCCTTTCACGGTCGGGTTCTTGTTTCTCCCGACAGTATTTACCAGCGGTTGGATTCTATTTCCAAAGGCATGGTACGGAAAGAGTCTGTGTGCGGGTTTTGTTTAATCATTTAACGGGAGCATGTACAGTGCTTGCAAGCTGTTCAGGTTGAGAAGCATCGAATAGAAGTATAGATTTCTGCGACTTTCCAGTAGTCTCCGATTCTGAACCGGAGGTACTTCAGAGAGCTCCTTGATCGGCGGATGGGCTCTCATCCTCTGAATTCAATTCTGAAAAGCGTGAAAGGTCTGAATCCGAAGAGCCAACGCTTCGATCGCCGCTACTGCGAGAGCGGCCAATACGCTAAACGACCATCTCGTGCGTATCGCGTGTGCAGAGCGTCTAGTTTTGCATCTATAAATAACACCAGCAAAGCGAAAGACTGTGCGAAGACAACGTTTGCAGTTCCTTAAAGACGCGACAAACGGCAGCATCTCTTGGGGTGCGTGTAATTTGGCATTTAGCACGAGTCCAAGTTGATGCGGTGCTCATGTCCAGTCTGCCCCGCCTCCTTTAGGAGACGCAGACGAGCCAGTGCTTTAGACGTGTCCAAGTATGGCTTCTGGGCGCCGCCATCTTGCTGCTGGTATGTGCAGGTCGTCTGCTAGTCGAGCCTTGCTAAGCGTAGAGTGAATACCGTATATACGTGTGTAATGGCCGCACTCGTGTAATAGCCGCACCCCTAACTTTGGCCAAAAAAAGCCGAAAAAAAAATATTTCAAAATTACCTGTGTATAGGCTGCACCTACAATTTTAAAATCATAGTTGCGGCCTTTTTTTTTTTTTTTCAAGTACTGTCGGCTGATGGCGCTCACCCGGCTGCAGTAGCCAACAACATTGAGGCACTCTATCCTGTCTGTTTGTGCCTCTCGCTTTATCTCCAACAATCTGGAACCAGACGCATCTCTTTGTGTTTGCAAGTCTCCCCCGGTTTCCTGCTGTCATCCACTTCAGGCTTATGGATGGGGAAGTATGCGAGTTACACGGCCGGCTTTAAACTCACTTTGCTCAAGACAACAGCAAAAGAGCAGTCAAGCGAAAGTTCGGTGTCGACGATGCCGAGACGCCGGACGCCGAGACAACTTCCGAAGATGAGTGCTCTACTACGGACGAGTGAAAAGGACCTTGCACGCCTTTCTATGAAATACCCATAAATGTTTTCTTGTTCTACCAAGACGTGCGAGTACTTCCATTTAATGAAGGCAAGTAGTGGAACTTTTGGCGAAAAAAAAAGTATTTTCAAAAACTGTTTCATTTTTCTCCGTGTAATGGCCGCACCCCTAGTTCTCGCCCGAAATAATAAAAAAAAACCTGCGGCCATTACACGCGTATATACGGTATAATAATCCGCTCGGTAACGGCCGGCGTGGCCTAGACGCGGTTACGGTGGTCCCCAGTGGCGGTCCCGATAGGCCCTTAATGCTGGCGACGACGCACCAAAAGTAGCAAAACGTCACCTGTAAAGTCTCTACCTTTTTCTTTTCTAGCTTACTTTGCAGGAAAACACCGGAATCGCGCATTGTATAAAAATTAAGTCGACAAGCGCTTGAGCAAGTCTAACTCGTCGCAGCAAATTGCGCGCGCCTAACCTTTCGTCTGCTTTCTTACTCCGCTCTTCCGTCACTCTCTTTCTCGTTCTTTCTCTCGGTACCGCGGACGTCTGTGCCCAGGATTTGCTGCGTTCTACACCCGTCTTTAACCCCCCCCCCCCCCCCCCCCAAGTTGGATAGGTGAATGGATGCTAACGGTTGTACCCTTTACATCGGGTGGTAGCTTGCGCCACCTAGCCTAGAACTAAAAACCAAAACTATGACTCCTTCCTTTGCCCTTCTAAGTCAATTTGCTTCCCCTCTGCAATTTTGTAGCTATCACCAGGCGGTGCGCGATATCACCAGGATGACAATTGGGGGATTGGGCAAAAAAACTAAAAACATCACCCCCCGCCTCTTCCCCCTGGCGAGGGAGTCTCCAATTTTTCTTTGGTCAAACCTGGTCGGCGTTGCCCCAGCACTGGGCCCACCGGGAGATGGGGTTGAGACTTTGGGCTGGAGCCAAGCGGGAGGGAGTCCCAATTTTCCTCTGCCCCGCCTGTCCCCAGCTGTGTTTGTTGTATGTCATTCAGTTCTCCCTAGATAATTTCTGCCAGACTCGTAATCTCCTCTTCGTTATTAAAATGCACTTATTCATTCTTCCATCCTTGTCTGGAAACCACAGTGCTCCGGCTAAATCCATCGCCCCATCAGGGAGGGCGGGAGCAAGCCCTGTGCACCTCAACACGTTATATTGTCTCGTCTTCCCCCCTTGGCATACGGTACACCGCGTATCCATTTCCTCATACTTTGTCCTATATTGTCCTAGTCCTCAATTCTCTTGTTCTAGCCTCAAATAACAACGAGCTTCCCCGTGAATTATCGTGCCAGTGTTCCTTCCTTATTTCCTGTTCCCGTCCCCTATACATGGTTAAAGCTGATTTTCCCTGCATTCTTTCCTCCCCCATTTTTCTGTCGGCTTTTTTTACTTCCATTTTTACAGAAGTAGTCTGCTCTGCCCCAGCACTTGACTCTTGGTATTTGAATTTCAGTTTTCTGGTTTGGTTTGTCCATTTAGCGGTCAGGCTTTTCATATATAGATGCTTATATACCTTTCTCGCTCATCGTGTATTCTCAATTGTGTCGAGCCTTTGTTTGAATTTCAGCTTGCTGATCGCCCCTCTAGCCTCGAACGATGCCCAGCCCATATGTCCCCCTGTGCTCCTTCATTTGGCGTATTCCTAATGCGCCCCTCGGTGCCAGTCTGCCCACGCTTCTCTGCCAAATCCCTAAACTCGACTGGACCTCAGATTTCGCGTATAATCGCTAAGGCGTGCCCATGGTTGCCGGACAGGTGCCCAAACAAGGTGTCTTCCAACCGCCGTAGCCGGACTAGCCTTTTAAGCGTGTCCGCTCGCAATTGTCCGTAGCTTTGTTGCGTGTGGTCCGACGGCGCCTGGGCTCCCTGTACTTGTCGCCTTCTCTCGGGCCTTGGCTCGCAAGACGTCGGGGCATCGTAGAGCGTCGCAAGCTCGTGTCGGAGGCGGGACAACCGAGGACCTTGCCGCCATTCTGATCCAGTCGGCGACTCTACTGATGTTGTTAGAAAGGGAAAGGTGCATGCCCCGTCCTCTACATATACCAACAGGACGAGGATGGTGGGGCATCCGTTGCGGATTCCCGACCTCCAGCACACGTGTGCCTTCCGTCCTACTCTGGCTGCGCGTGAACGCTTGAGGCGCACTAGAATCCGAAGCGTCGTCGGAAGTAGGAAGCTCGCGCCGAAGGCGGGAAGACCGACGCTCCTCCCTGCTGTTTTGAAGGAGCCATGCAATGATTTTTCAACTTCTTCCTCCTTAGCTTTCCTCCTCAACTCGCAAGCGAAATGAGAAACGACGTGGCCGCGACGTGGCGTTCCGCCCAAGCCAATTTATGCATTGATTCTTTCAGATTGCCCCACAGAGGGGCAAATACATAATCAACTTGGTGCCAAGGACGCACAGTTTTTTTTTAAGACAGTCGGGGGAAAGGGTGCTTTACTCGCAGAGAAGACGTGCGACAAACAAAATAAAACGAATCCCCGAAGTGGAGTAAAATATACGACGACCCTGTTAACATGTAAAGAGTGACCGGTACTAGTTTGTAGATGGAGCAAATATTAGTAAGTTGACAGTGCAAAATAAACCTGGGAGTTTACGTCTTTTGAGACTAGCTCTTCCGGTGGCCGATTCCAGTCCAGTACGTGGAAAGAAACAAATGTTTAAATTTGTCAGTTTCGTTGCGTCCTAAATTTTTCTGCCGCGATGATGATGACGACTCCGAGCTTCCACCGTGCTTTTTAAGCGCGTCATGGAACCCGTCGTTCACGAGCGACGATAACTTCCGTCGCGGCACTCATTGGTTACGAATGTGGATCCAAATATTTGTCTACGGATCGATTGTTGACAAGCGAATAAGTCCGTGTGACACGGTGTTAAGTCCAATGTCTGAGCTGGGTTCGGCCGATGCGCCTGGGCACCGCGGATGCATCGCAGCGAAAAAGCGGAGAGCTTTAGAAGAAAAGAAAGTGAGAAATAGTCCGCCATATTTTCAAATTTTCGTACCGAAAGGCGGGCTTTTTGGTACGAAAGCCTACTTTTTGGTACCCTCGTCTACTAGTTTTCTTTTAAATCACTAAACGAAGTGCGATTAGTGAAAATCCCAACCTGAATTTTTTATCCCAACCCGAAACTCATTTCGTGGTCCCTTTAATGCCGTTGGCAGTCGTGAGAGACATTGACTCTGGCCTCGCTCTCACCGATGGAGACGAAGACCTCGAGGGCGCTGAGGGCGATGGAAAGTCCGCAGGAGACGACGCCGGAATCGGGGTTGTCGGAATCGGGTTTGCCGGTACTGGGGTTGCCGAAACCGGGGTTGCCGGGCGGACTCCCGTGCAGCGGGTCGGGGATTTCGTAGAAGTGGGAAGGGTGGGTGACCCTGGGGTGCGAGAGTCTGGCAACCACGGCACGGGCTTCCGTCTGGGCCATGGTGCGCCGCTTGTTGCGGTTGACGGCGGTCTCCGGCCTGCAGACCACCGACTCTCCCATGCACTGGGCGGAGAAGGGTTTCCGTTTTACGCCGAATGTGTTTAGGGTTAGGGTTTCGTAGAAACTGCATGTGTCCCCTCCCCACCCTTCCTTCCCCCACTTTAAAGCAATAAATAAATGATTCGCTAGGAAAAAAGTGTAACATAAATCATTTGCTAAATTTAGTGGGGAAGTTAACTTGCTGTATTGACGTTCGTAAGTATGGCCTTGGGCACCGCCACCTCGCTGCTGGTGTGGGTAGATTGTCTGATAGTCAAGCGTTGCTGAGGCGTACCCACGGTTTCCAGACTGGCACCCAAACAAAGCGTTTTCCATCCATGGTGGCCAGACTAGCTCTTGAAGCGCGGCTGCTCGCAAACATCTATACAATTATGCACCAATTCAGGCTTCCCAGCTGAATCATGCGGGGAAATTGAATTTGTGTGTAATCAAATAACTGTTAAGAGTTGAGCTTGTTGGTACATACTTGTAAATATATCAGCTTGAACTTTAGAATTCTTTCTTCGTGTTCTAGTAGTTTAATTCTAAAGTTCAAGCTGATATATTTACAAGTATGGTGTGTAATCGTATGGAAATTTAGGTGTTTATTCAAAACTTGGTGGGGAAATTCAGTGGGAACCGTTTCCCCGCTAAGTTTGGCGGAGATATTTAATTGGAGTATCATTTGTACAGGAATTCAGGTTTTCCCGCCAAATTTTGGGCAGGGAAACTCAAACAAATATTAAATGAACATATGTAACGACATACTTCAGACGGTGAAAACAGCACAAAAAACGACGGACCGGATGAAGGAACATACGGACAGCGCTCTGTCCGTGTCTTTCTTCATCCCGTTAGTCATTTTTTGTGCTGTTTTCATCTTCTGAAGTATGTCATATTAACTCATCCAAACTTCAACCTTAGCAATATGTAACGAGCCTAAAAAAAAAAAAAAACAACAAATTCCACTTCATGTTTTGTGCACCTCAGCTTTGTCTGGGAGGTCAAACTTAGTACAAGTGGTCCCCAACAGACTGGAGGTTGCTTGGGCCATGTCCCTTCCCTTGATTATGCATGCAAAGTTTCTTTGAATCACCGTGTGCCAACGTGGTGGCAGCAAAATATGTTGCAGGAGCCGCCACCAAACGCTAGATTGTTGCGAATCCCGGTGCTTGGTCGTGGAAGCGACAGAGTACCAGCTATGGGCATGGCGAGTGGCAGCGGTGCTTCTGGCGTACCCACCCCCGCCGCTGTGCCACGCAGCGTTCCCGATTTGGGACGCCAGGATTGCATAAAATCGAGCGGGCAACGTAAGAGATGCTGTAAATACGCTGGTCGAAGGTGCATTCTGGGCATTGTAGCGAAGGTGTGTTTTGAAATGGACTGCCAATTACAATCTAGATCTAGTGTACTTGCCGTGCACTGGCAGTCGAGGTAGCAGACACATCTACCCTTGGGCCGGATGAGGACGCTTCTCGTTGTGATGACGCCCCTGGCCTGGTTTTCCAGGACAACTGTGGGGGAAGTGAAAGGCCCATTTCACGCTTGCTTCACGTAGTCCAGCGTACGGATCCGACACGCATTTTGAACATAAATGCATATTTCTAATCCGTACTGTGTTGCGTCAAAGGTTTTAACATGTCTTTCTTTTTTTTCGCAGCTCGGACGCTTTTCCTGGGTGTCTTTCAAGTTCGACCGTTTTCTACTCATCTCGGCGGACACGACCAAATAAAATTATTTATTTTCCTAATGATTAGATGGTGTCTGTCACAAACATTGAGGAGACAAAATACATATGTGGTAAGCATGCCATTCAGAGGTGTATCATAACTGGGGATGGGGCGAAACTCTGGAGGTTCGGTTTTGGACTGTTTCAGAAGATTACGAAACTTTTTGGACGAAATTTCGGTTGTTTCGAAGGCTCGGCAGTTTCGTCGCTATCTAGCCAACATGGCGTCGTTCCTTTTGGTTTTGTGGGCTTGTGAGTATTTAAAGACTCTAAACCTTGATACAAACCTAAATTCGATCAGTTTTTGGTTTATTTTCTGCGTTATGGCGATACACACCAGGTTGTCCGCGGTGTGTGGGGGATCTTCGTAGATCCTACGATCCCAGGCTGAAGCTTGCGGGCGCTTTCTTGATCTGTGCTCAAAGTGACTGCCAAACTACAGCAGGATCTCAACAAGCAAAGCTCTATGGTAGCTTGTGCATGTCCAAGTGTCGAAGCTCTGAGTACAGTGTGTAGGCCTCCCGAACATTTCGGTCACGAATCACGGTTAACTGGTCAGTGATTTTATTTCCACTCTGGAAACATGCTGCCAGTGGTCTTCAGTGGAGCATTCTGTGTGAAAGGTGCCTAACTGTGATGCACGAGCAGTACACCTTTTCGGGTAAGGATTAGTATCTTTCTGAAGAACTAGGAATAAGTTTCATAGCCACTGTAGCAGATAGTGACGGGGAATGAAACAAACCTCGTTAATCTGTATTGTGCGAATAGCTTTAGCTTTGCGAAGGTCTGTCACTGCCATTTGTTTGCAGCCTGTGCTGCTGTGGAAAACAGTTGCTCAGTGCGTACCCTTTGGAAACATACATAGGGGCTATGTACTGTAAACGACTTAATTTTTCGCGGGCTCAAATTTTCGCGAATCGGGCCAAAGCTGAAAATTTGAAATTATTCGCGGGTTCTAATTTTCGCGAATCGAGTGTAGCTTTCGTAGCATTCACATATTGCCCGAATTGTTCGCGGGATGTATTTTTCGCGAATTGAAGGCGATTCGCGGAATTTGCGAAAATTAGGTCCTCGCGAAAATTTAGTCGTTTACAGTATTTCTTTTATTGGTGCTTCCCGTGTTTGTTTTGGTTTCAGTATGTAAAGTTAAAGGGGCCCTGCAACGACTTTTTTACTGGTTTTTATTTTGCACCGAACCTGAGCGCACTGACCGTAGTAACTTAGTGAAACTTTTCTTTTCTCGAAATTCGCTTTATTTTAAAAGTTATAGGCAAATTAAGATTACAAAAACAAGCAAAAAATAACCTCCCTCATGACGTCCTTGGTTGCTTGAGTGGCCGTGAACTAAAGGAGGGGTAGTGAGCTCAGCGACCGCTCACGGCTGCCGCACTCCGTGTCGACGGCGCGAGAGGGCGCCACTAAAGCATGTTCTGGATATACTGTATGCAGCGGGCAGCCAGAGCAGCTCTCATTGCATTTGCTGCGCGATTAAACACTAATTCGGCATGACACTTCATTGGCCACAAACGACAGCAAACACGGGGTAAATATCAGTTCAGAATGGGAGCCACTTCGCGCTGCCATACCGCGAAACGGCTAAACCGCAAGACAAAGCTTCTCGCCGAAGGCCTTCGGAACGCTCGGAACCGATCGGATCCTCCTGTCCTTACGACCGCAGCGCCGCCGCGTACATCCGGGACCTTTCCGTGTCGGCGCTTGATCCCACTACTCCTTTGTAGTATGCGCCGCCTTTTCCACCGCTTGGTGGCGGGTATGTCGACGGGCCATTTCTTGTTTTCGTACTTTATAAACTGCATTTGTTTCTTTTCTGATCTAAAATACTGAACAAAAACTACTTTTATAAATAATTGAATCGGTTCGCGCCACTTATATTTTGTATTTCGACTAAAAAGAAGCCTCTAGCGGCTCTGACCAGTAGTAAGCCCAGGACCAAAGACGTCACATATCGCGCGCTTTCGGTACCGCGGGTCGCCCTCGTCGGTAGAGGAGGTTTCCGCGTCGTCCGGTTAAAATATGACGCACTGATATTTAGTTATTCTCTCCGTGCCCGCTGGCTTGCCCGAACCCCAAGAGACGTGGAAACCGCAAAAAAGGTAGACGCTCAAATATGATTGCAGGGCCCCTTTAAAGGGGCCCACCAACAATTTTTTGACTGGTTTGAAGTTCGCGCTGAAACGGAGCTCCATGAAAGCAGGAACACCAAGGAAAAAAAAAATATTACAGAAATTCGCAATATTTTGTGAGTTATTAGCAAATTAAATATTGCAGAAAACAACTTTAAATAAGCAAAACATTGCGCTTCATGACGTAAAATGAAACAGTTTAGCGATTGGAGCAAAGCGGTTGGCCAATTGGACGCGAGTTTGGTTGATAGCCCGTCGGCCCGGTCGGCCATTAGGCCAATTAGGCCTCGCTGCAACCATCGTAGCTTTGGAATCGGGTTGCCATCATCGATGAATTTACCGGGCTTATCAGATTTTGAGCTCCAAATTCTTAAAAAGGAGCGCGGAGTTGGGCGTCGCGCCGTACGAGGACACACCACGCAAGCGCTGCGACGCGTCTCTGCCTCAGTCCGCTTCGACAGCAGCGGAAGCCTCGTCTCCCGCAACTCCGCCACCGGAGCCACCTCGGCGAGTAGGAGGTACTCCGCCGCTGGGAGGCGCGCATGAGCGACGAGGCGCTGTTTTCGCCCTTTTTGAACTTTAATTTGCAACTTTATTAGCTCTATAAAAACGACTTTTTAGAGAAATAATGACGGTTAACGTGTGATATACTTTATTCCGCTTCAAAATTTCTGGGACGGCTCTCGCCAATCACGAAACCCAGTGAATGTGACGTATAGTGAAAGTACAGTGCCTTAAAGGGGGTAGTGTAGTTACCGCGTAGCCTCCACCATGCATCGGGAATGGCCGCTCCTTGGAAGACGGTGTAGGTGGCGCTTCGATCCGCAGCTCCGTTAGGGTGCCTCAATCGGCCGGCAGATAGAGGCACCCTAACACGCTTCATAGCTAATATAAATACCTCAAAAACAATTATTTGTTTCCATTGAACTTCCAACGACATGATTTGTGTTTGAAGGTGAATAAAAATCTGAAACTAGCAGACGACAGTGTAGTCGACAGCTGCGAATCGCCCGGAGCTGGCCGGAGCCAAGCTGACCAAGCGGCCAAGCCGGAGCCATAGCCGGAACGACGGTGCTGCAAGCGCCAGCGCCACCCGCGGCCGTCTTCCAACGCTGTGCCGCCTGTCCGGTTTCGTTCGTTACACTACCCCCTTTAAGCCACTGTAGTGAAAGGGAGCGCCGTTATGCGCGCGCATTCGGCACCTCGCGGCGCCACCGTCGGAGGAGGTGTTTCCGAGTTGTCAAATTAAAATATGATGCGCTAATATTTTTAAACTCTTTCGTTGTCCACTGGGTTTCCGGGACCACTAGCGTGGAGAAACCGCAAAAAAAAGTAGACCCTCAAATACTGTTGGAGGGCCCCTTTAAGAAGAAATAAAACTGAATTACTTGGGAGCTTAATGCATGCTTTGTACGTGAGTCAAAACTGTCTGTGCAAAGGACATTTCGAGGCAAAATTCACGTGAAATTAATAGTTAGTTTTATTGCATTTGCTGCTTTTGACTTGAAACAATTGAGGGTAGCACACAACCACTTAGCAGACGTCGCAACTTATGAAGACCATCTTTTCCAAGAAGGGTTGTTCCTCCTCTGCTCTGGACAGTTCCTCTGCTGTTGCCTGTGGTGTCTCTGCCGCACTGGTGAGGTTGTCGTCTATTGGGTAGAATCGTAGGAATCCACACCCTGTTCATGCGAATGAAGCTGAGGGTGGCGGCACATTTGGTGTGAGCCGATTTCTTCTACCCGTCACGATAGCTGCTGCGGTGCTATCGTGCTATATAAACGAACGGACACACATGACTCCAAACTGGCAACATTTATTTACTTCCATCCATCCATTCCACCCCCCCCCCCCCCTTTTTTCCCAAACACACAAACACTCAGTTTTCCTCCACCATCCTGGGGTAGTTTCTTGGGTTCTAGGGTCACTAATGATGAGAGTGTGGCAGTTCTCGAACCGCCAGGCTCCGACCTACACCCTTTCTTGAGCACACAGACAGACACACAGTCGCCGTCACCAAAGCTCCTTCAAGGACCCGTCGAACACAGCCGTAGAGACTTGAAATAAGCAGGATGGCCTCGGCGCATCGAAGCCGCCTCCTTGCGGACGCTTTAGTCGCCCCGAGCCTCTTGGGGCTCTCCGGACTCTGGGGAATTTCCTCAGTCAGAACATGAGCAGTGCCCTTGAGTTCCTTTGTGTGGCAGGTTCAAAGCGACGGCGCAGTGCAGGTGGGATTCCAAGTCTCTCCGAGTAATCCCTTGAGCAATACTACTTTCGGGAAGCGTTCTATGGTAAGCGCCAAACGGCCTTCCATACTGATATTCATATATCTTTCGTTCTTCACAAGGTACGGAAAGAAAATATAGCGGACGGCACGAAGAAGTTGAAAACGTCCGGTATGGGGCCTCTTTAGGCTGGGTATCCTTCAAGCCAATGCCTTTTCTATGCGACGAGGAAATTATGAAAATGACGAGCCATGTAGTGTGCACTGGTGTGCCCACGAAATTTAGGGGGGGGGGGGGGGAAGGTGGCGTGTAAAGGCTGACATATTTTGGGGTGGCAGGACAAATTTTAGGAGTGGCGCCCTCCACCCCTTGCCTCCCTTTGGCACCGTCCCTGGTCGTGAACCAGAAGTACAATGACCCGTTGCTTGAACGACCCTTGACGAAATGGACGTCCAATACAGTCAAACCCGTTTATAACAAATAGCAGGAAACGCTACGAATAGTTCGATATAGCAAGTAATTTGATATAGCAAAAACCATTTACAACGAACTTCCACGACACGTTTGTTGTAAGGCGAGAGCTTCTCTTCCTTTCTCATCTCTTCGCTTCCGCCTTGTAAGAACGCGTTTTTTTTTTTTTTGCATGCGTGCAACGTTTTTTTTAGCTTATTTTTTCTTTTGATTCTCTTATCTTCGTGGGCAACGGTTTTGGGATGAAATTTGTTTTTTTTTCTGTGCGTGCGTGCGGAGTGCCTTTTCTAGCTTTCTCCTTTTCTGAATCGTTTCTCTTCGCTCAATTCTGTTCGCAACTTGAGCTTTTGGAATTTCCTTTCTTTCCTCCTTTTTTGTGTTTTTTTTTTTTTTTTGGGGGGGGGGGGGGGGAGGGACAGGCTAAAGGACGATTGTTTGCGCGTTTTTGGAAGCCTTCCCGAGGGGTAAAAGTTCGTATAGCCAATATGTTGTTGGTTATAAAAAGTACTTTTTACATGCATTTTTATTTAAATTTTCCGTGAGTTCGATGTTGACAATAATTCGCACTACGTGGGTTCGTTCTAAACGGGTTTCACTAGTTCGAATGAAACTGAAGTGACCTACTTAGGACCACCGACCCTGTGCTTTCAAGTAATTTATTCGTAAAATAACGTCTTTTTTTTTTTTTTGGTTGCATTTTATGACTTTTTATTTTGCTATCGTGACCTCGAAAATCCGAGCTTTTCCGAATAAATCCGAATTGCGAAAAATTTTACTTGCGAGTGTTTTTTTTTTTATAGATTTTTTTTTTAATTATTCGAAAGCACGGAATCATATTCATAACTGGGCTAAAGGTGCGGCCCCAGCGAACCACCCGGTGCTTCGGAGTGAGGCGCGTGACAACATGCCATCGGTGCGCGTCCTCGTGTGCTTAGCTCAGTCCGTAGTTTTTGCTTTTTGCCAGGCAATGCTGTTATGGCTACGAAATGTTTGTAAGCAAGTGGTGCACTGTGGAAGACCGCTTGACTCGCCAAGAAACCTCGTCTCGTTTTGTCGGCATACGAAAACAAAATGAATACGCCATGGTATATACGCCCGAGAGTTGTCCGGGTAGCCTAGATGGCGCTACCTCCGGGTAGCCTCGGACCCTCACCGTTGCACCAGACGTCTGCTGCGGGACCACCGGTGACGTCTATACGGACGCTGAGCAGCAAGAGGCGCTTCTCTCCCGGCGCCAGGCGGACCCGGTCGGTGCTGTTCGAGCAGAAGCCGAAACTGCAGCCTCGAATCAGGGCCGTGACCACCTCCGGCCTCGTGCCCGTGTTGGCGGCGTACATCCGGATGAGCGCTGGGTTGAGCACGGCGTTGGTGGTCACCTCCGTCACTGAACCCTGGCGGCTGGAATCGAAGGGACAGAAGTTGGCATGGGGCTTCCCAGAAAGGAAAGTGCGCGGTATGCACACGCGCATATCACCAGTTCATCCGCCGTCTTTGTGTAGTTACAAAATGTCGCAAGGGCCGCCGGGGCAGAGCCACTTGTGTGCACGTGATTGTGCACTCTAAGAAAAAAGGGAGCGTGACCTGCTTCCTCAAGGGAGCAAATACGCTGCCACAACCATTAGTCCCCTAGGGGAGTAACTGTAACGGGAGCAACCTTTGCTCCCCTACCGTTAGTCCCTCAAAGTTCAACCCCCAGGACTAACTTATGCACCCTTGCATTCAGGCCACTGGGACTAAATGTTGCGCCCTTACCTTATTTATTACTAAATTGCGCCCTTACAAACCCAGGTGGCGCTAGTCAACGTCAAGTTCAAAGTTGGTAACCAGATGGTCTCTTCAGGGAGCAAATGGGAGTTCAGAGGACCAAATGCTGCCGTTAGTCCTTTGAGACCATCTTTTTTCTTAGAGTACGTGCGAGCGCCGATGATTTCTCTGCCCTGATTTTTGAGCGAGCCTGGGGGTTTATGCGACCCAAGACCACCAGCAAGATGGCGGCGCGCGGAAGTTCAGTTAAAGACCTGTTTGGTACAACGAAGCACCTACTCTGACATCTCGAAGCGGATTGAATCGGCACTGAATTCGAGGGAAGCCATGCTGAGGTGCTGTCCCTCGTAGCTGAGTCCGAAGTACCGCCTCCCCGTGCGGTCGTTCAGCAAGATGGGGTTCTCCAGGGGCTTCGCGTGGTTCTCCAGCAGGTAGCGACCACGGAGGCCTTGGCTGCGACGTTCCTGCAGTGGAGATCCATCTCACCGGCTGTAGACCTCAATGCCTTTGTGGGTTTGCTGTCGCCAACTAAACCATCATGCACATAAAAAAAAGTGCATGATCGTGGCGCACTTACCGTGCGTGATTGGTTTAGTCGTTGACAGCAAACGCACAAAGACGATGCAAATAGCAAGGCTTGACTAGCAGGCAGTCTACACCCGCCAGCTGCAAGCTTTGTTTTAGTTGCGACATGACTGACATTTAATGACGTTCTGCTGTTGTTTATTTTACTTTTTGCCTCGATTTGGTCTATAGAATTTTCGTGTATAATGTTTTGTAGAATTGTTATTCTGTAGCTATCTTGAGCTGCTTGAGAAAAGGCTTTATCAGGCACCACGTCTATATCTCTTCCCTCGTACGCAATAACCCGAAGAAAAAAAATGGCGGAGCTTAGAGGTCGTTTTAGATTATCGGGGGTTCAAGTTGGCTAAACGCTTTTACAAACCCTTTAGAAGTAAATATGTTCCAAAACAGCTCGTAAGCAGTTCGATATTGGCAAGTAGAATCTTGGTTTCCCGATTCTGGAGTTGTCTCTGATGGTGGTCGGTTTCTCTGTCTACTCACGTTGTCTTGAGACCAGAGGTCAAGGGGCTGGACTTCCAGACAGCTGTAAAGACAAACACAAGTTAACACTACTGGGAGTCTAGTTGACCTAGTCCGTCTATACGGTCTTCATCAGGTGCCAGTTTTAAATGCACAACTGATCTCTGTTTGAACGAGACAAAGATACATGAAGCAAAACTAAGTTCCTTCATAAATGTGTCTCCTTCATTTTGATACTAACAGATACGTGTTGTTAGGACTTATCCTCCCAAAAGCCTGTCTGCCGCGAACCGACTCACTGTCTTCATTCTTTGAAGGGGTTAGGAAACTCGGAAAATCAAATAATTATACTGCTAGGACCCATTGTATGTTCCTATATTTTTGCTTTTTCTTTTTTGAAAAGGGCGCGATCGTTTTGTGGGTAAATCGATTAATATGCGGGATCCTTGGATCCACCTCATTCGGGAAGGCCGACTTGTTTGTTGGGTCGGTGACGTCATTCGCCCGACGCGCGGTGTCCCCTTGCATGCAACTGCAGACTTCGCTCTCTCGGCGTCTCGCGCTTCTCTTCCTCGTTTACCTTTAGGCCTCATTCACACAGCCGTCGTTTCACACAGCCGTCGTTTCTCCCATCCCGTCACCGTCGCGAGGGGCGTTCCCGTCACACAGCCGTCGTTTCTCCCATCCCGTCACCGTCGCGAGGGGCGTTTTGAGCACGCGGTTTCGAGACGATGACGCCTACGGCATCACTCGCTTCGTCGGAGTCTTCGACACTTTGCAGGAGCGATGAAAGTGATTGTTATCAAGAGATGTTGGAAGCTGGTCATTATGACATTGACCCTCTGGCGGCCAGCTCCAGTGGCGACGACGAGATCGTGACGGACGAACTCGCCGTCGGCCACGACTATCTTACGTGTGCATGCAAGGTGGAGGGTCAAAGGGCAAGGGGGCGAGAGCGAGAGTAGCCTTGGAGTATCCGAGTAGCGTGAGAGTGTGCGATCGTATACCGTGACGAGGCGTGTTTAAACGAGCATGGGGGCGCCTAGAATGAAAGCGTTCAGCTAAGTATGATGATCATGTGGTTTATGGGCACCATGGCGTGATTAACTTGGGCGGTGTTACCTGGTCGCCAGGCGAAAATGATAAACATTCATAAACGTATAATTGCAATTACTATAGAGTTCTAAAAATCGCGAAACTTGGTGTATATATACTAAGTAGCTTAAGCATTCCATTAAAAAAATAATCTACCCGTTTAACTTTTTGTGTCCTAACGCCTTTCATGAACCTCAGCTGTCGTAGCTGCACATTGCTGCTGCATCTATTCTTTCTCTAGAAATGTAGATCTCACTCTGATCAGAGTGCAGGCGGTATTTTTGACTAGTCCATTTACAGTCTTCATCAGCATTGATTTACAGCCCCCCCCCCCTACCCCCCCCCCCCCCCCCCCACACACACACACACACACATACACACACAATTAAGTTAAGTACACAAACCTTCAGTACGCAAAATTCGCAGGCTGCACTCACTGAAAAGGTTAAGACCTTCCCAGATGTAGACTGCCGGGGAAACCTCTGTTCATCAGCTGAACCTCGTGTCTCCACTTGGAAACTATATATGACGCATGACTAAGCTTCCTCATAAAAGCGTAGCATTCAGTCTAATATACATATGTGTACATATCTCCACGATTCCTTCCAGCCGGATCCACTATGTGTCTGCTACGGATCAACTTCACCTCTTTAGTATGCATATACCTTTTTAATGAAGCCTAGCTATGGTAGCTGCTCAGGCATGATAGTTGCAAGGGAATGTTTTTATCGCTACAGGAACGTACTCGCTCACTAGTGATACTTAGTGACCGCTCTGATCGAGTTAACAAGCTACGTAACCTTGAGACCGGCCGCTGGCATCGGTTGTCTTGGTTCCAGAAGGCCTTGAAATAGGTCCCCACTTTTCCACACTGGGTGTCGCTCAGGTCAATCATCGAGTTGGGGAGGAGGAGGTAGTCCCTGGCCCCGTTCTGTGATTTCAGAAAAGCGCGAAATCGTTTACGGGCAAATGGACCTTGCCCGCGAAGAAATGTGCCCACCCATTGACTGTCTTTCACTTAGCGTCAAATGGGCGCTTTCTGCTGGCTAATGGAGCCGATAGGTATAGTTACTGACGGCTTAAGAGACGCGGGGCGCTGTGATAAAACATGTTTGCTCTATACTGACGTCTAACTCCTGGTTATAGCTCAGTTGGTAGAGCGCTCCACTGGAAATGGAGAGGTCCCTGATTCGATACGAGGACCAGGTGGATTTTTTCAGTCGCTGCACCAGTCACCTAGCTGTGTTTGGAGATTTGTGTATGTCCTTTGTCGCCCTTCCCCTTCTCCAGGAATTATTTTCGTAATTATTGTCCAGTTCGCTTGCACCTTTGCATTTAATTGCATTATCATCGTGACCTTAAAAATGCAAACCGTTCACCCTTGTTGGTGTTAGACTGGTGGCAGCTGATAAAACACGTTTGCTCTACTGACGTCTAACTCTTGGTTAGCTCAGTTGGTAGAGTGCTCCACTGGAAATGGAGAGGTCCCTGGTTCGATACCAGGACCAGGCGGAGTTTTTCGGTAGCGCACCAGTCATCTAGCTGTGTTTGGAGATTTGTGTTTGTCCTTTGTCCCCCTTGTTCCCCTTCTCCAGGGATTATTTTCGACATTCTTGTCCAGCTCGCTTGCACCTTTGCATTATCATCGTTGCCAACTTAGTTTAACTTCGTATGATGCACGCCACCAGTGTTTTCTAGCGGAATAGTAGACTGAATTAGTCGCTTAGTCGCTCTCGATACGCACTCCGCAGTCCGCTACGACCTCCGCTACAAGTAGCGTAGCGGACCCGTAATTTCAAGTTTTAGTAGAACGTTCGCAACCCGCTACAACTTGCAGGGTCACGAGAGCTAAGGAAACGTCACTAGTGACTCTTTCAAACACTAAGTCTTGCGTAAAAATAACAAAAATCAATTCCTCGTAATTTTCTATTAACGTGGCTATCTGGATAGAATATTATTTTTATTTTTTTTATCAAATGAAGTGATAATTTTTGCTTCTTTTAGAGTATATGAATATTATGTTTGCAATTGAATACAACCGACGGCCATGCTGTCCAAAATGGCAACAACCGTAGCCCTCCTGTTGTGTGGTTGCGATCGGTTTCTTTTTCTCTTTTTCACTGTTCACCGAAAACGAAACGCTACGGAAATCCCTCGTATCCGCCTGCTCGCTCGCGCTTCTTCGTTTTTTTTTTTGTTTTTTTTTTGTGGCTACATTTAGCATGTCTATATGGATAAATCGCTACCTGTCGCAGTCCTGGAACGGATTAGTCGCATCTATACTTCTCGTAGCAGCGAGATATCATAGGCCCCGTGAGAAGCGCGGTCGCGAAGCGGCCGCATGCGGAATGGCGGCCATCTTGAATTGTGTCCCCGTCGCCGGCACTCGCTAATCTCGCAAAGACTCGTACTCGCGAGATTCACGCTAGGACGCCACGCTACGCTTCTCGCAATTTTCTTAAAATAGCGCGCCTCCGCAAGCTTCCGTAGCTCCGCTAGCAGCGCGCATGTGCAGTAGTGGCGGTGCTCTAACGTATAGCGTAGCCGGAGAGCCAAAGCAATCTCCTGAAACTCTCCAATAATAAGAATTGTTTTTTTCATATGATAGTTTTTTTTTGTGTTTATTAAGTTTTGTAAGCCACCGATGGCTCAACGTGCAATGAAGGACGGCGCTACCTTTTAGTCTGCACCAGTAAAGTTGCACTGTACTAATGGCACCATTGAGCCGCGTTTTTTTTACTGCCTTTAGTGCGCACAAGAGTGGCAGAAGACGGCGCTGACTTCCAAAAAAACAAAACAAAACAAAATGGGTGGATGGCACAAGTTGCCGCCCGATTAAAATGGGTTCAGCTGTATGCATCTATTCATCCGTGTCTCATCCCTCGATTCGAAACCCGTCCGTGGTACCATTTTCAAGGGCGATTTCCGCACGTACCACCATGTGCGGCGGCAGGTCCTCAGAGAGCATCTCGGGGATGTAATGGGGGATCAAGAGGCGGTGAGTGTCGTACGGCAGGGCACCCTTCTGGAGGATGTCTGGATCCGCGCTGCCGAGGTACTTGGCCACCACCTGCGAGACACGCCGAGGCTATATGGGCCCCACAAAGGCCTTTCCCGTTATACATGGCTTGCTCTGACTTCACATCAGCGGCCATTACGGTGCACCTTGATGCTCAGCGCGCATTTTCTGCGGCGTGCATTTATCACCACCCCCCATTTGTTTTACAGCGATATTACAGCGATAGCTGTTAGTGGGACACTTTGCTGTATCGCGCCGTCAACCGCGCTTCATATCGACGCGGGCCATTTTCGGCACTCCGCCAAAACATTCCACGGGCTGCTGATAACAAGCAAGCAAGATAACATGCGCATGGTCATGCGTGGTAGCAAGATAACATGCATGGTCAGTGAAACAGTCCCTGCCGGGTAATCTCGCAGTGCGCTGGGATAGGAGCCCATGTGATACAGAATTAGCAAAAGACAACAATTTTCGGGATATTCACCGAATTAGGCGGGAGTTGGTACCACGAGGGTGCCAGAGTAATTTGGCACCCTAGTAGACTTCTGATAGTGTATTTATTTGTTCGCCAGCAACGCACATTAATCGGGTAAGAAGATTTTCTTTGGGAGAAGTAACTGTAATACGTTTGTAAGAACTTGTGCTCGTTATAGAACGTAGTACAAATAGCAAAATGATGGGAAACAAAAGAAAAAGAAGAGGAAAACCGGATGCCCGTAGGGGTCCGCCGATAGCTGGCGGCAGCGAGCTTGTTTGCAAACATCGGTGATTACGCAGATAAAACTGCCTTAGAATTTTACGAAGCATTCTGTATCAGAGAGCAAGGGGAGAGCAAATGTAGGGTCAATGCGCCTGACAGATATAACGTTTCATTTTCTAAACGAATAGCCAGAAAGATGGTATCAATATTGTGTGTTTGTTTCAATAAACCTTCATTTGAGAGTGCACTTCCTCCTGTCTATTTCCTCGTTCCTGTTTATTCGGTGCCTTTCGTTTAGCACGCGTGACTTTTTGTACCGAAGTGACGCACGAAAACACGCTCGCCTCTTACGCAGACAGCTGAAATGCTCTCTACTTAATACACTCCCATTGGTTCATAAACACTATGGAATTTTCGTCCAGTGTGTTACTCGGTTTCAGACGAAACGCCTACGCGGACTCTATGGTGCGTGCTCGCACCTTTGCCATTCATTCAGTCCATCTGCTCCGAAATGACGCATTATAGCGGCTCCGACGTCGCACCTCGGCTATTTGTGCTTCATCTAAAGGCCCGTTCACACTCTTGCGACCTCTTAAACCTGGGTTCCTTAAAACTTCTTAAACCAGAGGATACACTGGCGCCATCTATTGGGTAGCAGTGTAAACTCGGCGGTCCGGCATATTTTTTTATTTCTCTCGCGCATTATCCTTTCTTTCTTGGCTCGAAAAACTGTTGTTAATGTTATAAACGAGCCTTTCTATGGGTATTACGCACATTTGACCTCGGAAATCCCCGAAACCTTCGCTCTTGTGAAATGCAGTTCCAGGGTCACCGCATAGATGGCGCCACAATGCCAGTGTGTTCCCTCGTTCTAAAAAAAATTTAGGAAGTTTTAAGAGATCTCGTCTCTCTCAGTCGTACTCGGTCGCAAGAGTGTGAACGGGCCTTTATGGGTTGCGTAAGTGTTTCCAATTTTTCTCGACAAGAACGAGTAACACTGACACCCAGCATTTCACGCTAGGTGGCGCAAGCTACCGCCCGTTATAAAGGGTACAGCCGTTAGCATCCATTCGCCATCAACGCCATCCAAGCCATCAACGAAGGTGCTAAAACTATGTATCTGCGCGAAACTTGCACGGCTGCTTTGAAGTTTCCAGTATACTGAAGGCCCTTGTTATATACACCTTTTCGGCGCGGCCGTCGCCATCTTTCAAGTCAAGTCAAAATATGTTTTTCTTTGTACGCAAGATGTTAGATAATTACACTTATTCAGACGGGGGTCCCAAAGTTTTCAAAGAACGTTCTTGAAGGGACCCCTTGGGTAATAAAGGGGTAGTCAACGATCAAGTTGGCACCATTATATATAAAATAAAAAAAAAAAAAAATGGAGAAAAAAAAAAACGAAACATGATTGCGGTATGTACATAGTCAAAATATGAAACCAACTGAAAAGAGAGAGAAGAAAAGCTAGAAAGTCGAGGAAAAAAAAATGAAAGCCGTTTACAACTCCCTGTAACGACGAAATAGAGCGCAGCTCTTGAGGAGGAGGGGAAGGCACGGGGGGGGGGGGGTCTCGTGAACTCGGGGGGGGGGGGGGGGGGTCACGTGGCCTGCGTGACCTCGAGGGGTGGGGGGCGGAGAAAATTTTCCGCTAAATCTAGCGGGGAAAATTTTCCGCTAGATTTAGCGGGAAAATTTTTCGGCTAAATTTAGCGGGGAAAATTTTCCGCTAGACTTAGCGGGGAAAATTTTCCGCTAAATTTAGCGGGGAAATTTACCCATCATGCACCGCGTGGTTACGCCGACGGCGACGGCGACGGCGACGGCGACGCCGCTCAAGCCGGAAGCGGGCGCCTAAGAGCTGCGCTCTAAAAGAAGGACAATATCAGTGTGTGTTTGTGTGTGTGTGTGATTGTGGGATTGTGTGAAAGGTGTGCGCAGGAGAGAAGAATGAATCGGGGGGGGGGGGGGGCATAGAAATTGTTGATGAATCATGCAGATAGTATGCGCGCACGTATGGTTTGTTTAAAGATATAGACTGTTAACATGGCAGTTAGGCTGTGTGGTAGGGAGTTCCACGTTTTAGTAGCAATGTAAATGAAGGTGAACGCGCCATAATTAGTTCGTATGTGTGGTACAGACAGTGACGCTTGGGAATGTGAACGCAGAGGGTACATGGCATCTTGATGAGTGAAACTAATTGAAGAGCATATTATCTGATTAATGATGAACTTAAATGTTAATAATGCTATAGATAATTGAGGCATTGATGAACTGTTAAAATGTTGAGGAAGCGGTATGCAAATTGAGAACTTTCGCGCCTATTAATAAACAGCATTGCTCGAAGTGCTGTGTTCTGGGCAATTTCTATGGGTTTTAGTGTTGTTTGATATTTCAATCCATAAATGGATTACCCGTACGAAATCTGAGTATGGATAAAGCTATGATAAAGCATTTGGAAAGTTCGTAAGGAAAATATGTGCCGTAGTTTATATAGAAGGGGTATATTTCGACATATCTTGTTAGTGGTCTCTTTTACGTGTTGATGCCATGTTAACTGATGGTCAAGGGTTAGTCCTAAATATTTAGTATGGTACGCTCGAGTTAGCTTCATACTTGCAAAGCGAAAGCTGAGGTGTGTTTAAAATTAGTTTGTTTTTCGGGGCAAAAATTATGTAGTTTGTTTTCGCTGTATTGGGAACTAATTTGTTATAGGTTAGCCATTTAGCTAGCTTTTCTGAAGTGTTATTTTAGCTTCCATGTATAGTTCTGTCACGCTTGTATTAGATATAAAAAAAAAATATTTGTATCGTCGGCATAAAGAACACAATCTTTTTGTAAATAGGCTGCCAGGTCATTAATATATATTAAAAAGAAAGGGACCTAATATTGAGCCTTACGGAACACCGATGGTAATAGGTTTAGTTGTTGAAATAGTGCCAGCTAAAGTGACAAATTGACATCTGTTTGATAGATCACTTTCGATTAGATTGTGAGCAACACCACGAACCCCGTAAGCACTTAATTTCTGTAGCAAAAGTTCCTGGTTAATAAGGTCAAACGCTTTTGTTAGGTCTACAAAGATTCCCATTGTTAATAACTTCATTTCAATAATTTGCTTTGTTTTCTCTACCATATTTAAAAACGCGAGTTATTAAATATGGTAGCCTACCAGAAGGGCGGAACTTCCGGTATGGGCGAAAACATTGTTTTACTCTCGCAACGCCACTAGAAATTCGTAAACGTCACTGATTATTCTTTTGCATACCTATATTTTTCTTACTTTTTCAAGGTTAAAATTCTTTAGTTCTCATTTTTCGAGTATCCTAAACGTCGCACGGCGAAGGTTTGCTCTCATTTCTGGCAACCGCCGTGAGATGGCGCAACACGTCTAGGGGCATCTTAGCGAGCATTAGGAGGCCGATGCGCCTTCAAACGACCACTAAACGTTTTTCACGACGTTTTACGAACTAAGAAAAAATGATTTCTTCAACTAAACAAAATGAATGAAGGAATTAATTGTGCGCCCTTACGGAACCGTCCCGAGCGACGCTGATGGGGCTGTCCGTGCTCACGAATATTCCCGACGCATCCGTCAGGCTTCTCCAGGCCCCGCTCCCAACCCGTTGAAAGAGCTGCATTTCCAGGCTGTGGTACATCACAGCTGGTGCGAGCGCGGTCGCAAAGTACCTGCAAAGTTTTATGTCACAATAAACTTCCGGCTTTTAGGAAACTGAGGCGGTTCTGTACTATAGAAGAAACACACAAATCGTACGTCTCAATATTTAAAGTGTGAGTTCGTTCTGAGCGTGTGCAAGAAATGGCGAACAGAATGAAAACGACCAGGAGGTCATTCAGTTCTCTCGCTTCCAGCGCGAGCTTCCATACCCTCTATCATATATCCTTTTCTATACTCACAAAGCCTGGCAGTACGACGGCGGAGCCGTAGAGTGCCCGGTCGCAGATTTGGAGCGCGAGGATCTGGTAGCCGTAGCACAGAGTAAACAAAGAGCCATTTCTTGGGGAATCCTGGGGTAATCTGGACGTCAGCGCACAACTTTTGCAGCGGCGAAGACCCGAAGCACACGTGTTCGCTCGGGAGAAGTGTGTTTCGGCGTCTCGCCGCAGCGGGGTGCCAGTCACGCGCGATCTCCTCTTATCCGTTGTCTGCCGCTCCACCTTTTGCATTTCGGCGGCCGCTTCTCGTGGCGATCTGCCAGGCTTTGTCAGTATATAGGAGGCTATGCCTCTATCTAACACTTCGGCGTCTTGTGAGGTTCAAGCGTGCACGCACAGCAGGCCGGGTACTTGAAGGAGACGCCTTGGCGGTCTCACTCTGTCGGTGAGTATCGATGGTTTTCGTCGAGACTTATGAGCCGTTTCTGACGACAAAACACGCATCGATATCTGTGACGAATTTAGGCAAAAAAAAAAAAAAAATGGACGTCAAGGGCCAAAACCTCGAAGTCCCTTTGGCGAATGTTGGAGGACTTTTTTCTCGTACCCCAAGGGCCGCTGGCTTACCAATAAGGGCTTTCGCGAAGACAGTGAGTCGTTGGGTTCTGATCTGTGGCAGCGCAGCGTCGCTCTCTGGACTCGTCAGCGCAGTCTTCATCGACGCACGGACAGCAGAAGCCCTGTGGTTCAGAACGGGCGTCCATATAGGATCACGCGGACACGATATATGGACCGAAAGAACAAAGACCCTCGAAAGACAAAAAAAAAAAAAAAAAATCACAGGACGACATTCAAGACTGCTTACATGTATGAAGGTGAAACCATTCGTACACGCAGCGCAATCCTACGAGCAGCGCGCGACATCTTCCTTCTTCGCACGATGCGAAGAAGGAAGATGCGGCGCGCTGCTCGTAAGAATGCGCTGCGTGTACGAATGTACACGCAGCGGCGGTGATAGACGCTTCGCACGGCCCGGGCTCGAGAAAACCTGTGCTACCCGGCTCGAGCACGGCCTTAGGGCGGGCCCGGGCCCGTGTTCGGGGGCCGCGGTTTGCTGGTGAATGCGAGTCTATCCCAACGGTTCATCTAGCCGAAAAAGAAGAAAATTGTTTTTCAGGTCACGTGACCTACAAAAATAGCAGCAAAAGTGTATGTTTGATGAGCGGAATTATATGAAGCGCTATGTACTTTCTCTTCATGGAGCCGGTCACGTGACCGATTTGCCTATCACGACGATGACTTCGCGCTTTTTTCGCCGACAGTCCAACCGGCGCGCTCCGCGAACTTTCGGCTCCAACTTTGCGTTTGACGAGTTTAGGGCCCCTGGAGAGACCCGCACTCACCAGCACATCGGCTCCGGGGCTTTAATCTGGACACTTGGTGAAAGAGTCGGCGAGACATTCTGCGGCCGTGATTGGACAACGCCGCGCTTGACCTTGAAGCCAGCCAATCACGGCGGTCAAATCCCTCGTCGACTATTCTGCTAAGTGTCCAGGTTGGAGCCCCAGGACTTTTATAAATCAACCACCCCTCGAGTGCCCAATGTGAGCACTCGGGGCCGGTTTGCTGGTGAATACGGCTATCTCTTCCTGCGGTTAAACTATATAGTAGAAAGAAACATTTTAAGGTTCCCCATGGAGCCGGTAACGTGACCTAACAATCTCTCGCCGCTCTTTTAATCACTGAGAGAGATGCCCGCATTCATCAGCAAACCGACCCAGGTGGACAGTCTACTTTACGCTGCTCGGCAAAGAGCGATTGCAAACAGTTGCGCACGCAACTCTCCGTACCTTCGGGTACAGCTCGTCGCCGTCGTAGCCGCAGAGGAACTGGGACAGGTCGTTGGAAAAACAGGCGTCGATGGATTTCTGGGAGCTGACATTAGGAGCAGAGTGAACGGCCTCCGCAAGCTTGCCATTGACGCTCTGGAAAAAAAAAGAAAAACGAAAAAAAAAAGCTATCTTTGTGACAGATGACCTGCAGCATGAACCAGGCGTGACTTCCAAGGCTGGTCCACACTTCCCCATTTTCTTACGTTAAGTTACGTTACGAAATATCACTTTGAAGTCATCGGGACCTCTGTGCTTCATATTAAGTAAGCTACCAGATCAAAGAGGAAGCATGACACGCAAGATTCGAGTCACGAATGTTTCGGGGACTTATACGTAGCGTAACTCAACGTAAGAAAATGGAGCAGTGTGAATCAACTTTCTGCGACAGTCTAAATATGGTCATAACTAAATCTATAGTCTCAAAACATTCTAAAAAAATATATATATATATTTATGCGTGGCCGATTTCTGCGTTAAAATCGGCATCAAAGATGAATTACCTCGGAACTATCCCTGACACCAGATGGCGCCACCGGACCTTTCGCTACCAACTCCGTATTGACGGAGAAGCGGTCACGTGTGCCGAGCTGGATCCAATGGCGCAAATATTCCGAACGTTACTGTTATTATTTTTTAGGCGCGTTGCGCATTGTATTTTAACGAAACGTAACATGTTCGGGTGTAGGAGACGTAATACAGACTGTTTGAACACGCTTCTGGCGGCGCCTCCTCGTGTCTGCTCCAAGGCGCAGAAAGAGGGGAGTGTTCTGATATTTGATTATATTTTTAATAGGGAAGTCGGCCGCCCGTGAGTATAATTTTCGGTCTATTAGGATGGTTAGAGCCCGTAGATGGAGTTATCACCCTAATTAGACATCTCAGAATTCACTTGAGTGCCCCTTTAAAAGTGCCCCCCCCCCAAAAAAAAAAGAAAAAAAAAGAAAAGAAAATATTTTTTTGCACCGCGAAAATAAATGAAGTTTTGCCGAACGCTTATTCTATGCCCCAAAACGAAGCGCTATAGCAGTTCAAACCACATGCCAAAGTTTCAGAACGACCTGTTATTTTTCTCAAAAAGCTAGGTGATTTTCTAAAAAAATTTGATGGAAAAATATCGGCCGGTGGAGTCCTACAATACGTGGAGCTGAATGACATCAGTTACCGATAATGGACACCATTACCCCATTAAAATGTACAAAAAACTCACTTGTAACATAAAAATAAAGATAATGGTTTCTTTTGAAACTTTGGCACATTGTTCGGACCGGCTTTATTTGGGAAGAGAATGAGGGTGTGGCTCTACGTCGTTTATTTTCGCAGTTAAACACACACACGCACACACACACACACACACACACACACACACACACACACAACAAACAAACATATTTTTTAGAGCACCCTATTTAGCGCCGAGACGTTTTGGTGGCGCCCTCCCACGGTTTCCGTTCGTGGTCACGACCAATGAGTTACCTCGCGGTGATTGGCAGGATTTGAGTCTGAGCCTCGCTGTGATTGGCAGGACTTTCCTCGGCGTGAACCGGCGATTGTGGGCGGGCATTGTCAGCGTACAGGGAGCTATGGTATGATTTGGCCAATCGCAAACTCCAATCACAGCAACGCTTTGGGTCGCGCACGTCGCTCTCTATGCATTATGAGAAACGCACGTTAATGCCTCCTGCTTCGTGATTGGTTCCTTGGCATTCTTATCGACTAATGCAGCAATCTCATTGGCTGCATAGCGATAAGGAGATGCATGAGACACGCCACTCGCCGCGTTACTTAAGCTGTTAGCGAGTGTCGTGCACTCCGCAAAACAGAGACCAGCTAATAGTTAAAGTCAGGGGATCCCGGGAAAGTGACGCAATTGCCTTCGTTGCCTGCTAGCAGGACAAAAACAAATACCGACATACATTGCTTATACGCATTGCTTACGTCCCCGGATCTTTTACAATTATGTTGCTCTTCTTGTGTATTTCGAGACAGAAAAACTATTTTTCAATGCCTCCAAGCACTGACGTTGCATGTGACGACGATACGAAGATGTACGCCATCGCATGCGGCGTCAGTGCTTAGAGGCGTTGAAGAATAATTTTCCTGTCTTGAAATACGCAAGAAGAGCAACATACCGTATTTACTCGAGTAATAGCCGCACTGTTTATGAAGAAAACCTGAGGGTTTGCTTTTCCGCGGAGCACGCGGATTGCCAATCACCACGATCAACAGCATGATTTCAGCGGTTTACAGGACAGAGATAACGTCTTCCCGCGAAGATACCATCTGTTAAGGTTGCGTTTGTATGGAGACTCCTGCTCTTGATCTAGTCATTCGCTATGTTATTTATGCGCAATGCGATGATTGGCTGTATATGTGCTTTGTGGGAAAGTAGACGCAAAGGCCTTGTTCATAAATAGTGCGGCTATTACTCGAGTAAATACGGTAGTTGTAAGGTATATGAGGAGATAAGCATGAGTGATAAGTTCATTGTGTACACAGCGCCAAAGACGCTTATATTGGCGAGGAACGCTTTCGGTACGACGATCGCTCTTGGTGCGAATGGTCGGAAAGACCCTTTCCAAGCGTCGAAGACCTATAATGGCGACCGCAATGACAACCGAAATTGATCAGCCAATCACCTTGAGAGGTTTTGTCGTCTGTATGTCGGTATTTGTTTGTGTCCGGCTAGCAGGCAGGGAAGGCAATGGCGCTACTTTCGCAGGATCCCGTGACTTTGCTAATAGTCAGTTACAAGTTCTTCAAAAACATAACCGGATGATAAATGCCCGTCAGACGCTTACCGGGTAAAGGGCATGGCTACATACACTCTTTAACAACATTGCGAAGAAATATACAGTAATAACGACTATACCTCTTAACGTTACAATGATTCTTAAAAAAAAGAAAAAAAGAAGGAGAAAAGACATGGAAGAGAATGATGGGGACTTATCTGACCCCGAGATAGTGCAATCCATGGGCCAAGGCTACAGGATGTTGGTGGAACTTGACCACGATGGGTTCGAGGAGCTTCAGCGTTGCGTTAGACTCCTCGTCTTCCGCTTCGTCTAAGAACACGTAGAGGTCTTCGTTCTTAATCTGTTTATATAAAAAGGGAAAACATGCGACCGAGTGAAATCCGCGGAAGAAAACGGGCATCCGATGAGCATTCTTGTTTCGCAGTTTAGGTAAGTACCCATGGTCCGTGGCAGCATAAGAACTCCAGATTAAGCTCCGCCCAGAAGAGAACAGTAGCTCGCTCAATCCCTAAATTCCCGACCACACTAGCGTCGCGGAGGCTTGCCGCGCGCCGCCGGCTGCCGCGGGCTGCCGTCCAAAATCAGTTTTCGCCCTCGCCGCCCTTGCCTGGACGGCGCTGCTCGACGCCGTCCAGGCAACCACCCCGCGCGCGATTGAGGGCTCGTCGTTTTTTTTGCCGCAGAAGAAAGAAGCCAATGGGGTGTGGCGTAGATAGTGACGTTGCGATGCCATGGCAACGTGCAAACCGCTTCTCCGCGCGTCTTTCACTTTGCAAAGGAGGGTAGCGTAATTTCGTTTCGTCTGCAATCCCTATTTCCCCCAATGCTTTTTCCATCGGAGCGCTCTCGAAACTGTGCGTCTTTTCGCCTTTTTGTATGACAAGGCGCAGCCAGACTACCTATAGATAAGGACGCTAAGAACGACCGCTGGGAAATTATAGGAGAAGAATTCGGAATGGACCTTTTTCACATACCGACGGCACCAGGCGGTGGCTGCACGAACTAAAAATCGAGGAAGTGACCTACCTGCGCTACCATACGATAATGGGAGCTACGCTACCAGTTTCTTCGCTCTCCGAGAAGCGGCGCGTGCCCAACGCGACTCTCAAGAGGGGAATCTGTGGCGTCCACCCAAACGCCATGTTTTTTCTTTCCGTCCACTTTCTTTTTTTTGTGTAACACAAATATGTATATGTTGCAATTACGTGTTCTACTCGCTGATCCACAGCCTCCTTCCGAATTTCCTCGATTTCTAGTACCGACTTCCGCCGCTTGGCATCGAGTGCTCGCGCGTGCGCAGAACACTTCTCGGAAAAGGTCCATTACTGGTGAGTTCCTCCGTGGTACTTGTCGCATATCGCCTGCGTTGTGACGGATGTCGTGTTGATTTGGTGACGCTCTCGAAAGTTGTCTTCATTTCCGCGTGCAGGCGGGACAGCAAAGCACTGACCTGTACCTCGGTGTTTCGGTAGCACCGACTCGGCCGGACCCAAAACCTGCGCCTCCTTCCCTTCAGAGCGCGGCAACGTCGCAAGATGAACGAGCAAGCTAGGATGATCTCATTCACGCTATTCACCAGGTCATCATCGACACCTACCATGTAAGCAGTGAGTGCGGTTTCGATGGTGATATATGCCAAAGATAAGAGCCGAAACGTAAGAATCTAACGAAGAGCAGACGACGAAACCGCGAAAAATCTGGCGGAGCTAGGCGCGCGCGCGATCTCGAGAACGCGACAGCCAGGGCTGCACTCTCGTCCCCAGCCACTTGAGAGGCATATCCGGTATGGGCGACGAAAAAATAATAAAACATTTCAACCTGCAAATAGTAACTAAAGAGAGGGGAGGCAAAACGGCGAAACGATGTTTTCGCCCATACTGGAAGTGACATTTCAAGATGGTGGCGCTCTTGAGAAAAAGGTCTATAACGCCCGCAGAACGGAAATGTGGCCTCCTCGCGTTGGGACGCCGGACGGAGGTGCCGACAGTAGGCACCGTTGCCGCTAGGCGGCACCGTTGCCGCTAGCGTGGTTAGGCCTTAACACGCCTAGGCGGAGTTATACGAAATACGATATAGCTTCGCCAGTACTGGAAACTCCTCCGAAAACCTATGGGAGCGGCGGCGAACGTGACAGTGGAGCCTCTAGCGGACTCGGAGTCTACAGAAGCAGACGACGCAATGGAAGAGTATGCGGAGGGCAAGTTCGTCTGCTTCTCGCGCAGGGGGTACCGGTGACGTCAGAACGCCGTGCCCTGATTGGCTGATCGCGGCCCCCCTATCTGAGCGTCGTCTGCTCCTTTGCAACGTCGTCTGCGTCTGTCTTACCTTTCCTGCGACTTTCGGAAGTGCAGAGGCCAGATTCACAAACCACGTTACGCCGAAAGAGTGCGTAAGACAAAACGTGAGAACAAATTCGTATTCACGAAACGAAATTATCGTAAGTTTTGCTCAGGTTACGACAGAATCCTACGACGATCAACTCAGCATGGCCGACAGCGTCGCTCAGTTACTTGGTCGCGACGACCAACGGACGTTTATTTTTGTACGTGCTCTTCTCACGCGTCACGACTACAAGCAGCAAGAAAAAAAGTAAAAAATACTTGAAATAAACCACGACGAACATCCACAAACACCCGGGAAATGCTCCAACGGCCACGATTCCACTGACCCCGTCCAAGCGAGCTCGGCAGATAGGCCTAGCAGCGGCGCAGCGGTACTCTGACGGTCCTTGGCCAAGACCGTCTGCCCACGACCGGCTGGCGTTCTGAATGGAATATGCCCGCGCGACCCTTGTGAACCCTTCAATCTCTTCCTCTTGTCATCGCCTCGTTTTCCGAGGCAGCGGCGACTCTCGCCGGTGAAAAAGCGGTGAATCTCCGACAGACGCAGGAAAGGTAAAGCAGCCATCACTTTGACTAGCAGACGTAAAGCAGACGACGTTAACTGCACCAACCCGCCGACGCCGTTTGAGAGTGAGGAGTCTCGCCGCACACGCAAGAAGGGAAAAAGTATTTGGGAGGGAACTTGCGGACACTCTCGCTTCTTAGCAGACAAACCTCGGCGCCTCGGGACACCTCGCCAGCGAGTCCCTTGACTTCCCTCCTTGATGCGCGTCTGCTAGTTGTTCGACAAAAACAACGTACCGCTCGAGTTATTTCGTCTCCCCTCTCTGAAAGGCGAAGTCGAGCTCGCTCGTAAAGACCTGCACTTCCGAAAGTCGCAGGAAAGGTAAGACAGACGCAGACGACGTTGCGAGCAGACGACGTTGCAAAGGAGCAGACGACGCTCAGATAGGGGGGTCGCGATCAGCCAATCAGGGCTCGACATTCTGACGTCACCGCTACCTCCTTTCTCATGCGCAGAAGACGAAAATGAGCCCACTTGCGAGGCGTATAGGCTCCGCGACGTCATCGAGCTTTGCGAGCCCCGTTTCTGCACCCCAACAGCTGAAACAATTCATTACGGTCAGTCCGTTGGCAAAGCGGAATCCACTGATCGCAACTGCAACGACAAACAAATAACAACGCGCGCAGAAACAAAGATAGAGCAGTTTATTTAGAAGTCTCAAACGCCACTCAGGTGGATCACACGCGTTTGAAGCGCATCTGGGAAGCGGGAAAAAAGGCGTTTAGCTACTCGAACTACGTCGTAAGAAGATACTGTTTATACGTTACAAACTGCATTGTCACAATTTCTTACTTGAATAGGTGATTAATAAAACGTGCGCAAACAATAAGTTAAATTTACCAGAGCAAGCGCACCAGCCTCTGCAGCATTACAAAAACAAAAAGTAACTAAAAAAATGACCGCGCAAACACTTTGCAAACTTTGCGGAAAAGATGGGGTCCCTATCCCAGACGAAAATAAAAAGAAATGGGGAACAATCGCGAACAACGGCGAATGAAACGAAGAAGTTAGCAGACGGTACAAAGATACAAATCACCCAGCAAAGACCACCTTCAACGACGACGATCACACGGGCGTCGGTAGGAGCATTGAAAATTAGCAGGTGGTGCTCGCCGTTGGTGTTGAGTCCACAACAAACAAAGCGGAAGCAACACGACGAAACTACTAAAAAAAAAGGAGCTTCAATTTTCTTTTTTTTTTTTTCAGCTGCACGTTACACGTTTGTTTATTTGCTTTCGCGGCGTTGGTAGGAACTAAGATCACAAGATAGGAAAGGAATAACGTAGTCCAGCTCACACTGCCCGGTAATTAAGAGTCGAACGCTGCAATCTGCGTCGTGCTAGCAGTGTGTGACCTGTTTTTGCTTTCGCATTTCTTTTCCCAGTGACTTTGGCAGGTTGTTTGTTTGCTCGCTTGGCGCAGCAGTTCAAAAGTACATTCCAGTACTTGTTGGCGTATGTACATGTCCAGGCAATCCTTGCACACCGTGCCTTTGTTTTGAGTGTCGATCAGCAGCCTCAAGTGCGTTTTCAGCTGAACTCTTGTTTGGTGAAATATTCGTCTGTTGAGGCCTCAGCGGCGATTTTGAAGCCAGACTTGGATAGCTCTTCCAGTTTAATTTGAAGTAACTTAATTACTCACGTTTGTTCGGTCTTCGGGAAGCGGAAGAAGGATTTTCCACCACATCACCAAAACTTGTTTTTGCAGTGGAGATGGCAGGCACATGGCATGCCTGCCATCTCCAAGTATGCGCTGGTGTATGCCCGAAGGCGGCCGGTTGATCAACCAACGATGACCCATAGCAGACGTGACCGCGTACTCAAATAAAATCTGAATAGAAATGTATAACGAGCTTACACTTTTTAATATATTTATTAAGTAGCAAAAAGTGCATATGAAAATTTTGGATCAGAAACTCAATCGAAGGCCAACATAGGAGGTTATCACAGACGACAGTGGAAAAACAACAACAAAGTTGCAGACGGCCCTCCAAATGTCCGGGCATAGCGTAGCAGACGAACCGGTGGTAGTAAACGATGAAGCGAAGGAAAGAAAGTAAAAACTAAGCCAAACAAGGCAAAGCAAATTACGCGATGGTTCGAACGTCAAGTAAGCACAAGAAAGAAAAAAAGCAAACAAAAAACATAAACGCAGCAGGAAGAAAGACCGTGGCGGCGTAGCGTCGCCTCAAACATAAAAATAAAGTAGACTTTGAAAAATGGAAGGAGGTGCACGACCGTCCATCGGGTGCTCTTTTTTGTAACTCCGCTTTTATTAGTTTCAGTAATAGCGTCAGATTTGCATGTGCATAATCGTCTTCTTCCAGAGAACACTGACATCGCAGTAACGCACGTGGTTTGAAATTGCCTTTTGCTTCTTCATCCGGAAACGATCGGGATTAGCCAGCTCGCCTATTCGACAAAACGGTTTTAAGCAAAACATTCATGAGAAATTGGAATTGCAACAACAAAACGAATTGATCGATAAGAACAGTGAAGTTGAAACGTAGCTATGTTCTAAAGTTTTTTTACATTGCCCTTCATCAAGAAACATGGCGAAGGTACATTCGTGTTTTGACTGGCTTACGTGAGTTCTGACAGAGCGTTTTCTTCAGGAAAGCCCAAAAATTGCACCCTACAAGCTGTAACATCCTTTCCACGCTAAGAAAATGTCCTTCACTCATGAGGTTGCACCTATTTTTTAACATTCAAAGTAGCGAATACCCGTGACAATTTTTTTTCATTGGTCACCTCGCACGGAGATAGGCAAAACCAATGCGTTGTGGAGAATTCGTCTGCTAGCGGAGACTCCGAGCTCGCCAGGGCCGCTGCGATCACTTTTCGCCCGCGATCCGCGGGAGTTGCCAGTATTGGCTTACATGGTATTTGGTTATACCCCTGTCAGACGGGCACGTTAAAACACATTTAAGCAAAATGACATTACAGCTCGGCCAATCCGCGTGTTTAAAGGGGCCCTGCAATCATATTTAAGCGTCTTCCTTTTTTGCGGTTTCCACGTCTCTTGGGGTTCGGGAAAGCCAGCGGGCATGGAGAGAGTAACTAAATATCAGTGCGTCATATTTTAACCGGACGACGCGGAAACCTCCTCCGCCTACGAGGGCGACCCACGTTGCCGAAAGCGCGCGAAATGTGACGTCTTTGGTCCTGCGCTTACTACTGGTCAGAGCCCTTTAAAGCTTTTTTTTTAGTCGAGATACAAAATATAAGTGTCACGACCGTTTAAATTATGTATGAAACTAGTTTTTGTTCAGTATTTTAGATCAGAAAAGAAACAAATGCAGTTTGTAAAGTACGAAAACAAGAAATGATCCGTCGACGTACCCGCCACCAAGCGGCAGAAAAAACGGCGCATACTAGAAAGGGCTAGTGGGGCGTAGAAAAATCCCGGGTGTACGCGTCGGCGCTGCGATCGTATACCGGCTCGAGCAACCGACCGCTTTCGAGCGTTCCGAAGGCCTTCGGCGCGGGCTTGGTTGGCGATTTGGCCATTTGGCGGTAAGGCAGCGCGAAGTGGCTCCCGTTCTGAACTGATCTTTACCCCGTGTTTGCTGTCGTTTGTGGCCAATGAAGTGTTATGCCGAATTAGTCTTTAATCGCGCAGCAAATGCAATGCGAGCCGCCCTGGCCGCCCGCTTCATACAGCCTATCCAAAACATGCTTTAGTGGCGCCCTCTCGAGCCGTCGACACGGAGTGCGGCAGCCGTGAACGCTCGATGAGCCCACTACCCTTCCTCTAGTTCACGGCCACTCAAGCCAGGACCTACGACGTCATGAAGGAGGTTATTTTTTGCTTGTTTTTGTAATTCTTATTTGCCTATAACTTTTAAAATAAAGCGAAATTTGAGAAAAGAAAAGTTTCATTAGGTTACTACGTTCAGTGCGCTCAGGTTCGGTGCAAATTAAAAACCAGTAAAAAAGTCATTGCAGGGCCCCTTTAATACGCCACGCTGCGCGTGCATCCGTCACGTGCAGAAGCAGTATCACAAGTTGATTCGCCGAGCGGTGAATGACATTTCGATCAAAGTGACATTTACTTTCCCGTCTAACAGGGGTATAAGGCGTTGTTTTGTGGGCGCCAATCTGAAGTAATTGTAATTGTAATTTATTGCACTTCGTATTGCATAGTACCTCTCGGAGTGCTGGTGAGCAGGGAAAGGCATTGCGCCCATGCACACGTTGTGCTTGTGCCCCTGACACCGGCCCCAGGCGGCGCAGTGCAGCGTTCGTAGGAGCAGTGCAGTGACGCTATTCCGGGAGTTAGTATTTGCACAGCATCAAGCGGGGGCATGGGCGTACCAACCGGGGGGGGGGGGGGGGGGGAAGGGGGGTCAAGGGGGGCGCTTGCCCCCCCCCCCCCCCAGCTCTCAGTGTGGGAGGGTGGTCTTGTTTGCCCCCCCCCCCCCCCCCTTCACTCAAAAACAAGTTGGTACGCCACTGACCGGGGGGTCACGTGATGCTCCATTGACGTCGTTTCTCGGCGTCATGCATTTATGTCGGTTATAACTGGGGCACGCGTTATCTCTCCCCCCCCCCCCCCCTTCCTCCCCCTTCCCCGCTGGCAGCGGCAGTCTGCGGCGGCTCATTACAAAAAATGTGAACCCACTTGTCCCACCCGTAAACGCCGCTTCGTTGCGGCCGAGCCTACCCGCTCGCGGAGCGATCAGCTTGATGATCGACAAACCCAAATAACGCCAACCGACAAAACGCGAAGAAATGGAAGGTCGCGTGGCCCTCACCGGCAGAGGGCACCATGACAGAACAGCGCACGACAAAACAGCACGCGTCAAAACAGCACAGCGTCAAAACAGCACGGCGACAAAACAGCACGCGTCAAAATAGCCCGCGACAAAACAGTACAGCGTCGAAACGGCACAGCGACAGAAGAGCACGTGCCAAAACAGCACGGCGTCGAAACAGCTCAGCGTCAAAACAGCAAAACGACAAGAAAGCACAGCGCCCCAAAAAATGTGTTTCGGAAATTATTGAGGAAAATATTTGTAGACTCATAAACTTCTCGGTTTGTTTCGGTTTATTGACGAAAATCAGTATACTGACGAAAATGTTAAAAATGTATAGTGAGTTAACCAGGTACTGATATTTGTATTTGTTGTGGCAGCCGACGCTACTCTTTCTGCAAGACGCACTGGGGCCCTATCGTGATCTGACGTTATTTTCGTGTGCTCGTATTTGTACACAGGAGGAACATGAGCTTCACTACCGCTTCGGTCAGAAAGGCAAATGTCAAAATCCAGAAATTTGCAAGCATTGTACTCAGTGCGATTTTTCCCCATTTTCACGACTGCGAGAGGTGGTAAATTCGCGACAACCATAGAAACGGCTATAAAAAAAATCGTATTTATTCCCTTCTCTAGTAGACGGAAGCTAGGGTTGTTAAAAGGTGTGCGGCATTTACGGGCGCGCTTGATTTGCATTGTGCAGTTCACGATTAGATTTCTTTCTTCCCTATCCCTATCCCTATCAGGTCCCTATATGGTCAAAAACCCAGATTTCAACCTGAAGACCCCTGCTAGCCACCATACCCCTGCGGCCCCGGAGTTGAAAGTTGAACCGACCTCTGAGACAAGCTGAAAACTGCGAAAGGAAGTGGTCATATAATCAGGAATAAGTCGCATCCCCCCCCCCCCCCCCCCCCCCCTCAAACGCCCTCGAAAATACTGACCTTTTCTTTTTCTGCTGTCTATAAACGACACGGAAAAATCCGACAAACGCACCAACAAGAGCTTCGCTGATGGAGGTTCGAACGATTGCACTCGTTTGTTTAAATCATTCCGCTTGTTACCTTACGGGAATGCTTAACGCTGGATGCCGATCAGTAACTCCTGTTGTGATAAAAATTGTGGTCCACTACCAACTACCAAAAAAAAAAAAAATTACACCATCTTCCCGAGGGGAATCATGGGGTGATGCGGAGCATCGTGTTGGTTCCGAGGAAAGAGTCAGTTGCGTGCTGACGTCGAGAGATGGCGCCACCGACTGCCCTAGCGTTACCCCCTACGCGAGCCTTCGTCGCGGCTCGCGGCAGAGAAACTTGGAACGCTCGCCGCTCGCCGTTTATTTTTTTCACACTTGAAGGAGAGGAGACTAGAGGAGGAGAGTTGCGCGTGCGCGCGCGGTGTGAGGAGAAGCGAACGCACGCGCAGTGCACGCAGCTGGTAGAGAGAGAGAGCGGAGAGAGTAACGCGCAGCTGTTGGAGAGAGGGAAGGAGGAGAGTTGCGCGTGCGTAGTTCGAGTGCCGACTACAACGCCGACGCCGCGGGACATAGACCCGAGCAAGAGATGCTCCGCATCTAAAAAAAAACTGGATCTCTCGGACCCACAGGGGTGCTATGTTGCGCTTTTTGGACTCCCAGGAGACTTGGAAGAAGGAAGTGACGTCAACGACTAGAGCAAACGCAGATTGGATGTTGACAGAAGAAAACAAAATCAACATCCAATCTGCATTTGCTGCGTTGTTGACGTCACTTCCTTCTCCCTAGTCTCCTGGGAGTCCAAAAAGCGCAACATAGCCCCCCAGTTTAGAAGTGCCTTCTAAACTGTGGGTTCGACAGATCCAGTTTTTTTTGTGGTTATAAGTTTAGCCATCTTCAGCATACATTTTATTATGTGGACTGCTACTAGTATTCATCATTGACTCTTGTAGCCTCGTGAAAAGCCCGAGGAAGGGTCGTGACGCGATATTTCTTTTTTGGGGGGGAAAGGGGGGGGGGGGGTCCGGGTTGCAGAGTTTGGTAAGCTCTGAAATAGGCAATAAATTCCTTTATAACCTAGGGACAATAAATGAAAAGGTCAAGGAGGTTCGATATTATTCGCGCAGAGAGAGGTGAAGAACGCGCTTGAAGTTGCTATAGACCCTTTTGCTGTTTACAAACATGAGCTGCCTCCTGCGTCCCAAGCGACTTCCGGTCGTTCCGTGCTTGCGAGCCTGTCGAGCTTGCATTATGTCACTAGTGCTAGAAAGCATAAATGCTACACGTAAATCAAAGTTGGAGATTTAACGAGGGCCCTCGGCTTGACAATTTAACGTCTTAAAGGAAAGAATTTGGTTTACAAGAATATTCGAAAACGTTTAACATATCTCGCGCATCTTCGTTCTCTTGGCGTTCACCTCGAGAATTGGTGGTTAAACGTTTCATCGACATTTCAAGCAGCGGTATGAAGGTGGGTTTTGTTCATTCTTTTTATGAACCGGAAGTTCTCTGGGACGTCAAAGACTGGAGCACCGCCTGGTGGCGTTTGCCAGAAAAGGGTCTATATGCGTGCTGTTTTGTCGCCGTGCTGTTTTGACGCCGTGCTGTTTTTGTCGCGTGCTATTTTGACTCGTGCTGTTTTGACGCTGTGCTGTTTTGACGCGTGCTGTTTTGACCGTGCTGTTTTGTCGCGTGCTGTTTTGTCGTGTGCTGTTCTGTCGCGTTCCCCCTGGCAGAGATGCGCGACGTAGAGAGGTGGCTTCACTAAAGTGTCACGTGACCCCTCGGTTGGTGCTTTGCAGATATCAAATCCCCGCTATTCCTCACTGAAAAACCGGAAGCGAAGCCTCCCATAAAATTTCACACAATAAAAAAAAAAAAGAAAAAAAGACACAGACGAGAGCAATCTGCTGTGATGCCGTTCTGCTGCCTAGACCGCTGAAGGCGGCTTCACACATTTGCCTTTGACTGATCGACTGCGTTGATGCCGCTTCTAAGCTATTACAGTGTATAAACGATTAGACGGCCCGCAAAAATTGGTTTCTTAACGTATTGCGTTGCAATTTACTACTGAGGGGGAAGCAGGTGGTAAAAGTTTACAGTAAAAAAAAACAACAAAAAACACACGCACTTACCTCGTCAAAAAACAACAAAACAACAACAACAAAAAAAATTCCAGAAATCTGTTTTTGCCGCTGCTTCGCAGACAATGCGCGCGTATAGGGATAACTGCTGCCGACAGATGGCGTACGCGACGTCGAGGGACAGGAAGTAGATACGGTGTGTGGAGCTTGTGGAGAGGAGGAGGAGACGGCTGACCACTTGATACCTTATTGTAAGGGGCTTCGCCCTGTAGTAGCTGAGGAGGCGATTAATTTATCAAACGCTCTGGGATTTAGGGATAGTCAGGAAAAATAGACACGTTGAAGGTGGAGATAGCCAAGAAGAGATTATCTGACTGGTGGCATGGGTCGAGGGAAGGATGAATATTTTCTTATTCCCTTCCAGACGACCCGTATGGCGGAAGGTGTCGGCACCCGGCTACATAAGGGCGCCTCCGTCGTACGGATCGTACATAGCTTTTAATAATAAATCTCTATAGATATATAAATCTATGTTAAATAAATGTTCAGATTAAAAAAAAAAAACAAAAAAACCCTGGCTATGTGGCGCAAGTCGCCACCCGATTCAAAGGGCTCAACCGCATCCATCCATCCATTCATCGACGGCCAAAAGATTCGTGCTTTATGATAGCAGACGATCCCGCAAAATACCCAGAATCGGCCGGCGCTCCATCGACGCGGCGTACGCGCTTCGGGATCTCGGAGGCTACGACATCGTCTGCGAAGTGGCGGCGTAGATTGCCCAGAACAGGTTTCTGTTTTTTTTTTTCTTCTTTTGAACGAGGTAAGTTTATTCCTTGAATTTCTCACTGTATGCTTCCACCACTTGCTTACACCTCTGTACTAAATTGCAGCATTGTACGCTGAGAAGGGATAATTTACATGCTTTAGAGAACATTAGATAGCAATTAGATTTAAAGATCGAGCAAGTTCGCTCTACTAAAAGCGACAATAAGCCCTTTTCAAAATTCAGTATAGCAACTTTCTCCGTATATGACATTTGTGCTCAATTAATGGCGACCCACTTGAGGCTGATGAAGGAAGACGTTGAAGACGCTATACCAAGCAGAAAATATGAGGCCTTTACGTTCGAGACGTCAGTACAACACGACGCGTTATTAGTTACAACGGCTGCGTAAGCGTTTATTTCTGAGTGTCGTCCAATCAGTACCTTAGAACAGGTTTGGCACTAAGGCCTTTTGATGTCATTAATTAAACCGAGGAGCTTATGGATCTCCGCTTTGTATACATGCCATGTTCTTATGTTCACACCATGGAAAGTGAAATAAAATAATTATGAGCTGATCAAAAAACCTATTCTCATCTACCATTGATGTGCGAAAGTAACGGTGCCTAACGAAATACAGTTTCATGACGGCCATCAGTTCGTCGAAAGTGAAACTGCATTTTGAGCCACCAGATGACACTGAATATTGAAAAGTGTCCCTTTTGACTATATGGAATGCAATTTGGGAAAGCGCTGTGGAAGCTTGCCGACAGCCCGCGCTTAGCTGAAGGAGACTCAGCAAAAGCGGCTAGTGAATAGTTCCAGTGACTTTACTGAATCTCATCGAGGCACTCGATCGGAAGGACTGGCATGCCCTGCGCGAGATTAGAACATTGAAGGCTTGTCCTCAGCGCGCACACAAATCTTAAACTGTGTTTCGAGTACAGTTGTTGCGCCTGGCCCATCGTTACCTTTGCGCAGTTGTTGATTCTGAGGATGATGCGCAGCTTTCGGTGGCAGTCGGTCAGGGTGGGCTTGGCAGACAGGAAGGATTCGAGGGCGCTTGCTGTCTTCGAGTGTCGCGATGTGGGTACGGGAAGGCAGTTTGACATCGCCACCTTGACCTTCACATCTGGCTCGGCTGCGCAGCTGAAAAGATTGATCACCAGCAAGGTTACGCAGACCAGCGGCGTCAGCATTCCCTCAGCAGCAACGACAGCAACAGCAGCACCCAGATAATCGACATCGATTGGATTGCATTGGATTATGTTGGCCATTTTGTTTGAAACTGGTGAAAAGTAACGTTGGTGAACAGAGCATGCAAGAGCTTTCTGTGGCAGTTCAGAAGTAAAGAGTGAGGGGATCGGTGGCCGAGTGGCCTAGCGCACATCAGCTCGGAGCACGTGGAGCGAAAGATCGAACTGCAGAATCCAGGGATCCTTGCTTTAATAGGCCATATGCGAAATCCTTGCCAGCTATCATCATCATGCCATTAGGAGCCGCCATATTGGGGGGTTTATCACATCTTCCAGTTGTGGACGAGGCACATCTGCATTTAACTCGGTTTTCATGATATTAGGGCAGTTTATTTGTACACTCAATGGGTTGCTGGTTAGTTTCGGATCAAAGAAGAAAAGAAAGACGGCCGCAAAATTCAGGAGAAGGCTGTCCCACAAGCGGTCCCACAAAACCTCATCTACGGCTGCTGAACTGGTAGCCATTCGAGAAGGGCTCCAACAGATTAAAGAAGCATCACCTCGCGCTTGGACGTTCATCTGCGATTCACAGTCTGCCCTCCAGTCGCTTCAGTGTCTACGTAAAAATAGTACAAACACACAAGTAATTTTAGACATATTCAAAGTTCACTCAGAAATCGTTTCCCTTGGACACTCCGTGTCATTGCAGTGGGTGCCCAGTCACTGTGGTGTCACGGGTAACGAAATGGCTGACTCTATGGCTGCAAAAGCTCACGAATCTCCCCAAAAAGTCCTAGCTCCATTTACAAAATCCGACATCTGTTCAAGAGTGGCGATTTTGGGGAAATCGACCGCAACGAGCCTCTGGAAAGAGGACATCAACCAAAGCTCCTCTCTAAAAAATATTGACCCGAACCTACGGTTTCGAGTACCTCCGGGCCTGAAGAGACGACGGGAAGCGGTTCTCCATAGGATTCGGCTAAAGGTCGCTTACACTAACTATTATCTTCACCTTATTGGCAAATTAGAGTCCCCAAACTGCTCCGTATGTGGAACTATCGAAGATATCCAACACATTTTACTTCAATGTACAAGTTATGATGATCAGCGAAAACAATTTTTACAAGACATTAGGAAGTCTCCGGGATCACCCCTTACAATACAGCACTACCTGGGGCCATGGAACAACGAAGACTGTGCTTTAAATACTACAAAGGCCCTCCTCCGTTTTCTTTCGGCAACAGGCCTGGATAAGAGACTCTAATGCTATGTACTGAACTTTCTTGCCCAAATGGTTGTGTGTGTGTGATGTGTGATTGTGCCTCTTTTGTTTTTTATGTTTCTTTCTTTTCCTCTTCCTTAACTCTGTGATATCCCGTACCCCTTTCCCACCAGAGTAGCCAGCCAGGAGATTGTACTCCCGGCTAACATCTCTGATTTCCTTTTATTGCATCAATAAAAAAAAAAAAAAAGGAGAAGGAATTGTCAGCAACGAGGTCGCAAGACTCGTCACTCAAGCAGTGAACTGGGCCATCCAGGTCAATGAACGGTATTTCTCGAAGACGTCCTGTGAAAGTTTCGTACTGGACTTGCAGCAGGTGATCATATTTTAGTTCTACGACTTACACTTTGCCGGGACTATTGTTTTTTGGGCGAAACCGTCGGTACGGGAACCCCCCTATATGGAGGAAATGTGATCATCGATCATGAATACACTATAGACCGACACGCTGTTTACAAACAAACCCGTGTTTGCCCACACCAGGTGTGGGCACTGCGCGTGCGCAGAAACCGAAATCGCGTGAAGCGAAGCGTCTGTGCATGCGCAGTGCCGTCGACAGCGCCACCGCAGCTGCGTGACGTCAGAGCCGCGTGTTGGTCTATACTCTGTTTCACCTTATGATGTACCGCAGGAAAGGCTACAAGCGCGAGCTCCTTGCTCTGGGGCACATCTCGGCGGCACAAGCTCTCGTGACTTAAGAGCGGCTGCCAACGCTATGAGCTCGCGCTTCTAGCCTTCGCTGCGGTACAACATAAGGTGAAACGAAGTATAGATGGCGCTTCTTTTTGCATATGGTCTATTCCGCCCCTGTTCGTTTCGATTTGGGGCTCTTTGGACACTTGACGAAAAAGTTGGCGAGGAATTCGACCGCCGTGATTTACCGGTGCCAAGGACAAGGGCAGCGCCGTCCACTCACGGCCGCCGAGAAGACCCATCTCACCACGACATCCGAGAGTTTTGGCCAGACTTGTACCGTACGCATTACTAGTAATCAAATTACTTGTAAGCGATTACTTTTTGGAGTAATTTTGTAATCAGTTGATTACTTTTATTAAGCAGTAATCACAAGAGTAATCTGATTACTTTTTGAAGTAATAAAAATTACTTCTAACCGTTACTATTTTTCCACGGGACCCCCCCCCCCCCCCCCCCCCCCCCCCCGCACACACCTTTTTTTTTCTGAAATGACAACGATACAATTTGCTTCTTTTTTCGAACAGAAAAAAAAAGTTTTTGCGGTTCTGTAGGAAATGAGGTCGACCCTTTGTATGTATAGTTTCTGTGGAATGTCCGCTTTTTTTTTTCGAGCTGGTACTGGGATTGGGAAGCCCCAGGAAAGCACCAGTGCGTGACAAAGGCCATTCAGGGCGAAGTTTGAGGGAGCAGACTGTAGCTTTGTAAGTCCTTCGTTCAAACTGGCCCCCTCGCACACACACACAGAAATAAAAAAAAGAAACATTCCTGCTTATGGTACTTACTCGCAGCCCATAGGCGAACCAGAACCGAAGAATGTCTAAAGCGGATACAAAATATAACAAAGCCAGTTCAAATACACGTCAAGATACCATATTTCCCCTACGTGATCTTTGTGACAATTAAGGTTTCGAGGTAGGAGGTAGTTCATTGTTATGAGCGCTAAAGGTGTAAGTCTTCACACAATAAAGTAATCGGAAAAGTAACGGTTACTTCTTAAAGTAATGTCCAATTACCATTCTTTTACCACTATCAAACGCCTTGCAATCAGGTGGGAACGTTGTTTACTGCCCATTTGGTACAATTTCCTGTAGTCACACTTCCGTGTTGCCAGTAAGGACTCGGTTTGAGAAACACGATGTGAACGAAATTGAAAAATGTAATAACTTTGTGATTTTTAGAGCGCAGCTCTTAGGCGCCCGTTTCCGGCTTGAGCGGCGTCACCGTCGGCGTGGCCGTCGGCGTAACCGCGCGGTGCATGATGGGTAAATTTCCCCGCTATATTTAGCGGAAAATTTTCCCCGCTAAATCTAGCGGAAAAATTTCCCCGCTAAATTTAGCGGAAAAATTTTCCCGCTAATTCTGGCGGAAAATTTTCCCCGCTAAATCTAGCGGAAAATTTTCCCCGCTAAATTTAGCGGAAAAATTTTCCCGCTAAATCTAGCGGAAAATTTTCCCCGCTAAATTTAGCGGAAAATTTTCTCCGCCCCCACCCCTCGAGGTCACGTGACCCCCCCCCCCCGTGCCTTCCCCTCCTCCTCAAGAGCTGCGTTCTAATTCGGCGTTACAGGGAGTTGTAAACAGCTTTCATTTTTTTTCCACACAATACTGGGTGTCCCAAGGAGCGGCCAGGCTCTTTAAATCGACCGCAAAATTCGGGTTCTTAACTATCGCGCTACGACTTTGTGCAGCGTTGCCCACAGAGGGTGCATTTTTTTTGTAAAATTTGCAAAGAGCGAATTTACCTGAGGAAAAAGTAAAGATAGAAAAAGACTTAGCTCCTATGGAAACGCAGCGAAGCCACCGGTCTTGAAACAATACGGCGCCGTTTCGCACGGGAGACAAGAGATGGCGCAAGCGGTCGCGACGCCAACTGCTGCCAACGAACGAGCATACGGCGCCGAGAGCCGGCCTCTTTAGCAGACGATCTTTTCGACTCAAAAGCGGCGCGCGTTCGGCAGGCGGTCATGGTCGCAGAAACAAAAACAGGCGCGGTAACAAGGAACTGCAAAGCAGACGACATAAGTACCACGAAAAAAAAAAAAAAAAAACAAAAAAAAAACAGTCGAAATAACCCGACAAACCATTTTTTAAGCGATCATGTGTCCATTCAATATGTTTTATTAGTAAGGATGATAAAATAATGCATTGACAACTGATATCAGAAAAGCTCGCGCCGCTTTTGATTCGAAAAGATCGTCTGCTAAAGTCGGCGCCGTATGTTCGTTCGTTGGCGGCAGTTGGCGTCGCGACCGCTTGCGCCATCTCTTGTCTCCTGTGCGAAACGGCGCCGCATTGTTTGAAGACTGGTGGCTTCGCTGCGTTTCCATGGGAGCTAAGCCTTTTTCTTTCTTTACTTTTTCCTCAGGTAAGTTCGCTCTTTGCAAATTTTACAAAAACAAAATGCACCATCTCTGGGCAACGCTGCACAAAGTCGTAGCGCGATAGGTTAAGAAACCGAATTTTGTCCTTGGGACACCCAGTACTTGTGGGATTGGTACATCCGTGTCTATCAACGTGTTGAGCAAATTTTTAGGCGAATCAGTGACCATGACAAATCACTGAAGTACCGCTTAGAGACACTGTAAAGAAATTTTAATGGACATAGATGGGACACGTATTTTTTAAATTATTTTGCCACGAAATTGTTTTTCTTTTTGCGCAATAAGTACGGTGCTAGACGCAATTTAGGTGGAAATCACAGCCCGCTCTAAGCCCCGCCCAAAGATCAGTGGCCCCGCCCATTACTACTGGACTGGCTTGGCTGCTCGACCGAACAGGCTAATTCAAGCGTAGTGTCTCCTTTTTGCGTCATCCGGTGCGTCTAGTCTGGAAGTCTGACACCACCTGATAAGGCCCGCTTCAGACGGGGCAACGTTTCCAGAAATTTTGAGGTTGCTGGCGGGTTGTTCCCTAGCTTTCCCTTGATCGACACGAATTGCTGAGATCGGGCCCGACTCAAAACGGACGAGCAACTCGAACAACTCGGAGCCGTTTGAAGCGGCAGCAGCCAATCAGGGACGCGATATTTTCACGTGACACCCCCGTGGTGGTGATGATGACAGCTAAAGACTTGGTTCTGGTTTGAAATCGATCGTTTTTGGAAATAAACCTTTTCAGAAAGATGAGTTAGTATTCTCAACGCCATTCAAAGATATTAAAACATGTTTTTAGCGCGTAGCTGGGTGTCTAAATATTGCAAGGAAATTCAAAGAGAATGATGATGATAGCAAGTCGTAGCAGCTCGGTTGCTGCGTGTGAACGCGGACGGCCCGTGTTGCTGGTGTTGCGACGTCAAGTTGCTGGGTGAAATTGCTTCGTCTGAAGCGGGCCTAATCGTGCGAGCAGACGAGCGGCAGCCTCCGGCATCCTCTGCTATTCCGCCACCGTCTATCATCGTCTGCAATGCCGTGAGAGGCGGACACGAAAGCTGCGCGTCGGCGTCCGTTTTTGCGTCCGTCCTTCTGCTATTCATCCCCCGTCTGAAAACTTCTGCAACTCTCAGAAGACGCGACCATGAAAGCGGCGTTCTGGCGTTCCATCATGCATGATCCATGGTTGAATATAAGCGTCTGACAGCGTCTATCGATGTGCGTAAAAAGCGACCGAAAGAACTAAAAAAAATGAACAAAATAAATATGCAGTATTTTTAGCTTTACTGTTCTTGTTATTATTTTTCACATTGCATCCGCGAGCAAAGTGGATGCGCGTCACGGCGCACGATTAAAACGCGACGTAAAAATATTCGCCTTGGTAGGCAGGTGCACTGCAAATCTTGAAAGCGTTGCCTTTCGAGGCGCAATGACGGGAACATACCTAGGCAAACTTGATGCGAGCCGAACGCCCGATCGCCTCCAACCAAATGGCTAGCAAATTCTTACCTGTGTGGGCATCTTCTCGATACCGAAACCAAATTGCTGAAACCATGGTCGCAATCACGACGGTTGCACAATTCACAGAGCAGCGGGGCCGCTTTTACGAGAACCAACATCTTTATTCAACATCAGCACGCGCAAAAACAAAACAAAAAAATCAAGTTAGATTGATTAAAATAGTTTATGTGGGACGCTAGGCTTAGCATAGTTCTGGTACGAGAACAAGCATCCGCACAGCGCTTCCGAAGACGCGTACTTTCGACAGTGGTTTGCTGCAAACTACGACGGTTGATGGGATCTTCCTCTAAACACCTTTGTTAACTAAAAACCACTCGCACTCATAAAAATTGACGAGCTCAACGAGCAATTCGCTCGTTCAGCATTCTGCAGACGCCGGCAGTAATGTTCGGTAACGTTTGAAACTAAAGCGGGATAAGCAATCTCAAAATAGGTTTGAAAAAAATAATGACTCTAACTTGATTATTTGCTTCCCAAACATAAAAAAAGTAGACTAAAATACCATTGTGGCACAGAGATACAAATTTACAACCAACTTTCCACACCTACAATGAGAGATGTAAGCACCTTGTAAGCACAGGGCGAGGCTTAGCGGGATGCGACCTCAGCCTTCTGCACCTAAATTGCGTCGAAAAACCAAAATCTTGCCTGGAAAAAAATTATTTTTCGTGGTACAATCTTCGTTTAATATACGTGTCCCATCTAGGTCCTTTAGTAAATTTTTATTTTCAGTAGAGTGTCCCTTTAAAGGGACAATGAGGGCAATTTCGGACATCTTTTTGGCGATTAAACTGGGTTCCAGGCACGTCTCAGGCCACGTTGCCCATATTTCAGCCAAAACCGGCGCTTGTGTGCCGCGCAAATCAATTAAACAGTCGCGGTAATAATCGTACCGGGATCGACTGGGGCGACGCCCCGAGAGTTGCGGGAGAAGCCAGGAGAAGCGGAGCTCACGTGACCGATGCGGGGCCAAGAAGCGCGACGTCACAAGAGACGCGTCAGCGATTGGTCGAAAAAAGAAACGTGCCCTGGGTCACGTTTTGGTTCGCGATTTTTAGGAATACTGTTCTAATTTCCGCTTGAATAACCATGAAAAGTATAAATCGGACCGGAAATGATTACTAAACCGTAAATAAAGCAGCATAATTGTTTTTTTTTTCTTTGCTACGCTGGACGCGAAACGGGCAACGAGCAACTATGGGCAAACAAAATAAAATAAAAAAAGAACACGGTACTCGAAGGATTCTGCAAAACGGTAGCTGTAGATGGCTGTTCTAACGGTCGACTGAAGACTATTCGTTCGGGCGACGCTAGTTTTCACGTGTGGGTTGCTGTTCGTGTTCTTTGACGACGAAAAGAGGACGTCCGCGGAGGAACCGGATCCTGGAACGGCCGAAGCGCTGCCGCTTTCCCCTCGGCATCTTCCCCGCGTCCGCCCTTCGGCATGCGGGCCGCTCGTTGCCGTCTGGGCGGCTGGGCGGTTTCCGTCGGGTGATGACAGAGGCCGCCACACACGTACTCCCGTTCCGTTGGTGTTCGGTCACTGAACGGAAGCTCGAACTCGCTCGCGAGAGCGGCATTGCCGTCCATGTTGACAGATTCGGCGAAACGACCGTGCCACCGCGCTGCTATAACCCACCGCGGTAACCAGAGTCTCGATCTCCTAAATACTACCGATACCGGCTATTCACATTTGACGTCACTCCCTACGTCACCTCCGTTTTCGGGGGCTCAGAAACGAGAATGGAGATTGTTCAGTTTCGGTTTCTTTACTTCTTTCATAGGCACAAAAATACGCGTCACAAATGTCTACAAAAAATTGGGCAGCATCCTATGTTCACAAGAAGCATAAAAACACCATTTAAAAAAATTAAATAAAATCGTCTTCATTATCCCTTTAAGGCTGCGGTCCCACGGCAGCCATCTTTGAACAAGGCGTTAGTTCAACCAATAGATGGCGACACGCACCCGTGGGGCGGCCGAAATATTGGTTCATGGTGGGATGGCTCGAGCACCATCACGTTCCCATCGTGGCCTTGCTCGCGCCGCTGCCAGCTGTGCTCAGCTGGCTCAATAGACCTTTTGCGAAATTCCCAAGCGTCAGAGAGCATGCTTTGAGTGTAGTTACACGCGCTGCACGTGTTGGCGTCAGCAGTAGTAGCTTTTCTAAAGCAAATGTCCAAAACAAATGGCATTTGCACGCGCGCTTGTCAACGCTTTATTTTGGTGTTTTACTTCGAATCTTTTATACGGGGAAGGCGAGCGCGTGTGGCGCGTGTCCATACATTCCCATCATTCTCCTTGATGCTTGGGTAATTTAGCAATAGGTCTATAGACCATTCTAAAAAAGAGCGTGTGGCCGGTGCCATTTTGAGTGTTCGTGCGTATGGCGCGTTCTTTGCTCGCTTTCCGAAGCGACGAACACGCACGTGCTGGGCTGTGAAGATCGCACGCTGGACTGTGATTTTGTAAACATTGGAAAGGTCTATAGGGAATATTCACTGGCGGCCATAGCTGTGTGCTCGGCTGCGGAGCGCGTGCTGAACGCGAGCTTCCACAGTTCTTTCACCACGTGCATTCCGCACCACCAAGATTGCCGGTCTTGGCAGCCTATTAATGCGAGCTCGTTCTGAGCATGCGCTCTAAACAGTGACCTCAAATATGGCGGCCAGTGAATACCTCCTATAGCGTGGCCCAGCAAATGAAAGACGATTGCTTTGCCTTTCGAGCGACATCAATCCCACAAAACAGTATTCAATAGAAGATGAGTAATGACCTGCCAAAAAGTACCTAAACTGCCACATTCAGTGGGACCGTGGCCTTAAGGTTAGGACAAGAGCGCTGCGGCAGCATAGCTCGTGTCTAAAGCGCTGGCGTGCTCCGGTTTATTCTATTTTACACCTTTCCTGGTTTTAATAGAGAAGCCCTATGATTTCAAATTACCGCCCTTTCGGTAAAGTAATATGTGTTGCGATAAAAAGCAACGAGGATACTTCCCGCAAACGAGCGCATTTTCACTGTCCACCCAGCAGACAAACTATGTTTCCTGCGTCTCAACAAGCCCAAGCCATATATCCCAATCTCAGAGGCCACGATCTCACGTTCCAGTTTCGCCACGCCACCACTGCCGCAATGCATCGAGGAAACCTTAGTCTTTCTGCACGTACGATAACCTTCGCCGGAGCTCATCGCGTGCAAAGCACGCCTCCTCCTCGGTTACCGCCGCCTGCCTGCTGTGAACTATAAGGTTATGGGGGCTTCACGCATGCGCCGAATGCTTGTTGGAATCAGTCTAACCCTCGCCGACTTTTTCGCCAACTGTTCAGACTAGAGCGCCTGGGTGAGCATCGTACCGGCGTGCGGTCATGTATCGCTATTGTGTGAATCACGTTAAAAACTCCAGGCTAACAGTGGTGCTGCGCTGACGCAATTTTTCATTTACAGCTGAGACACCAGACGCCTGTTGAGGCCGACTAATACTCTAGTTTGTTATTAAGCCAACGACAGTTGACTCAATCGCGATCGGCCTTAGAGGTATTCACATGAGGGAGAAATCCCCGGGATCATCTCCCTCGTGTGAGGGCTCCACTGTCATTGAGCCGCTAACGATCTAAAACTCACCTCTAACTCGTTTTTTTTTCAAAACCCTCTTCAGCTTTTTTTTAATTAATGACAGTGTAGAGCGCTAGTGTAATTAGTGTATAACTTGCGGCTGTTTAAAACGCATATACCATACAATTATTTACTTGAGTTGCTGATGCAATGTTTGCAAGCTGCAGCTTGCTACTTGAAATTTCAGCGTGGTGGAAAGTTGGGCTAGTTGGTAGCATGATTAAATCACACTTTTTGTGAGCTTCATTCACTTGGCCATTGTTCTCCTAGCGCTGCTTTCATTTGACATTATAGCTTAAATTTGTCTTGAAGCCAGTTTTCCTATTTGGTGTTATGTGGCTATTCAACTGAACTGAAACACAGAAAAATACAATTTCACATTTTGTTTTATTTACAATATGCAGTGTTTTGTTCATCTTATTTTTGACGAAATAAGTTCTCCGTCACACTTGCCTTTTTCTAGACCACGCGGTGCCTGGTTTGGTAACAATGGTTATAAGCGATAACGATGAGTGAAATTTAAATACCTCTAGGATCTCTAACTTGACCGTGACAACCCGACGCATTACATTGGGTTCGGAGACTTGTCTGCGCAAACATAAACATTCGTTTCGTTTTGCAAGAAAGCATTTAAGTGCCACATCAACGAAACATTTTCATGAGTTCATTCGAGAAACACGTAGAACAATATATATAAAAAAAGAGACTGCTTCGTTTTAGGTACAGGAAATTATATTGTTACTTTAAATAGGATTCATACAGAAGAAACAACTTTGTAAACACAAAAAGAAAAGATAAAATACAAAAATCAACCTATGTGTAATTAAATATGAAATAAAATCTTTGACATATAAGGATTTCGTTATATTAAACAGTGCGTTTGAAAAAAAAAAAAAATTGTACCTTCACCCTACGTCGCATATATATGTAATTTCATTTTTTAATTTAAATATAAGTTTCCTGTTTTTTTGTGTGTGACATGATAATAGTTTGTCTGCGCTGCGCGCGCGGATATGCCACTCGTCATCGTGTTTGGGCTGCCTGCCGAACGCCTTGGGGTCGCGAAAGTGTCTTGCATTATATCAATGTCTTACTAGATGTGCCATAAGCCCGCCAGTAATATACGACGGAATTGGCCGCCAAAGCATGGGAAGGCGCTTGGCAGCCGCTGACCAGGAGGAGCCAACCGCGGGTCGTTCGAACGGCCCGGTCGGCGCATTCGTGCACGCGCTAAAGTAGATTGGAACTCAAACTTGGTGGATGCTTAAATCGTCTTGTTTGATTATAGGTTTCGTTCTGTAACTTTCTATCTCAGAAAAAAAATATACGGAAGAATGTGGGTTGGATCAGGCCACACTGGAACCGTCGGAATCGTTTTGGATCCCCCGAACCATCGAGGCCGTTGACTGGATTCTGTCCGATTTGAAGGCAGGTGCCTCGGATCGAGCTCAAATTGAGGTCGGAGCCACCTGATTGATACTGGACGAGACCGAATCTGACATGGATCTGACATTTTGTAGGGGCAAGTAAAGTATTGAAACCCGGAATGCAATCCGTGCGTCTACTAAACCATGTGTTGCGCAATACGACGTAAAGGCTGTACCAAACCGCTATATCAGCCAGAGTCCACAGTTAACTCTTTCTAAAAAAACGAGGAATATGACTCAATTAGTAATCGCGACTGTCATTGAAGGACATTGCTATGGACATGCGTACATCGTTTTGTAATAACTGACACTGCACTATCAAAAAAAAAAAAAAAAAAAAACAGCAACAACACTGTCGCTAATTAAGAGCTTGAAAATAGATGTTTTGAATTGGGCACACGCTGCTTTGTCCTGTCTTCGCCATAAATAAAAGTTAACAATTTAGAAGTTTTCCCAACCAGCCCTCGCTTCGGAAGACTGTTCCTGTGCCTCCGGCTTGGAGCTGATATGTTTCGCTTGAGACAAGTCCAGAGCGCTGGGAGGTACCGACTTAAAGGGCCGAAGGATTAAACCGGGCGTAAGAGATTGGATCGATCTCCTTGGATGATCTTTGCCGAGCGTCACGCTCCCTCTTGGGACGGTAGAATGCGGCTCCAGCGAAGCGGCGAGTGCGTATTTGGCATCTACTTCGTCGGCGGCTTTCTTGGAACTCGTAAAGAGCATCGAGCCTCCCGTGTCCGGAAGAAAGTGAATAATGAAAGCCCCGATCATCGTCAAGACGGCGATGACCGCGAGGAGCACCTTCTCGCGGACTGTCGTGGCCTCGACCTCGTTGAGCATCGTGGCGAGGACGGTCCCGAGGCTGCCGCAGGCGAAGGAGGTGGCGACGCCGATGCTGCGAAACACCGTCGGGAACAGCTCCAGCGTTAAGAGGAGCAGCGCCGTGAAGGCCGCGATGCTCGACATTTCAAGGAACACGATCACGACGGCGGCAACCAGCGTCGGGCTGCCTTCGTGGTACGTGAACATCAAGACCGTTGCCTCGATGCTGAGTACTATGGTCAGTACAAACGTTACCTTCTTCGTGCCGTAATATTCAAGGCAGACGTAGAGGCCCGCAAGAAAAGGTGCCGTGGACGCCACGGTGACGAGCGGCACCCACTGGTAGGAGAGAATTCTTTTTCTCGATGTGACCGCCGAGTAGGCGAAGTTGACGGTGATCCACGTGCAGAACAGAAGCATGGCGTTTTTTCTGTGCTTGGACCGCCGGAGCAGACCCATGAGGGTGATGGTAAGCGGCACTTCTTCTTCGAAGTCGCTGGCCCGCATCTTTCTGACGGCTGAGTTGAAAGAATGTCGAACGGTGTCTAGGGAAGTTCGGTTGACTTTTGCTGCCAGGAGAATCACCCGCTCGGCTGCCTTCAGCTTCCAGGTAGCGAGAAGCCACCGCGGCGACTCTTGTACTAGGTAGAAGGTGGCAACCAGGAATGATGTTGGCACCATGAACACGAGGTGGATGACCACCCAGTCCAGCTGGAGGATGGACATCGCGATGAAGATGAAAGGAGTCAGGACAAACGCCGACGCTGAGGTTATGGTGCCGTAGAGCACCCTCTTTCCAGGAGCACAGACCTCGTAGATTACCACAAAAAGGACCGTCATCAGGCTGCCGGCGCTCACCGATACTGCGAAGCGGACCACCGAAAAGAAGAAAAACGACTTGGAGAACGTGCAGGCAAATCCAGTAATGATCAATACTCCTACGCATGCACAGGCCACAGGTCTTCGCCCGATGCGGTCGGAGACCATCCCCAGGATGGGTAAGCCGATAATGGTTCCGCTGTAATAGGCTAAGGAGGCCACATGAATCAACCAGCGGCGATCGCAGACGAGGCTCCATTCGCTGACGATGGTCTCACCGTGTTCCGTCAGGTCAAAAGACCAGGCGGTGCAGGAAATGATCTTCTTTATCGAGTCGTTTTTAGGTAAGGATTGGGGGTCGTACATGGTGCACTGGCTGAAAGACCCGTCTTCTTCAATGGGGATGGAGGCAGTCTTCCACTCATCCACAGTCAGATTGCCGATATCGTCTGGAGGTAGGCACCAATGGTTCATCACGAAAGCTGCCAACGTAAGGCTGAATGCGTGGCACGCGTTGACCACGGTCACGAGGGAGGAACAGCCCAGCACCATCCACTGGAAGGGGCCGTCATCGTTAAGAATTCGGTCTTCGCTCAGCGCTTCAACCGCGGAGTCTCGATGCTTGGCGATGGTTTCTGATCGGGTCGAATAAAGAGGAGCGACATGAGGCTTCATTGCCCAAGATAGAAGAACGTCTCGCGTGACAGCACGCTGTGGGTGTGAATCGGCGTCGTCTTCTTCTAGGGCTTATTCTTTCGCAACACCTCTTCCTCCTGCAGACTAAGGTGCCATGAAACAACTCCCAAAAATTACATTATGCAAGACGTTGCATGAGACCTATTTGGCCATGCAGAGGAGTGGCATGTTTTCGATCTTGATTGGCAAAGTAGTGCCTCTCAGCACTTGGCCATGGAGAGGAGTGGCATGTTTTCGATCTTGGTTGGCGAAAGAGTGCCTCTCAGCAGTACATAAAAATAAGGTCAGCGCTCGCTTGCATAGCATCCATTTATCTTCATGAGAGCCCCCGTTGGAACACGGACCTCTACCGGCTGTAAAGACCTTCCTAGACCACGGCCGGACTGGAAGCGCGCGCTCTCTTTCTCTTCTTACGGCCTTTGCAATCACCCGGGAGTCAATGGCATTTTTTCTCCGTATGTAGTTCACTTGCTTGCCGCCAGGGGCGCAACCACCTCACCCCACTTTACTCCACTCCCACTCGGAGAGTCCCTTCGAGCTGCTTTGCGCTGGTGGTCGAGCTTCTTAGGTTGTTGTTTTGGCAACGGTTTATTGAACTTCGCTCCGATTTAAGTCACTCTACCGACAGGCAGTGACGTCAGCAAACTGCGTTCCCCTGTGACATGGACGGGACCTCTGTGCTTGTCTGACCCCTCGCACGCCGTTGTTCGGAAAGCACGGTCATGGTCTGCTGCTGCGTTCCATTCTATCAGTCGAAGTTCTATTGCATCAGGAGGGGATGGTTTCACCCAAGCAACATTTCAAGCCTTGCTGTTTACTACATCGTCTACTGTAGAGACAGTGCGGTTTCTTCTAGAAAGCGGAGTCACGCATGCGTTGACCAGAAAGTTCAACAGTGACCCATTTGAAGCAGTCTTTGGACGACTACAGTCTATGTGTGGAGGGAATGACATGCTTGATGCAAGGGCTGTCACAGCAGCCCTTGATCACATTGTCAAAGAAAATGCCCCTTCTAAGTAAATACAGATGTCAGACACTGATTCCGAGCAGTTGGCAGCGGCCGTGCCCGACTCGGTTACCACTGACCTGAAAAAACTGAAAGAGCCTTGCGCTCCGTATCCATCCGTGACATACTCTGGTCTGGTGTACGTCGGTGGCTATCTGGTGAAACTCATTAGTGAGTTTGGGTGCGACGCCTGTGTTATGCTGTTGATTACGAGTAACAGAGGTGATCCTCTGTTCGTCTTATTGCAAGGCCAGGATAAAAGCGGACTTCATTATCTAAATCCTAGGTTCCTCGCACTTCTGGACAACATTGTTGCTTTTTTTTTTTTAAGGCTGTTAAGCACCTTCCGCGAACAAATGTGGACGAAGTCCTGCAACTACTCATTGCACCCTATCTTGAAGACACGCCAATCCTAAGTTGCCCAGAGGACATTGACAACAGTCACTCAAAGCGCTTGGCTGGTTTAATTTGCAACAAGTTCGTCAGAATACTTCTGATTAACCATGCAAAGACGGTCACGAACAGAAACGAAAAATCAGCTGTATATGTGCACAAGCCTTCGAGGAAGCACTTTAGGCTGTAATATGCACTGTGCGAAAATTGTACAGACTACAATAAAGAAAAAAAAAAAGCGAAAATTGTACAGACTACTACACCCTCGTCTAGAGCAGCTGACCGACTTCATGTGCGGCCTATGAAATGATGATGCAGACCACGGCAATAGATAGATTGGGCCTGCTTACATTTCACGAGAGTTTACGAATTATTTATCATTTAAAGTTCCTCCACGTAGAAGGGGTCCGTCTCCTCCTGTTCTTGAGTTGCAGCAGAAGTCCTGGAGGTAAAGACGAGTATAGTTCTCCGCAATTGCATTCGCTGTCTCTACTTACTACTTTTTACTCCCGAATCTCTCGGAGATGTGCGTCAAATATTCACCGGTCTTGGGCTCATCAGAAGCGCATTAGATAGTGGGTGAGGGTCTAAACGTAAGGATCAGGTGTCAAAGGGTATAAAAATCTCGGCCGCAAGTTGCGACAGCGCTAAGATACACTGTCAGACGCGCTCTGTGCAAACGGCAAAGGGTAGCCCAGGGGTTAAGGCCCCTTACCAGGGGTTAGAGTTCCTGTATTAGCGGCGAGATGTTTCGGTGGCGCCCTCGTTTGGTTACCTTTCGTGACGTCATTACCTTGTGAACAACAAGTTCGATGGTGTTTGTAATGGGCATGGTGGAAGCCTGAAATCATAGCGCTCTCAAAGCAACACTGCCAACCCCGTCAAAATTGAAGTTCTTACGTTCCTCTTATTTCCGTCGATGAGACATCCTTTGCTGACGTCATAGTCAGCATTCGGCCAATCGGGATGGACCGACCACAGCGACGCTTTCGATCGCTCACGTCGCCAATAGGCTCCCTACGGGAGCCAGAGTTGCGCGTTTGATTCCACGTGCCGCGTGCCGCCCTCGCCGCTATTCGCCGAGATCCGATCACGTGAGGAGCCGGATCAAGTGTCGTGCAGCAAAGTAGACGTTGCTTTTGAGCGCGCCGCGCGCCTCGAACGCGCGGCGCCGCTATTCGCCGAATTCAGTCACGTGAGGAGCTGGATCCACATGCCATGCATGAACGCGCAACTCTGGCTCCCGTAGGGAGCCTATACAGGAACTCTACCAGGGGTTAGAGTTCCTGTATACGCCTCGCAAGTGGGCTCATTTTCGTCTTCTGCACATGAGAAAGGAAGTAGTGGTGACGTCAGAACGCCGAGTCCTGATTGGCTGATCGCTACCCCCTATCTGAGCGTCGTCTGCTCCTTTGCAACGTCCTCTGCTCGCAACGTCGTCTGCGTCTGTCTTACCTTTCCTGCGACTTTCGGAAGTGCAGGTCTTTACGAGCGAGCTTGACTTCGCCTTTCAGAGAGGGCAGACGAAATAAATCGAGCGGTACGTTGTTTTTAACAACTAGCAGACGCGCATCAAAGAGAGAAGTCAAAGGACTCACTGGCGAGGTGTCCCGAGGCGCCGAGGTTTGTTTGCTAAGAACCCAGAGTGAGCGTGTTAGTGTCCGCAAGTTCCCTCCTTTCGTGTGCGGCGAGACTCCTCACTCTTTAACGGCGTCGGCGGGTCGGCGCAGTTAACATCGTCTGCTTTACGTCTGCTAGTCAAAGCGATGGCTGCTTTACCTTTCCTGCGTCTGTCGGAGATTCACCACTTTTTCACCGGCGAGAGTCACCGCTGCCTCGGAAAACAAGGAGATGACAAGAGGAAGAGATTGAAGGGTTCACAAGGGTCGCGCGGGCATATTCCATTCAGCACGCCAGCCGGTCGTGGGCAGACGGTCTTGGCCAAGGACCGTCGGAGCACCGCTGTGCCTGCTAGGCCTATCTGCCGAGCTCGCTTATTCGGGGTCGGTGGAATCGTGGCCGTTGGAACATTTCCCGGGTGCTGTGGATCCAGCGTTCTTGTTCGTCGTGGTTTAGTTCAAGTACTTTTTACTTTTTTTCTTGCTGCTTGCAGTCGGGACGCGTGAGAAGAGCACGTACAAAAATAAACGTCCGTTGATCGTCGCAACCAAGTAACTGAGCGACGCTGTCGACCATGCTGAGTTGATCGTCGTAGGATTCCGTCGTAACCTGAGCAAAACTTACGATAATTTCGTTTCGTGAATACGAATTTGTTCTCACGTTTTGTCTTACGCACTCTTTTGGCGTAAGATGGTTTTGTGAATCTGGCCTCTGCACTTCAGAAAGTCGCAGGAAAGGTAAGACAGACGCAGACGACGTTCCGAGCAGACGACGTTGCAAAGGAGCAGACGACGCTCAGATAGGGGGGTCGCGATCAGCCAATCAGGGCTCGGCGTTCTGACGTCACCGCTACCCCCTGCGCAAGAAGCAGACGAACTTGCCCTCCGCATAGGCTCCCTACGGGAGCCAGAGTTGCGCGTTTGATTCCACGTGTCGCGTGTCGCCCTCGCCGCTATTCGCCGAGATCCGATCACGCGAGGAGCCGTATCAAGTGTCGTGCAGCGAAGTAGACGTTGCACGCGCCCCGGCGTACGTTCCCCGGCTTTTGAGCGCGCCGCGCGCCTCGAACGCGTGGCGCCGCTATTCGCCGAATTCAGTCACGTGAGGAGCTGGATCCACATGCCGTGCATGAACGCGCAACTCTGGCTCCCGTAGGGAGCATACAGGAACTCTACTAGGGATACACACTACTTTGGAAGAAGAAGAAGTCGATCATATCGTTGCTGATCCTGAGCTCGTCTCAATATTTTCCCTTTTGAATCAAAGTTCTCACCTCCCTGGCCAGCGAAACGCAACATTTTCTTCGAATTGAGTCGATCGCTCATCTGCCATGGCCGAGGCCGGCCCTTCCTCCGGCCAGGACATACCTTCAGTCGAAATGGAAGAATTGCCTATGGGTACGTCAAGTGCTTCGAGCACAATCTCCTACTACGAGAGCATCTCCGACGATCCTGGTGACGATTCCGACTTATATAATCTGGTCCAGAGTCGCAAAAAACGCAAAGCTTCCAGCAGCTCCGAGACAAGTAATAATACCGTCAAAAACACGAGACAAGAACATCCCCACCTCGTAGTGGTACTGAAGCCAAAAGATCCATCCAAAATAATCGCCACAATCAATCCGCTGAAAATCACCGAGAAGCTAGAGATGACTGCCCCAGATGGAATCATCCTTGTCAGGCCAAACCGAAGGCTGAATCTACTTGCTATAGACACGAGAAACAGAGACGCGACAAAAGCTTTGCTTGCACTGACCACCATCGGAGGCATCCCTGTCCAGGCCTACGAGCCTTTTCCCCGTGAATCGGCCATCGGAGTTGTATACGGAGTACCGTCAGACATAAACGACACGGAACTTCAGGTGGCGATACGAGCTACGGCGCCTGTTATCTCCGTTCGTCGGCTAGGCACTTCCCAAGTTGTTAAGGTGGTCCTCAACACAGACATTTTGCCGGAATACATCACGATTGGATATACAAGATACAGGATGGAACCGTTTGTAGAGAAACCTCGCCAATGCTCGAAATGCAATGGGTTTGGACACATTCGAACCGCGTGCACGAAAGAGTCACGTTGCACACGCTGCGGGGGACCACATGAACGCACCGGCTGCAATGCAGACAACCCCCTCTGCACGAACTGCGGCAAAGCTCATGACTCGACATCTCATCTTTGTCCGGCATACCAAAGAGAACAAAAGATATACAAGTACAAGAGCCAAGCTAAAGTTGGCTATGCGTCAGCAAAAGCGGCGCTGCTCGCATCGAAAGAGCAACTGACAGAAGAGAACCCTAAAATGACTGCGTCAAAGAAAAACAAACCATCCGCAGCTCAAAAACTCCCAACGAGCGAAGACTCCTCATCAGCCGAGCAGTCCAACCCGAGACACCCGCAGCAATACGCAAAGAAAAACGCGAGTAATCCCCCACTCAAATTTAACAGTGAAGATGAATTTCCAACTCTTCCCACACAAGTTTCAAAATCCACTGATAAATCAGAAGGAGAAACCAAACGGCCCGAAAAGAAGTCTACACGACAGCAACCACCAATGTCTGAGGCCAAGATTCAGACAGTTGTCAATGTCATCCGCAATCTTCTTTGCTCTTGGGATTCGCCTATAGCCAAAGCGCTTATTACGTTGATTGATGCTGTTCTTCCATTCGTGATGCTCTGGTGTCACTAGATAAATTACGAAGTGAGGCCACTGTCCTTCAATGGAACGCAAGAGGTTTTCGAAATAGGCTGTCACATTTTCGGCAATTCCTCTTCAAACACCAATTTCCTGTAGTAGCAATTTCGGAATCAAGAGTAGGACCTAACATCAGATTATCTGGTTATGAACTTCTTCACTCCCACAGAGAAACCGGTCTTAGCAGAGTTTTACTCGGCATTCGAAAAGATCTCACATTTATTGAGCACAATATTTCGTCCCATAGAACAAATGAATATATTGCGGTGACTATAAAAAAAAGGTGATATCTCATTCAGTGTTATAACTGGTTATATACCTCCTCGAGCAGAATTTGACACTAAGAGACTTGAAGCTATTCTTCAACAAACCCCGTCACCACGTCTTCTGACAGGAGATTTTAATGCTCACCATACACTGTGGGGAAGTACGAAGAATAATGCTCGAGGAAGAGCATTACTTGGAATTACGCTAAACCATGATCTCGTGATACTCAATGATGGAAGTCCTACATTCTTTAAAGGTGCATCAGTGAACAGCCCTTTAGATGTTTCATTTGCATCTTCAGGTCTCGCTGAAGAAACTACATGGTTCGCTGACATTGAAACTCACGGAAGTGACCATGCACCTACATACACCACAGTGAGAGGTCTGCGTTGTTCCAAACGGCGATTCTCGGTACCTTATACCGACTGGAAAATATTTCAAGAGAAAATGGAATCTGTCAGTTCTACGCTCACTGCAACAGAATCTTTTGTGAATTCCATAACATCTTCCACTTCAGAAGCAACGAAATCTTTCAACGTGAAAAACCCACAGACAACGGTCGATGAAGAATATGAGCGTCTTCGTGCCATCCGTCGAAGGGCTGAACGAAAAGCAAGAAAAACAAAAGAAGTTGAAGATATTCAGGCTTCCAGACGAGCACAAAAACATGTACAGCGGCACTTAGACAAACTTTCAAGAAGACGCTGGAGGTCACTGAGTTCCGGCCTTGATCCCAGGAAGCCAACTACCCGAATATGGCACATCACGCGAAGCCTCAGCGTAAGGCCTAAGCAAATTCACCCCTTCAGAGCCATTTCTTTGAGACGCCAAATATCTGAAACAGTCGTGGCAGAAGAGTTCTGCATCAAGATTACAAGCTCCCCCTCCGGTAACAATCACAGCAAGGGTGCACCAGCTGGACACGTCCCTGTAAGTGCATGTAATTCTATGGACGACCGTTTCAACTTAAAGGAACTAGACATAGCACTCGCTACATCCAACACTAAGTCCTGTCCAGGTCCAGATGGCATACGCTACTTAGCCTTACGTCACTTGGGGGAAACAGCTAGAATGGCCCTACTCACTTTATTCAATACCTCATGGGAGACTGGCATTATACCCCAAGATTGGAAAATTGCTCGGGTAATACCAATTCTCAAACCAGGGAAACCACCACTCGATATCAATTCATATCGCCCGATCGCATTAACTAGCTGCATAAGCAAAATAATGGAACGCATGCTGCTTGCACGCATGGAGTGGGATCTTGAAAATAGGTGCATTTATCCTTCATCCATGAGTGGTTTCCGACGTGGCAGATGCAGTATTGACAACGTTATAGATCTAGTCTCTAGCATAGAGCAAATGAAATCAGTCAAGCAGGTCACCACCGCAGTATTTGTTGACATAAAAGCAGCCTTCGATTCGGTAGAACACGAGGCCATACTTTCCGACATGAAGGAAATTGGTTTCGGAGGGCGCTTATTCACATGGATTTCCAGTTACCTTAAAGAACGAAAAGTCTATATATCGACACAAGATGGCAACACTGACTTCCATGAGGTCAAACAGGGGGTTCCCCAAGGTGGGGTTCTCAGCCCAATGCTGTTTAACATATGCCTTATAGGCCTTCTGAAGATACTCCCTGTTTCTGTACATGTATCTTTATACGCTGACGATATATGTTTCTGGTCATCGAGCAAGTCTTTATATATAAACAGAGCCAGGCTACAAAAAGCCCTCAACATTACCTGCACGGTACCTTAGCAGCCGAGGCTTGTACATATCACCAGAGAAGTCAGCGGCTTTGGCGTTTACAATGAAACAAACACACAGATACCCCATTAACTTAGAAGGAACCCCAATCCCATATGTCTCCGAACATGCATTTTTGGGCGTGACTCTCGATAGGCAAATGACGTGGGGACCCCATATTAAACGGCTAAAGAAAAAGCTCACCTCGTTTACACACATAATCAAGATGATCAGTGGAACCAGATGGGGATGCTCTGTACCGGCGCTTATGGCTCTGTATAACGCTCTATGTGTCGGTCTTATGCGCTACAGTTTGCCAGTCATGCAACGTGTCTCGCGGTCTTGTTTTAAAGAACTTGAGAGCGCCCAAGCACAAGCACTTCGTGCCTGCTTAGGATTGCCAAAATGTACCTCCACCTCTGGAACTCTGGCGGAATCTCGAGCGAAATCTCCCGCAATATTAAGGACGCAAGAAACACTGCGAGCTCATCTTCGACACAAAACCAGAGTGTATAAACACCACCTGGTAGACATTGTAAAATCTAGACCATCATCTGGCTTTGCGCAAGTTATTATGATACTAGAAGACTATATGCCAAGTTCAATTGAGGCAGCTGCGATTCCACAATATCCACCTTGGAAGTACCCTCATTTAGAAATAAGAACAAGCATACCAGGAATCACTAAAAAACATTCAGCTCCTTCCCCGGTAATTACACAGATATCGCTTGAATATATTCAAAGAACTTACGAGTCGTTTACTCACATCTACACCGATGGTTCTACAATTCCCACATCTTCAGCCCTGGGGGTATACATTCCATCCACAGCCACATACATAAAGGCTAAACTAAGTCACGCCACTTCATCAACAGCAACAGAACTAGCAGCTATTCGTGCAGCTGTTGTACACGCGGGCGCTGAAAGCCCGCGATGTTGGGCAATACTTGTCGACTCCAGGTCTGCGTTGTACGCTCTTTCTTCGATAAGAAAAGACAACATTAACTCACAACTAGTGCATGATATTTTACAGGCTATTCAGTATGCATCGAATCAGGGACATCACTTCATCTTGCAGTGGATTCCGGGCCACTCCGGGATAATTGGAAACGTGTGCGCCGATAGAGCCGCTAAAGACGCCCACGAGAGCACGATTTCTGTACCCATTCCGTTTTCAAGATCTGATGCCAATCATTTAATCAAATCTATCGGAAATGAAATCTCACTATCTTTATGGGAAAATCCGCAATATCACTATTACAGCCTTCACCGTATTGATCCTAAACTTGAATTCCGGATACCACGAGGACTACCAAGGAAACTTGAGACGGTGTTACATCGTTTGCGGCTCAATGTTGCATATACTAAATACTATCTTCATAAAATTGGCAAAGCTGAATCTTCCGATTGTTCATCGTGTAGAACAGTTCATAACATCGAACACGTCCTGTGTGCCTGCGGGGATTACAGTATTGAAAGGACCGCACTGAAGACTCGCCTGAAATTAAAGGAAGAGGACCCGGTGGACTTGAAGCTTCTGTTTGGACCCTGGTCTTCCACCACAGATAGTTACAAGGCCACTGAAGCTCTTTTACATTTCATTAAGAAGACACATCTTCAACAAACACTTTAAGGAACTGCAGTCCAATGTGCTGCGAAGTGAGCCAACACTTGCCAACGTAACAGTTCTGTGAGGGTGTGTGTGTGTGCGTATTGTGTGCGTGCGCATTTTTTTTATCTCTTTATCTTCTTTCTTTGTACTAATTTCTTTTGCTATCTCTGTCTATACTATTTCTTCTTGTTTTCTTTTTTTTTTTTTAGTTTCATCTTCTTTCACAGCGTAGCAAGCCGGCACAAAGCGCTGGCTGACCTCGCTGTCTTCTTTTCAATAAATGCTCATTCTCGCCTAAAAAACTCTACTAGGGGTTAGAGTAACTGTATATGCTCCGCTTGCGGAGCAGAGTACCGCAATGGTGCCATTCTGGAGCCAAGCACTGCGGGAAGCCACGGTCGGTTTTGCAGGGGACACGAAGGCGCAGACGCGAGGCGGCGTGCTGTGGCGTGCTGCGGCGCGCTGCGTAAGCAAAATAGTGCGGCGTGCAGCGACGAGCCGCGCATACGCCGTAATCGTTCTCCAGTCGTTTCCTGTTTCCCTCTCGATCGCAAGAATCGCACCCGCGGGTCCCGCGGGTCGCGTGTGAAGTGAAGTCGTCAGGTCGCGGTTGCCGGGACGCATATAGCATCGTGAGCCCGCTGTCTGCCCAACTTTTGGAGGACCTTTCCTCTCGAGCGATCGCAAGACGCAAAAGAATGCAGGCCTGCTTATTTTCCACTTGTGTTTAATCGAAGAGCGGGTGCCGCTGCTCAACCTGTGTCTTTTAGATGCGGAGCATCTCTTGCTCGGGTCTATGTCCCGCGGCGTCGGCGTTGTAGTCGGCACTCGAACTACGCACGCGCAACTCTCCTCCTTCCCTCTCTCCAACAGCTGCGCGTTACTCTCTCCGCTCTCTCTCTCTACCAGCTGCGTGCACTGCGCGTGCGTTCGCTTCTCCTCACACCGCGCGCGCACGCGCAACTCTCCTCCTCTAGTCTCCTCTCCTTCAAGTGTGAAAAAAAAAATAAACGGCGAGCGGCGAGCGTTCCAAGTTTCTCTGCCGCGAACCGCTACGAAGGCTCGCGTAGGGGGTAACGCTAGGGCAGTCGGTGGCGCCATCTCTCGACGTCAGCACGCAACTGACTCTTTCCTCGGAACCAAAACGATGCTCCGCATCACCCCATGGTTCCCCTCGGGAAGATGGTGTCATTTTTTTTTATTTTTTAGCAGACAGTTTTTTTTTGGTATGTAGACTGAGCAGTGCTTTAACTTCGTGCGTCCCACTTATATACGAATCTGAGGAAAGTCGAGCACCCGCACTTTCATGCTAAAATAGTGCACAACTTTTTTTCTTTTTCTTTTTTATCCAATCTTTTTGCCATTTCGCGAATTCGAGACGCCTGAATAGAGCTCTTGGAAATCGTGTCTCGCCGTCGGAATCCGGTACACGCTCTTGCCGCTGTCCGCTCGATTTGTGCACTTCGTAACACAGCAGCCTGTCATTTTCATGGGGCTCTTTCTACGCGCATGCAAAATTCATTGCGGTAAATGACGCAGCGGCTGACGAAAACGCCGTCCCCTCGCTTTCGAACGAGGGCTCGCCGACTCGCCAAAATGGTCGGATGTGCCGGTCGCGTATCGCGTATCACTCCGCGAGAGCCGCAGACGCGAGCAACGCGATCGTCGTCCGTGTCCTCTGCTTCACATACCTTGGAAACGGATGTCCTAAAACATCGCTCACGTTATAAAAAACAGGATTGTACGGTACCCAGTTGACGCACATCATGTTCAATGACTTGGGAAGATTTCGGCTCTTCCGATTTTACTCTAGGATCTATATTTTTCGAACGCAAAGCGGAAAATATGTTCCCCCGAAACTTGGCGCTCTGGAAGGCCGCTTTCCCGCACGAAGGTCGGCTCCAGTTCTGCCCACGTGACCACTCCTCCGCCAATACGGAGATGGCGGCGAAAGGAAAAGGAACGCGATACTCTTGCTTTGCAAGCAGAGCCTATACAGTTACTCTACTAGGGGTTAGAGTTCTAGGGGTTAGAGTTCCTGTATTAGCGGCGAGAAGTTTTGGTGGCGCCCTCCTGTGGTTCCCCTTTGTGACGTCATTACCTTGCAAACAACAAGTTAGATGGTGTTTGTTATTAGCATGGTGGAAGCTTGAAATCATTGCGCTCTTAAAGGAACACTGCCAACACCGTCAAAATTAAAGTTCTTTCATTCCTCTTATTTCAGTCGATGAAAATCCCCTTTCCGACGTCATAGTCAGCGTTCGGCCAATCGTGGAAGGCCGACCACAGCGACGCTTTCGGTCGCGCACGGGGCTAATAGGCTCCCTACGGGAGCCAGAGTTGCGCGTTTGATTCCACGTGCCGCGTGCCGCCCTCGCCGCTATTCGCCGAGATCCGATCACGTGAGGAGCCGTATCAAGTGTCGTGCAGCAAAGTAGACGTTGCACGCGCCCCGGCGTACGTTCCCCGGCTTTTGAGCGCGGCGCTGCTATTCGCCGAATTCAGTCACGTGAGGAGCTGAATCCACATGCCATGCATGAACGCGCAACTCTGGCTCCCGTAGGGAGCCTATAGGGAGTATTCACTGGCGGCCATAGCTGTGTGCTCGGCTGCGGAGCGCGTGCTGAACGCGGGCTTCCACAGTTCTTTCGCCACGTGCATTCCGCACCACCAAGATTGCCGGTCTTGGCAGCCTATTAATGCGAGCTCGTTCTGAGCATGCGCTCTAAACAGTGACCTCAAATATGGCGGCCAGTGAATACCTCCTATAGACCTTTCCAAAAACGAGCTTGTGGCCGGTGCCATTGTGAGCGTTCGTGCGTATGGCGCGTGCTTTGCTCGCTTTCCGAAGCGACGAACACGCACGTGCTGGGCTGTGAAGATCGCACGCTGGACTGTGATTTTGTAAACAATGGAAAGGTCTATACAGGAACTCTACTAGGGGTGAGGTGACAGCGCCCCCCGCGAATTGCGGCGGGAGGTGGCAATTGCTACAATTGCAAAGGCCGTAAGAAGAGAAAGAGAGCGCGCGCTTCCAGTCCGGCCGTGCCTAGACATAGCGAGGATTAAGCCCGGTTCACACAGTTGCGTTCGACTGCGTTTGACTGCGTTGCGGCAGCGAGACACCAGGACATCCCTGCTGCTTATATCGCGTGCCAAGAAGATTCCTTGAATTGGATTCCACGCTTTATACGAAGCACAGATGTGCCGGTGACTCGCTTTCGGTTCTCGCCGCAACGCAGTCAAACGCACTCAAACGCAAGTGTCTGAACCGGCCTTTAGGAGTAAGGCCTGCCGCGTCCCATAACCTTCTATACTCTATTTCACCTTATGATGTACCGCACAACAGGCTACTAGCGCGAGCTCCTTGCTCTGGGGCATGTCTCCGTGGCACAAGCTCTCGTGCATTAAGGACAGCAACCAACGCTATGAGCTCGCGCTTCGAGCCTTCGCTGCGGTACAACATAAAGTGAAACGGAGTATAGTGGCCTGGCTTCTACTACACCGCATGATTCTCGGGTCACGAGTAATTTAAATCGGTATTCACACGGTAGAGAAATCCGCGCAGAGATGTGCGTGACGTCGACAGCGGGCGCGATTTCCTCCTCAGTTTCGTCGTTCACACGGACGAGGTGCCGGGCGGAGGGATGGCAGCGTTTGCAGTCCAATTTAGCGGTTTCCTCACGTGACACCACCGCAGACGAATAGACATTACTTGCAAAACTCAGAGCCGTATATTAGGAGAGTTTGGACAATAGGCGGAGCAAAGGCCGCCGCCAGCGCCGAATATTCCCCCCACGCTTAGAGCGTAAACTAAATTTGTGACACAGCGTCGACCAATCAGGCGACCTCTAATCCATCTCACAAATGTCGACAGTGAAGACAAAGGCACAGGCGCGTGAGCCTAGCTCAGCGAAACGCTATTGTTTGTACGAGACCTCGTGCATAGGAGGCACTTTCCAAAGCCACGCGCTCGTGCCCATGCCTTTGTCTGCACTGCTAGAACAGCGTCCTGAGACTGGCTGAAAGAAAGCAGTGCAAAGGGTGGGGTGCGCGAGCGTCTTGAGACGCGGAGTTCCGCTCGGCACGGCTCAAATTATACTTCGTTTCACTTTACCTGCGAGCGAAGCCAAAGCTAGAAGCGCGAGACCAGCGCTTTTTGCATTTCTCCCCAGCTCGCGCGCTCGAGCAAAGCCTGAACGCACGGAGCTTCCGTGCTCGCGCTTCCAGTTTTGCCTTCGCTCGCACATAAGGTGAAACGAAGTATAGTCGTGGCACAAATTTAGAGCACGCGACCACCGCTAGGGGCTGTTTCGCGGCCTGTGGTTGGCCCGAGATGCTCGCCTATTCAAACCAATGTATGGCCAAACTCTCTCAATAAACGGCTCTGGCAAAACTCCCTGAATGCAACATTGCGCGCGCTTGTACTGAGGCGTTGGTATCTACACCCTAGCCATGGAGAGGAGTGATATGATTTCAATTTCGATCGCCGCGTTGACGAAGTAGTGCTTCTCAGCACTGCATTAAAATAAAATCAGCGTTGCTTATTGCACCCAATCATCTTGGAAAGAGCCCCCGTTGAAACACGGACACGGGTGCCTGTTTTCGTAGCGGGACGGGCCTAAGCCTAGCGTCTCTCGTCAACTATGTTGCTTGATCTGGCTTGATGTCCTCGTTTGTGCGTGTTGATGCAGAATAAAGATGTTGGTTCCCATAAAAGCGGCTCCGCTGTTCTTTGAATTGTGCAACCGTCCTGGTTGTGGCCATGGTTTTAATACCGATGAGATACCTACACAGCTAAGAATTTGCGAGCCATTTGGCGGGAGGCAATCGGGCGTTTGCTTCGCATCCATTTTCTCCAGGTTTTTTCCCGTCATGTCGCTTCGAAAGGCAAGGAGCTGTCAAGTTTTGCAGTGCGCCTGGCCTGCCAGAGCGAATATTTTTAGGTGGGGTTTAGTTGTGAGTCTTGACGCTCACTTATTATTGCTCGAGGATGCCATGCGAAAAAAACAATAAAAATAACAAGAGCAGAAAAGCTTGAAGAACTGCATAATTATTTTTGTTGATTTGTTTAGTCCTCCCGGTCGCTTTTTACTGCATACCGACAGACGCTGACAGACGCTTCTATTGGACCGTGGCTTGTCCACGATGGAACGCTAGAACGCCGCTTTCATGGTCGCGTCTTGCAAGCATTGCAGATGTTTTTAGACGAGGGCGGATTAGCAGACAGACGAAGACGAAAACGGACGCCGACGTGCAGCTTTCATGTCCGCGTCCGGGCATTGTAGACGGCGACAGACGGTGGTGGAATAGCAGACGATGCTGGAGGCTCAGCCCTGGATTGAGGGGGGGGGGGGGGGGGAGGGGGGAGCTAGGGGAGGCTGAAGCCCAGGGCTACATCTCGTTCGGGCAGCCCTTTCTCCCTCGTAGGGTGCGAAAGACTCCTCCCAGAAACGAGGCATTTTTTTGTTTTTCTTGTGTGTTGGTTGCTGACGTGTCACAAGGACAGTTGCCACTCGTCACCAGCGCGTCCAAAGCACTAATGGCATCAATTTTCTGTCGGCTTCTTCAAAGTTTTTTCTTCTACAGGGTCAGTTTACTTTTCCCAGCGCCGACCATAGTTCGTTTCATCTCGTGTTGAACCAGAGCGGAAGGCTAGGGGCCTTCACTAGCCAATCAAGCGCCAGTCCAAAGGTGTCGTCACGCACAAATATACGCCCGAGGAGACAGGCGACATCACTTTTGAACGTGCGCTTGATTGGCTGTTGAGGCCCCTGGTCTTCCGCTGCATGCGGTTCGACACAGGATAAAACGAAGTAGGCAACCACGCTTTTCTTTCTTTTTAGCGGGTCGTTAGAAACCGATATTTCGAAGGGGGAGGGGGATCATACTGAACGTCTGTACTTTCTGGGTGGCATTGGGGTGTTTTGAAGCCTCAATCTTTGGCTTAACAACAGAAAACGCTTTGCAGTGGCCGATCGTTAAGGGGTCCCTTCATGTTCGCGCGCCTGTAAGCACTCTATTTTTTCTTTTGCTTGCCACTTCGCTTTTCGGATAGCGGCACGTTGACAATCGCCTATACTATAATCCACGTTTTTTTTAAAGCGCAGCTCTTAGGCGCCCGTTTCCGGCTTAAAGGGGGGGTGCAACGATTTCCGGACTTCGGTCAAAGATTTGTGGAAGTTGCCCTCTGACACTTCTGAAGTAAAGAACAGAAAACCGATTTCGCCTGCGTGTCCTAGTTGATACGTAAAAAAAAGATAAATATTGGCATTTCGGGCACCCCTCAACTCACTCCCAGTCTTCAGGGTCACACCTGGTCGCACTCCCAGTGACGTCATTCGGAGTGCCGTGTAGCTTCCCGTGTGCTATCTCGGAGGACGCTTCCTCTCCCTCTCTCTGCTGACATTAGCGGGCGTTATGCTGCAGCTTAGAGCCGAGCGAGGTCACGTAATCTTTTCGCCGTAGTTCCTTCGGCTGCTTGGGGCTGCAGGTGGGCGAAAAAGCTCGACTTATGCTTTGCAATTGTGCAGCGGAATCGCGACATTTTTAATTAGGGAGGTGTTTTCTCTATCCTCCGGGACACGATAAACAACTTAAAAATGACAAGATGCAAATTCTTTTAATCATAAAATCGTTGCACCACCCCTTTAAGCGGCGTCGCCTTCGCCGTCGCCGTCGGCGTCGGCGTCGGCGTAACCGCCTGGTGTATTACGGGTAAATTTCCCCGCTAAATTTAGCGGAAAATTTTCCCCGCTAGATTTAGCGGAAAAAATTCCGTGCTAAATTTAGCGGAAAAATTTCCCCGCCAAATTTAGCGGAAAATTTTCCTTGCCAGATTTAGCGGAAAAAATTTCCCGCTAAATTTAGCGTAAAAATTTCCCCGCCAATTTTAGCGAAAAAGTTTCCCCGCCAGATTCAGCAGAAAAAAGTTCCCCGCTAAATTTAGCGGAAAAGTTTCCCCGATAAATTTAGCGGAAAAAATTCCCCGCTAAATTTAGTGGCAAAAATTCCCGCTAAATTTAGCAGGGAAAATTTCTCCGCTAAATAGAGCGGAAAATTTTACCCTAAATGGAAGGAAAGGAGGAGAGCATAGCCTCCTCTCTGTTCCTTCCCCTCCTCCTCCTCAAGAGCTGCGCTCTAATTCGGCACTACAGGAAATTCTAAACGTCTTTCAATTTTTTTTAAAATTACAATTAGGCACGGACCTTACAACCGCTCGATTTACGACTGCCAAAATGCGTGCCCCGCTTGGCGCACGTGCATGCATCATTTGTTTCACTTAAAATTGTCTGTTTCGAGAAAGCATTGTTCGCAGCCTACCCCAGAGCACGGCCCTGCCTAGAGAGAGCCCATATGGCAATCATTCTCCAGAGCCACTTGCTGCGTGGAACGTCTATGGTGGGAGGAGCCACAAACACAGGGATTTCGGCGCATTGTCTCTTGATTGGTTCTAGCTGGGTTGAAGGCGTGCACATACGCGCGGATAACGCAGTGACGTACCATGTTTTAGAGTGCAGCTCTTAGGCGCCCGTTTCCGGCTTGAGCGGCGTCGGCGTCGCCGTAAGGTCACGTGACCCCCCAGGTCACGTGATTCCCCCCTCCTCCTCCTCAAGAGCTGCGCTCCAATTCGGCGTTACAGGAAAAAAAAAAAAAAAATAAAGGCCGTAAACGGCTTTCATTTTTTTTTAGATTCGATTGGACTAGCCCATTTTTAGCCTTAGTGTCGTTCACGTGCAAAGGGGAATACATAAAATTGTATTCTGTATGATATTAATTGTATATATTGTAGAGTCAGAAATTTCATTCTAAATATAGTTAAAAGTATCGCACTAACTTAGCACATTTCTAGGCATTCGATGCATGGACGTTTTAATAAAGTATGTTTTTATTCTTTTACTGAAAGTTTTCATTTTTGACCAACATTATCATCATCATCATTTTCGTCGTCATGATTATCATCATCATCATCATCATTGTCGTCGTCGTCATCGTTATTATCATCATCATCGTAATCATGATCTCAAAATTTCGGGGCCCTGGCCAGCATTAGCCCAGAGCCCCGAAATCTTTTAATCCGGCCCTGTGGAGGCTGCCGCTCGTCTGCTCGCCCGACTAGCAGGTAGAGCTAAACCCCAGAGTAGAAGCACCGGATATCGCGAAAGGTAGACACTAGGCTTGTTAGCGTGTTCGGCCGAGTAGTCAAGTCAATTCAGTACTAATGGGCGGGGCCACAGATCTGTGGGTTGGGCTTAGAGCGGGCCGTGTCCTCCACCTAACTTGCGTCTCGGCGTAAATACTACGCGAAAAAAATGTTTTCGAGTAAAACTACTGATACAAAAGAAATACGTGTCCCATCTATGCCCTTAAAAAAAAAAAATATATATATATATATATATATATATACACACACACACACACACACACAGGGTGCTTCACGAAAGGTGGACAAATTCGATATGCGAAAACTACGCGTCGCAACAAAAAAAAAGAAGACTTGTGTCGTTTTGGTCCTGGGCCAGGGGCCTATTTAGGAAAATTATTAAAGTCCGAGATAATTAGATTGTTAATTATTTTTGCGTAATTAACTTTTTTAATATTGTGTTTAACTGCTAACTAACTACACAGGTTAGATCACCCCTCTACTATAAAAACCATTGATAAAATTCATACTTCACATTTCTGAACTCCCTCTTAGAAATATCGTGTTCGCTAAACTCGTGGAACACAAAGATTCTTTGCGTTATGACGTAGCGGGAGGAGTGGCCTAAAGAAGTTTCTTTTTCTCACAAACCCGCAGATACGTTTATCTTCGTGACGTTTCTTCAATAGACCTAATTCAGATTCGCGCTCCATCTGTAGTACGTTGCGCCAACCTCCTTCAGCAGCCTCAAATATGGTGACCAATGTTTCAGGCTACGGGCAGAACGCTGCTATTAGCGGCGAGAAGTTTTGGTGGCGCCCTCCTGTGGTTCCCCCTTGTGACGTCATTACCTTGTGAACAACAAGTTCGATGGTGTTTATAATGGGCATGGTGGAAGCTTGAAATCATTGCGCTCTCAAAGGAACACTGCCAACACCGTCAAAATTAAAGTTCTTTCGTTCCTCTTATTTCCGTCGATGATAAATCCCCTTTCCGACGTCATAGTCAGCGTTCGGCCAATCGTGGAAGGCCGATCACAGCGACGCTTTCGGTCGCGCACAGGCCTAATACTTCGTTTCACCTTATGTGCGAGCGAAGGCAAAGCTGGAAGCGCGAGCACGAAAGCTCCGTGCCTTCAGGCTTTGCTCGAGCGCGCGAGCATGGGGAGAAACGCAAAAAGCGCTGGTCTCGCGCTTCAAGCTTTGGCTTCGCTCGCAGATAAAGTGAAACGAAGTATAGAGGCTGAACGTGATGCCGCACAACTGCTCTGTCTCGTTGTGAAACCAACGAAAAAATAACGTCAACCGAAGTAAATTTACGAGTTGTGTTGTTTTTCTTTTCAATCTGAAGTTGTTAGAGCGAATCTTGAAATAATTGTCGCGTTGGGGAGAAATAATTGTAGCATTGGAGTCTCCGAGTGTCGAAATAACAGAGCTGCCTGCTTCCACTGCGGGCTCTGTCCAATTTTTTCGATATGTGGCACTCCACATGATTGTATTAAAGGAGCAACAACACCGGTGCAACAGCTGTTCATGATCGTCTCACGACTCATGCATTGCTTCTTCTGTGCGGCAGTTTTCCCGGTGAATATGTCACTGGTGTTGTTGAGGTCATTCTGAACGCAAGCCACGCAACCCTTTGCTAATATAATGCACATTCAAATTACTAATGCCACTACCCCACCCAAAAAAGCAACACCATAAGACCTAGCGCACAGAACGCTAAGCAGGCAGAGCCGAGACGGCGGGGAAGCCTCAAAGATGGCGCGGAAGTGCACAGGACCGCCGAGAGATGGCGCTAATAGTGAATAAGGAACCAGAACATACAGAGCGAAGTACCAGGAAATGGACACAGTGTGCGCTGCTTGTGGAGAGGAGGACGAGACGGCTGAGCACTTGATACTCTACTGTAAAGGGCTTCACCCTATGCATACCGAACAACATAAATTTAATAAGGTCATTGGGTTTTAGAGACAGCGAAGGAAAAGTGGATTTCAAGACAGTAGAGATTACCAAGCAAAGATTAAGTGAATGGTGGCAGAAAGCGAGAGAAAACTAGGCATTTTCTTATTAACTGATGGCAAGGGGGATTTATAGCCTCACTTTCTTTTCAGTACGGAGTGAATATAGTTTTCACATTTAAATATTCTAAGCTTAAAGGGTAAGACAAAATGGCTAGGCGGCGTAAGCTACCGCCCGATCCAAAGGGCTCAGCCGTATTCATCCATCCATCCATCCATCCGTCTATTGAAGGGGTAATATATCCCTAGCACTCCCTAGGCGCCGAACAAGAGCAGCACGAGAGCGCGCGCGGAGACTACCGTGGTTCATACGTGTGACGTCACGACAAAGATTATCAGCTGCGACCAACAAGTTTGATGGTCTGTAGAAACCACGGCGGAGGCTTGGGGGTAATTCTATTATAAAATCAACACCGTTCAAGTTGACACTCTGATATCGTTCTTATTTCCACCGATAAAGCAGAATCTTAGTAATATAGTAAACGTAAAGAGAGGACACTCCCACAGGCCCCAGCGGCCCAGGTAGCGGAAGGACACGGAGGACACCTAGCAGGTCGGTAGAGGCGCTAAATTAATTTCGGTTTCGATTAACGTTAGTTTCGGATCCGTATTTTCAACTTTTGCTTGGCTTCGCTTGAGAGCCCGTTATGATATACGCTAGAGGTTCAACTGGCGCTAGTGTGCTGTCGCAAATTGAAGCAGACAGCAACTAGTCGAAAATTGACTTCCGGTATAATGCATTTCGATTGGAAAAAGTGAGTGCACTTTCTCCCTGCGCTCAATTATAAGAGCAAATATCCCGAATACTTCGACGTACTAGGTAGCTTGGAACATTTCTTAGTCAGGCAGATTCAATAATTGGTCAGTTACAGCGTTTTTATTTCACAATTCATTGTATTAAAAACGGTGCTAAAACGTCTTCGTACATGTATTTATGTGCACTGTCGGACACTATTAGAGCGAACACGACGCCGGCGCTTTTCAGCATGAGGGATTTACGTGCCAAACGAACGAAGGACATGTGGAAAGCGAAGAGGGACTGCAATAACTACGCAGTAACACTACTTCAGTTACTCCCTGTGCATGTACCATCAAAATTAATTGAAGGCCACATAATATAGTCCGAGTTTCAATAAATACTGTTATATTTTTTCTGCTCTGTGCGAAGATACTTTTTCTACGTTCAAAACATCACCCGCACGCTCGAAATATTTGATAACAAGTGCCCGATAAAAGCTGCTCGGCAGAGAACATAATAAAAAGATACACCTTTCATAGTCCACGTACTTTATCCTTTACGTTTTGAATGCTTTTAACCGCTCGTAAAGATGCAAGACCGTGACATTTTCATATTGTGACAAGACTGGCATATTAGCAATATATAAGCGTCATCGGAATGCTGGCAAGCCGTGAACACACCCTATATCCCTTTTGATTGTTATTTTGCTTAGAATCGTCATTTATTTGAACACACCTGCTGTGGAACAGAAGTTTGGGCCTGAAATATAGCGAAGTTAAACATCGTTCACTGATAAAGAAAAATGCGCTAACTAAAGCAATTGCACTTTCACAATGTTAAGAACGGTACATATTATGCGGTACGACCCAAATAACCAAAGTGTTCCATGTTATTTACCGGGGAAGAGACAAAATGCTCGCGCATTTTCCGATAGGAATGCACAGGAGCACCGCAAAAGTAGACTGGTTGCTGTCTGCTTCAATTTGCGTCACGGAAGTCGCATAGACACTAGCGCCAGTTGAACGTCTAGCGTACATTATAATAACTTTATGCATGCTGCGGGTAATTAGGAACTACATGGTGCCTGGAGCGCGTGTCCGACTGGTGTGTTTAGCGTCTTATGCTGTCCATACACCAAAAGTGGTACCGAAGTGACAACAAATGACGTCCCAGAAGCCGAAGTATCACGCTGTTGCACGTCGCGATCCTGGCGGTTGGTCATAGAAATGCTAACGAGAAGCTCTACGGTCGCCTTCGTGTAGCGGTACCGCAGAAATTCGCGGTCACTGAAGCGTTCCTGCGGGTTCAGGCGGTTCCTGAAACACCGTCTGGGCACATGTCTCGATTGCCTGTCGTCTGCGTCGTCGTGGAGGATCTCTTCTGCGCTTAGAACGAAGTGCACGAACCCCGCGAACGACTCGTCGGCCGCCATGACACTCCAAACTCCAGTCGAGGAGCTTCTCGAGGCAGCGACGGAGCTACTTTGAGATTCTCGAGGAAGTAGTCGAGTATTTCCTTGAATTGAGGAGCGTTTGGAGTGCTGGTCGGTTTATGAAGCGCAAAACCGGCCTCGAGTGGAGTTTTGAGTCGAGTTCGAGTTGAGGCCCGTTTTTGAATGCAGCTGTGAGTCTCCTTGCAACTCGAGTTTCTTTTACACCTCCATGTCGTGTCCGCCCGCGTCTCGCGATCAAACGCTCACTGCGTGCCTTCTATCGTTGTGAGCAGACGACGCTTCACTTTCGAGTTTGAAGTTCTTTTAGTGCTATTTCAGCAATCTCAAATTCTTTGAAACGGTGTGAGGTTGAAGAGAACGCGCAGTGGACTTTTGCGAGAGATGCGAGGGGCCACGTCGCGCCGGTTCTGCGTGAAAGGCTCCCCCGGCGGAGTCACAGCCGAAACTATACGATACACAGACACCAAACATGTGCACAGTTCTTTTGACCGTTTCACGATTTCGTTTTCGAAATATGAGAAGTCGTAGGGCACCTAAGAAAGAGAACTTCGTCCGATTCCCCGACTCACCGATCATCCTCAGTGCTACATCCGTTGAGCGCTTTCATGTTTTCCGAGGGAGGATAAAAATCCAGGAGGCGACATCACTTCGGACTCCGATTCGTGGTATTTCAAAAAGAAGGGCCGTAGTGCGGTCGCAATTGCGTTAAAAAACATGTTTTACGAATGCCGTTATTAAATATTACTAAAATGTCGCTTATAAAGCTTCTAAATTTTATAACCGATCAGTATGTCACATATAAAAAGAAGCGCGGAGGTGAGGAACGGGAGAGAATAACGCCACAACTAAAAATACTTTTTTTTCTTTTGCATTTTGGTATTTTTTTGTGTGTCTATGACTACAACTTGCATCGTTTTTGACAACGAAAAATGAAAGACGTTTACAAATATCTGTAATGCGAAATTAAAGCGCAGCTCTTGAGGAAGAGGAGGGGAGTGTACGGAAGGGAGGGTACCCTCCTCCTCTGTACCCTCCCCTCCTCCTCTTCGGTCCTCCTTCTCCCTTTCTCCTCCTTCGTACCCTCCAATCCTCCTCCTCCGTACCCACCCCTCATACTCCTCCATACCCTCCCCTCCTGCCACAGTTTCTCCGCTACATTTAGCTGGAAAATTGACAGCACGTGATCTCAACACCAATTCAGTTTCACCGCTAAATTTAGCGGGGAAAATGACGTCACATGACTTCGTGTCACGTCACCCATGAACAAATTAAGTTTCTCTGCTAGATTTAGCGGGAAAAGTGACGTCACAGGACCTCAACACCAATTCAATTTCCCGCTAAATTTAGCGGGCCGGCTACGCCGACGGCGACGGCTACGCCGCTATATGCGGAAACGGGCGCCTAAGAGCTACGCTCTAAAACAAATTCGACCTTTGGGGTGTCATTGCCCCTGTAAAAGAATTTAAAGGAATATGTGCAAGTTGAGTAACATTGTTCAGAAGTCGACCTTCGGCCCAAAGTCTCAACCTGTCTCCCAGTGGGTCTGGGGCTCGGGTAACGCCGACAAGGTTTGACCAATAAAACTTTAGTTGGGGCTAGTTAGTACATATCGATTAAAATCTTAAAAGGTGCAAACTGAAACCGTACGAAAAAAAAAAAAAAAAAAAAAAAAAACACGTACGACATGGACAAGCGCCAACTGCCCGTGTTGTAAGTGTGTCTTTTTTTGTCCCGTTTCAGTTCGCACCTTTTAACCTTTTCAAGGTTTGACCAGAGGAAAATTGGCGACTCCCTCGCCGGGGGAAAGAGGCGGGGTATGATGTTTTTAGTTTTTGTGCCCGATCCCCCAAAGGTCAACCTGGTGATACCCACACTGCCTGGGGATAGTTAGGGGGAGAAAATTGGTTTTAGAAGGGCGGGAGGAATCATATGTTTGTCTTCATAGATTTAGGCTAGCTGGTGCTAGCTACTGCCCGTTACAAAGGGTATAGCCATTAACATCCACCCGTCCAACCATTCGTCGATTTTTGTGGAAAGTGCGAAGGTTCGGCGAACGACCAGACGAACCTCTAGGTTGGACGAAAGGTTCGCGCCACAGTCACAGCCAACGTTACTAGAACCACTCAGTTGGTAAACTGCCATAGAGCCTGCTTTAAAAAAGTGGCTCCGATTCGTGCTTGAAAACCGAGCTAATGGCGATCGCAGCGCCGCCATTTCTCCGGCAGCGTCCACTCCGGGAACTGCACGGCTGCACCTCTAGTCGGGCAAGGGCCGGTGTTTCATGTTTCAACTCGTCGCTAAAGGGTGGCGCTGTCATCGTATTTAGCTCGGGCTCGGTGGACGCTAGCGGCCCGGGTTTCAAGGATGAGTTTCCTAACTGAGGGTTTTAGTAACGTTGGTCACAGCCCATTCTCGGAGGCACGGTGATAGAAATACTTGAGGTGGGCTAACGCTGCGATCTCCGCCGAAGAGTCGCCGTGTCAAAAATCGGCACTCGGTCCCCTCCCCTGTCGCCAGCACGCGCCACCAACCCGGAGGGTGAGGGGGCCGTTCATTCATGCGCGCGGGCAACAACGCCGAGTAGTTTGACGCGGTTTTCGGGTGGTTCTTGCTTCGTTTCTGGCCGGTTGCGGCTTCCCGAAGTCCCGGCAATGGGGAAGAAGTGCTTCGTGCCACGATGCAACGGAGGATATGAAACGCGCACGGAGGAGCTCTCCCTTTTCGCTACTCGACATGTCAGAGGACCGCCTTAAAGGGGCACTCAAGTGGTTTTTGAGTTCGTGTTTTGATGATGACAGCTGAATTTAGACCCCCTAAGTATCCCTAAAAACCAAAAAATATAGTCATACGGTGATTATTTCTTTAATAAAAATGTAATTGAAGGCCGCCAAAACTCGGATCCACCCGAAAACGAAACCACTCTCATTGGTCCTCGCACGCTTATCAAAAGGATCTCGGGCCAATGGCGTTGGACGACGTTCCGTCGCGCAGTGATCCCGAGGTAGCCGCATCGGCCGAACCTCTTTGTCATTCGAGCTTCGATCATGACGGAGTTCTCTACGCTCGAGGACCTGACGCCGTTAGAGGTTGAAATTCTTCGGCGGACAGCCGACCTGGGGATGATTTCCTATGACGCCACTTCGACGTGTGATGTGGACGATAGCAGCGCTTCGGAGTCATGTTCGGGTTCCGAGGACGGCGAAACGCAGACCTTTTCGGGCATTCTTCGATTTGCGGTTGGGGCAAGTCGTAACCGAACCAACGTTTGACATCGCAGCGTTACCTCTGGTACGTGATGTCAAACGATGTCGCCACGTTGCCTTTCGCCTCGGGAGGACGGGGGAAAGGCTGGTTCAGACATGTGCAACGAGCGCGTACCTACGACTGCGTTTGTTGCGACCGGAACGACCGCTCTGCGCCGCGCGTACACACACCTGCAACCACTACAACAAGCGCAGCGGGTCGTCAGCACGGCGACCGCTTCTATACGCGGCCGTCAGCTGTTTCAGCGGCCCCTCTAAAAAGGGGACGCACTGCTACTCAATGCCGTAACCGAATATAGGCAGACAGTTGTCTATAGCCTAAAGCTTTATTATTATTTTTTTCTTGATAGGCTTGCAGGCTACAGTGGATGAAAAAATGAAAAGATGCAGTACGCCGTCTTGGACGATCACGACTCTAATACACGACATTGCAATAGTACAAATATCGCCACACGCCGTTTCTACGATTATAAAAGACAATGTAATCTTAGCAGCGATATAGCAACGTAGAAATATGATTTCGTGATCAGATAGACGTTGCGAGCGTTCAGGATTGCTAACACTAATCACTTCTCTCCGGTGATGAAAACGCGTGAAAATTCGCATCCTTTATACGGTACGCGCCAGTAATACCTTGAACTTGAGCACACGCATGAAATGCGCCAAATAAGAAATCCGGGCGATGTTCGAGGACACAAATGCTTAGAAAGCACCACTGTAGTCGAAGTAAACAAACACGACGGCACGGGCGTTTCTGCTGTCTTGAGAGTGCCGCCACGACATCGCCGCACGAGTAGGTGGATCTTCCCTTTTAGTACGTGCTGGGTTATCATAGCGACACACGACGAAAATTCACAGTCAAGGATAGCGCTTTTACGCGGAACGATGAGCTTTCACCACGCCGTCCACGTCGACGACCACCACCGAGGCCTGGCCGGCCTGCAACGCGCGCAGATACGTGCGCTTCCGCGCATCCCGGGGGAGCGGGAAATTCACCCCCCGCGGAGGAAGGCAAAGGGGAAAAAACGTAGTCCCTTGTTTGTGAAACAATAATTGCAGTATCGCGTATTCTGAACTATAAATATTTTACGTCTTTTGAAATTATTATGCACAACATATTTAAATGAACTGAAAATTGTTTCTTTAGCGAAACTTTACAAAGGCCGCCAAAATTTTCAAACATACGATAATTTCATTGGTCCTCGCAAGTACAGAAAAGAGTCCGCACGTATTTTATTCCTGCGTGATTAATAGGCGGTACTGCCTTCTAAAACTGAAGATACTCATTCCCTCACACTTCCTTAACGCCATCGCACCAAAAAGTAGCTTCGCCAAAAACTGCTTGAGTGCCCCTTTAAAGGGGCCATGAAACGAATTTTGGGTTGGGATGAATGATTTTAAATTGGGACTTTACTAATCGCATATCGTTTAGTTGGCCAAAAGAAAGAGGCTAGAAAGTCAAAAGCCAGCTTTTCGGTACGAACATTTGAAAATATAGCGGACTATTTTGTACCTTCTTGCCTTCGAAAGCTCTCCGCCTTTTCACTATGATACATCCGCGGTTCCAAAAGCGCGTCACCGGCGCCAAACTGACGTCAGCAGAGCCCAGCTCACGCATTGGACACGAGAACTGCGTCACTCGGACGTATGCGCTCGTCAACAATCAATCCGTCGACGAATATTTGGATTCGCGTTCGTGGCCAATGAGTGTCCTGACGGAACTTATTGTCACTGGGGAATGACAAGTTCTATATATGGTGTGCATAAAAAGCACGGTGGAAGCTAGGAGTCATCGCACCGGTGCCGAAGAATGTCACGACCACGTGATTTCACAATTCGCATTTGAGTTGAGGATTAAAGCTAAGGAGGAAGAAGTAGGAAAATCGTTTCATGACCCCTTTAAGGCCTGTTCACACATACAGCGGAGCGCTAACTTGGCGCTACGTGAGCGCTCGAAGGAGCGCTCATGTGGCGCTTCCTAGCGCGTGACTTCGTTCTAATCAACGTTACTAAAACACTCAGTTGGGAAACTGCCATAGAGACTGCCCTGAAAAAGTGTCCCCAATCTGTCCTCGCGAACCGAGCTAATGGCGAACTCAACGCCGCCATTTCTCCCGCAGCGGCCACTCGAGGAACCGCACGTTACTTCCATTTTGAATATAATCGGCCAGAACAGATACAGTGGAAGAGGTTACAGGGGTGCTACCCCCGTTTCCACAGCGGACGCGCCGCGTCTTAATAACCGAAGTTAAAATGCACCTAGGTCGGGACGCGCTACCTGAAAGGACCGCTGAGGCATGGTCGTATAAAAACAATATTAAATATGCCGCAAAACCTTGCAAACTAAAGATTTTAAAAACATCACACGCCCTTCATTTTGTACTAATCTCCAATAAATATCATACAAAAAAAAGTATTTTTCGTTTGTTTTTACGCAAAAACATGCTTTCTGAAAGCTCAAGGTGACCACAGTACAGACAAATGATAAAGAGTGGCCCTGTTATCGCATTTAGCTCGGTCTCGGTGGACGCCAGCGGCCCAGGTTTCGACGGCGAGTTTCCCAACTGAGTATTCTAGTAACGTTGGTTCTAATAGCGCGTGATTAGCGCTCCAGTAGCGCCTTGTTAGCGCTCCAGTAGCGCCTTGTTAGCGCTTCTGTAGCGCCGTGTTAGCGCTTCACTAGCGCTTCTTGTACCGCGGTGCTGCGGATTAGCGCATGCACTGCGGTTCCGGTTCCTGTGGTTGGGTGTGCATCAGCAGCACCATGGCGGACATGTGGGATGCTGAAATAGAAATGCGACAAATGCTCTTACATACGCGACTAGTGCATATGTGTGTGGACGGCTTAACGCCCAGAAGAGCCTTCTGGGTGCGCGAAATCTTTCGCCACCGAGATACCGACGGGTACCCGGCGAATCTTGTTCCCAGGCTGAGGGACTGAGACACAGAGTTCTTTCGAAGGTGATAATCTTTAACTGCGTGTCTTTGAAACCAGGGTCACGCATATCGAAAAGAAAGCGATGAGGTCGTACCCAATCAATTAGTCGCTCAGAGTCCATGACTCTGGACCGCCTGCCCGACCCTTTGCTTGGAGAGCGGCTCTTTTACTTCCTCTTCTTTCAATGCCAAAGGAAAAACAACAACAAAAGAATCGCCGTGCACGCGTTGTTCCGCAGCTGCAAGCACGGCACAGGGAGCGTGAGAGCGCTAACAAAGCGCTTCTGTAGCGCTAACAAAGCGCTTCTGAAGCGCTGACAGAGCGCTACATCACGCGCTAGGAAGCGCCACATGAGCGCTCCTTGGAGCGCTAACTTGGCGCTCCGCTGTATGTGTGAACGATTACGTGCTAGCACATCCATCGAGCCAGTACATCCACCAAGCCATTACATCCATCGATGGATGTAATGGCTCGGTGGATGTACTGACTCGATGGATGTAATGACATGCGTATGGATGTAGCTGCTCGATGGATGTAGTTGCTCGTTGGATGTAGTTGCTCGTTGGATGTAGTGACTCGGTGGATGTAATTGCTCGCCCTTCCTGTTATCATGCTTAGCGTGCCATTACATCCATCGCGCTAGTACATCCATAGAAGCCAAGATGGCCGCCGTGGGGTCGCAATTATATTTAAGCCAATTTTAAGCTAATTACTTTTTTACGTTATTCACATTCTTATTGGATTGGGAGCCTCAGCAAACAAGGGGTAAGCCACAGAACCATTAGTGAATCACAATTAAATTCGACTAGGCATTTTTTTTTTCCCTGTCAAAAAGCGCAATCAAAAGTAAGATTATGTGTACCGTCCTAATCCTCTATTAAAGTAGTTTACTGTAAACGACTTAATTTTCGCGATGACCTAATATTTGCGAAAACCTAATTTTTGAGAATTTCGCGATTTTATCAAATTCGCGAAAAATTGGTCACGCGAATAAGTCACCCCATGAATACGAATACATCGCGTATATCTCCCGTTCATGAAATTTTCTGCCCGCGAAATATTCCCGAAATCGGCACTTCGCGAAATGTCGAGCCCGCGAAAATAAACTCGTTTATAATTAGTTAATTATGAGAGTTAAAGAGCAGCGACTATAGTTTGGTAAGTGTGGAAACAACAAACAACGAAAATAACGCCTCGTCAACGGGGTCGTCTCCCAGCGGCGGAAGTGGCGGCGCATACGCAAAGCGGGCATAGGACGGCCACGTCGGGCCCCAAACGCCTTCGAGAAGGGTTCGCGGAGTGTCTCCATATGGCATGACACCCATGCTTTCTACCCCTCTTGATAATTTGAAGTTCGAGCTCCATTAAATCCGGTAAATTCATCAGGACTGGGGGAGGCTCCCTGAAGATTCGATGCAACGAGGCTTAGCGACTAAAGCGACACGACGAGCCGACGATGCGCGTGCGGCTTCGGTGAGGCCAAGGGCCGCACAAAGTGCATGACGCACGAGGGGTCATTTTACTTGCTTTTGTGCATTTAATTTGGCATATAACTCCTAAAATAATGGGAACTATTGAGAAATATATGTCTCGTTTGCTGCTGCGTTCACTGAGGTCGGGCTCAGCGCGAGATGACAGGCACGCTAAGCGGGTTCGCTCTTTGATATTTTGCTTTGCTAGCACTTTATGGTGAAATTGCGCGGAGCGTACCACATTTCCCAATGTACACATAGCAGAAAAACTTTCTAGGCTTAAGTATAGAAAACTCCGACCACATTCACGACTGCCAAATTTGCCTGGGTTAAGGCTACATTTGCGTTCAACTGCGTTGCGAGTGGTTGCAACTAACGACGATCCTCACGACGAGCCAATGTGGAGTCAACGCATTCAACGCACATGTGTGAGCTCGCACCGTCACAAGTGGTCGCAACGCAGTCGTTCCTAAGCAAACGCAAATGTCTGAAGTAGCTTTTAAGAAAAAGAAAAACGAAAGGTGTAGCGGATAAAGTCTGCGTGATTGATGCATGCAATGGCACGTTCTTGGACGGAGCTGCTTGATGGATGTCATAACACGATGGATGTGACGGCACGATGGATGTAATGACATGCTTTGGATGAAGTTGCTCGATGGATGTGATGGCGCGGTGGATGTAGTGGCACGATGGATCTAAAGGCACGTTGGATGTGGTTGCACGTTGGACGAACTGGCCCAAATTGGATCTACTGGCACTATGGATGTACTGACACTATGGATGTACTGGCACGATGGATGTAATGGCACGAAATTGGACGTATTTGCTCGATGGATGTAATGGCACGATGGATGTGCTGGCCCCAAGCCTGTGTGAACCGGCCTTGAAGGTGTAGCGTCGCGCGATCCCACGCAAGGACCGCCTGCTGCAGCCGACAAACTTCGTCTGCGAGAGACATTTCGAGTAGAAGTATGTGAATAAGTCGCTAGAGGCTGTCTACAAGGGCCACGTTCTCGGAAGTGTACCACGGAAAGCCGCTCTGGCGAAAGACGCGGTGCCAACGAAGTTCCCGGGCTGTCCCTACTACCTGACAAAAATGAAAAAAAAAAGAGAAAAAAAGAACCGTGTTTTGGCGATGTTGGTTGCGGATTTTCACGAGGTCCTTAATCAGGCAAACAAAACTCAATATCTGCGCAAGCTCCCAAAGGTATAGTCCAGTAGACCACCTCTCTTGGAACGACCACACAAATTTGTAAAGCCGGACAGAAAATAAAAAAAGAAAAGTGTGCAAAATGTCTGCCTATTTAAACCTTTTTTGCTGTTCAAGCTTTTTTGATCGTTATGCATAGCTACTTCGTAAATACTATTTTTTAGCATTTTTTGTTAGTCAAATGTTGCTCTTTTTTAAAATACTTTTGTAGATTATGTTAACAAACTAGTTCTTTGTAAAATAAACAAAATCCACATACCAAAACTTAGGTCTGCCGTGTCTGCCTCATTGCGTTTGTGCACAGGAACTAAAGCTCAGTGCGTCTTGTCAGCATGTCAACTCCATTAGATAGTTTTAACACACCGCTTTGGCTTAATCACGCGATGAAAAAAGTAGCGCACCACACCAAAGCACTTTTCATGTACTGTAAACAGCTTAAATTTTGCGGGAACCTAATTTTCGCGAATTTCGTGACTTAAAAATTATCGCAAAAAATAGATTCCGCGAATAGGTTTTCTCACTGTAACAAATACATAGCATATCACCCTGATTCACGAAATATTCCTGAAAAGCACACATTGCTGAATTCGCGAGATATTCAGCTTTCGACAATAAAGTAGTTACAGTATCTTTAAGTGTGGTCCACAAACATAGGCTACGTTTACATGGATGCTACTGCAGCGCATCGGATCCAGTTAACAAATCGAATCGGTCCATGTAAGCAACTCGGATCGAATCGGATCGGGTCCGATCCGATCCGCTGGGACGGGGTGGTTTGAGATGGTCAATCCGAATCGAGACTCTCCATGTATACGCTAGCGGATCGAATCGAGTGCTCGAGCGAGGGATTACGGGAGCTTTGCTTTGCATGCCGCTAGGCAAACCGGACACCTCGGAAACAATCTGAAGGTCACGAGGTTTGCGTTGTGATCCTTCGACACGAGGTGCCGCTACTGGTCGATCCGAAGCCATGTAAACGTAGTGGTTGAAGTGGATCCGATTCGCTAACTGGATCCGATGCGCTGCTGTAAACGTAGCCTTAGGCCAATAACGTGTTTTAGAGCGCAGCTCTTAGGCGCCCGTTTCCGGCTTGAGCGGCGTCGCTGTCGCCGTCGCCGTCGGCGTAACCGCGCGGTGCATTATGGGAAATGTCCCATAATGCACCGCGCGAGCCCCCCCCCCCCCCCCCCGGGGTCACGTGACACCCCCCCCCCTCCCCGATGTCACGTGACCCGGGGGGGGGGGCTCGTGCGGTGCATTATGGGACATTTCCCATAATGCACCGCGCGGTCCCCCCCCCCCCCCCCCCCGAGGTCACGTGACACCCCCCCACCCCCCACCCCGAGGTCACGTGACCACCCCCCCCCCCGGAGGAGATTGAAGAATGAGGGGAGGAGGAGGAGGAGAAGGAGGAGGGGCATACCCTCCCCTGAGTACCCTTCCCTCCTCCTCCTCAAGAGCTGCGCTCCAATTCGGCGTTACAGGAAGTTGTAAACGGCTTTCACTTTTTTATCTGCTTTTTAAAGAACGGAACCGACAGAGTATCCAAAGCCCAGGACGTACGTGTTTCTTGCATCCGGAAGAAAGAGAGCACGTGCTATACACCTTTCCAAAAAACGCTCCTAGGCCGCCGCCATGTTGCTGATGCTGATGCGGCTGGTGCGACTCTCGCGCCCTCTATCAGCTAGAAATTTTTCTGCCACTCTCTTGGACTGTGAAGACCCGCTCAGCGCGGTTCTCTACCTACGTTTTTGCGGTTTTGCATTCAACGTTTTCTGAACTCTCTTGAAAGTTTCCACTTAATTATTTTTATGCGTGCTGCGTACCCTTTCTGTGTTATCTTCCATCGTGAGAAATAAGGCTGGTAAGTGCCTGCCTTTCAAGCTTTTCTGCTCGACATTCACGGAAACAAAGGAGGTGAAGGACGTCGAACGGCCCTCAACGCGATTTTGCGAACATTGTTGTCCCCCCTCCCAGAGATAATCCGCGTAGAATCCTCAGTCATCTCCAAAAATAGTTGTCCAGGTTGGGGTGAAAAACGGGTCAGTCGCGTTTGTTCCTTTGCCTTGGTGCTGTTGTGAAAAGGGAAGCTCTCCCCAGAACGTGCCCCAAAACGAAGTTATCTTGGATTCCGTCCGATCGTCAAGATGTGACTGTCGTCGACTGTGACTGTGTTATTTGAGATCTTTCTCAAATAAATTCTTTTCAGATAACGCTGCATCGTGTGGTACGTACAATATATTGTTCGAATGTTAATACTTGCTAAATTGTATCCGTGTCCTGTCCATCGGTAAGCTCTTTATTTGTGAGCGTGAAAAATGCGTGCCTTTCGGCTATCTTCTGTTGTAAATTATTTTCGACAGCTAAGCGCTCTGTCGTTTGACATGCGGCGAATCGTACGGACCGTCAAAACTTATCGTAAAAAAAAACAACAACAGAAAATTAGAACAATACATTCCAGTCGCATTCGTTCTGTCGCGCCCGTACCAAACAGAAATAGTTTATAGGTTTTTTATTGCTTTTTTTTTTAAATGTGGTACAATGCTTTCTCAATAACCTCGGGAAAATACATGCACCATGAAACACAAAATACAGCGGGAAAAGACGAGAATTTAGCCGCCAGCAGTGTTTGAAACTGCGCCTACGCAGGCTGCGCCTATCAAATCACAGTCCACTCCGTTGGTGTTAACAGGGACGCCGGTGAGAGTCTAGCCTCAAGCCCAGTGAATGGGCTCGAAAACGGTTTGCTGCCCCTGGGGTCGAGTGTTTCTTGGAAAGGTTTTCCAAAAGAGCGTTCTGGCCGCCGCCATTTTGCGAATCGAGCGACCCCTGTCAGCCAGAAATATCTGGCACCCGCCTGAGCTGTGGAAACCCGGTTAGCGTGAGTCCCCACCTGCATTGTGCATTCGGAGTTCGCCGGCTTTTCTTGGAAGTTTTTACTTTATTTGCCTGTTTATGATGCTTACCGTTCGTGTGTTATCTTCCACTGTGAGAACCAGGGAAAAGCAGGGCTCGTAGCCTGCTCGGCCTTCGCAGGAGACGAATGAAGAGAGCGAACGTCAAGCAGCCCGCGACGCAGGCAGTTCGACGTTCTTGGAGGATTATTTCCGTTTAGGTAATCTCCAAAAAGCCCTCCCGGCTATGTTCCGGGTCTTCGTGAAAAAATAGCTGATAGAGTCGGGACCGGGGTGTGGGGACGGAATAGACACGTTCGTTCATTTGCTTTGAAGCTGTGCAAAAAAGCAGCTCTCTTCTACATGTGCCCCAGAACACACCGAATTCCGTCCGATTGTCGTGAGGTGACTATCGTCGATCGTCGACACTGTATATTGGACATGCTGTGTTATTTGAGACCTTTCTCAAGTCCTGTTCGGATAACGCGGCACCATGGGGTACGTACAATATATGTTGTCCGATTGATGATACTCGTTGAATTTCATGTTGTGGGCGGGGAATATCCATGCAGTTCAGATATCCTGTGTGGTCAAATATTTTTCGACGGCCAAGACCTTTGTAAATTGACACGGCTGAGTGTAGGGTGCCGTGAAAAGATCAACGAAAAATGAAACAAATTTTCCAGTTGCATTTGTTCTGTCGTGCACGGACTCACAAAAACAACTTTCATTTCTTCGTTTTTGTTCCCAAAAAATAGTACAAGGCATTCTTAAAAACCCCGAGAAATTCTATTCGCCATAAAACACAAAATAAAAAATAAAACGTGGCAATTTAGCCTCCACCAGCGCCCGGAATTGCGCTATACGCAGGCTGCCACAGACCACTGACTAGAAAACCCACAGCTCAGCGCAGTCGGGCAACACTGACGTACCCTCTCAAAACCAGGGACGTCCGCTGTAAATCGCTTCGTTCGAGACTGCCGCTGGAAAGGTCTAAGAATGACACCGGCCAAAAGATCTTTATTTATGTGTTTTTGTTTACGGTAAATAGCTTTATATAACGCAAGAAATATCCGCCATCGCTTAAAAAGTGCCATGTTTACCTGTCACGTTCAGTTCAGCTCGTACAAAGCTTCGCTGCAGTTGCTAGCACTCCGCGCGTAGCAGACGGACGTCGTCGGCCTCGACGACCGTGTCGCCCTCCGGTGGCACGCACGAGAAACGGGTACGAAAGTTCAACGCCTTCGGATACGGCGCTACTGGTGTTGCCACCTCGGAGCCGGAGGCCTGGCCGGCGGCTGTCATGCATGCGGCCTGTCAACGCTTGGGCGTGTCGTTCACAGATGGCAGTAGTCTGCCAGTCGCGCGCCAAATTTTTGAGTTCGAACTTTCTGTCTCCGCTCTCAACCTATTCTGGAGTTGTGGCTCCATACAACAGGCAGGAAAACGGAACAAGCGCTCACGGGAGTTATACCAACATCGCCGATTTTCCAGCCAAGGTTAGCGACGAACCTTTTTCGGTAAATTTAACGGGGAATCCGCTAAATTTAGCGTGGGGATAATTGCTGAATTCCAATTACAAGTATTTCCCATTAAGTGCTATCGCATCTTCATTGAATTTAACGCAGGGTCTCAGCTAGGATATCTTTTGGGGGTTCAACCGCATCGATTTCAATAGACCCTTCTCAAAAGTGCGCGCCATCTAGTAGCGGCTACGTCAATTATTCTAGTCGGCGATTTGTTGGGCACGTGCTGCGTCAGTGTTCGGCGAGGACTCGGATCCAATCACAGGCTTCGTGCCCAAACAATGGCGACATCTAATGTTGCTTGACGAGGTTTTGAAAAGGGGATATTGGGGCTGGGAGTCAACCAGAAGTTCTAACCCGATTAATCGCTACCCTTTAATCTACAAATGGATAAATTATTTGATTGATCTGTCGCGTTAACCTTTAGCATCCTAACACATAAGAAAAGTGTCGAAGTGCACATTTTGTTTTTACTATTTCTTGCTATGACAACAATGGCCCTGCCCAGTCTAGACCATATTGAAACCGGACAGATTTACGGACGTCCACAAAAAAAAAAAAAAAATGATAAAAGCAATTTTACACACGAACTATTATTACAGTATTGTTAAAAGTTAAAACTCTCTGAATGACAATAATAGGGTATGCTAAATTACTTTGCCATGGAATATAACACTGCTGGCTCCTACATTGAATAAATGCTCACCCAGTAGTAAAGCAGACATTTGTACTTTTTTTTTTCTCAACATCTCTAACTTAGAACCCAACCGATTAACCTATTTAGGAAGTTAGTCGCGATTAGAGCAATATTAATCAATCAATCGCGCAACCCGAATTTCGGTCTGACTTCGTGAACCGAGCCACGTCCCGACAATTAACGTTTCGAGGTATTAGGGAGTTTTAGCGAGTCATTTCCACACGAACGGTTCGTCCTCGAACGCATCGGCGACGCCACTGCGCATGCGCTCGAGAGTCGTTGGGGGTTTCGGAAGGCTCTCTCGTTTCTCCCACTCCGGCCTCTGGAGTCGTCACCGGAACGCAGCCAGCACCGTTCACGACTCGGGTAAAAAAAAGATGGCGGTCGGTTTGTCCGCCGCCCCAGCCGAGCGTTAGGCTTAGGGCAGTGGGAGGCAATTTGCCATCCATGGAACTCTGCTTCCTTTGAGAGGTTGAACCAAACCATTTCGAGGACGGCTCAGAATGGTAAGCGATCGCGAATGCTGTAAACTACGCATGCTAGTGTTTCTTTTTTTTTTTTTTTTTGCGATCTGAGGGCTGTTTAGCTGCCATGGCGACCGCGAGCAGACGAAATGATTTGGTTCGACGGCTCACAACGTGAACGATCGTTCAAGTTCAAGATGACGGAGACACACCACCTACCTTTTGCGGCTGTTCGGACTGCATTTTCACGTGGCGAGGAGGAAAGCAGAAGGAAAGGCATAGACGCTTGCAGACGATCAGCGCTTCCGTCACTTCCTCGCAGCTCCCACATGACCCTGATCCAGCGTTTGGAAACTCTCTGTAATACAGGCTCTTTAATCCTCTTGAAAAGAGTGCAACGCCCTCTTTTGGCGGAAAGCCGAACTTAGTTAGCCACGGGTGCCGCTGACGTCGATATCTTCAAAGCAGACGGAGTGGGAACTGCCCCAATCCCGGTACTCGACGAAGTTTTTCGAGTGGCGGCGTTCGTCTGAACTAATTACTCGAACGGTCGATGCCCCTGCCGTATAGACTGTGCGTGCAGCGCCATCGTGGGGCGGGTTCTATTAGCAGACGTACCGCTAAAGAGTGCCACTCCATGGCGTGATGTTGTGGCACCGAGACGTCGTCTGCGAATGCTTGAACGGTCATCTGGCGGAATTGATGACGTCACGAAGTGTCTCTAGAGTACTTACTGAATAGTTTACGGTGTAGTTTAGGCACGAGCATCTGGTGTGGACGTGTTGTGTCGTACAGCTCTCATTTGCACCTGTCTAGGCTCTTCAGAGACGTCTTGAAGGTTTCGTTTGTGTGGATTTGCACAATCGATTATATGGTTACGAGTCGGTCAGACCGGCGGAATTTTCTGCAGATGTTCGGCGCCATCTATTGGCAAACCAGGAAGGTTTTTTTGGTGGTCTTCAAAAAACACTTTACCCTACTACTTATCTGTATCGTCGTTGCAAACGAAGTTGGAGCGAAATGACGATGTACTGCTGTCAAAGCGCTGGGCTGCCCCCGGCTCGGCACTTACTGACTGCGGACACCATCCCGTAGGGATCCCCAGGGTGCGAACTCGAATCCCGGCCCAGGTGCCTGCAACCTGACGGGGGCTTTTACAACCTCGGTTTTCTGCAGAGAAAATAATCCTCTTAGCTCTCCCCTCTCCTAAACTGCGAGGGGATCCATGTTGGGGCAAGGTAAAAAGTGGAGAGGATACAGGAAAGGAGAAGCCGGAAAAAAGTGGAAAGCGCGAAGTGTATGTCGGTCTTTAACCGAGATTTCAGATGCGCGTCAAAAGATTTCCAGGTAGTCCAAGTTAATCCTGTCCTCCGCTGGGGCGTGCCAGATGCCCCTCGTTTGTTTGGCACGTAAGACCCCCAAATTTTCGTCCCGTACGTGCCACCCAAAATGGCCAGCCGTGACTGCGACTGCTATAGTGCGTGCACACAGGCAACCCCAGAAAAGGTACACTCGCCACAGCTTGGACGACCGCTGTCTTGCATTATTTCACCTCAGAGAAGAATTCCTTTTGGAAGAAAAAGCTATTGAACTATAGTCCGTTGCAACTCAAGAAGGTAGGGCTAAAGTCACTGAATCTCCAGTGACTTTAGGTATGGCGATGGTAAGACGGGCCGGGGAGGAGGAAGCAGACGGAATGTTAAAGAGAGAAGGAGGTTTCTCCCTCTCTTCTCCAGCGTTCCGTCTGCTTGTTCCTCCCCGGCCCGTCTTACCCTCGCCCTACCTTCTTGAGTTGCAACGGACTATAGTATCGCATTTGTTGGAGGCATTCAGTGCACGCAAGCGAAACATTATGAGAGTGCGAGATTTAAACGTTCCATTTAAAATGGCGGCGTTTAGCATTTAGACCTGTAGCTCTCAGTGAAGCAGCGATTCCGTCAACGCAGCAAGTAATCTTTTTTTTTATTTCTTTTTCTCTTTGCGAGACAGAAATAATGTAAATAGTAGACTTAAAAATACGGAATCTTTTTCACTTTGCTTAAGAACTACTGAATGTACCTAAAATATATTTCGCCAAGAAATTACCAACGTTGAGGGATACTTGAATAGCAACAAGGACTTTATTAGACACGAACGGCTCATGGAGAGACTTCTTCAAAATGATGAAGGGAAGATAAAGAAAGTCTCTTCCCGAAATCTCTCTGTCTAATAAAATCTATGGTGCTATCTCAATTTATTTCAACCGTTAAAGAAGCGTACTGTAGAAGAATTTGTAATTGGGCTAGTTGGTGAACCTTAGGAAGCATGACGTAAGTCGCAAAAAACAAGGGATACAAGAAAGAAGACATACACAGGCGCCTGTGTGTGTGTGTCTTCCTCCTTGTGTCCGTTGTTTTCCCACGCCTTACACCATGCTTCCTAATGTTAAAGAAGCACCTAAATATAGTCTAAAATGCAATAGACGACGCGAGCCGCCGCCCTAATAGAAGGCGTCGTCCGTTAGCCATTCATTCCGTTTTCAGTTCTTATTTCCGCCTGTCCGCGGGTTCGTAATGTCACTGCTGAAAACGGCCTACTCTGGGCAAACAGCTTTCTCCTAAACAATGTAATAAACTGTTTCACCCCCTGACGATCGCTAGCTATCCCGGCCAGATGCTCCTCCGAGTGAAAACCAAAAGCGTACCCCGAAAACCCAGCGAGCGCCTGAATAGAATGATTTCTGATCTTTCGCGCCACTGAAGATGGCGGGATGTTATCGCGATCTCCAATCCGCTTTGAGCCTCCCGAAGCTGGCAAAAGGCGAGAATAAACGATTCCCTCACAATGACGCCGGAAATAAATAAGCGGAAACAAAAGCTCGGCGCAAGGACTCATTTCCGGTCGCCGTCTGCTATCTCTATCTCCGTGCGCTTTGCAGACGAACTTGCCACCGTCGTTTTCCGCGTTCCGTTCCACCCCGAAGCTGACAGTGCGGGGGAAGCTACGTGCTCGGCGGGCCGGTCAACCGCCTGCCTTTCATCGCCTGACTCCGCTCTCTATGCGCTGATATGGGCGGGAGCGTGACCACGTGACAAAAGATAGACGTATGATTGGTCCAGCGAGCACGTAGGTTTTACTGCACTGTCAGCTTATGGGCGGACGGAATATAGCTGTACTTTATCCAGACTTGGAGTCTAGCTATACTTTATGTTTTTTTTTTTTTTTTTGCTAACGCGTTAAAAAAGAAAAACAGCGACGGTCGCCTTCCCTGCTTTGCGCGTAAAAGCTTTTGTTGTTTCTTTCTAAGAAAAATAGACTTTTACAGTGTGACCGTGGCGTATGGGTTCCGCTATTCCCGTCATAACAGCGACTGTACACGAGCTACTTTCCGAATGCTCGTCGAGGTGTTGATATTGACGAGTCCAAAGCGAGTGCTCACGCAGTTCTCTACTTCTCGTGTCCAGACTTCCGGACGCGTTTGATTATCGCCACCGTGAGGTAATCCACGTGAATACGTCCACACTGCATTCGCAATGATGACGTCATCAAGTTTTACGAAGGGGAGACTTTACAGCGCATCAACGAGGCTTAATTCTTGGTCAGTGGCGCGGCGTCCGAGTCCACTTGGGTCACTCTAATTCCCCCCCCCCCCCCCCCCCAAAAAAAAAAAAAAAAAACTCTTGAAAATGAAAAAAAAGAAATACAGTAAAGAAATTCCAGTCCAGTGTTTTGTTTAAGAATACGGGAGAAAAACAAAAGCAAGACAAGGAAAGGGCAGATTTCATTTAAATTAATGATAACCGCTGACCAGATCTGTTTTGTTGCTAAGGTCTCACTAGTTGTATGTTTTCTCTCCTAATAGGCATTTCAAGCTACCATTATTGTTTTTTTAGTTGGTACTCTTATCTTAATAATTTATTTCAAATATTGGCTTAAAGGGATGCTAAACCGAAATCTGGATTCCACAAAACACGGCGGCAAAAGCGTGCAACGGGACGCCACAAACACCAAAACATCACTCATACAGCGCTATCTCGAATGGATGACCGTATTTATAAAAATAAAAAAAGGAGGCGCATTTGACAGATATGTTTACGTCTTGTTTTTCCGAGGAGGAGAGGGAACGGCCTCGCGTCTTCTCCGCCTCGCCGCCTTGAGGGGGCGAAGCGAAGAGAGGAGGAAACGAGATATCTCTACGTCACGCGCCTGGTCGGCCTGGTAAAATCTCGACCTCTTTTTCCAGAAATACGGCCGTCCATTTGAGATACCGCCTTACGAGTAGTGTTGTAGGGATTGTAGCGTCCCGTCTCGCTTTCGTTCCAATGTCTTTGCACGGCTCCTTTAAACGGATGTTCTATACACGTCTGTAAGTACGGCCTCAGGCCGCCGCCATCTTACCCAGTTGGGGTGCGATTGAGCGCGGCTATAATCATATTACGACGTCTCAGCAAGGCGTCGTCATCGGGTTATGACGCGCCCAGGCGCACCCCAACTGAGCAAGATGGCGGCGTCCTGAGGCCGTACTTGCAAACGTGTGAACCACGAACCGGAGCTAACATGCTGGCACGTTCCAGCTTTGTTTGTCCGCAACTGTACTGATGAGTCGGATCGAAAGGTAGCTGAAAGAAAGGAACGGGAGAGGTAAGAAAGGAGGAGAAAGAAGGGAGAGCAAAAAAAAAAAAATATCTCGAAAAAAAGATAAAAACAAATATGGTAGACGACCAGTTTGTAAATGGTTCGGCTCGGCGTTCCTGTACTTGACGTCTCAGAAAAAAGAAAAAAAAGAAAAAAAAAAGTTTTGTAAACGGCATGAACTTGCATGAACAGTTAAGGGAGGTATGAGTAGGGAAAAAATATTCTTTATTCTCACTCCTCCCTTTTTTAAATGTTATTCATCACTCCACTCGGAGAGCAGTCCTCAGTTTAGCGAAAAAGACGAAAAAAACAAATACAGGGAAGGCGGAAACACACACACACACACACACAAGTGCACAAAACCAAGCCAAGTCTAAAGAGGAACACGTATTCGAGAAAAAAAAAAAGTAAACAAAAAAATGTCGGCAAGGGGGCAAAAAATAAATAAATAAAAGAGACTGTTTTATTAATGAGAATTCCGAATTTGCTATCGATTCCCGGGCATTTAGGATGAAAAATGGTGGTGCCTTCGGCGTTTTCTTCCCTCCGCTGCACGAAGCTTGTTTGTGCTCCTCTGCGGAAGTGTATTTTTCGAGCAATAAATAGATATTCGCGCATTTGCTCATCCCTAACTCTTCCCCCTTTTCCCCCTTTCATCGTTTTTTTTTTTTTCTTTCAGAAATACGTTGTCTCCGTGGCGCTGTGAGCTGACTTCTTCTAGGAAGAGCTCTGAAAGACCGGGAGTGAAAAAAAAAGTGAATAATACATATATCTATATTTTTTTTTCTTTTTCAACCTCTTTTATCCTTCTCGACACGCGCGGGGAAGAAGAAGTGTTCTCGCTTGGAGTATTTTTTGTACAAATTCTAGGGTTCCTTCGGAGCCGAATTGATCCCCGGAGGAGTCAGTGTTAACTCTGTGCGTCTTCCGGGGAATCCGTTTTGCGTACGCACAAGCACAGAGAGAAACACACACACAGACGCACGTATACTAACACACACATGCATTCGCACGCATGGGCGCGCGCGCGCACACACACACACACACAGACGCACACATATACACACAGATGTGCAGACACGCACAAACACACACACTCAGACACACACACACACATACACACGCGCGCGTGTGAACATACACACATACATAATGCACGAGCACACACACGTGCACACGCACACACAGATCCGTTCATACATCCACACGCACACACAGCTGCTCGCACACGCTAAACGCGGGACCGGCCATTCTTTGGAAAGGCGGAAAATATGTCTCTACGCTTCTTTTGCCCGGCCGATATATGGTGAAAGGAAAATAACGAACAAATCAAAAGCCAAGCGGTCAACGAAGCGGAGCCAAACGGACGCATGAATAATGTTTTCTCGCGATTTCCCGATCATTTATATCCTCAACACTCTTTTTTTTTCTTTCAGAGCTTGCAGCCAATTGAAGCCACCAGGAACTCATTATATATATATATATATTTTTGTTTGTTTTGGTTTTTCTTACTGTCGAATAACAGGCTCTCTTGGACACTTTTTTAAAAGAAATAGGTTCTGGCGTTCGTTTGATTTCCACGTTGGTGAGTTTAGGAACCATACCTCGAACAAAAGGCACTAACTGAGCCATGCCATGGCTATGCGCCGATAAAAGGAGGTAGAGCAGACGCGAGAGCGCGCGGGATAGTCAGGACGGCGAGCTCTGGTTAGGATGGTGAGTTCGTAGACCTGCTTCTTGCGCAGGGGTTTCGATGACCGACGCCAAGCTATGATTGGCTTTGATCGGAAGGATAGTGGGTAGGCCTACATGCTAGATAATCAGAGCTCGGCGTTCTGGACGTTTCTGCGCTCTCTCGTCTCCTCCTCTTCCTCATTTTCTCGGCGCATGGGCTTCGAGGTTCGTCGCCACTGGATTCGACGATATTCTCGCGGTCGCCGCCAGTTTGGTGCCTATAGGGTAGAGAGCGGGCGCAATAGACCATTTTCAGAATCCCAATCAGGCAACACTGGCGGTCGCCATTACTTGGGCACGAAGCGTGTCATTGGATCAGAGTCCTTGCCGAACGCGGAGGCAGCACTCGTGTCCAATACGTCAGAGAACGTGCCCAAGCGATGGCGGGATCGCGGGTATTTGGCGCAGCAGATATACACCTTTTCTACGAGGGCGCCGCCATCTTAAATTCTGGAACTTCCGGTATGCGTCAAAACATCGCTTTCTTCTCGCCTCGACAGTAGAACGTGTTAACATTTTAATTGCAACCGTCAGTCGTTCTTGTTATGACCCTTCTATACTTTTTTACTTGTTGGGGGTTGTAATCTCTTGATTTTTGTTCGGAACGCATACCGGATGGGGAGACAACGTGGCTGGGTGCGAGGCTAAACGAAAAACGTGTATATGTAGGGTCGTCGGACCTTCCGTTGTAAAAAAACGAGCCGGACAAATCGGCACCTGCCCGTAGAAAGTTCAAACTTTCACCGAATGTGCACTGAGCAGGTCAGTTTTACCGTGTGAAATTTCAAAGTGTATAGTTTCTCTTCCTGTAAAAAATGAGAGCAAGAAACGTGCCAAAGTCAAGGTTGGACACGTTCGTGGACGACCGAGATACCGGAGCTATTTACTTGTGGCGCCACCTCCTGATAGGCGCAACGAGTGGCAGACGCATTCCGTTGTCTGCTCGTTGCGCTTGTCGGGAGATGGCGCCACAAGTTAATAGCGCGCGTTTGTAATTTATCTATTCATTTATTCAAAATGCCCCTAAAGGTCCTCTGTATGAGGCTATCACATAGGAAAGGGGGGGGGGGGGGGCATGCGATTATATCATAATGCACAGAAAAATAAAAAGTATACAAAGAGAGTATGAGAACATTAAGAAGAATCCTGAGTATTAGCATAACTGCGCATAAGCTTTTGGAAGTTAGACATATATCTAGTTCAGTTGCAATGGGAGCCGGTAGGTTGTTCCAGTCGATTATGGCCCTTGGTATGAATGATCGTGCATAACTAAATGAGTGGCATGGGATGCGCGTTACTTTGAATGAATGATCGCGACAAAAAAATGGGGGTGTTTAAAAAAAAAATCGTCGTGAAGCGACGCATGGTGATAGAGCTTGTAAAATAATGACAGACGAGCATGTTTACGGCGGCGTGATAGGTCATGCAACTCAACTTGAGTTTTTAATGCGGTGACACTGGGAAATGGAGAGTAGTCAGAACAAATGAAACGCGCAGCACGGTTCGGAAGGGACTCGATGTTAGTTGTAATGAAGGCTTTTTTGCTCAGGATCCCGTATGGCAGAGGCATATTCAATGTTGGGGCGGATTAAGTGATATAAGCAAGTTTTCGTAAGTGAGCGGGCGCTTGTTTAAGGTTGTGCTTTATGAATCCAAGGGAACGGTTAGCGGAAGAAACAAAAAGGCGCCATTAAAAAGGTGGAGGGGAAATAGTCACAGTTACAAGTAATTTTAGTACTTCACAAAGGGATCAGTTTACTCTTGTGAATACTTTCTGATAGATGTAGTCAAATGATTTTTAAATTACTAAAACAATTGATCGATTACAGGTAGGTAATTTGATTCTTCAGGTAGCGTTTTGCGATTTCAGAACGCAAAGACAACGGGAGCGTAACAAAACAGGCTACGTGTGCCGGCTTTGCGACGTGTTCGCTCAGTTTTCGTTGCGTTCTGAAGTCACAGTGGTCCAGGATATGCGAGCGTAACAGCGTATACATCAAAACGGCCCCGATTTCCCCACGACAAGCGGTGCAATGTACACTCTAAAAATGAGAAGTAACATAGGTGACATCTTTTTTCCTTCCCATAGGGAGAAAACGAAATGTTCCTCATGTTACTCTTCAAAAGGAGGAAATTTGTCCCCCCGCCCAGTAAGGGAAGGAAAATTCCCACCTATTTCTTTGATATTGATTTAAACTTTTTTCTTTAGAGGGGAGAAACATTCCCACCTTTTTCTTGGGTACGGGGGAAAGTCGTTCTCTTCAGAAGGGAGGAAAAGTTCCACGTATTTCTTGGGTACGGTGTAAATTTCCGCCGTTTCTACTCTCACACGTCTTTAGGCTTAGCGCTTCCCGGTTCCGTCACCGAGCGCAGAGCATTCTTGTAGAAGTAGCGGCGGTAAATACCTCACCTGCCGATTGTGCCGCTCGGAGCCACACGTGAGTGCAGTTCAGTAATAATCCTCGCACCGGCGATCACCCAAACAGTTTTGTTGCTACACCACGCACATCACCAGTGCTTGCTCGCGAACAGAAGTAATCACGGAGATGGGGGAAGATTTCCCCCTTTTTCCAACTCCCGAAAAAGGGCGCGTTATGCAAAATGAGCGAAAGGGAGGAACTGCACCGATTTCCTCCTTCCACAGGTCACAGGGAGGAAATGCAAAACCTCCTCCCGTTTCCTCCCCCTCTTTTTCTTAGTGGATTGACGAGAAGCCTTGCGAGATTTTTCGTAAAGGTCTCTTAGCATATACGGTCTTCTCATCTGCGGGAGGTGTTATCCGGGCGCGTGTCCATCCATTCTTAACCTCCCGGCATGCGTTCGCGTTAATTCCTTACCTACATACGGCGACGACACGAAGACCACTTTGCCATGCTCGCCTACACGTGATCGCGTGGCGTTATTAACGACGTCACCGTTCTCCGCACGGTTGCCAACTCGGACGCGGATCTGCTGCGATTCTCTCGCTGAATGTTTGATGGCTCTGCGCGGAACGAAGGCTCCGCTTCGCGGGGATCGGGTTGGCACGCTGCTGATGTCCGTGGGGATTGTCCCGTCGTCGTTTGGTTCTTGGTGGTGCGTTTTTCGGCCTCCATGCGAGAGCCGTTGTGAGCGGAGCCAAGCTACCTCTGCGGCTTCTCCCGCCAAGACGCACTTAGGTGGATGCATAATGCGGTGTGCTGAAGCCTCGCGAAGACGCCAGTGTAGTTATACAACTTAACGAAAAACAAATCAACAACAACAGCAATGGCAGGTTGTATTGTGCTCCTTTATAGACCTTTGCAGCGGTAGTCTCGAACGAAGTGATCTACAGTGCGCGTCCCTGGTTTTCAGAGTGTACGTCAGTGTTGCCCGACTGCGCTGGGCTGTGGGTTTTCTCGTCAGTGGGCCGTGGCAGCCTGCGTAGGCGCGATTCCAGACGCGGGTGGCGGCTACGTTGCTGCGTTTTATTGCTTCATTTCGTGTTTTATGGCGAACAGAATTTCTCGAGGCTTCTCAGAAGACATTGTACCATTCTTGCGAACAAAAACCAACAAATGAAAGCTATTTTTGGCGAGTCCGTACGCGACAGAACAAAATCAAAACACAACAACTGGAATGTTTCTTTCATTGTATGCAGATTTTTCAGGACGCCATGCGCTCAGCCGTCTCAATCTACAGAGGTCTGAACTGTCGAGAAGATATGGCCACACAAGATAGCCGAAAGGCATGGGTACTCACTGCTTACAACATGAAATTGAACGGTTCTCGTCAATCGGACAACATATTGTACGTACCCCGCGGTGCCGTGTAATGCACAGGGATGGCGACAGGCTTTCCATAGTAGGGGCACGGAGCATTTTTGGAGAGGCATGGGCTTTTGAGACATTATTTTCTGGAAATCGGTTATAATTAAATAGGAGACAATGACCTGAGCAGAGACGTGGTCGCTCCCAGCGGGCATGCCGGTTGAAGATTCTACATCGTGTAATCGAAGGGAAGCTCCCATAGTCAATTGGTATGAAAAAAAAAAAAAGAAGAGTAAGAAAAGAAAGACGACACACTAAATCCATATTCAAACTCCAGGAAGTCACAAATTTTGTTCGGATTTTCAGAAGTTTGAATTATCAGACATTCATCTAAATATATGTGGCAAGATAATTTTTTTTTAAATTTGTTTTATGAATGGCTACACATAGAAAGCATATATTTGATAGTCTCCTCTACACAGGCCTACTAATCATAAGCAGTTATGGCACACGTGAAACATCGGTGAAATTTATGATATAAGTTTATTCACCCCTCATTAACGGTGTCTATCGTGAACTGTTTAGACAGCACATGACACCTCAAAACAAAATGAAGTTTGTTCATCTAGTAAAGAAGAGTTTCCATTGTGGACTATTATCCCCGTTGAGCGCGCTTCGCACATAGCACCTGTGCACTGCGGAGAAGCAACACCCGCAGAAACGAGCTCCGCAGGTACTTACATGCGTCTTCTCCGCAGTGTACCGGTGCTGGTAAGAAGCGCGCTCAACGGGGCCGCGAGAACAAAAAGTATGAATTACAGGAAAACACCGTTCGAATTAAGGAGCTTATAAGTATACTGAAAACATTGCAAACAATGCAAACTTTGAAATTTGTTTGAATTAACCAGTAGCCAAAATATCTGAGTTTGAATTATCGTGAGCCTACTTGGGCAACTCCGCTCAATTCCGAAATTTCGGGAGAATAAGTGAGTTCACAGTAAAAAGCAATAAATAACAGACGTCATCTGCTTCGCGAAAAATGGGACATATATTGTTATATCTTACTTTAAACATGAGCAGAAATCGAAACCGAAACTTCGGTTCCGTCTGGCATGATTACCCTCAGACTGCGAAAAACGTAGCTATCACGTGGTACGAGATGTCACGTGATCCTCTACGCAACGACGGCCGGCGGGCCACCTGGCGGACGTGTGCCAGGCGCAAGTGTCGTCTGCACCGCACGTTTCTCCACGCTTTGGTGTCTACGACATTCGACGACGTCTGCGCGACCGCGGCATCGGTCTGCGCACGTATTGTGAACAAAACTCCGAGAGACAATAATCACAAACGGTGAGAAAACGACGGCGGTTGTGACGCGGAAGACGGCGGTACACGGCGGGACGGCCGGACGGCTCCCAATAAGCGCGCTACGCAGGCGCGCTACGCCAATCACGTGGACACCGCTGAGCGCCGAGCGAAAACGTTGCTGGCGTCACCCCGGGTTACGCTTGGCCGGAAAAGTAAAAAACAATCAAAAAGGGGCAATGGTGATGTCGTTTAGCCCGCTTTAGAGTCAGCCGATTTTGGGAACTTGACGCGTTGCAAAGTTTTCAGGAACGTTTAAGAAACATTCAGCGGAACTAGGTCGTAATATTTCACGTGTGGTCTTCCAATAGGCTATACTAAACGAGACTGCATTGTTTTTTTGTTTTTCTTTTTCAAGAACAAAAACGAAACCGAGTTCTCCTTTTAAAAGCCAGATGAGAGCGACGTTAGAGGCTTTTTAATGGCGGGATGAAAGTTAATGGTGCTGCGCTTACGGGTCACAATGCGACGAGATACCGAGGACGAGGAGACGACGAGATCGCGCGGGAACATCAGAACGTTGAGCTGTGATTGGAACGATTAGGGGGTCGACCTAAAGCTAGCTGCATTCGACTCCACTGCACTCGTCGTGGAACGCTTTAAAACACGGAACGCCGGCGTCCGGCGTTTGGCTCTCGTACTTGAAAGCATTCGAGGGACGGAGTGGAGACAAAGCCAGCTGGAAATTTAGGTTCATTAATCCCACAAACCAGAGCTCGCGACGTGACGATAGCAATACTCTCCATCATGCCAAATGCTGTATTGTGGTTACTGTAATGGTTGACTTAGCGCCACCGTTCGTCGATTATGATGTTATATTACACAAAAGGGGTATGAACATGATGTTCCAGTAAAGGAAGCTCGGTTGCGTGTCATACGAGTCCTATAGTTTTCGTTGACTTAGGGTGTGGCAATGTATTAAGCGGGAAATATGCGAGAGATGACATACAAAATTGGCTTCTTCACATGCATGCACACAATACACGAACAAATATCTGGCAGCACTAAGTTATGACAAGTTTTTGCAACTTTATTTGGATATATTTTTAACATTTATAGCCCCACTGCGGCATAATTCGTACCGAACAGCAGAACAATGCTCATTTGGTGTGTTCTTTTAGGATAAAGAAAACAGTTTGACGACTTACAGAGGCAGCAGACAACCACAAGCGCTTGTGTTTCCTACCATTTTCTCTCTTGCTCCGTCACCGCACCGTTTCTTTTTCTTTTTATGGACTAACCAATCTAATAGAACTGTCGACGAAATGACGCGGGTATTATTCGCTTTGACGTAGGGATATGTCAATTTTACCCTGTGTTGCTGAAATTTGCATAACAGGCTTGTTATTAATTGAAATAAATTGGGTCTCGACCTTTCCCTATTTTCCCGCTTTCCATACAAAAGAAAAAAGAATTCTTTCCACAAAAAAACAACAACATTTTTTTCTAGCCCTCCCATTTATAGATAGCGGGAATGGAAGTATCGGCGCAGGCTACCGTTACCTCCATCGCATCGCCGTCTAACGATCAATAATGGCAGAACGAAGTCGCTTGAATTTCAAAATAAAAAGGCGTTTCTTCCAAAACATGCGGTAGCTTTGCAGACAAATTCTACTCTCTCGTTCCAAACACCGTACCCCTCTCTCCTCTCTTTGAACCTTCTTTCGTGCACACGATTTTCACCCGTCTCCCCTCTACCGCAAAGGGGGAGGGCACACACGTTCCTCTGCAGACGAGATTGACTCAATCGCAGCTATATCACGTCGAGCCGCAGAAGACCGCCACGTTGTTGTGTCGGGCGGCTTAATCAGGTATTCCTATTGGTCGAGAGGGGAAGGTCACGTGACGCGCTGAACCCAACTTCGGGTGCCAGGTTTTGTAGGCGACCCGTCTGGTTCGCCGTTCGATGTCGGTGTGGAGACTAATAATGTAATTAAAATGTTTTACAAGTGTAGTTAAGTTCTTGAAAGTATATTTTTCCATGCTCAAAACATACTTAAAGTGTACTTTTTTCTTTCATAAGACTGCATAATTTTAAGGTTTATTGTTTGCCTGGTGTAAAACGGCAGGAAGACGAGTCTCGACTGCTAGGTACTACCCAGACAGTTCGATACAGCCCAACTTGATTACAGTTAGAGAAACGGAGAAAAATGGGATTTCATGTGGCGCAAAAAAAGGCTGAGGTCTTGACGCAAAACGTGAAAGAGTCAGTTCATAACCGCCATGCGTGTAAAAAGCTATATAAACTCTATTAACCCGTGAAACCTAAACGGCAAACAAAAAGAAAGAAAAGCCAGGGTCTTTATTCTACTTACTGTTTCGGTTCCTCCGAGGCTGAAAACGTCAACACAACTTATATGATCAAAGACTCCCAAACTGTCCCTCTTTTTGGCTCCTTCTTTCTTCGCAACGCAGCTGTGGAGCGTCAACAGCATGGACGTTGGGCGTCGTTACCCTTAGGGAAAGCCGAGTTCAATTTCACCATTTACTCCGGTCCACGCTGCTCCTCTATTAGTTTCTGTTTTATTTTCAAGTCGCCTTATTATTATCATTTTTTTTTCAGCCAGTGTCAACACCGAAACAAGGACGTCATCAATGTATGGCCCTCAACGTACCGAAAGTCCCGGAAATAAAGGAAAATAAAGCAGGGGCCAGACCTTTCAGGGAAAGATGTCGCCTCAGGTGAATTGGGGAGACAAAAGGGGGACAGTTGTAGTACTAGGGAGGGTCAGGGGAAAAAGGGGGAAAAAGAAAAAGGAGCACAGAGCCTGGAGCGTGCAACGTCAACTTAGAAGCAAGAAAGTAAAAAAAAAAAAGAAAAGAAAAAGGAATGGTCCTATTGGGTTTGTTAGCAGAGAATCATAGCCCTCTTTGGCTCCCCTTGAACAGCAGTCCCGAAAAAAGGAGCGCGGTTCCCTTTTTGGGGCCGGGAACGAAAAGAAAAGCCCTCAGGAAACATCCTCTGACCATATGACGGAAGTGCTCCTCTTTTCAAAATCTCTCGTTAAATTTTTTTTTGTGCGATTTTGAGTGGAATTGTGAACTTTAAAAAAAAGAAGGTAAGACCTAAAAAAATGCAGAAGCGTACGTTGGCAGGGAATCCTGTAAAGGACAAGATCGGCTTTTTAGATGTGCCTCGGGACAAAATTTTACGCGATTAATATATTTTTATTCCCGACATGTTTTTTTTTTTTTTTTTAGAACTTGCTAGATATATATTTTTTCTCGTACCATCAATCTTCTATAACGCACGCTGACCTCCGGTAAGGATGTCAGCTTGCATTTTCTCTCTTAGATTCGAATTTAAAACGGAACGCTAAAGAATTCGCTAAAAAAGTAGGGATTACCAAATAAACGTTTGAAGTAAAAAAAGAAAAAAAAAAGACCAAAACGATGGAAAGAAAAGAAATGATGGTTTATCTCGGCGCTAAGATGAAATTTCGTGATGTTAATTCCTTCCGAGCGTGAGCGTGTCAACTTTTCTGGGAATCGAGCTGAAAGCTTAGAAGGCAGGCTAAAAGACGTCATCCTTGCTGTTTCCTTTTTTAAACATAATCTTGTCGGTCATTATTTCCAGTCCCCGACGCTGACAACATTACTCCGACGTACTTTGCCCAAAACCTTTAGCTGTGCGTCGTATATATCCGATTGCTATAAGTGGACGATTCATTCAAACGGTAAGGGGTTGCCCAACGCCTTGTATGAAATGATGTATCTCATTTTAGTTTCTTACGAAGCAGTCCAAATGGTTTACGTGTAAGCTGTTCAGTTCCATCTTCGTGAAAAAAAATGGAAGGGGGGCATTGGGAACTTCTGCAGTTAGGTGTAGTCTTAAAGGGAAGCTGAAGCGGTTTTGTATTTGAGTAAGAGCACATAAATCGTCTTTATTTGGCCTCCAGGATCACGAATATCAAAATTAGTTTTTAATTCGGTGCAGGGAGGCTGCAGAAAACAATTTTCAAGGTGAAGTTTTTGGAATCTACGCTTATCCGCATCTTCAGCGCCTATAAAAGTATACGCACGCGCACACTTGCTACCTAAAAAAAGAAAAGAAAAGAAAAGGTAAGAAAAAGACGTCACGACTGCTCGGAGGTTTTTCGTGTTTTCTCGCCTTTAGTTACATCTGCGGAGAAAACAAACGTGATATTCAAATTAATGGGATGAACTTTCTCTAGAATTAACCTCTAACTCGTTTTTTTTTCAAGAAGCTCTTAAACTTCCCTTTAACAAATATATATATATATATATATATATATATATATATATATATATATATATATATATATATATATATATATATATATATATATATATCGCTGCATGTTTTGCGACATTATGTAAAGATAAAAAAGGTCACATCCCGGCCTATTTCTTCCATATAAGATTTGATAACCGAAGCTCGTCAAAGACAAAGGCGCAGACCCTACTCAAACAACAAGGCTGAACGCTCGGCCTCTGAAATCTTCCTTCGTCACTTGCCCGCCTCACACACTTCACCTCTGCTTTGATTTTTTAAACTTTATTTGTTTCATTTCTTTCGAGAACTTTTCGAGAAGACATAGTATCCAGTTGGAGAAGAGCAGTGAAATCAAAGCAGAAACGATGATCGAGGGGATTCGATAGCGTAGATCCGCGCCGTCGGCCCAAGTTCCATCGGACCGTAGGCTTCAATTCTCAAATTGGACAATCTCTTTATATAAACGATCGCTGGGGCACCGCCTCCTCCTCCATCCTCTTTTCCCTTGTTCCCCAGGTTTCCCGCCAAAGCGCGCGCCAAGACGTAGATACACTTCCTCCCCTCTTTCTTTATATATATATATATATTCTTTCTTTCTCTTTTTATATCTTTATATATATATATATATATATACTCTATACATACGTATATAGAATAAGTGAGAGAAGGAGAAAGAGAGAGGAAGAAAGAAGTTCAGTGTAAGCACCTAAAACCGATAGTTTCTCCGGCTTTGAAAAAAAAAAACAAAAACGCCGTGGGGAAGGGGGGGGGGGGTTCGAGAAGACCTTAAAGCCAGCCTGACTGCAGTGCCGTGCGCAGGAAGTAGGTGGCGCGCAGTGCGTGGGATATAAAATCAGCCCAAACACTCATGCACGCATGTAGACACACACAGACATACACACGCACGCTCGCGCGCACACAAACACACCCGTACACATAAAAAAGAAAGATGTATATAGTAGAAGCGCATAGAGATGGACACACAATTGCGCTTGCGCAGTGATGAGTATTTGGAGGCCCGTGGAGGGGAGAGGAGGAGGAGGAGGAGGAGGAGGCACAGGAGAGCGTGTGTGGAGTATGGTCGAGAAAGCATTCCCGTGTAGTTTTAGGAAGATGAGCGCGGCGCCGTGTGGCACATTCAGATCCCGGGTCCGTTCAGTTGAGAGGACGCATTTGCTTCGTTTGAGCCTGGCAAATGCTCCGTCGAATAGCTGTATATACACTGACTCCGACGTCCACCGATCACGAAGCGTTCAGCGCGTCCGATGTTCTGAAAGCGTATTCGGGTATTTTTTTTTTCTTCCCGGTACGGCTGTACAAAGCTGCACACTATGTGAAGCCGTGTGTATACTACCGCGCTGATCTTGCGCTTATATACAACTTTCCAAAAAACGCTTCTAGGCCACCGCCATGTTGCTGATGCTGATGCGGCTGGTGCGACTCTCGCGTCCTCTCTACACCCTTTCTTCAAGGGCGCCGCCATCTTGAATTGTCGTCACTTCCAGTATGGGCGAAAACACTGTTTTGCCGTCACCACGCCAATAGAATGCATTTAGGAGAAAAGCGTAACCGTCACCCATTCTCGTTTTCTCTCCCCTCTATTTTTTTACTATTTGCAGGTTGAAACGTTTTAATATTTTGTCGTCGCCCATACCGGATGTGCACTTCTCGGATCACGGGATGAAGATTAGTAGCTTGCGCGACCAAAATCATCGCTGCCGTCGGCTTTCGCCCGTTTGGCCAAAACACTCACCCTAACGTGTTTAGTGCTATTCATTCGGCTTGGATTGACAGAAAAATATCAGGTTGGCAACTTTGACGGCTTTGGTATAAAGGGGCGATGCAACGACTTTCGTATCCTTTGCGCAAATACTGCTTAGGACGAATCTCTGACGTTAACGACGTGTAAAACACTTTTTTTTTTTTATCACACGCAATAGAAGTCGCAGGAAAAAATAGAGAAAAAACAAGCGGCGTTCACCACCTCAGTAACTCAGAATGCCATATCTTAAGCGCCGTTCACACTCTCGCGACCGAGTAAGACCGAGAGAGACCAGACCGGTTTTTAATCCATTTGCGGCTTCTTAGGACCAGATGCGCTGCAGCGGAGCTGGTCCTAAGAGATCGCAAGAGGCTTAAAACCCGGTCTGGTCTCTCTCGGTCTTATTCGGTCGCAAGAGCGTGAACGGGCCTTTAGTCCGTACTAAGATATGACATTTTGATTTATGGATCTAGCTCAAATAACAGATTACGAACCGTAGATAAACTAATATATAGGATAGGAGACAATATTGCAAATGGTACACAAGCTCAACATTTAGACGTCATCAACAAACGCGAAGCATTTAATATAATGCCGTTGGGTACTTTATTTCAATATATAGCTATACCAACAAATTATTTCTCCAGAACTGAATACAAACATCCGGTACAGAAAAGGCTTCTCAGAAATATAGACATATTATTTGCCAACGATACATACGCATTACGGAAAAAAGAATGAGAAGGTTTTTACGTCCCTTATATGTTCAGTAAGATACCAGAATAACTTATTAGTATAGACTCTTTTAAAGAAGTTAAAAACAAATGTAGAACATAGTTTTTGCAAAATACAATGTAAACATTTTTTATATACATTGATGCTCTCTTTTATATATTACTTCATCTAATCGTGTAGTCTAAATATGTAGTATTGAGAGGCAGAATTGTTTTGTTCTTAGTGCCTACGGTAAAAGTTGTCGATTTGTTTTGTGGTTCTGATAAAAAGAGAACATTCCCGTTTTGTCGGTGTTCGTGATATTTTGTATGTCAACTGTTTGGTTCTGATAATAAAAACGAAAACAATTAAAGTATCTTTCTTTTTTTTTGTTATTTTTTATGCATATTTTTATTTTAAATAAACTTGTCATTAACGTTTTTGTTTTCACGCATATGGCAGCGTTGTATAGATAACTATATTCGCGGCTGCCGGGCCACATTGTACAAGCCCGCTTTGACGGACCCGATTTTCTGTATTGTAAAAAGAACAATACAAATTATTATTAATATTATTATTATGATTATTAACTCGCAGCCAGAACAAGCGGACACGTGATCTGGAGCGGATTATATGCCGCTAATGTTGATCATAGGCACGCGCTTGGGTTGGCAAACCACATAACCCGGACGACAGAAAGAATAAGACGCCTAAGACAAAGGGACGACGGACGCTTCTTCTTTCATTCCTTTGTCTTAAGTGTTTTATCCCGTCGTCCCTTTGTCCGTCGTCTCTTTGTCTTAAGTGTTTTATTCTTTCTGCCGTCTTTGTCCAAAAACCAACACGCTCCCAGGTTTATATTCGCACGACACGCGCTGAGTTCCAGAAAAAAACGCTCGCTTTTGTCCTTGAAATTACACCGCAGCATTCTTGGTCAGTGGCGTTGCGTGCGAGTATACTTTGGTCCGACTAGTGCCAGTAAGCTCGTGGAAAGTGAAAAAAAAAGAACAATATAAAACATTCCAAGCGAATATCGTTGCACGGCCCCTTTAAAGCCGAAATAATCGATAGCTATTGATTTACCTCATAATTGGTAAGAGGTGTTAAAAGACGCGTCTGAACTGGAAACCCAAATTACAGGTCAAAATAATTTCTTTTTCGCGAAGGTATTGAATTTTCAAATTTCGTCTGAGGTGTTCTACTGGCTACACAGAAATATGACGGCAAATGCGGTTAGGGCCAAATTTGAACGCAACAGCTAGTTCCCGAGGGATCACAAGAAGTTTAGTGGTTGTGAAATGAATTCTAAAAGGACCCAGGCCAGCAAAAAAACCACAAAAACAACAACAACAACATACACGATATGTTGAGTAAACGACCGCGTTTTCTTAGACTGCCTGCACGACTTGCAAGTTACACACGTGACGTTACCCCACAAGAAAGCGCAGGAAATTTTGAATTTTGAATTTATAGATATATTCAAGCGCGTTGTGAGAGCAGCTTGGCCTCCTACCCTCTTCACCCGTCACCGACTACAGGTGGCGCTAGTTAAGCCCCGTATTCGAGAGGTAATGCCCAACCATGCATATTCACCGTTTTTGTTGTCAGCACAAGCACGACCTCTGGGAGGATTTCCGCGTAGTTTTTTCGTCAACGACAAACGGGCAGTTTGTGATACGGTAGCACCTGCTTACTCTGTTGTAGATGAAAAATTTAGCCCGTGCAGCACGCCTGCTTGACTTCGGTTTCTTAAACATGCATCGCGCACCAGTAGTGTTAGTACACTGAGCGCACGCGGGTACAATGCTAATCTAGATCCAAACGGGTAGGGTCTGCTGTCGATTATATATAAATATAGAAACTATCCTGTAGACTCTTTCACCGTTTATTTGTGTACGGATACGTTAAAAAAGAATAATTGACGGTAGTATAAATAAATAAGTAATAAATAAGTAGACAAAGAAGGGCCTTAAAACCGACGGACGCACAAAATCTGAATTCGAAGGTTTAATCTGAACAATCATTATACGAGACCATCACTCAATACTGCTTTGAAATTCAAAACAATCTCCCCCTCTGCGGTGGGATATGGAAATTCCGGTGATATCAATACACCTACCGTCGTATTATTTATATATTCATTTGTTTCTTGTTTCTTTTTTTGAACAATATGTCAGACGATAGTGAAGCTGCGTCATCATAAGGGAAAGAAAAGGGGAAACAATAGAGGGAACAGAGTCGCGGAAAATAAATGGGGAAGGCGGCAAAAAAAAAAAAAAAAAAAAACAAGGAGAAAAAAAAAAAAAAGAAAGAGGGCGGAGTGTAAGAAAGCAGGAAAGCGGGAAAAACAGTCAAGTGACTGGTATGCTGAAAGCTAATATCGGTTTGAGAATTATTCTTCAAGGGTGCCGGGCTTCCCCGATAGATGATAACAAACGTTCTAAATACAAAAAAAAATATCTGACAAAAAAAAAAACGAAAAAAAAAACGAAGTACGCATTGCTTATCTTGATACTCATATACTATATTCCTTTGCTATTTAGCCAAAATTATATTTGCCGTGTTTTTTTCACCTGAGAAAATGCAAAAAAAAAAAAAAATGTGGGTCGCCGCTGTTACCACTTTACTGATAATGACTGAAAAGATCACTCCAGTCATAAAAAAAAAGTGGGATTGTTTTCACTTTAGAATTACAATTTTTGTTTTAGAACTCACATTGAGACCGCTTACGAAGCCTCTGCGAAATATCTAGAGAACACAGAATACAGATTACCATTCTACGCCAATCCAGACTTTTTTTCCGGCCAGAGCCATCTTTTAACGTTTGCCGCGTCTGACACCTGCATCGTTCCCGTTTCGAAGCGACGACCCCATGCAGGCTCTAGAAAGTGTGAATTTGTTGATAGGTCTACACGGCACTTTTATAAGTCGCGAAATACGCTATCGAAACACAAATGCAATGCTCTCTTTGCGACAGCATATGAAGTACACCCAATGGTAAAAGGTAATCCACTAAAAGTATACTAATTTTTTTCGCTTTTATGAAACACTTCGAAATATACACTGAAAGTATATTTTTAGATTACAGAGTAGTATCCTAAGTATATAACGATTTTCCACGGACTTATGCATGAGGGTAGTTAAACATTTACCTTATCTACATGGGGATACAAGGATTTATTTTTTCGTGATTGTTCACTGTGACAAGACATGAAGGACTTGATGATTAGCAAAGTAGATTAATGGTGTTTTATGTATGATACAAGCTTGTTTGCGAGTTGATACACAAGGCATTAGTCAAGGTGGCATGTGTATGATAATGTTTACGTTCGGATTAGGCAGAAAGTGCGCACTATACACCGGCTGCGGACTATGGTCCGAAAAATACGGTGCCTTTCGTATTCATATCCTGCGTTTCCATACGGGGTGGACGCGCGCTGACCGCACTTGCAAAACACGAAGTACGCTACTGAAGGTATGATAAAAATACATATTACGGCGTCCTGTTTTCTTTCATAAAAATAACAAATTCGAACACTTTGTTTCTGCGGATCGACTTCGCTTTCAAATTTTGTCTCTTTTTGTCTCTTCGTTTATTATTTTGTGCGCTCTGCTGCAGGATTTCAGAACAAAGGAGATTTTGAGTTTCGGCGTCTCGAGTTTCTTTCAAAAAGACTGCCGCGTTTTGCTGACTGTCCGCGTGGGTCGCCGCGCTTTTCAGATTTTTTAGCCACCGTCGGCAGAAACGGAAAAAGATATAACTGGATTCTTGGACGGCTCCCGATATAATCCGTTCTGTGGCTTCGAATTTGCCGACTTTGTATCTAGGCATGTAGGAGGCTGAGCCTATACTATACTGCCAGCTCACTTTGAACGAACGCGGAAACGTCGACCGCCGCCCAGCTGCTTTTTTGTTTTTGTTTTTAAACAGTATTTTATTCTTTGTAGTAAGCTTAAGATGCATCAAAATTTAAACTTACTCCGTATTAAAAAAATAAAAATAATCGCCAGTTGTTAACAGGAACGAGTGACTTCAGAAGGACCATTGCGGGGATCAGCGCACGCACGCACGCGTACATGGACGTAAAACTGGTTGCGTGAGAAAATCAAATCTAGTGATAGTCTGGTGCGCTGCAAATATGTTTTGGCCTACCACAAGAGGGAGCTGTGCACACCGGCCTGGCCACTTGATGGGAAATGTCACGTGACCACAGCTCTTTCAAAATGGCCGCCCCTTTGTTAGCATGCACCAGGGAGGAGCGGCGTTCGCGGTTATCCGATTTTTGGGCGCAGAGGGCGAAAAACCTGGGGATGTCTATCGCAGGATGCTGGAGCAGTACGGAGACGCCTGCGTATCGCTTTGGCAGGTGTGTATACGAGGGGCACAAAAAGTTTCAAAGTGGAGCGTCCAGTTTGACGGACGGACCTCGCGCTCCGGTCAAGCTCACACTTCAACGACGCCGGACGCAATCTCTGCTGGCTCATGCACGGGAACCGGCGTGTCACCATCGATGAAGTGGCTGAAGAATTGAATATTAGTCGCGGTTTGACGCACCATATCATTCATGATATTCTGCAGTACCACAAACTATCCGCCAGGTTGGTACCGAAAGCAACTTACGCCAGACCTTAAGGAGCGGTGTGTGGATGCTCGTGAGAAGCTCCTGCGACGCTACGAAGAGGAGGGAGAGGCTTGTCTTCGCCGGATTTTCACCGGTGATGAATGCTGGGAACACTACGCCCAGCCAGAGACGAAGCAAGTAAGCAAGGAGTGGCGACACACAACGTCACCAAGGCCGAAGAAGTTCAAGACAGCTCCAACGGTGGGCAAGCTAATGCTCACGCCGTCTTTTGGGACCATGAAGGCCCGTTCGCACTCTTGCGACCTCTTAAACCTGGGTTCCTTAAAACTTCTTACAACCAGAGGACACACTGGCGCCATCTATTGGGTACCAATGTAAACTCGGCGGTCCGGCATATTTTTTTATTTCTCTCACGCATTATCCTTTCTTTCTTGGCTCGAAAAACTTTTGTCAATGTTATAAACGAGCCTTTCTATGGTTATTACGCACATTTGACCTCAGAAATCTCGCAAAACCTTCGCTCTTGTGAAATTCAGTTCCAGGGTCACCGCATAGATGGCGCCACAATGCCAGTGTGTTCCCTCGTTCTAAAAAAATTTAAGAAGTTTTAAGAGATCTCGTCTCTCTCAGTCGTACTCGGTCGCGAAAGTGTGAACGGGCCTTAAAGGCCCAATAGTTGAACATTGCATGCCCAAAAGATTCACTGTGAACAGTGAATGATACTGCAACCTGCTTGAGAACCAATTGAAGCCTGCAATCAGGGCAAAGCGTTGCAGAATTCCTCAGCTCAGGGGTGTTGCTGCAGCACGACAATGCGCGCCCTCACACGGCCAATACGACAGCAAAAAAAAAAAAAAAAAAAAAAAAATCAAAGGATTGCGGTTTGGGTGTATTCCGCACCCACCATATATCTCGCCAGACCTCGCACCGAGTGATTTTGACTTATTCGTTCCCCTCAAAGGGGCTCTCGGGGAAAAGAAGTTTGATACAGATGATGACCTGAAAGCGGCGGTGCGTTCCTGGCTCCAAAGTCAGACACAAGATCTTGTTTTTCATTGGTGAAGCGTTGGCGCACATGTGTCGAGGGAGGAGGCTTGTATGTTGAAAAGTAATAAAGGGCGTTTCATGATATCTATACTACCACGCAAATAAAAAAAAAATTAATTTCGGTTACTTTTTGACTCTATACCTCTAGCTCTCAAGTTTGAGCAGCGTGCCTGGTGAGCAAAATGGAGTATTTTTCGGCTCACGTTTCAGTTGCTTGTCATGCTCATTGCGCTCTCTCCGATTTCTCGCGAGCGCCAAGGTGGCAGAGTTTCATTGGTGGATACGAATTTTCTAATACATAAAATAAGAAGAACAAAAACGCAACAAGAAAAGTTATCGTTTTTATAAGACACTGAAAGCGCGAGCTGCATTTTTTTGTGCATGTGAACTAGAGCTATGCTTGGAATGAAATGTTTAATCCGACTAATCGACACCATTTAATCGTTTCATTAGTCGATTAATCGGTCTCGTTCATTTCTACACATAATATTTTGAAAGTTGAAATTTTTTCTTTGCTTTTGTTGAATAATGTGATCAACGACGCCAATGTAGAATTTTGATTCAACCAAAAGTGTGCAGTTGAGAACAGTTCAGAGAACAGTCCCTTGGTTGTTCGCGGTAGTCTCTCTGCTAAACTAAACGGACACTCGCACGCCACTGAAGTGGCCGGGACGCGTGTATAACCTTCTGCACTCGTCTGGAGTTACAAATCGCGTCTCTCTAAAGTTTACTTTCGGGTTAAAACTTTTACCTAAACATGTGCCCTTCAAACGGGTGTACCCGTCCACATCTGCTTGGTGAAAGCGTTTTATTTTTACTTTATTTTCGTTCGCCAAACTTCTACCAATTAACCGGTAAAAAAAATTAACCGCAATGAAAGCATTAGTCGATAAATCGGTAGGTTAATAAATCGATTGCCCTGCTATGAGTTTAAACGCTTTTTTTTCTCGTTCTTTTTTAAAGTCTGTTGCCTCGCGTAGAAAGATACTGAGATAGGCTCGTAAACAACGACCGTGGCTCGTGCATGGTTTCAACAGTGCAGTGCCGCTTTACGTCCAATGCAAGTATTACATTGGTCGCATCTTAGGGTCCCGGTCGCGCCCTCTAGCCGAGAGCGACAGGCTTTTTCATTCATTACTCCAACCAAGAAGTCCAGTGTGTCTACTTTTTTTTCAACGCATGCGGGAGGCCCAAGGCGAGGTTGATACATAATACGTCTAGACCTTAAATAAATATAAAAAAATACCTGACGCAAACTTGTGAGGTGAAACACAGCGATAGCTTAGGCGTAACGTCGGAGCCGCTATGGCGTCATTTCGGAGCGGATGGACTGAAGGAACGGTAAAGGTGCGAGCGCGCACTATGGAGTCCGCATAGGCATTTCGTATTATAAACCGAGCAACACTCCGGACGAAATTTCGGGTAAGAGGGGAGCGTTTTTTCGTACGTCACTTCGCTACCAATAGTCACACGCGCTAAACGAAATGCGCCGTATGAACAGGGACAAGGGAGCAGACAAGACGAAGTGGACTCTGTTTATTCAAACAAACGCGCACATATCATGAACGCCATCTTTCTGGCTATTCGTTTAGAAAATAAAACTCTGTATCTGTCAGGTGAATTTGCAGGGCACTAACACACTCGTTCTACTCTTGCTTTCTGACACAGAATGTAGCGTAAGAATCTAACGCAGTTTTATCCGCGTATATCTCCCGAGAATTATTGTCTGTGCCAATTCTGGGTCACACGGACGCCTACTTCCCAGTGCACTGCCAGGTTGCCCGGCGGGGACTGTTTTACTGACCGCGCGCATGTCACCTTTCCACCATATACATGCCCGTGCATGCTGTCTTGCTCGCTTGTTATCTTGTTATCAGCGGCCCGTGGAATGTTTTGGCGGAGTGCCGCAAGTGGCCCGCCGCGTCGATATGGAGCGCGGTCGACGGCGCGAACCGCGAAATGTCCCACTATACAGCTATACTGCTCTAACGTCGCCGTAATACCGCTGTAAAAAGAAAATAAAAACTCTACGGTGTGACGTTGAACATGACGAAGCATCATGCTCGCGGGGCCAGAACACGGACTCCATTTTTTTAGGTCTTACCATGTTTTTACTTTTGTCAAACGCCGAGCTCTCTGCGAAGATTGCAGCTATTAGGGAGCTTTCGTAGATCGTTTTCGCCGTTCCGCAGCGCTCTCCGCAACCCGCTACGATACCCGGAACTCTACAGTCAAGGCCACCGGCGCGCAGGCGCAGTAGCGGCTTCTTCGTTGCGAAGGGCTTAGCGGAGGGGAGAACGTGGTCTATAGCCAGCCGGCAACAGCCAGGCGGCGCCAGCTTAGTGAGAGCCCACGGTTATACTCCGTCGCGTTGTAACTTGGCAAAGGGTTTAACGATAAGCACCACAATGATTGCGTGCCGACGGCTTCGAAATGCGTGACGTATACGAGCGCAACGCACACATATTAGAGCATGACGCAGCGAAAAGCCTGATACTTCTTCGGAGTAGAGGCGCGCTCCGGTGATACGCAGTCACGTTCCCATTGGCCCGCCAGGGCCGTAGCTTCCGCTGTACTGGCATGTTACGCGATCACGGCTTCCTGGGATACCCAGTATTTCTTGCTTCAGACACTAGGCTAAGCGGCGCCACCAAAGTAAAAGCTCACGTTTGAACAATGCATTCGCCACTCCCAGGGGTACCCAATATTTCTGGCTTCAATCGCTAGATGGCACCAAAACAAACAGCATTGCAGGTTGCCTATGAAAACTCCCTATTGGCTCTCTCGTGTTTTGCGGAAAAGTAGTCGCTCCAGATTTCTTATAGTGTTAGCTGACATTGCGTTGGAAGCTACGCGCTCGTTGGGACCACTTTTGAAAGCATTAAATTACTTGTAACCGTCACCATTTTTCCCTACCCTTCCTTGTAATCACAGGAGTTGTTTGATTATCTTAGGAAGTATTCAAATTATTCGTAACCGTCACTATTTTCCCTCCGCTTCCTGGTGGCGCCGTTTGTTTGAACAAGTTTCCTTCCAAGGAATCCCGAAACCAAGTATCCGATAGGAGGATGGTTTACCGATGTTGGTGAATTAAGAAGATGAGTAGTTTAGTATTCGATGGTTTTAATCTAATAATGGACAGTCGAAATTTTAGCGGAAAATGTTCCACTAAATTTAGCGGGTAGATATGGTCATCAGGTCACAGTCACGTTTCACGTCACGCGTCACGTGACATGACGTCACACGTGACGCTACCGATCAGACCACCCACAGGGCGCATCGTGCGTTCCTCGTAATATCGATGCGCTTAAGGCGCATCGATATTAGCGGTGGTGATTAATGATGGACGAGTTGTATTGACTCTGGAGATGGCCTCATTTGGGCGCCTGCGCATCCCGCCAAATGGATTCGACAAAGACTGGGTCGATGAAGTGGGTATAGCGAGTTTCGCCTCCCTTATATTTCTGGTTTTCTTTTGTGTGTGTGTCTTGTTATTTTTTTTTTTAATGTATTCGCTCAAGGTTCGATTTCAATCACGCAAAGAGGTTGTTAACCCTTCGTGGCAAGAAACGGAGCAAACAATAAAAAAAAAAGAAAAGAGCAACGCGTCAATGTAGTATTCATGAGTGCAGATCCTATTTCTAGATTGCAATTGGCCCCGGCGACAAGTTCGCGTCGTCGGATAGATTTTTAATCATTCTAATGGGAAAAAAAGAAGAAAAACAGAAACAATGGCTTAAAAAACGAAGAAAAGAAAAGAAAAGAAAAAGATACACGGGAAGATAATTTAAACTGCACAACAAACTCAAACGTTTTCTCGAGCGCTCAACCCTCAAACGTACCTCCGTTAAAAAAAAAAAAAAAAAAAAGTTAAGTAAATGTTTGTTTACAATGTACGAAAATATTTTTTTGGCCCGGAGAAATGTTTATACAACGTCATATCATCAGCAGCTATTCGTAATTATAGAAAACATTTAGTATATTTTTTAATGGCAGTCACTCGTGGGCGACATTTCAACACTGGAGCGTAGAAGATAAATTAAACACCACGTGTTATTTTCTATCGATAACAGAGGGAAAAGGTGTATCGTTCCTATGCGGAGTGCAAGTCGTCTGCTTCTTGCGCAGGAGTTGCTTTGACGTCCGAACGACGCCGAGCTCTGATTGGTCTTGATTACAAGTATAGTTGGTAGACCTCAATGCTAGATGCCTTGAGGTCTACCCACTATTTTTTTTTTTTTTCGATTAGCCAATAAGAGCTCGGCATTCTGACAACATCACGACCCCTTTGCAAGAAGCAGACGGTTGGGCAGGGCATTTCGGTCTCGTGTGATGTTGGGTTTTTATGGGGGCCCCGTTGCGTGAATCAGTGAGATTTGAATCTGTGCATCGGTGCAATTTTCGCATCTGCGTATTACAAGAAAGGTCTGACCCGAAGCCAAATTGCAAACGAGTCTGGTCTTGCGGTTAGACCATGTACACGGAGTCAGCGATGACTAAGTTCAGGAACACCGAAATTTGTCCGCCAAATTTAACAGAACAACCCTGCTCATTTTAAGCTCGTGCCATTTTGGAGAAATTGAGGAAATAAAGAACGAAATTGCAAGGAATGTACCATGGTTGACTGCAGACAAACCTGATGTTGACTGTGGATGAACGGTCGCAAGCGTCGCCGCGTTGAGGTGTACTCACTCGGCATAGCAAGGATTGGACGCTTCCCGACGCCGAGAGGTGTATTTTACTCCGTGTTCTCCAACTGCTTTCACATCACACTGCAGGTGAAAGGAATGTGGAATGTTTTTCACTGAATGCCGGCGTTTTCTACTGCTGCTCGTGCCAGGTAAGCTGGTGACAAACGTGGCAAGGCCAAGCAAACAAAATGTAGAGAACGTAAAGCAGCAGGGCGCGACAGCATTCAATGAGGTCTCTTGATGAACACAACCTCACAATGAGCTTGCAAGGCAAAACATAATGTAAATCTCGAGCTGCTTTCAGCATTAACTGCGAAGGAAGGACAACAAGGAAAGGAACACTTCGCCTTGCTTGCATACATCTCAGAAAGTCCTGCTTATATGGCAATCACGTCCCAAACGACGTAAAAAAAGTGCGTAATACAATTTTAACAAGTATCAAACCATTTTTTTTTTATTTTAGATCTTCTGTACTTTTTGACGAGTTGGATATCTTGTATTCAACCCGTAAATAAACGTATTGCTCAGCCGTAAACCGGAACACGACCCCTCGCACCCACTGACAAAATTCTTATCCTCAGTGAAGAGCGAGATTTTGGTAATTAAAGTAAGCGTGTTGTTTGTTTGTTTAGGCAGCGGGAAGTCTACTCCAATGGGCGTCTGGTATCTCCGCTGTAGGCGAGAAATTTAGCAAGTGTGCTACGACGGTAGCCTAGTAGCCTGGAGCCACACACCACAATGGCGCGCTTGAGATGTGCGGTGGAAGCTATTGTGGTCGAAGTTCCTTTCTTTCAAAGCTATGCCTACATTGTTTTCAGAAGAATTCCCCGACAGCTTGGTAGTCGAGGTGCATTTTGATTTTGGCACTTGATTGTAACTGGTGCTCACGCTGGACGGAGGCGCCCGGCGGTAGTGGCAAACTGACTGATGAAACAGAAAAAAACACACAATCTTATGGCCATTGATGAGGTCAATATTGTTCGATGGGCTTTCAAACTGTAATTTTGGCTTTACATTTTCAACGCTGCATTTGGGAACAAAGAAGACTACAGTGGATGTGAACAACTGCAGACAACAGAAGTGTTTTCCACCTTATACCCGGGAAGAGAATCGAAATTACGGCGTTCGAACCTCGTGAGTGAACAGGTAAGGGGCCACAGCGATATTTGATTTTATCAGCGTGAAGGCCGGCGGTGTAGCACGCTTCCCCCGGTTGCACTTCCCCCGTCCCGAATGCCACGTCCCGTCTCCCCCGAATGTCCCCGTCTTTTATCTCCCGGGTCTCAAAACACCTGCAACTAATTTCTCCCATTACGTCAGTGGTTCTCTCGCTTTCATCTCTTCTGCTACTTTGATTTCTGATCTAGACGCAGTGTTTTTCGCAGCAATTGAGAGTCAATTTGAAACTCGCCAAGAGTGCAGAATTGCAACGTGTTTATTTACATAAGACTGCATTCTTCTCCCAAACACATGAACACAACTTAAAATCCGCAAAATCGCCGACTAAACTTCAAAGAAAAAGAACTCTTTAAGGTTTAGCTTTACGTTGGAAAGACGTTCCTCACGCACCTTGATTATCCTCGTCTTTCCTCTCCCACTTATGCCGCTTTCGTGCTTGGCCGCCATTGGAAACCTGGAGTGTGGCTCTGCTCGTAATTTCGTCCCGCCATGATTAGCTCTACGAACGTGAACACAGAAGGATGTGCTTTCCCGAGGGCGTTGTTGATTTTTCTGTAAGTAGAAATTACAATATTTTACTTCAGAGCTGCCGAATTCTCGAATGCAAGATTTACTTACCGGTTCTAGGCCTCCTTCAAGTTTTTGGTCCGGGCTTCTGTGCTCTGGGTGGTTGCACTGGCTGATGTCATAGTTTCCGAGCAGCCATGTGTCCTTGAATTTGAGGATGAGCCGCGGTATTCCGGGGGTCGGCGGTGCCGTCGCTTTTAAGTTTCGCCAAGCGAGGCGCACGAACTTCGGCGAAACGAAAGCAAGACTGATCGTCTGACGGAAGGATGTGGTTACCAGGGAATCTTTCTGGTACATTTAAGCAAGACCAAGTTCCTGCACTTTTCCCCAGATTGCCTGGGTGAAGTGGAAAGGGCAGCCACGGTGCCGAACGCCAGGAAATACGAACAAAAAGCCTGCTTGAGTGCCTGTTCGAGGTCCGTGCGGACAAGGCTGAGTGAGAGAAGTTTACGAAGAGCGTCCAACGCAGTGTTGACGTTCCTGAACGCGGTGACATACACTTCCCGAGACTTCCCAAACAGAAGGAAGTAGGCAATGTTAAAACTCGCTCCATGTTTGACAGCGCTGAACATGACCACTTGATCAAACAACGATGGACGGGAGAAAAACGCACCATCGATGAAGACTTTGTCTGCTTCCAAAAAGTAATCCATCCCCTCCTGAGTGCCAACGCAAAACAATGCGACCTGCACTTGTGGTGATGTCAAACAGCAGAAAGCTCTATTTATCGAGAGTCTCCGTGTGCAGTAAGTACCCCCCAGGTTGATCTCGGACACATCCCTTGGCACATTGGGCTGCTGTCTCCTCTTCCTGATAAAGGACGTGCTTCTCACGCTCTCAAAAGTGGGAAGGCCAGCAATTACGGCGTCGCCAACCTAAAACGAAAACATTCTTTATGTAAGATAATTCCATCACGATCGAAGTTCTCACTTTCCATAGCCCACAAGGCCCACGATCTCTCTGCAGTATACTTCTGGTGCTGGCACGTGTCGCTCCGTCCGGACCCTGTTTTTCAAAGCATTCTTCAATCGTGCATCGCAGAGTTCGCTGTCATCGGCTAAATAAGTGCGATGCAAAGTATATCGAGTTAATTAATTGCTTCATCGAAGCAAGCTTCGGCTGAGCTGTGGAAGTTATACAGTCTCCAAAGAGTGTATCGAAAAAGAGGGAAATATATTTAACCTCGTGGTATCTGAATGACCTCCTTCCGTGAGCACCGCTGTTTGCAGTTCCGCGACCAGTATTTTGCATACCGCCAAGCAATCCTGTTATAGCGCCTGTCCGTTATACTTCTTGTCCTTGTCTTTTTTGCGCTATTTGTTATGTTTTACCAATCCTGTTATTTTGGTTTTTGCACTGAAAACAATACTTGTACCCGTCGATGACCACTGAGCTCTTCCCTTTCTGCGTCTGCAAGTATTCAAGCTCCGTCTCCAGCAGTAGGATCACGTCTAGGAAGCATTTCTTGTTGAAAGATTCTTAAATAGAAATTTAGAATGATCTTCAAGACTAAGTGAAAGTCACGTGTTTAACTATCTGACCTCAACATCCAAACAATGCTTGAACCCTGTCAACTAATCTTGGCCCGGTTTGGTCAAGCGATAACGAGACGACAGTTATAATAATAATAATCTTTATTTCCATTTAAAGAAATGGTGGTGCGAAAGGAAAAAAGCTTCAACAAGAAGCTTGACTGGCCCTCAGCCCCGCCGGGGAATCGATACGGGGGCGTTTGTGCGTGTATTTTGATAGCCGGGGTTCTTGAAGATGTTGGAGGCAACATGGGGGAGACGCGGCGTAGGTTTTGAGATGGGGGTTTTGAGATTGTGTTGTTTCGTGCACCACTCGAGGCCGGATAGCCAACGCCCATAAGGCCAAACCCAGTGTAGGACTGCAAAAATAAAAATTTGTCAGGGAAAAAAAGAAAAGAAGGAATCGTAGGTTTTTACGTTACAATGCAGCAGAAGTTTCTTGCTTACGAAAACGCTGTTTTTTTTTTACAGCGAAGCTGTTTATGGCTAGGGTTCCTTGTATTTTTCATGTGCATCAACAAAAACTCTACGCTTGCACCGCCGCATGCGCTGCACGCGCTCGCCTTCCCCGTATAAAAGGTTCGAAGTAAATAACCAAAATAAAGCGTTGACGAACGCGCGTGCAAAATGCCATTTCTTTTATATTTATATATATTTATTATATTTATTAGTTATTTATTATATTTATTTATATTATATTTATACGAAGGGTCCGCGACCTTACCCTCGCCCTCCTGGCGGAAAACGGAACTCCCTGCGAGGACTTCTACAGCTACGTCTGCGGTACCTGGAACCGGCGTGGCGCCCGCAAGCCATCCTTCCTCGAGGAAGCTAAGGGTAACCCGCTTGAATAGCTTTACCTGAAGTTGTAACCCGCTTGAATCGCGTTACCTGAAGTTGTGACAACGCTATTACGTCAACTGGAACGCGACTTCGACTGGTGTGTATAGCGTATGGTCCCGCCCATACATTAGAAGGGGTTCCGAAGTGGCAACTAATTTCGTCGCAGGAGCTTGCGTGTCATGCTCTCGGATGCCGCGATCCTGCCGATTGGTGCTAGAACTCCCGGCAAAAAGTGCGAACGAACGCGGGTGCCACTGTCGTAGGGCGGGGGGACCCCTGGCTGTTGAACCTCCCGTGAACTGCCAGCTGGAGAGCGGCCTGCAGCGCAAGAGGCGCGTCTGCAACATCCCTCTCCGTCGCTGCGACGCCGCCAGGATTGCGAGCGACGACAACCCTTCTACGACGTCATCAGGCAGAAATCGAGGGATCACTTCTTGGGACGTTTTAAACACACTATACTCGTTTTCAACTAAAAAAAATTCAAAAAAAGTTTTACGCAGTGTTTATACACCGCACGAAGTAGTTCTTAGAAGATTTGGTTGTCGTAGGAAGGAGCGATTCATTTGACGTTTGAAAGATGTCCGTCTTGATAAGATAACATATATCTATTCTAAAATGTACCTAAATATATCTTAAATCCCCACCCAAAGATGCAGATTAGTAATGCTCCGCAAAAAGACGGACTTTATTTTTTTTTTTTTTAATACGATTCTTAAGGTAAAATTGAGTATAGTCGGAAACGCGTTCCAGGGCATGCGCTGCTGAAAGTAACCCGACTGAACAACTTTAGCTCAAATCGCTGGCACCATATATGCAACACGAACTCGCACCTCTTTATGGCGTCGTTGAGAACTCCGAGTCGTTCGCCCCTGATTTTGAGCTAGTATAATGCCGTAAATCCTGCTTACAGTTCGTGGCATTCGGTTAATGTGCAATCGATTTTATACTGGCGCGCTCACACTTCGAAGGTGGTTGGAATACTTCGTTGTCTGGCTGCCTCAGGGCACAAAGGAATCTTTAGTTGCATGGCCTGTCTCCCGCGTTGGCCGAAGCATAAAGATGTGTAACCTTTGTTCAGTAAAGTTGCACCAAGGTGTTTGGTAAACCTTGGGTCCAACTATGGTTATAATGTAGAAGTATCTAACCGAAACATTTCCTGCCATTGTCATGCCCCCAGGTAATTTTGGGAAGAAACTTGACGTCTCTAAGCCGGCCGCCATTGTGAGGCTCTGCACGAGCTTCGATTTTGGGTCCAATTCGTATCGACTTCTCTAATTTTGTGCTGTTTCTGCCCAAATTAACGTAGAATTACAACCTTGGATAACCTAATCTAAGTTAACCTTGTCGCTCCTAACCTGACCTAAACATAACCCAAACAACCTAACCGCACCTAACCTAAACTAACTTAATCACACTCAACCTAACATGACCCAACAAACCTATAGGCTAATAAAATGACTGAATTTTCCAGTCAACTCTTGGTCTCAACGTTCTTCAATTGCACCGTCTCAGGCATCTACGTAACGTGTTTCATGTTACAAGTAACGCGTTACTCTATCATGTCACATGTTTCATGTTACACGTGAAACATGTCACATGATAATTCAGGGAATATTTCGGGTAACGAAGTAACGACTTAGTTACTTTTCGAGAGAAGGTAGGAGTAACGTGTGCGACACAAGTTACGGTATTTGGTTTTGACCATGGGTGAGTCGGATGACGGTAGCACATGAACCACTAAATTACCGAAGGAAGGAATGTGCTGCTTTAAATAAAGTGAATCTACGATCATCTCTTAACCAGTGCTAAATCGCATCATCGTTGACAAGCCAACTGATTCAACAAATCTAAGTGCTACCGCTGATGAAGAAGGGGCGCACCAGGAATCAGTACTAAATGTCTGTTTCAAACTGGATGGGTGCGGATACGACAGTCATGTGTTGTACAAGCGACTGTAATCCCAAGTATTTTGGCAAATTGAATGTTTTGCCAACAGATAAAATGCACCGCTTTCCGCCACAATTTGTCTCGCTGTAAACAACGCCAATAAAATCAAAACCAGTTCGGGTTTTGGTCTACAAGGTTTCACCTGCAATCATTTTGCGAAACAATTTATGCATCCTTACGGCCACGGTTTAGCGAAAAGTCCGAGCACCGGTGTGCAAGTGTCAAGACATATGAGGCATTAAATGACCAAAAGTGTTTACGTGAGAAATTGTCTGAAGAGGTTATACAATAATCTTCAATGTTACACAAAAATTAATGCCAATTTACCTGTTTTAGCGGCATAATGTTGCAGTTGTTTTCAACTATAGGGTGAGCCGCAGAATAGTGCTAGCTGAGATAGGGTTTCGTTATTAAACTGTGCAACTCACCACCCTCGACCGCGGACTGTGGTGCAGTCGACGTGTCACGACGCTGTTTCAATGGTGAAAACCAACGTTACTAGAACAACTCAGTTGGGAAAGTCACCCTTGAAACCCGAACCGCTCCCGCGCACCGAGACCGAACTAAATACGATTACAGCGCCGCCCTTTAGCGACGAGTCAAAACATGAAAATTGCTTTATATAGCTACTGCGAGATGCCGCTGCGGGAGGGCGCCACCTTCCCTTGCGCGACTCGACTGGATCGGTACGTGCAGCCGTGCACCAAATGACCTGGATGGAGGTGACTTCCAGAATCGAAGCCAGCAGGAAGCTCAAGAAACTGACTCTAACGACCATCAGCGGCGTCCTGCCGACAACCTTCAAGTCAACTCATCAACTACGCTCCTCTGGGGGATCTGAGGGGCGACTTCGTGGAAAGCTACCTAAAGATGGCGGCGTTCGACACCAAGCTGAGACAACTAGTCCCAGGTGAAGCCATCTACGGCGTCCACGGCTTCTATCAGATGGCAGGAGACGTTCTCTACCTCGAGGAAACCAACTCCGTATTCCTGCCCACCGCGGCATCGACGCCCCCTGTCTATTACCCAGAGGGCGTCGATGATCCTTTCAACTATGGTACGCTGGAAGTCATCCTGGCTTGGGCGATCAGCGCAGCGCTGGGACCCGCAAATCCAAGGTGCTGGCGGACGGTAGTAAGGGGAACTGGTGGACGGAGGCCACTGGACTGGCCTTCACCCGTGCCATCCACTGTTACGTGAAGCAGTATCTGTCCATGGAGCGCAGCAGCGGGGTCCTCTCGCCCAAACTGCGCGAGGGGCTCTTTCTGTCGATCCGAAGCGTACAGATCGCTTATGACAGGTGCGGCAGTCTGTGAGTGCCTCACAACCGCTCGTAACCGTTTACTACGAGAAACACACTGGTGCTATTTATCGGCCAGCTCTGGAGCATTCGCGATCTGCGTAAATTTTACGCGTCCTTCTTTCGCCGCCTGCTAGAAATAAGCCTTACAATGTTAAAAGTGATTATTTCTGAAATGTAGTACGTCGATATTATCTTGAAAATACTGCAAAAGGTTGTCTACTATCTACAATTGCCCCGAGTGGTCCCAACGCGTGCAAGCACGTCTAGCTTGCACGTGAACATAGCTTTGGCAAGCTTTGGCAAGACATGGAGGCGGCCAGTCGCCTTTCTTACAGTCGTCTATCTTTTTGCTGTTTACAAACATGAACTGCCGCTTGCGTTCCAAGCGACTTCCGGTCGCTCCGTCTTCGCAAGCCTGTCGAGCTTGCTTATTCGGACAACAAAGAGATTTTGCGAGGGCCTTCTGTTGTATGATTTAACGTCTTGGAGGAGACAAGTTGTCTTTCAAGAATATTCGAAAAATTCAAACAAATCTCGCGCTTCTTGTTTTTTTTTTTTTTTTTTTTTTTTGCGTTCGCCTGGAAAATTGGTTAACTGTTTTATCGACGTTTCAAGCAGGGGTGTTAAAGGGATACTTCAACGAAATTTGAAATATATCCGCCGTGTTCAAAAAGAGGTTGAATATGATCCACAACACCCGTAAATGACAATCGCACTTTTGTATTTTGAGCCTGGTGGCTGTACTTTTCGTTATAAACGGCCCACTCTGGCAAGCGCTCGGAGAAGAGCCAGCGGAGACCACGTGACATCCAACGCAATCGTGACGTAGGTCGTCTCGGGACGACCATCGCTACAGCGAGGCCGACGTCGAGAAAATGGCCTAGTCGTTCCAGCCACCAAAGCGGCTGCTTTCGTACGAATTTTGAGTGAAGGGTTAATCTTTTATAATCTTGTAGAGGGACAATAGCAACTTCTGGGACACGAAAAAGGGGATTCTCGGGAAGAGGGGAGTTCCTCCTTCCCCTCTTCTCTCGTCGTGGCCGGAGGCGGAACAGTTACCGTCACTACCTCTCAAGGTTCCTAGACGGGCACTACAAAGGAGGCGTTAGCGACATCCACCAGGTGCTCTTTCCTAATTGTTTAATTCGTTTTAAAATTCCTTTTCGTGACTTTTTTTAACAAGATATTGGTGTGTTCAATGTAATACTGCTTCTTTGAACACATATGGAGCAAAAAATAAGCACCGAAATTTCGTTGCAGTATCTCTTTAAAGGAGCCGTGCGACGATTTTAACGTTGAAAGAATTGGCATCTTCTATTTTTGACATTGTTCGCCTTGTCACAAAGGACAGAAAACACACCTCCTTCCTTCGAAATGTTGCGATTCCGCCGCGTAATCGCGAGGCAAAAAATAGAATATTCCCCGACCTGCAGCCGCGAGCGGCGGCCATGAGAAACACGTGGCGTGACGTCAAGGGGGGGGGGGGGGGGGGGGGGGTCTTGTAGAAAGATAGCAAGTTGTGCGAATACCTGCTTGATAATAACTTTTTTTATAAATCTTGTCGTTCCAACATAAATATAAATGCGTCAAAAACGTGGTATCATGGACAAAACTTTTATTATATGGAGTTTTAGTGGCGCCATCTATCCTAGGTCCACCAAACCGTCAACTCTATCTGCTACCGCGAACAGCCGCCTTAAGCCGAAAGGGGAGGGGGACAGAGCCCGACGGGTATCAAATACTTTACTAGGGAGAATACATTCCACTCCGCTCATTTGTATTAGACAGAACGCCTACAGCGCCGAATCCAGCCCTGACGGAGTGGAGGTTCGCGCCAGCCCACGCGCATCTGCATGTGGATGTTCGCGGCGGCCGCGGCGGTGTCGTCTCCGATTCCACCTAAAGCCCCTTCATGTTTCAAAGGTAGCGCAAGGTGCGTCGATGCACGAGGCACGCGCAACGTGCAACCCTTGGGAAGATCATGGCGGCACAGCGTCGATGCACGTGCCGCGACCACTAGAAGTGGAGCGCGGCACGTGCCTCGAGCATTTCCACAACAATAAATTTGGTATGTAGAACAACCATCGTCATCATTATCATTTACCGCCGAGACCTCCACGACGATAGATGGCTGACCACCCCGACACCTTGCGGTACACTGTTACGTCACAGTGCACGGCGGGAACTTTGAATTGGGCCTCGTATTTCTATTTTTTTATAAAAAAAACTACGCAACTCTATAGTGAAACAATTTTTTTGTAATGTCCTGATATGCCATTGAAACGTTTAGTATGAAAAAATTTTTTTTTTTTTTTTGGCGTGTCAGAGGTTTTTTAAGTCAGCCGAGCGCTGAGCCATTGTATTTGTTGTCCCAGAAATGTTTGATCTGATCTCCTCCCCAATAGCTAAAGCGACATCTTTCTTGTTGTCCCAGAAATGTTTTGTAACATCTATAAGTGTTATTGCCACGCTCGCCATCCCAGCGAGCGCGTGGCCGAATGGTTACCGCGCTTGGCTTTCGCGCGGAGGCACTCGCGCGGAGGCTCCGGGTTCGATACCAGAAAGCGGACTTCTCTTTTATTTATTCCTTCAACTTGACATTCTGGTAAGTTCAAGATTTTTTCGTCTGATCGAGTTACGAATGTTCTACGCGCCGGTGCCGAACTTTCTACGCCGAATGTTCCAGAACCCACGCGGGTACAAAAGGGTCTCCGAGTGGCGGTCCGGAGTCAGTCCTCGCCCCAGCGGTCGATCCTGCTGTTTCGCCGACATCGACGCCTGCAACGTTAGCCTTTCTCTATTTTGTTTTGGGAACAAGTTCGCCCCATTAAACGTTTAGTTTCTTCAGTTAATCGCTGCCTCATTTTTATCAATCGTGACAATATTTTGCTCTTTATAACGGACTGCATAAAATAGCCCTACGATACTTTTTTTTTCTCCATTTTGTGTTGTTGCGTGCTAATAAACCATTCTGGTAACCCAGATTTGCGGAGCTGCATAATTGTCGTTGTCAATGACGTCGATACAAATTAAGCAATGCGGAAGTATCTTCAAAAGTAACTGAAATACATTTCTAAGTATTTGTACTCTACTCAAGATACTTTACAGTGAAAGTAGCTTGAGTAGTATTTTAAATACTTTATGAAGCAAGTATGTAGTAACTTAACTTAAATACTCTTATTGAGTATTTTGTCCAACACTGCCCCTAGTAAAGTATTTGCGGGTATGGTCGGAGCCGGATAAGACTTTCCTCCTTTCAACATATTGTTCGCGCTGCGCCCGCCAGCACTTGATCACGCGGTCGCGAGCGGATGAGTTCTCATCGCTCACTGATGGCTCTAGAGAGAGAGCTTCACCGGAACCCCGCGCAAACCCCATTGACGTCACAGCGCACGTGACTCGGAAGATGGTGAAGGAGTTGAGAGGTGCCGAAAACCTCAATCTTTGTCCATTTTTAAAATAAAAACTAGGGCATGCAGGCAAAGGCGGTTTTTTTGTGCTTTACTTCAGAAAGGTCAAGACACTAACTCCCAAATTATTTAAGCAAAGCACTGAAACTGTTGAACACCTCCTTTCAGGTGGGCTTTGTTCAATCTTTTTGCTAACCGGAAGTTGGCTGGGACTTAAAGACTGGAGCAGGGCCTGGTGGCGTTTGTAAAGAAAAGGGTCTATAGACAATTGCAAGCATGGCGTTCCGACTGGTGCCTAGAGGAGGAGGAAGAGGAGGAGGAGAAACCTTGATCAATAATAAAAAGGCTATTTGCGCCGAGACGCCGGCGCGCCGCCGCCGAGAATTTTTGCGACGCCGCCGCCGTCAACGCAAACTGACCCGCGTGCCGCCGCCGTCGACGTATTCAGCCAACGCATCAACAGATTTTTTTTTTTTTTTACGAGAAAGCGGTTTTGTGCGTGTGGGCCTGCTGTTCTTCGGTGCTTTCTCCCTTACAACTGGTGCGTCTCCGCGCACAGACAACAAGACAGGTTCCCCCCTCAGCCGGTTTAGGGAGAGAAATAAGCCTAAAAAACAACAGGGGTAGCCTATGAAGACCCCACGGACATTTCGCGCCCCAGCTGTGTAGAAAACGTTATTCAAAGCGTACCGTCGTCTTCTGTGTTAGTTTTCTGGAAGCAAGTTGGGCACATGGAAATAAATATTTATAGCTGTGATCTAAACGTGTCTTACTAATGATTTTTTTTCTCCTAATCTCTGGTTTGATAGTTGCATGACGATGACTGCAATGGAGCTTGCACTTGGACGTGAATAAAGAAAGTAGCGTTAAATTATGAAGTTAATGATGAGAACAGTGATGCCAAGACTCTAAGAGATTACTCGTCGCAATACCTGTCGACAAAGGGTTCGAATGTGCTCAGGGTCGGTGGGTATTGTGGAGGTCAGCTCGGAGATTCACAATTCTTTAAATATACAATTACATGCGTAAAACTTAGGTGTTCAAGTACTTTACTAGACGTAGACAAACGAGAAATGGGTCTGTAAGTTATACAGTGACTGTAGTCTGATTTAAATATAGATAATACTCTGGCAATTTTCCATTCGTCGGGTACTGGCCTGTACTGAGGCAATGTCAGTAAATCAAGTGCAGGAACGTAGCTGACCACTCGGCGTACCTAAAGCTGACCACTCGGCGTACCTAATATAACGAACCTAAGGTTCGTTATATTATCAGGGTCGCAACTCTTTCTGATATCAAGATTAAGGATGGCCGCCAAAGCGCCTTCCTCGGAAATGGTACATTCAGGTATAGTTCTACGAGGAACATCATATTCAGGAACTATCCCTTGATCGACAGTAAATATAGGAAGAAAATAGTCATTAAAGCGTTAGAAATCGTCTGCTTCTCATTAGAAGTGCCACTGGAGAGTTTCATGTCATTAAAAGTAGGCTTTTGTTTACTTTTCCATATCTCCAAAATTTCCCGGGGTTTCTACAGAAATAACCATGTAACGTCATATTAAAACAAACGCTTGAAAAAAAAATACGTGCGATTGCCATTTACGGATATCATAGGTCATATTTAACCCATTTCGGAAACATTTTCTTATATTTTGATTGTCGGGGACAGGTTAAAACCAATTAAACGCTCCGCCTCAAGCACGCGCTCGCTGGCTTCCGTCGAGTCATAGCCTGGCAGTCCGACGACGGAGCCATAGAGTGCCTGGTCGCAGATTTGAAGTGCGAGGACCTGGTAGCACCGAGCATTTCTCGGGGAACCTCGTCGTCAGCGCACGGCTTTTGCAGTGGCGAGGACCCGAAACATGGTTTTAAAACCCGACGAGAAAAGAAGCGGTAGAGCGAGGAACGCGAGGAGCACGAGCGGACATTCCATCGCTCGGGAGAAGTGTGTTTCGGCATCTCGCTGCAGCGGGGCGCCCGTTACATGGCTCTCCTTTCATCCGTTGTCTGCCGCTCTACCTGTTCACTTTCGGCGGTCGCGTCTCGTGGCGGTCTGCCAGGCTTTGTCAGTATAGAGGAGGCTATGGTCAAGTTTTGACTGCACGTCCGACGAAATGTCGCCAACATAGAGTTATTACAATAAACGCTAGAGGCTCAGCTGGCGCTAGTGTGCTCTTGCATTTTGAAGCAGACAGCAAGCAGTCAGAAATTGACTTCCGGTAATGCATTTCTATGGGAAAAAGCGAGTGCATTTTCTCTCTGCGCTCGATTATAAGAGCAAATATCACGAATAATTTGTATGTACTAGGCACATTGGAACATTTCTCAGTCACGCAGACGAAATAATTGGTCAGTTTCAGCATTTTTATTTGAAATTCGTGGCATGAAAAACGGTGTTTAAACCGCTTCGTACGTGTATTTATGTGCACTGTCGGACACTGTTAGCGCGAACACGCTGTCGACGCTTTCCAGCATGGGGGATATACGTGCCAAACGAACGAAGGACATGTGGAAAACCAAGAGAGACGGAAAGAACTACGCTGTAACACTGGATAAGTAACTCCTTGTGCACGCAGACGATCAAAATAAATTGAAAGCCACGTAATATAGTCCGATTTGCAATAAATAAGTTCTGCTTTATTCTTTCTGCTCATGAATATCTGCAACGATGCATGTTCAAATCATCAACCGCACGCTCCAAATCTTTGCAAATAGGAATAAGTCAGAGAACATGTGCCCGATAAAAAGTGCCCGACATAGGAAATAATAAAAAAGCACACCTTTCGTAGTCCACGTACTATATTTCTTACATTTGAATGTTTTAATTTTAACCGATCGTAAAGATGCACAACGGAGTCATTTTCATTGAGTGACAGGACGGGCATATTAGCAATATATAAGCGCCACCGCAATGCTAGCAAACCTTGAACACACTCTACATTCCTTTCGATCGTTAGTTTGCTTAGAATCGTCGCTCGTTTCCACATACCTTCATTGAAACAGAGGTTTTGGGCCTGAAATAGAGCGAAGTTTAGCATCGTTCAGTGGTAAAGAAAAATTCTGTAACTAAAGCAATTACACTTTCACAGTACCAAAAAAGGTACATACTATCCGGTACAACCGAAATGACAAAAGTTATTCATGTTATTTTCCGGCGAAGAGACAAAATTCACGCGTGCTTCCCATAGCAATACACAGGGAGGCTGGAAATGTAGACTGCATGCTGTCTGCTTCAATTTGCAACCGGAAGTCCCGTAGACACTAGCGCCAGCTGAGCCTCTAGTGTTTATTATAATAACTCTATGGTCGCCAAGGGCAGAAAGCTCGCACTGGAAGCGGAGAAGTTACTAGATTCTTAAAGGGGCTGTGCAACGATTTTCGAACTTCGGCCAAATGATTGTGGGAGTTGGTGTCGGTCATTTCTAGATCCAAGAACAGAAACCCATTTCTGCTTCCTTGTGCTAGTTTTTACTTTAAAAAATGGCAAAGATTGAAGTTTTCGGCGCCTCTCAACTCATGCATTGGCGACGGAGTACTTCCGAGTCACGTGCGCAGAGACATCTCTGGGGGATCATGTCACTTCCGGATGGGCTCTGTGACCTCTGTAGTTTGGTCCTCCAGCGTTCCTCGTGTGATTCTAAACACCGTGTCAACCGTGTTCTCGACCAACGCGACGCCTTGGCGTGTTGGTCTCTGACAGCACGTACCACTGAGAGGTTCCTCGCGCGGTAGACGAGGATAGAGGATATCTTGGTTTACGAAGAGGGGACTCCGGTTCGGGCACAATAAAACACCGCACCCGGTAGGCATCCACCGTGATCGCGGCGTTCGATACGATCGTACGTTGAGAAACACGAAAAAGAACGGAAGTTCAAACTCTTATCTGCTCCTCGAGCCAACCAAACAGGCTGGTAGACATTACTCGAGACGTTGCTGAAGCTCTATATATGTACAAATATTTACACAAGGTGTGCTCTCGGCACAGAACGGGACATCGGCAGACCGTTGGGCAGACCAGGCAGTTCGATCATCGCTCGCGCGTTGGCTCACGAGACTCTTCTTCTCTTTCCTCACCGTTATTGCGCTCCCACGCACGCGGAAACAAGATGCTGTCTGTGATTCAGCACAAAAAAACGACTGGGAGGGTGGCGGGGGGTGGTTTTGTTGACTTCTGCTAGATGGCGCCACGACAATTCAATACATTTTAGGGATAATACTAGACTTCACGCATTGCTCTATGCTCAAAGGAAAAGATAAAAAAGAAAGAAAAAAAAAGAAAGACAAACTTAAATTGAGTGCAAAATTGCACAATTCGCTAACTTGCGAACGATATCCCCCAGAGTATTTCACTCAGCAGTTCCTGTAACCGCCACACGCGACTTCAAATTGGAAAATAAATAATTCTTTTTTTTTCCTTTGCCATTACGCAGCGGAATCGATGTAGTTCGGGGGAAGGATGTATGTTTTTGTCTACTTGTAAAACAATAAACAGTGTAAAAAAAAATTCCAGTCTCTTCATTTTTGTGAAGAAGGAAGACCAGCGAAGCTGTACTATGGTGGAAATGAAGTAATGGCCGGCCGCAAGTCGGCAAGGCAGAGTGGAAATGCTCGAAAGGTTGCCGCCATCTATGAGCGACGACGGCAACCAGACAACCAGCAAGTCGGTTGTCTGGTTGCCGCCGTCGCTCATAGATGGCGGTAGCTGTCCAGAGTTCTGTGTCATCATTTGTTTGCTGACGGACACGATCCCGGGGAAACTAGCCCTTAACAGCTCCGCGGTAAAAATACAAACGGTAAATTCTTTCAACCTTAAAGGGAAGCTGAAACACTTCTTGAAAAAAACAAGTTAGAGGTGAATTCTGGCGTATTTTTATCCCGTGAATCTGAATATCACGTTCATTTTCCCCGAACATGTACCTAAAAGCGAGGAAACACGAAAAACCTCCGACCAGTCATGACGTCATACTAGGATCTTTGGGCCGCCAAGCGCGTGCCGCACGTGTGGGCAGCGCGTGCAATTGCAAGCTGACCCCAGCCTTGACGTCTCTTTCTGGCCTTTTTGAAAATAGCAAGAGTGCGCGTGCATAGCTTTGACAGGCGCTGAAGATGTGCGAGAGCAGAGATTCCGAAAACTCCTAGTGTGACGTCACGCCCCAGAAAGGAGGGGCTTCGGCGGTACTTTAAAACTTAATTTTGGAGCTTCCGTGCACCGAGTTGAAAAATAATCTCGATATTCGTGATCCTGGAGGCCGAATGAAGGCCATTGAAGGGTTTTTTCTTAAATACAAAACCGCTTCAGTTTCCCTTTAAAATCTTTGCACTGCCACTTTACCTGTCACCGATTATAGTTATACCCAGATCGGAGGGGTTTCAGGGCTCCATGATAGACGGCGCCAGTGTGCTAGTGTGTCCTCTCGTCGCAGAACCAACAAGAAGGAGCTGGTCTCGTGGAACAGGGCGTTCTTCGTCCGCGCCTGCCTGCTCGCCTGCGGCAGCCAGGAGACAATGGGACGGCTGAGCCGCAAGTCCCGCTGCAACCTGCCTGCCATGAACATACCAGAGTTCGCCGATACGTTCGGCTGCCAGGAAACCGACACGTTGAATCCGGCGAAGCGTTGCCCCTTCATATGACACGTGACTTGCGATCCATGGGACAACTGGCAGACGTCATCCGCCATCTTGATATCTTCATTGTCATCAGGCGAAGCGGCGATATCGAAGAAAGTCTTCAATGTCCGCCCGCTTTCAAGGGAGACTGCCAGTCCACTGCCGTCTTTATATAACCTACGTCCTCATCAGAAACTGCGATGTTGAAGATAGTTGAAGACTGTCTTTGACCCTCTTCGTCACTTTGATTTTAGTCTATACTGTAGCTATTCATCACCTACAATTTTGTAGAGCTTTAACCAGATTGGAATGTCGTTCACTTTGCTGCTTGATTAACGTCACTTTGAGGAACTTAATGAGACGCTACCTTTAGATATGTTTAACTGCAATATTGTCCTCTTCAGTTTATTACTCGTGGGTGCATTTACCTTGATCTTTCTGTCGACGAATAGTGCCCTTTTATACCCCTGCCAACCAGGAACATTTATTGTTCTTTTCGTCGAATGACATTATGTGTTGGTCCGATGAAGGGGCGCCACTCTTGGTGCAGCGTGTTAAAAATATTCTTACTACGACGCTTCCAATCCTTACTACAACGCTCGTAGTAAGGATTGGAAGCTGATTCGCGCAGATCACATAATGCAATTCAATGGAAAGTACATTAACTTTGCCGTGTGATAATACCCATACCGTTTTGTCATCTACCAATGGGCTAGGCCTTCAACGTTGACTCTGAGGACGTCTTGGTAGTTTGGTATGTGGAATTAATAAGGCACCATGTCCGTTTCGATATCATTGGTGCAGATTATTTTTTTTTCGAAAGCCTACATTGTGTTTGAGATAAAAGTCTAATAGCAACAAACGTTTATAATAATTACGTATATGGCGCTGTTGCTAATAAGGCTAGGACTGTGCGTGCGCAGGAAACCGATTCGCGTGGAGCGTCGGCGTGTGTTACTTGCCAATAGCAGCAACACCGCAGCGGCGTGACCTCAGGACCGCGTTTTGGCGCGTAACATAGAATGAATGCCTTCAGGTAACCCAGTAGAGGGCCAGTGCTGCGCTCTTACCATGACTATTAGCATTCATAATGTGTTTCTCTACAGAGCAGCCGTTCAAGCGCAGTGTTCTCGGTTTCTATCCGTGCGCGGTAAAGTGTTGATAAAAACTCATCTCGTCTTTGTATATATGGCAGCAGAATAAAAATAAAATGAAAAAAAAAAAATGTATCCTTGCATAGTCGCAAATGCATGGCCTCGGAAACTCTTTTCTTTAATAAATTACCGATTCGAGAGGTTCGGGTATTTATTATTGAACGCGCGCGCGCACATTACAAACGCTCGCACGAGCCTCTCGCTTGACAACCTCCCATGACCAATCTGTAATAGACCCCTTTCGAATGGCACGTGATCAATGTTAAAAGGTCTGAAACACTGCACAACGACGGAAGAAGCGACACCACACAGTGTGAGATTCTAAATTTACATAAGTTAGAAATAAAGTGCTATTAGTAGTGTTTCTAATGGCGAATTCGGGTGGTCAATCACCGGCGAGCCCACGCCGGCGGCAGAGGCAACCAAAACCGCGCCAGCGGCGCACCACGTGACCCTCTCCACCCCAACACAAAGCGCCGGCAACTGGCGTTTTCGTTTGCCTGAGTCGCGCGTGAACTTTGTTAACTTCTTCCTCGATTATTTTATGATACAATACGCACGCTGTAGGCATCAGCAACATATATTCGGACTCTGAGATGTGGGTAAAGAAATTTTAATATATTTTGTTTAGATTCCCGATGAACTGTTGCCATCTTACAAGAATCCCAGAAAGCTCACCAGCGTCACTGTTTATATTTAATTTTCTTGTTATTACCTTTTTTTTCTGGAATTCTCAGCATTTTCATTTGGCCCAGTCTTTAAAATAGTAAGGCGCGTTCAAGTCTCGAGCTGCAGCACTATCAATACATTTTTTTTTTTACAGCGGTATAATAACACGCTGTGCCCCATAGCTAACTGATCTTACGCAAGCTCCCTTTAAAATATTTTATCTTTATCTCCGTTGTTATCGCTGTCTTTTCTCGGACCACAGAGAGGTGTCTGTCTCAATGGCTTCGTTTTCTACTCGAACCCGCTATCGGCGAGCATTGTTTCGTTTGGTTCCCTTTCCCGATTCGGATATGACGACACCGGATACAGTCTGGCAGACAAGCTGCCCGACCTCTTGAAGCTCGGGCGAAAATTGTGCCGGTAAATTGCCGGCACCCGCCTGAGAAGCGCCACCCGAACGGCGCGCACTCGCCAGCCTTTGACCACGCGAACGCCCTTGCCGGAGATATGGCAAAATATTTTGCCGGGAAATAACCACCCGAATTCGCTATAAGGCTCCAACATCGGTGGTGTTTTTTGTGTTCGCCAATGTGCAGAGATTCCTCAACTTTCAACAGAGGGCACACTTTCCAAAGGGTTCTTTTTTATGGAACGCGAACATGTTCTCATTTCAGAAGCTCTGGGCGCATGATTATAAAAAAAAAGGTTGCTCTTTTACACGAGCATAGTATGGCAGAGGATAGCCAAGCAACGTGAAATGTGAATTTTATCTAAAAATTTTCAATAGTGCTGGTCAGAGAAGGAAATTGCTCATTGTACAAAAACAACATAGATTCGGACTATGAGCCTCTATCGCAGCAAAAACAGATCACGCAATAAAGAACGCAAAGTTGGGTTCCCATTGCTCAGTAAAAGTACACTACGCAACAAATTTTCTCCCCCCCCCCTCCCCCGCGTTTCCCTCCTTCCACTCGCTTCTTCACGCAAGAGGAGCGAAAAAAAAAAAAAAGAAAAAGCTTGCTCTAAATTTACCGAATCGCCAAGTTTTCCGGGAGGGGAAACTCTGGCATCCAAAATTAAGCCAAGCGGACGGACCCACAGACACACAACGCATTCGCACACACACATACACTCACACACGCACGCACGCACGTACGGAACACATTCGCACGGGCACATAGGCGCACACACGCACACACAAAAGAGGAATTGCAAAGTGCCTCCATTACGAAGTCGAGCAGACTCCTACAAAACTCGCCGCCCCCAGCAAACCAGCGCCCCCCGCCGAATCCATCCGCCCCACCCGTTAGAGAGCTCCGGTCCTGGCAACATTGGGTGGCGCGAGGCGGCGTTCACGGCAGCAGCCTGCTGATGACGTCAGCAAGTGTGTTTGAACACCGCGAAAGGAGCCCGGCAGCAGCAGCGCCTTGTATAAAACCGGTCTACGAGGGCGCTTATGCGTTCGTCGTCTCCCCGCTTCTGAGTGGGGAGTCAATATTTGGGAGGTCAGCGAGACTTCTAAAAGGCTCGACGAGAACCTAACATCCCAGTTGTACTGGGGTCTGTTTGCCCAAGCGTCGTCGAACCGCAAGGTTCTTGGAGCTGCCGATAGGTGACGCTCTGCCCGAGTGTGTGTGTGTAAATTAGGGTGTGCGGAAGGGTCTGTATTTTGTGCCTTGCAACTGAGATTCCTTGGAGTAAAAGGGAGAGGAAGTAGCTGCTTCCGACTGAGGGAGAAACGAAAGAAAACTAGAATAAAAAAACTTTCCTCGTTCGTGTGGGATATTTACCCTATTTCAGAGACTGAAAACGGAAGAAAGACGCTATCTTCTGTACCCCAACAAATGCGGAACGCTATACGGCCCCGGGGAGCCAAGGAGCGCGTCGGAACTAGGGCACGTGACAGCATAATTTTGGAGAGCTCTCCTCCCGTGGAGAACCGTCACGTGGTTTGCTCCGTCGATCTGATTGGCACGATGATTTTGTAGCGTTTCGGGGGCCTTTTACTAGGTTACGATAAAACAAAGTGAAGTAGTATTCTTGTAGATGACTCAGGCGAAAGGGGTCCTTCCCAGCATACCTGAATTTACGAAGCAGCGAGAGCTTGTTTCGGGAACGCTTTGTGATCGTTGCTAAAAAAAAAAAAAAAAAAAAAAAAAATTGTTTTTTTCTTTTGCCACAGGTTAGAAAGCGGAGATTTGGTTTTCTAATGAAATTGGACAGAACAAACTCGGGAGCTCGTAGGCGAGCTTTTTGTTTTGTGTTTTCTTCGCTGGCGCGGAGAATTGTTCGGGAGAGCGCTCGCCACTATAGGAATCGATGTAGCGTAGCAGGCAATACATGTTGGATTGAGTACACACTGTTCCTCCTGAAAAGCGAAAGACGTCTTGGATCGTCGCATTGTCCCGTGTGTGAAAGTCAAATGTAAGGTCAACTTGGTCGTACCGGCTGTTTGAACAGGGTTGTCTGATTCGAAATGATGCGGCTTCTGTTTTTGCTTGAAGTGGAAATCTGAGTTGTGCACGACGACTACATACCAGGACTAATTATGGCAATCAAATGATGGAACCTCCACTACCTCGTTATTTTTTTTTTTTTTAAATTGGCGCAGCGAATTTAACATGAACGTCTTGAGCTGGACTCGGAAAGAGGTGCGTTCTGGTTTTGTCAAACGTTTTCCTAGTTATGTCTCTGCATGGTAAGAGCATGATGTGATTGTACGATTTAGATTATTTTCTTTTTGATATCTTTGATACTAATATTTTGTTTGTTGGTACTTATCTTAGTAATGTTATATATATTGTGTGTGTATGTGTGTATGTCTTCTGCCAGTGTATAGGGGGCAGGGGTTTGTCAAGCAACACTGAGTTTTTTTTTTCCTCTGCTTCCCCTCTCCAGGTGAAGAGAAATAAAGAATTTGAATTTGACTCAGTGGCGTCCCCGACTTTTGGTTTAGGCGACATAACCTTGGAAAGAAAGGGTTGATTGTGATGACGACTACGTTGCCAACGGTTTTTGTTTTTCCTCGTAAACCTTAAGGGTAATTCCTGTATTTCATCTCAGCATCTACTCGCCTCAACCTGGATGAGCATCGTACCGGCTTGCAATATTTAGTTTGATCATACTGCACGAAGTACGTTAAAGACCTCCGGTATTGTCACTGGCCGAATCGCCGATCTACAACAACTCTGCCATTTTGAGACCATTCTCCCTTACTAGAGGTCCATACATCAAATTTGAATTGACCACCACAATAAGAGATACGGGCTATACAGCACGTTTTTTAGCAACAGAAGCGGGTGAAGTGCGTCTCTTTTCCGCAACGTTTCTCAGCCGGAACCACTTTCAATGACAAGCAAAGCCGCTTGAATTGATTTAGACAATACTCCGTACCGTCGGTTACTGAGACCCTTAGGTGGCGGAAGGCACCACCAGCCGATACAAAGGTGACGAATTGATGTAGACAATACTCCGTACCGTCGGTTACTGAGACCCTTAGGCGGCGGAAGGCACCACCAGCCGATACAAAGGTGACAGCCACCAACACTAAAGCAGAGGACACCTGTGCCAATGCCTGAAGCAGTCGGCTAATCTAGTACAACATATACACTATTCACCTCAAGAACCGCAGTAAAAAAAGGTAGGTCCGGCTCCTCGCGGAACGATACTAATTTGCCCTTTTCAGATGTTGAATTAATATATATGTAGTCGGATCTTAGATTAGCTTTATGTTCTTTTATCAAGACGTCCATGTTTCAAACGCCAAAAGCATCGTTTCTTCCTTCGACAACCAAATCTTGAACGAATTACTTTGTGAAGCGCATGAATATTGCCCAAAACTAACGATGACGTCATGCGCATGCCTTATTTACTAGGCAGACATGTACGTAACACGCTACTAGTAACGCAGTAATGCATTACTTCTACTTAGTTACTTTCCTCGGTAACGAGTAACCTATTTAGTTACTATTTTTCGGAAAAGGAACGAGTAATTCGCACTTAGCTACTTTCAAGGCCACGGTAACGAGTAACGGTATTTCGTTACTTTTGAGGAGCAACGTGCACAACATTGTTTAACCACCATCGTTTTCTTTCTAACGTGAGTATGTGCGTCTATTGCGACAAAGCCGGAAGAAAAACCCGGAAAACAACTAAACAGTATTACATTATAGCAACGTTTATCGCTGAACGCGTCCGTCGAACTCTATCAGAGCGATCACAATACGGTTCGTTGGTTGAACCTTCTAGAATCGTGTACGGACCGAATGTAAGCCCGAAGGTTGCCAACACGGGAAGGCACAGAACCTATTGTTCACTTCGAACTATAGAAGCAGAGGGAACAAAAGAGAAAGGAGAATCCGGGGAATCGGTGGCCGAGTGGGCTTGCGCACACCAGCGCGGAGCACGTGGAGCGAAAGCTCGCTCTGCTGAACACAGGTTCCCTGGGTTCAATCCCCGCCCCTAGGTGCCAGTTTCGATCTGGATGAGCATCGTACCGGCGTGCGGTGGCGTGTATAGCACTACTGCGTGGTGCACGTTAAAGACCCCAGGCTAGCGGTTGTACTGCACTCGCTAAATTTCTCACCTACAGCTGAGAGGCAAGTCGCCCGTTGAGGCAGACTAAGTTCATACTGTACAAACATACCCACACCTCGAATTTTATTTTTAGGAGGGGAATTTAAAGATTCATTATCTCTTCCTGAAGCACAACACTGCCGTTCCTTCGAGCGCGTCAATAGAACGACTCTTCAGCGTCGCCGGAGTAACTAGTTAGATTTGAGGTAAAGTAACGCGTTCCTTTTGAGTATCGGTAACGGAACACTTTACCTAGAAAAGGAAGTACATTTATCTGCCTAACGGCATTTCGAAATTAATGACACAATTACGGCCTTGGGAACGCAATTTATTTTCTAGTAACTTCAATCTACTCGAGAGACGATAGGATTCTTCAAGTCTTGCGGCGACTCAGTGCCAAAAAGTGCAAAACGCGAGCCGTGCGAACTGTTCTTCGTTTTTTTTTTTGTGTTTAAGAAGCAGAGTACGGACCTCTCCTTTCCCCTAAGGCCGCGGTCCTCAGAAATAAAAGAATTACAATCGGAAAAAACACACACACACACACACACACACACACACACACACACCACACACACACACACACACACACACACACACACACACACACACACACACACACACACACACACACACACACACACACACACACACGCACGCACACACACACGCACGCACGCACACACACACACACACACACACACACACACACACACACACACACACACACACACACACACGCACGCACGCACCACGCACGCACGCACGCACGCACGCACGCACGCACGCATGCACGCGCACACACACACACACACACCAAAAAAAAAAAAACTTCATGAGCTCGTTATTCCACGTCCGGATGCGCTCTGCGAAGCCGGCATATTTGTTTCATTCTCCGCCGAATTTTGCAGAAACAACAAGATTCAAACAATGTGAAAGCCGCAAATCAGAAGAAAAAAAAAAGAACAGCAAGTCGTAACTGAGTTTCCATGTTCGAATTTTCAATTTAGACCCTCCGTACTGGCGGCACTGTACTCCTTATGCAACCTTTATTTAACATTCTTTAGTTTCCCTCTCTTTTTTGTCAAGCAAAAGAACGGCGCGCATATTGCATTCGACGGCGGCGTATCACTATGCATAGCGTAACTTTCCTCGGTCCTGTTCGTTAGGGGGATCCTCGTTTCTCGAAAGTTTGAAAGAGATTGCCGCAATTCCAGCGCAAACAGCCTGGTAAAAAGACAGAAACAAAAAAAGATGGGAAAAAAACCCCAGAAAAGTGAAGCAAGAACACGGCAACACTCGAAAGACGTAGCTACTTCATTAGTGAGAGCAAAGAAGAGAGTCGTCGTTACCTTTAATTGAATATAATTATTTAATAAGCTCCCAGTCCTCAGAGTCTGCGCAGTTCCCTTGCTCTATCTAGTTCTATACCCCCCCCCCCCCCCCCCCCCCCCCCCCCCCCCGGCCCTCCAAGCCATGGACACGAATTGGTAAAGCGAATCTGCGTGTAAACAAAAGTGCGCGCGCAAACAAAGTTTTAAGTTTGGGGATGCAAAAAATAAAATAAAAAATTAATCAGGAATAACAAAAAGAAAATAACTATAGCACTACTACTACCAGCGCGAGCTTTTCCCTGAACTGCTCGTGTTTAATTTTAACAAGATTAAAAATCTTTTTTAAGCCTTTGCTCGGGGCGAACATGCAAACCTAATATGCCATTATCCGCCCAACGTATTCTTTTATTTTTTTTATGACCTCTTAGAAAATAGGGAAAAAAAATGAGATAAAAAATGTTACTGTTTGAGAATGTCGTGGGGGAATTGCGTTATCCTAATATAAGGGGACGCAATATGTAACTTTACGGTTGGAGAATGTAGAAGATTTTAAGTAAGGCTGATGTCTCTAGTTTTTTTTTTTTTTCGTGTGATACATAGCTGTGCGACGAATGAGCGAAACATATATAATTAATTTCGCCGCCTCTTTGATTTATATTGACATAATTATGTACCGCGAACCTATACACAGTAGAAGATGAAATGCGAAATTGTATATCACAAAATATACGTTTTCGAAAGAAACGAATCTATAACGAACATGGAATTTCGTTATAAATGTACGTTTTTGAACGAACAACTTAATATATGCAACGAAAATATATTTATTACAAAAAAAAAAAGCTTTCTGTCGCTCTTTCATTCCAATTTGAGATATCGATTACTGAATATTTAAAGAGAGATCTGGATGGTAGCCGAGCACCGCATAGTTGATGAAATTGTGAACGGAAACGAAGTTCATGTATTGACATTGTTGGAGCTTTTTTTAATTTTCATTTCAACGTTTTACACGCGGTGGAGACCTGCTTCATACATATTCAGCATGCGCCGAACACCAAAAAAAAAAACAAAAAAACTCCCGAGCTACTTTTTTTTTTTTTCTGGTTAAGCTTGTAAGGTTCCAATGTTTTTTTTAAGTGCACCAAGCAGTGGCGATGAAATATTATCGTAAAAAATACACCAATGAAACTTGGACAATTTGAAGAAAAGCGAGGTTTAATAAAGAGTTTATTGCGGCCTTTCGGAACTACTTTTTTTTTTCTCCTCCTCAAGCCGCGCGGTCACATTGCTCGCATGTCATACAAAAAGACACGGATATTTCTCTGCGGACATTTATGACAGAGAATTATCTGCGGATGCGCTTCACTCGCGTTCGAAGCATGTTTACTTCATACATATGTACGCTTCGAACATATGTCTACGGACATTTTTCATAATATATGATTTCGTTTTTTTTTTTTTAATGATTTCGTGATTTTAAGATTTTTTTATGATTGCAGACAGTGTCTGGAGATTGTCTTTTTTTATGATCTATAAGCAGTGTGTTTAGGGGTAGGACTATTCGCGTCTCCAACTCGACGCTCGCCCTCCCGCGGCGGAAACGGGAAGCGCTCTAGTGAGGGTCACCCGATTCTCCCGCTCAGCGGACACGGCAGAACTGCTCGCGATCATGGCTCGCGAAATGTCATTTCCGAATGCAAACAACACTCTTCACTGTACCAACGTAGTGCTGCAACCGGTATGGGATTGTACCTTACTGGAGAGTTTTAGTATTGTGTATAGAAGCAAACGAAAGCGCTGTGCGTTTGCGTTAGAGTTGCGTGCCCCACGTTGTGCGTGCGCCTCATCGTCATGCGCCATCCAAGACCGCAATTTTGGGCTCCGCGCACGCGCAGTGTGGAACACGCAAAGCTAACGCAAACACACAGCGCCTGCGTTCGCTCGTATACGCAATACTAAAACTCACTACTGTTTCACCGGCTTCCAACGCCAACGAAATGTGCTGCAGTGACCAGACGTGAAAGCAGGTAGGCGTTCCTATGAACTGGAAAGGCTAAAATCGGCAAAACAACGGCGCGTAAAAATGAAAGTAAATGTTATGAAAATATTGGTAACTAAAAAAAACTGTTTTGTATTTATTTTTTTGCTTTTGGGCATTTAGTCTGGAAGGATATTGGCGGCGACTTTGGACGTTTTGCCGAGTGTCAAAAGTCGCGACTTTGATAGCAAAATATACTTTACCCACAATTAATGTAATGCTACATGGATTTCTCACATTAGCTAATGTTTTCATTGATTTTAGACTATATTTACTTTGATACTTGGTAATAAAAAATGCTGCAATTGACACCCGTGATAATTGGCACACTTCTGATCGTCATATTTGTTCGCGCGTTTGAAATTAGATCATAAGCAACGAATTATATTAGAGCTTGAAAATTACCTATTAAAATATCTGAATTTTAATATTATTATTATTAATATAAACTGTGGCAATGTATGCCCCCAATTAACTCCACAATCACAAAAATACATCATTTAACCGTAATAGTCTTTCCAGAAAGGTATCATTTTGTTTTATTTTTAGCATATGAAAACCTCTGACATCATTATCAAGATAGACAAACAGTCAAACACTAGATTAATATAAAGTCCTATGCATCATGCATTGCTTTAAATAACACACACACTTCAGCTGTCTGACTTGGACTCTGTCTTTGGGTTGTAGTAGTGAGAACAGCGTTTGTTGATTTATATGTTTTGTGGACATATTGTAAAAATTGGAATTTTTCTCTTATTCTTGTGCTGGCAATAATGTTTAACCAATTAATCATCTAAATACACAAAAGCATTAAATGGCTCGCAGTTCAGTATTTCCCATGACAATTATCTGAGCGAGAAAAGGCAGCGAGAACGCACAAATATCAGCACTGATTTTATCAACAACTACAACTACAAACATCAGCCTGGATCGAACATGTACGTCACAAAATAAAGTTTCCGGAAACAACTTCTCTAACTAAATAATCACGATGTGAGACACACCTTGAGTTATGAAAGAATCCGAAAGTAAAACCTATATCGAGAAATTAAATCCAAAATAGTGGTTAGTTTCGGTTTCGCCCCAGAATTAAAACGTGCACCTTTGGGTAAATAGTACGCTAAACACCGTTCTTCTTTTCAGGGTAAAGAGGTTACCTGCGCTCATAACACCATAGCTTCCTCGTATTACCAGAAATAATTTGTGTCGCTCAGTGAAGCCAGCACACTAGACAGGCTCAACAGCGGCACGCATCTCCGACCCTCACTATAACCGCCATTTTGAAAAATGAGTGGCGCCCCCTATAGTTAGTTGGAGTCGCGAATAGGGACTTAAGCGTATTTTGAAACTATAAAAACAATGTTTGTCGTTTTTTTTTTCTTTTTGGTGATGGTTTGGGTTACACATAAACAGGCAGACAGCGGACAGACAGACGGACAAACAGCATTTCTGCCAACTTTGAGCCCCGAGCGTGCCTCCGCGGTTGGTGGTTTATACACTGCAGCACTTTATACATACACTCTAAGCTAAATGCCGCGGTTATTCGGCAAGTTATAACCAGCAGTTCTAAGCTAAACTTTCTCCCGGCTATAAACGGCTTGTTTTTCAGGCCGCTTACAACCGGGAAGAAAGTTGACCCCTTCCAACATATAATTCATGCATAAACGAAAGAGAGAGAGAGAAAAAAAAACTGTTTTGCTTGTTTTCCTCTTGTTCGTCGAAAGAAGCCGTTTAAAACAACAACAAAAAAAGTTTTTTAGTGGATTTATTTCGTTTGTTTCCCCCCACATGCAACTGGGGGAAAAAAAGAGAAAAAAAAAGAACGTTCCGTCGGGACACTTATATTGATCAATTTAAGCAGCAGCAAAGGAAATGCCGGATATATTGTTTTCCCAATTAAGTGACATTTTACTTAGAGCTAGTGTGCGGCCTGGTCATCTATACTCCGTTTCTCAATAACACGCAGGAAATACACGGAGATCCTGCACTATTTCGTATATGTGTGTGTGTGTGTGTAATTGGTTTAGCCGTTGATAGCAGACGCACAAAAACGAGGAGCGCCGTGACAATGCACTTATGGCGCTGCTCGACCGGCCCCGTCGGATCGTTTTCGGAGCACAAGTTCGTCTGCTTCTTTTGCAGGAGTTGCGGCGACGCCATGAAGACGCCAAACTCTGATTGGCTCTGACTGAAGTATAGTCAAAGCCGATCAGAGTTCGGCGTCTTTCTGACGTCGCCGCCACTCCTGTAAAAGAAGCAGACGAACTTGCGCTCCGAATAGCATTCGGCTGCGATCGGACTTGGAGTGAAACGAGGTATAAAAGGTGTGGGAGAGAAAAAAGAAGGTACAAGGAGAAAAAAACAACAAGAAAAAACAAAAACAGTCAGACACATGAAATAAGAAAGAAAGACAGAAGTTATGAAATCGGGCTTCTGATATAATTTGAAACTCAACTAACACTCTCCAGAAAGAATAATACAATGGCTATTTCCGAAATAAAACGGCCCGACAGTTTTTTTTGTGTGTTCTTTTTCAGTAAACTCCAGACTTGAGCACTCACATCGCGGAATAAATCGTTTCCCTCGCAACCAGAAATGCAACGGAAAGTGCTGTCCTAACGCGTATAGTTCTAAACCAGGCAGACTTCCGAACAAAAAAAATCCTGCGGAGGTTTATTCAGTGTGGAATTGAATCCAAACTCCGGATGTGACCCGTGCGAGATGAAAAACGATAAACCGTAAAATCGTTCGCATTTTTGCCGGAATATAACCAAGAAATAAAGATAAAGTGGAAAGGCAGTCCAACTCAGCCAGGGAGCTTGCTGGAATCCGACCGATATCTTGTCCCATAACGATACGTCAAGATAACTACCTTTTACTAGAATGTTCGGTAGCACTCGTATATCGAAGGTAAACTCGTTTGGTAGTACAAGACCGTTTGATTCCAGCTGGCGGTACGGGGCTGGAACAACACCCTTTCCTTTTTTTTTTTGTTTTAGGTAACAAAACACGAAAATAGTCAAAGATATGGTAGGTAAATCTATAAAAAACACCGCCCCAGAAACCTGAGAGGCAGCCGTTATTTTTTCCAGGAGACTCGTCCCATTTGACCGAAACACGTCTTTATATTCCCACTTATCACGCATCGGGAGGGGGTGGGGAGGGGGGGGGGGGAGGGGAGGTATGGGCCGACTTGTGCGGTACCCATTAAAAGTAATCAAATTATTTGTAATTGATTAATTAATTTTAATAACTTTGTAATCATGTGATTGTCTTCATTAGTTAGTGACCACAAGAATAATCTGATTACTTTTTAAAGTAAAAAAATAAATACTACTCGCGACCGTTACTATATTACTCCTCTCCTTCCTATGGCGCCCTTAGTTTTCACGATGTTCTTACCAAGCAATCCTCGAATCAAGTCTCGGACACGGAGACGGCTTACCAAAAATGGAGGACTTAGAAGATGAGTGATTTTAATCCGGCGATACTATTCCAACAATGGACAGTTCGAAAGGACCGTTTTCAAACCGGCAGAAAAACATGCCGCTTTTGAAAATCCGAACTAATCGGACATTTAACGGTTACTATACTACAAGTAACGGTCAATCACTTTTTTTCGAGTAATCAAGTACTGTCGAGACCGGTTATAACGAAGTCAGTTATAACGAAATAGCGGCTACAGCTAAGCGATCACGATTTCCCATTCCCTTTTACACTTCGTTATAACCGAAGTTGGTTATAACGAAATAGCGGCTACAGCGAAGCGATCACGCTTTCCCATTCCCTTTTTGCACTTGGTTATAACCGAAGTCGGTTATAACGAAATAGCGGATATATCGAAGTGACTTCCGATTCCCGTTGACTATGTTATAACCGGTCTACAGTAGTATAATTGAGCACTTCTTTACCAAGAGTAATAATAATTGTAATCAATTACTTTTTTTGAGTAAGAGGTACAAGATTGGGCATGGGGATTATTTCTGTGGCAGGTTAAGAGCAGCGCAAAGCTCTTTGTTCGTTACGATTGGCGGTTTCCTCTTCTCCACTTTCCTCCTCTTCGGCGTTCGCTTTGCTGAAGTGGAAAGGGTGGAGGGAGCTTTTTGGGAGGAGCTTGTCCTGCTTTTCTTAGCCTGCAATAGGGTACTAAAATAAAACTAGCTGCCTCAGTTTTTTTTTTTCTTTTTAATTACAGGAGGCATTAAGAGACTATGCAAACGCGAGACTTATCCTGCCTCAAGACACTACCGAAATACCAGTGCACCACTCTGTGGCTTACACGAGGTTCCTCTCTTTACTTTTCGATGATGATACCGATTATACAGGTTTTTATCTTTTTAAATTTAACAGATTTCCTAAAAAAAAAAAAAAAAGCCGTGAAAGTTACACTAAAGCGGTTTGGGCAGGTGAGGCATACGGTTAGGGGGACATAGTATAGGAAACTATTCGTAACAAGCAGTAGGCTCATTAATTAAACTTCGTTAATTAACTTTTTAATGATAAAAATAGACATATGGTTCCAATTAGAAACTTGCTTAGCGTCATCGAAAACCGCTGAATCAACTCTTTTTAGAAGGATACGCAGGGGCAGTATATTACGTCGTTCCGTAAAAACGCTCAATTTGGACGCGCTTCTAGGTTTCGATTTCTTATCGGAGCGCATCTCTGCACCCGCGGTCCTGCTCCCACGTGGCTGAGGCGCGCAACACTCGTGCTCCCAACTTCCCTCCATGCTACGAGGGAGGCGAGGGGGTGGCTTCGCGCCGCGACAACCGGGGAACAGGACCGCGGGCGCAAAGATGCACTAAAGCGAAACCTAGAAATGCGTCCAAATTGAGCGCTTTTTTAGAACGCCTTAAAATGCTGCCCCTGATTTATGCCCTTCTAAAAAGTGTTGGTTTAGTGGCTTTCGATGACGCTCAGCAAGTTTCTAATTGGAACCATATGTCTATTTTCATTTTCGTCTCTGTCCCCTTCTTCGTCCTTGTTTATTCTGCGCCTTCCATTCAGCAATTAGCCCTCTATACTCTGTCCCCCTGGCCGTATAACTCACCTGCACAAAGCGCATAAGTGTAACTTTCACGGCTTTTCTTAATCAAATCTGTTAAGTTAAAAAAAAGCACCCGGTATAGAATGGTACTGTAAGAAATGAAATATATATATTTTTTTTATTTAGCACTGCGTACAAGAAAGAAATTCTCGTTCTCGTTAAGAAGTTAGTTAGTCGTCGCCTATAGACAACGTGAGTTTAGTCTGCCAGAGGAAGTTGACACTGTAACACTGAGAAATTTAGCCAGTGCAGCTTTACCATGCATGCGAGCCAGGGGGTGCGTCACGCATGCAGTGATACAGAACCGCACGTCAGTACGATGCTCATTCATATCGAAAGGGGCTGACGTGTGGATTTAGCCCAGGATTTCTGAGTTCCGTTGCATGAACTTGCGCTCTGCCTCATTCTGGATGCCCACAATCGCAAGCGTGAAATAACTTGAAGGACAAGAAGGAGACTCTTTTATTACAGTCTGCTGCACCAAAAAACTTGCTTCTCTCTGACACTTTTTCAAGTTTAAAGACTAATAAAAAATTAAAAAGCAGCACGCTTGTTTTGAACATTATTGTAGTTGCATTATATCGGGTGCGAACTATCTAAGAAAAAAAACTTTTTCATTCAGAATTGGCTCTTGAGGACTACGCAACGAATGCCGACTATAGTCTGGAAAATACAGTATATTTTATAAAGGATCTGTAGTAAATTACAGCTACGAAGCGAAACTCTTGATATTCGCAACTTTCACAGATGTTGGTATCATGCCGAGACACTCAGCTTTCTTGTTCGTGGCTAATGGACTTGACAATGAAGATACTTGCTTCCACCGTCCCCACATAGAAAGATGATGTATTTCCCTCAAATCTCTCGGATTTAACGAAATTTCAATTATTTACGCGTCAGAGATCTAATCTCGTACTGTTGCTCAACGACGGTCACCTAGACGAAACTCTCAGAAACAAGGTCATAGGCCAGATTCCTACGTCTTGATAACGTAGGTCAGCTTCAGAAGCTTTTCTCGTAGTCCACATCAAGAGCTGCTCAGCTGTATTCTCGTTGATCTAAATGCACTCTGCGGGTTATCGATACTGTCCTTTCTTTGAACAGGGAAAACTGTCTTGTAGTTGATTAGTCTAACAGAAGGTTATAATGTAGTTCTTCGAACGAGACATCGAGATGCTTGGTAAAGTGATTGAGTAGAAGCGTAGTTTAACTTCAACGTTACTTGTATATTCTGTCGTTTAAATTCAAGACATTTGTAAACTACGTTTCTAGAAGGGAGTCTGCGGTTTCTGAGCTTTTCGTTCTTCTTGTCTACGGTTATTGTAGGATATTTGGGGTTTATTCCAAGTCACGCCTTCTTAGGCGGATATCCACTGAACTCGGTTCACAAACACGTCGGTTGCACCTTGTCAGTGATCTCTTTTCAGTCTTGAGCATCACCAACGGTCATAAAAAAAAAAGTGATTTCTCGATAGGGACTATTCATTGGCGGCCATTGCTATGTGCACGGCTGCTGAGCGCGTGCTGACTGCGAGCTTCCCAGTTCTTCTGCAACGTGCCTTTCGCACCATCAAGATGTAATGTGAGCTCTTCTGAGCATGCGCTCTAAACATCGCCCTCAAATATGGCATCCGGTGAATACCCCCTAAAGGACCCTGTACTTAAGCATGTTGCGCAGATGGTTTATTTTGAGCCATTAAACTTACCTGACACGTTACAGAGCATTGTACACTCGCCTGGTTTCACGACGAGAACACACCACTTTTGGAGGCGAACTGTGAGCACGGTTGTACGTTACGCAGATAAGGATCACACTTGAGAACGACGGGTTCCGGTTACTTAAAGCTCCGGCCTTGTTACGAATGCTTCTTGAGCTTTCTGCTCAAAATTTTATTGTTCCTCGCTCTTTCCAGTCTGCTAGCAACCGACTTCACATGTTTTGCTGTTTCTTAACTGTAAGTAACCTTTTCAATGCCAACATCGGCAGACGTTACCTAGAACTATGAGGTGAACTTGAGTAGTTTATCAGGTTTGAGTATTCGTGGTTAAAATGTCGGAAAAGGGCAAAATGATGGCCCGTGTTTTGGAATGTGCAAGAAGTTTTACAATTTGATCGCGAATATGTCGGTTGAATATACAAAAACTTAATAAATGCAAAAAAAACTTAAAAAAACTTCGTCATTTATCAGGGAAATCTAGTAAGGTCTTCAAAAACTAGATATACTACGTTTTTTTTTTCTAATTGCTATCTTGTTCAATACGGATTTTCAGTGCAAGGCTTACGATACATTGCGTAGGGTTCATAGTCTAGGGCACACCTAGAAGCCTCGAAGATCATCGTAAATTTGGGCTTGTGTAAATAGAAGCCAGAGGAACGCAACAGTCGAGGAGGGCAGTGTTTCCTCCAACGAGTTGATGCGCTTCCATCATTTACACATGCCCCAAGGTGTATTTGTGAATATCGTAACCAAGAACGTTTCACATATAATACTCTATGGTCACCAACGTTCAGCATCACGGCAACCAGTTAATCACAGACGATCAGTGTCTCTGATTCCAAGGGGAAAGCAAACGTGGCATCAACAATGGCTGAGATCGTACTAAACTATTTTGGTAACATTATTTCGGCTCCTACCCTGACACCCCTCATCCCCGATGCCATTGCCTCTTCAAAGTGAAATGCACTTTCGCAGTGTGAACAGTCCAAACCTGAACACATTTGAGATCGGGTAACCTTACGATCCGACTCCACACCTTGAGCAATAGAAGGCGCTCTCTCCCGCCAGTTCGTCGATCCTTTCGTCAGCCCTTTAGGCACAGACATCCCTAACAGAAAACCGGCTCTGTCGTTGACTGCAAGTCATAGCAATCACCGACACATACCACCTAAAGCAACCAATCGGCACTCCGAAAGTCAGCACTGTAAACGGGCATAACGGAACCACACAACTGCTGCATGCTGTAAACCCGCAGACACGGCGTCCCGACAGTCATCGACACTCCTATTGAAAGCTTATTTCCTCTTCCTTCCGTGTACCACGTAACCATTGCAGGAGATGTCGGGGAGATCAAACGGTTGCTGACCCTCAGCGTTTCCACCGTCGTGCCAACGTAGCCGACGAACGTTCGGTAGAAACACGTACTCGAAGAGGAACCCGCACACGTACCAGAGAGGCGCGTACTCGAGGGTGACGAGCCCGCAGAAGTTGTAAGTGAAATCGGCGTAGTCCCAGGGACATCCGTTCAGCTTCCTCAGAAACCATCCCGTGCTGAACTCCCACACATAGATCCAGAAGGTCTGAGCGAGGGCCCTAAGGTGCAAGGGTAGGCATATGGGCTCTAGACCGTCGTGAATCTTCTCCATGACCAGGCAGGAGAAGGAGTAGATGAAGAGGCACCATACACTCGTGCATCCGTGTAACTTCAGGCTTCCAGAGACGACCAGTTCCCAGGCGGCAGTGAACATGACCTCGAGGAAGAAGCCGTGGAGGCCGTACAGGTAGAGGCGGCAAGGTACGGAGAGTGTTCGCCATCTTGCAGCACTGGTGGGAGTCTCGGGGCGAGAAGACGAGTTGATGACGTGGTTTCTGGGCTTTGTTGCGTTCGCTTGCATTGTGATGAGCGTAGCCGCTTGGTGAAGCACCGTTTACCTGCAGCAACAAAGAAGGAACGTCGGAACTTGGTGAACAGGGATGGTGGAGGCTTTCAATATAATGAATTACGCATTAACCAATACCGCCTAGCAGACAAGGCCTGCGCATGACGTCATAGTTAGTGGACCCCCGGCGCGCCCCCAAGCGGTAAACACGCCGAAGCTTAACGAGAGTCGTCGGCGCAGGCCTTTTCTATGTGATGTTGGCTTAACAGAGGAGATACGTGGTGCAGAGACCGGACGACAAGACTTGTCAAATGGTTTGTGCGTATATATTTACGCAGCAAGAGCGTACCCAGAGTTAATGACAACCAAACGATTGTCATTACATTTTCAAATGTGATGGGAAGTGCTCGATAGGCCCTTCTCAAAAGCCAAAGCCCCTGGTGCCGGCTACACGAAGTTCACAAAATCCACCGTTACCACGTCGTCATGTCTTAGCACCATGTGCGGCAGTAAATGCACGAAATTGGAAAAATTCTCGCTCTCGTGAATCTAGCGACACGGCGTAAAACTCTTCATGTGTATGTAGCATAGGAACCTTCAGAAAATGGTTTTAGCAGTCACGGTACATCGGCACCGGATGACTACACCCAGCCGTAGCTGTACAAGAAGCTTCCATCACCGCTGTGGCAACGACACAGCGTCGGCGTAGGCTATGTTACGGCTGCTCCACTTACTTCTCAAAATAGTCTATTAGGGCTCTAGCTATAAGCGGTACATTTTAGTGCTCGCCAATAACCTTTCGAAGTAAAAAAAAAGTAAGAAAAAGTGCACCCTTTGAAGAGAAAGTTGGAAACGAGCGGGTGACGGTCAAAGATAATAGACTAAGACCTTGAGATTTTAAAACGAAGGACGACACGACACAAAAGTCTCAAGAGTTTCAAAAGCACACCATATGTCGTGTTCGTGCTACATATCTCCGCTGTATTGCCCAAAAGCTTCGATCAAGTGCCTTTAAAAAATCATAGTGTCTTAACAAGAGTGGATTATCTTCACGTCCTCACAATTGGTGAAGCGTTGATTGTGTAAGATGAGAACCCGAATTCATTAGATTTCAAGTAATCGTACGGCAAGCGTAACTATATCGCATGTTACTATAGCGAAGGCAGAAGCTTGCACAATACTTCGCGACAGAACAATTTCCCATCGATGGGCGCCGCTGCTTAGGGTCGTGTAATCTGCGGAGATTAGATTCCAACTTCTTGTCACAGATGTCTTTTTTTTTTCCTTGTCGGTAGAGCTGCGTCTGCAATTCCGGTGGTATGCTGAGGCAACGGCGGCGATTCGTCGCTGCAACATGACGCAATACGCATTCCTTAAGCTCGCCCCAAGATTCTCTGCCCCTTAAATGACATCCGTTGGCATTGCGACACTAAAACTAATCCGTGTGCGGTCCAGTGAAGCCGTTTTTTTTTTCTTCTGTACTTCGTGTACCGATTCGGGGGGGGAACTTCGGAATGTCTGCAACAGCAAAGACTTACAAAGTCTTTCTTCTTATAGAGTTTGTCGCGGGGGCGTTTGATGTGGAACAACTCGGAATGGTCTAGGGTTCTAGCCGGTGACCTTTTTTGTCACTTCTAGGATTGTGCGTTCCTGTCGGCGTCACAGTAATGACTCTTCCGCTCTTGACTGACTCGAAAGCGGTGTGCAGGGCCGCGTGACGACTTGACGTCACGCGGCGGGAAGTAGACTCGTCTGTTGAACGACTGCCAAACCGTCATAGAAGACACTCGCACGAAGCAAAACATCTCTAAGCCTTTCTGGGTTGTTTATGACTTCAAAGGAATAAAGCCTCCACGTCAACAGTCTGATTTTGGTTTTGTATTTCTATTAGTGTTTCTCTTTGTGTTTGGATTAGTATTATTTATTCAACTCTGGATAGTCAGGTTACCAGTGAAGGCCGGAGGCCCGTACCCGTAGGTTTGTGATGCCTTGCAAACGGCTAATAGGTACAGACATACACATGTCGATCTATGCTATGCAAGGAAGAAAGAAAGAAGGTAGATGGAGGCGGGGTTGGCAGTTCAAGAATGACGAATGAAACGCATTGCATCCTTGCAGAACTCTTTCACAGTTGTGTCACCTGTGCCAGTTCGTTTGGCAGTAAACGTCAAAACTAGACAACTCGGAGTAAGTAAATGTGAAAGCGGTTCCTTATGCTTATGGTTATGTAAATGCGTATAAATTAAGTTAATGCTACGATTAACTTAATGCGATATCATTTAGGAGCGAACCATTTGCACTCCCTCGTCCATAACTCGATTTGTAACCAACGAAGCAGGCGGCAGGCATTTGTTATTTACATGCATTGCACGTGACGTCATATGGCACCCGTACCAGAGGTGTGCGCGAATTCTGAGCGCGGGCTGATGGCGAGCTTCCACAGTTCTTCTGCAACATGCATTCCGCACCATCAAGAGTGCCGGTCTTACAGCCTATTGATGTGAGCTCGTTCTGAGCATGCGCTCTAAACAGCACCCACAAATATGGCGTCCAGTGAATACTTCCTATATGTAGAGAGTTTGGCCATTCGTTGGGAAGCATAGGAGACAAATGAGGAGGCGCCATTGGCCGAAAGCGGGCTGGGCGTGTTCCAGGGCGTCTTCAGGAATTTGAATGTGACCAACCAGAAGCCGGAAATAATACCCTGGTGGTGGTCGCGAGAAGCAAACCTAATAAGTGCATCGGAGTAACTCTCGGTGCCTGAAAATATGGTACACGTGATCTTTCAATCACGCTCATTCAAAATGATGGTGGAACAGTGCGACTAGCGGAACGATCGACATAATCCTTACGCCAAGCGCCGAGGGCCGGGAATCTGCCATCCGAGCGGTCACACTCTGCCCGAGCAAAACAGAGTTGAGCGGCGCATTCGTTTCTTACATTTGTCTGCATGATGTCATGATCGAAACATCACGTGCACCCTATTTTCAGCCACAAAGAGTTACTACACTTCACTCTTACGCGCTTATTAAAACCATATACGAAGATATACCTTTGATCAGAACTGTTTCTCGCTACCACCGCTAGGGGATTTTTTTCGGCTTGTGGTTGGTCAAGAGAGCATGCCAAGCCCTCTTTCCGAGCCTGGCGCACGCCCTGGCTCTGCCCGCGCCTCCCATTGACCAAACTCTCTACATATACGGCTCTGACCCGCACTAGCCGCCATTGCTCCGCACCGGTCCATTGCCCGTACCTCCTACAGCATACATTTGGCACCATCGATTTTTTTTTTCTTCTCGGCAAGGCTTGCCGAGAAGAAGAAACTCGATGGTGCCAAATGCGTGCTGCAGTAAGTACGGGCACCGGAATATGGTCCGGAGCAATGGCGGCCGATGGGACGTCAATGCAAGCCATGCATTCCTTATTCAATTATGCATACAGGGGGTAATGCGCCCAACGAATCTGATATGAAATATTAGTTTCTGAACGTTGTACAGTTAGATCAGAAAATTATGTGAATTGGTTTTAAAGGTTTTAAATTGGATAAAAGACTTTACAGCCATCGATAATATATATATATATATATATATATATATATATATATATATTATATATATATATATATATATAGAATATATATATATATATATCGATTATATATACGGTGCAGCCTGTCCCTATGGGGAGGAGAGGGTCCCTAGATATCTTGGAAGACGGGCCATGTTCCGATATTTGCAAAGCTGAGATGACGTGCCACGTCACTGCCGCAATTCGGAACTAGCGCGGGCCTTAAATCAGCAACGGTTGTCGTCTACCCAGTTAAGCGAATTCGAAACTAATAGTACACAGAGAGCTGGTCAGAATTGAGTCCGCCGAAACCAGTGGCCGGGATGGTCTAATCGGTTAAGGCGTCGCCCCGGACAGGCGAAGGTTGCGGGTTCAATCCCCGCTCCTGGCCCTATTTTTCGCCAGCTCTCTTTCCCTTTCCCTTTCCCTAACTTTAATGCAATAAATTTAATAATCACCTTCTCCCCTCTTCGTTCACATTATCACTACGGCTGCACTTGTCAATCTTCACTCATTCCCATTATATATACGGTGCAGCCTGTCCCTATGGGGAGGAGTGGGTCCCTAGATATCTTGGAAGACGGGCCCTGTTCTGATATTTGCAAAGCTGAGATGACGTGCCACGTCACTGCCGCAATTCGGAACTAGCGTGGGCCTTAAATCAGCAACGGTTGTCGTCTACCCAGTTAAGCGAATTCGAAACTAATAGTACACAGAGAGCTGGTCAGAAATTGAGTCCGCCGAAACCAGTGGCCGGGATGGTCTAATCGGTTAAGGTGTCGCCCCGGACAGGCGAAGGTTGCGGGTTCAATCCCCGCTCCTGGCCCAATTTTTCGCCAGCTCTCTTTCCCTTTCCCTTTCCCTAACTTTAATGCAATAAATTTAATAATCACCTTCTCCCCTCTTCGTTACATACAGGCCAAATCGCTCCTGCGAAAACTACTCATCGCAACGAAAAAAGGCTTGTGGCGTTTTGGTCCTGGTCCAGGGGCCCATTGAGGAAAATTATTAAAGTCCGGGATAATTACATTGTTAATTACTTTTGCGTAATTAACTTTTTTAATATTGTGTTTCAGGGCATGGTTTCAATTAGAAAATTGCTCAGCATCATCGAAAAACACTAAAGCAACAAATTGCACAACGATAGAAAGCACGTGAAGCATTTGACGGCTTTCTGAACAACCGCACAAATTCGACGGGTGTTTAAGTTCGCGACGCAGCAGAGGCTGGTTACACTATCTCTCCACGGGGCGCGGTGCCGCCGGGGACGAGATGCGCTCCGATAGCAAACCGAAACCTAAAAGCCCGTCAAATTTGTGCAGTTTTTCAGAAAGCCGTAAAATGCTTCGCGTGCCTTCTATCGTTGTGCAATTTGTTGCTTTAGTGTTTTTCGATGATGCTGAGCAATTTTCTAATTGAAACCATGCCCTGAAACACAATATTAAAAAAGTTAATTACGCAAAAGTAATTAACAATGTAATTATCCCGGACTTTAATAATTTTCCTCAATGGGCCCCTGGACCAGGACCAAAACGCCACAAGCCTTTTTTCGTTGCGATGAGTAGTTTTCGCAGGAGCGATTTGGCCTGCGTTCTCTGAAACACCCTGTATATATATATATATATATATAACTCCGCTCAATTCCGAAAAATTTAGGCGTACATGTGATTCCAGTTCACAAAGCACTACTAAACAGCTCTACGTCTTCGGATTCAGGAAACGTGGAATATTATTTGTGTAATCTTAACTTAAACATCAGCTGATACCGAAACCGAAACTTCGGTTGCGTCAAGCAACATTGGTCTCCTGTCGTCAGAGTCATGGCCACGTCACGGCGAACCACGTGGTCTTGTGACGTTCGTGGGGCGAGGGACAAGGACACGCGACGCGGGCAGGTCGCTTCGCATGGCGTGGACGGTGATGGCCCGGGGGAGAGGGGGAAGGGGAGAAGACGAAAGAGGAGAGGGGGAGTGGAGAAACAGACCGATAAGCGCGTAGGGCAGCGCAAACTAGCGCATCCGCGTTACGGTGATCACGTGGACGCCGTTGAACCAACACCGGGAGGAGAAACGCATGACGTCATCGTTCAATTTCGCTCTGAGAAGTAAAAACAAACAAAACGGAGAATGACGTAGTCATGTCTCTGACGTAGTGGGTCAACGCTGGCCGCTCCAACTCCGTCGCATTGACTGCGCTGACGATTGCGCCTCACGTCGCACGCTAGAGTTGGCAGATTTCGGCGACTTGGTTCATTTGAAAGTTTGCAGGGCAGTTTATTAAATATATAGACGGAATTAGATCGTAATATTTGACATGGGGTCTTCCTATATGATACTCAAGAGGGCTGCATAGTTTTCTAAATATCAAAAATGGAGCGGAGTTGCCCCTTAATAAAGGAACCTTTACGCAGTACAAGACGGTGCAAAATGCTGTCGCATTTCAACAACGATCTGAACAACGACTTCGGCAAAAAAAAAAAAACTAGTTTTCAGACTTTTCGTTGTATAATAAAGATAAAACTGACGCCCGAGTTAAATTTCCCTAGGGTTGTACGCCTTCCGTTCTTTTTGTTTTTCATCTTCCGAAACGCTGTAAGGTAGTGTACGTGTGTTCCCCGGTTTTATTACATGTCGAAGCGCTAGTGAATACAATCGGAAATCCCCAGGTCAGCTCAAGAGCCGTCTCGGAGGTCGTCCTGTCGCTAACTCGAAATTAAAATTGAACCAAATCCCCTCTGAGTCTTACATTTCGTTTAATCAAGAAAAAAAAACCGCCTTAAGACTCTTTTTTTTTTTTTGTACGAGTACGGTGTCAAGGGAATTCATCAAGAAGGTAGCTCCTGGTCACGTGTGTAGCAATCCCGCTGAGACTGAAAGCGCAAAGGTATAATCGATAGTGACTTATCAGCGCTCTCTCCTAGAGACCTTTTCATCCTCCGTCGCATGGCGGTTGCCATCTTGGAAACACGCGACGCGGTCGCCATAAGGTGACTTCGAAACGCCGCTGCTCTCTCCCCTGCGCGCCCCGGCGAAGGCGTTGTATTCGAGTCTTTTTGTCGCGTTTTACCGCGATTTTTTGCTTTTCGTTGTGAAGTATTGTCTGTTACTTATTTTTACTACCTAACTGAAAGTCCTCATTATGTGCACAACTTCTACACTTCTACACAGCACGTTTTGACTATCTGCACCGTCGACGTACCGGATACGTGTAAAAAAAAAAAAAAAAAATCGGCGTTAGCACTGGAGCACATTGAGTATGTTGATGGCTCTAAGGCACACGAAGTTTGAGAGGCCAATTATTTATGACAGGGCAAAATTGTGCAAGTGATAGTGGCTAAGCGATAGTGGCGCGATAAGAAGCGGAATTTATATTTATGATCACGCGTTTGTGATCCTAAAGAAAAAGGCAAATATAGTCAACGCAAGGAGTCGCTATGTGTGTTTCTTGAAAGCATCGTGGTCTGCCTTTATAACAAATCCAAAACAGTTGCTTTTGATTATATGGGGGAATCATCTTTACGGTATAAACATTCGCTTGATCTGTTTATTTATGAATTTGAAGGAACTATACATTGTGCTCGGTCTCATGTTTGCACTCATTAAAGTTTCTTAGGATATCCAATTGAATTCGTTTATTTAGACACAAAGGTTTGACTCCACGGGGGAAAAACTTGTCAAAGACAGCTTCTGAGTGCCTGGCAAAAGCGCCCGGGGTACGCAATATGTGACGCCGAAAAGAAGCCGTCCGCATGGAAACCACTCGAGTGCAACGTTGTCGATGCCGGGTTACTCTCGATGCCGCTGGAAGTAAGAAGCGTACCGTAAAGTTCCGAAAGAACGCCCACCCAAAACGAAGAGATAAATGGTGAAAAACATGGGGCGGGCTATCTTTGGGGACGCAACAGCAAAACTTTATAAAATTAATGGCAAAATTCAGGGCACCCTCTACAAAACACGTGACGCGGGAACTGATACTCCGGATCGCGGACACCGCAAATTCGCGTTTCACGATGCGATAAACACAGGGGAATTCGCTACGAACTCCTGTGTCACGGGAAAGGATTCCGCAGGTTGCAGACGCAGCAGATTCGGATTTTACAATGTACTATACACGCGGGAACAACTCGCGTGTTACGGGAGCCGATATCGCCCGCGCAGATCACGAACAATAGCGCGGGAACCCGCTCTAAAATTGCTAATACGTCTGATTAGTAATCAGACGTACTGGTGCAGCAGATCGCGCGGCGGATGCGGTTCCCGTCGGACATCGCGTGACCTCCGACGGGAAATCGGGGGCAGGGGGCGGGGGGGGGGGGGGGGGTGCGATGTTTCGGAATTTCTTGTTACAGCTATTTAGCCAGAAAACGGGGTGGGCGATCTCTCGGGGGCGGGCGTTCTCTGGGAACTTTGCGCATCTGTTAAAACAAATAAAGATCTGTCTACTCAAATCCATGCAGTGGTGCCTGGCATTTGACTCGAGCCAAGCTTGCCGGAGGTCAATTCTCTCGAGCCATTTAATTTTATTCCGCAATTTATATGGAAGACGGACGTCAAACTTCAATTGACGGGTTAGTCCCTTATCTCATATCCTCAATACGCCGTAAGGAAATATCCGTATAACAAATAGTTTCTTAAGGTAGACATTGTGAAATACTGCCAATGAATACTTTAACAGGGCTGATAATTGGAAAAATGTATAGCTCGGCCTAGGAACCACCGTCCAAACATCTCTCGAGTACTTAATTTCTTTAAAGAAACAAATGGAGACAATATCGCTTCTTTTTTTTTTTTGCATTCCATGCGTTATTACAGGGGAGTTTCCCGGTCGGCGATTTTCACAAAACGTTTGTGTCCTCAAAAACCGAACAGTGAGCTCGAAACTTGAGAGTTCGTCTGTTCTGTGCAATGGAGCACATTCTCAGCCAGGCCGTCGACCTGCTTTTTCACGGCCTCCATGCATTAGTCTCTTCATTAGTATATTTTCATGGAAACTATAGTACCAGCGGGTACGTCCAGTACGACCGTAGACATCGCTAACTCGCCTCTGCACCCTTTCCGTCGTTTCCCCGCCGAACCTGGCCGAACGGGGATCATCATCAGATGAAGGTGTTCGTTCAAACGTACGCAATTAAGGCTCGCAATTACGTCGTAGTTCTCAAGGTGGCCCAATGACCGCTGTATTATAGGTTCTGTACCACAAGGGATACATTTATATCACAAAACGAAGCGAAAACGACGTAACACACCAACACAGCCGCGAGCCCCGCTGAAACCGAAACCAACCAAATCGAAGCCACCTTATGGCGCCGCGTGTTGTCCGCGCCCCCTGTCCACTGGTCAGGTAACTGCTGAGATGAAAAGGTCTATACACAAACTCGACCCTATGACGTCACGCCTCTGCGATACACCTGGTGGGGAAAAACGCGGGCTTGTTTGTAAACGTCATGTTGTTCTATACTTCGTTTCATATACATCTGACGATGGACCGCAGCGGACATTATACGAGCCCTCCCAGCCAGTCCAGCGCTGTCAACGAATCGCGTGATTACGGGAACGACGTGTCGCTGCGCCCCTCTAGAAGGTCACGTGACACTCACAAGGGCAGTGGATTGGTTTCGACGCCTCGTAGCGTCCTCCGCAGGTCCATCATAAGATGAAAATACACGGCGCCCGGAGCGCGCCTCCGACGGGTGCGTTTATCGCGTCCCAAAAAATAGGTCTTCCGATTTCCACCTGATGACGTCATGGAAGTGTCACGCTGTCGCCGGCCGCGATCCTGGCGGTGTAACAGCAGCGGTGGCGGATGTGGCGGACGCCTGTTCTGGTGCAGATCTTTATCCAGCTTTACAGTTCACGGAAGCTTCGGCAGATAGGAGTTGGGACGCCGCGACGACAGCGACACTCGCGTTCTTTCGTTGCTTTCTGCCGAAACTTCTACGGCCAACCGGCAGGATCGCGACATCCGACAGCATGACAGTTCGGTTTCTGTGACGTCATTTGTTTGCCACGTCGGTTAAACTTTCGATGGACGGGCGGGATAGGACGCTATAGACGCTTTCTTCAAGGGTGCCGCCATCTTGAATTGTCGCCACTTCCAGTATGGGCGAAAACATTGTTTTGCCGTCTCCACGCCCATAGATGACATTTAGGATATAAGCGTAACCGTTACACATTCTCGTTTTGCCGCCACTCTATTTTTTTACTGTTTACAGGTGGGAACGTTTTATTATTTTTTCGTCGCCCATACCGGATACGCCTATTTGGTGGCTGGGGACGAGAGTACACAGAAAAGGTCTATAGACACACCGGTCGGAAGACGCGCTCCAGGCGTACCATATATGTGAAACTGAGCATATATATACCTCTGTTCATGCGGTGAGATTCGTGCGCCGTCACGTCGATTACGGGCGCATTCTGGCAACATCCACGCGGCTAAAGAGATCGTTTTATCGTGGGTAGCGCCAGTTTGAATACGGTAGCGCCATCTAGCGAGCGTCAGGTTCCGCGGCCATGCTGAGTGGTTAGAAGCGTTGGCGGAGTGAGTGCTCTTCGGGGCGCCGCTCCCGGGTTGGGTACGTGTGCTGGTTGGGTGCTCCAAAGTGCTGTATATCCGACTTAAGGGGTGTCCAAACAGGACACTAAAAAACGCACGACTCCGACAAATCGTGAAAATTGAAGCGGACGCCTCACGCTTCAATTTTCACGATTTGTCGGAGTCGTGCGTTTTGTAGTGTCCTGTTTGGACACCCCTTTAGGGCGCGTCTTGTGTTCTTGTGTGCAGCAAATTGCGTTTTTCAACTCATTGGGAACGTTTCTTACCCCGCATTATGGGATCCGCCAGTGCGGCGATGCCGAGAAGTGCGGGCACTGAACGCACCACTAACAGAAATCGGAGGCGAGTACTCAAAATACTGTATCAGTCAACAGCGGTCGAATTTCCCTTCCGAATTTTTGTTATTTTAGATGCGGTACACGGATAATATTTTTGGCGTTTCGTGTCGTCCACAATATATATATATATATATATATATACAGGGTGTTTTTTTTTTAAGCTTAACAGATTTGTTTAAAAAAAGCCGTGAAAGTTACACTTATGCCGCTTGTGGAGGCGAGTTATGCGGCCAGGGGGACATATTATAGGGTGCTAATAGTAATGATCAGTCGGCTAATTAATTAAAATTCGTTAATTAACTTTTTAATTAATGAAAATAGACATATGGTTCCAATTGGAAACTTCCTCAGCGTCATCGAAAACCCCTAAATCAGTCATTTTCAGAAAGACGTTGAGCGCGTGAGAAGCGTAGTAGTGCACTAAAGTTACCACTCGTGGAGCAGGTACAAGGCTGGGGCTAGATAAGAGACGGAAAAATCGCGCGGGCGCCTTATCGCAACCTCTAGCTTTGTAGCTGCTCCACGAGCGGTAACTTCAGTTCACTACTACGTTTCTCACGCGCTCAAAGTCTTTCTGAAAATGACTGATTTAGGGGTTTTCGATGACGCTGAGCAAATCTCTAATTGGAACCATATGCCTATTTTCATTAATTAAAAATTTAATTAACGAATTTTAATTAATTAGCTGACTGATTGTTACGATTAGCCCCCTATAATATGTCCCCCTGGCCGTATAACTTGCCTCCACAAGCGGCATAAGTGTAACTTTCACGGCTTTTTTAAACAATTCTGTTAAGCTTAAAAAAAACACCCTGTATATATATATATATATATATATATATATATATATATATATATATATATATATATATATATATATATGTATATATATATATATATATATATATATATATATATATATATGGTGGTTAAAGTCACCAGGCTCGATCTAAAATGGACCGTAAAAATCGACGCCTGCACGTAGCAATCCAAACTTTTCGTCAAAGGTGTAATTCACAGGTCGGTTTTTTCTTGTAAAATTAGAAAGCGTAGCTCTCTTTCTGTAAAAAATAAGGCCAAGAAACTTGCCAGGGTCTACGGCGGGCAGCAACGCAGACGACAAGGGTCCAGTAGCGGGGTGTGTTTGGCGTTCGTATTGATAGATGGCGCTACCTCCTTATGGCGACGGCTCGCGACCACCGCGGTTTATTAAAATGAATGTAATCCTCTCGAAATGTACCCTCGGTTAAAAAAAAAAATGCGAACAATAAAAGCAAAAGTTAAAATGAAAGAACGCGTCTGCATTATGGCGGCGCTTTTGCTGCCAACGGATTTCGTCTGCGTGTCGTCTGCTTTCTTTCACTGGTCGGCTGCACCTTAAACGCGCTGCTCCCGACGCCATCTATCAATACGAACGCCAAACACACCCCGCTACTGGACTTGGTCGTCTGGGTCGCCGCCCGCCGTAGACCCTGGCAAGTTTCTTGGCCCTATTTTTTACTAAAAGAAAACTACGCTTTGTAATTTTACAAGAAAAAACCGACCTGTGAAATACACCTTTGACGAAACGTTTAGACGGCTACGTGCAGGCGTCGATTTTTACGGTCTATTTTAGATCGAGCCTGGTGACTTGAATCACCCTATATATAATCTGAACAAGGACACCCGAAGTAAGAGCATTGCGGGGAACGATCAAAGGCACCTCCCTCCGGCTTGAGGATGTTTATAAAAATTGTGTTTGTGGATCCCGTGTCAACGAGTGTGTCCTTTGTCAAAAACTGAAACGAGCGAAGTCGAGACGGGCCCATTGCCGGAATGAGTCGAGCAATAATTCAACGATTCGAAATCGATACATGAGCATGTTTCAGCAACAGAAGTTGAAGGTTTATTTCCAGCTACGTTGTTTACTCATTTTCAAAAATAAGAAGAATCTAGTCGCGTTGTGAAGGTCCAAAGAAGTTCATGGCACTCTGGTATCGCGCAGGAGATCGCGATTCAGAAAAACCGATAGAACTAACTTTTCGACAATTTCCAGTCACTTTTGACGGCGGAAATGAGCCTTCAACTTAGCAATCTAGATGATAAAATGGGATTGAAGTCAGCACTGAAAAATATAAGCATTAAGATAAATTAAGTTACGAAAAATGACAAGCTGCAACAGGAATTCTCACGAGAAAACTTGCACGCACCTTGCGAGTGTACCCCATGTTCGTCGACGGTACAGCGTATCGGTTCGAGCTCCATTCACGAAACGTTCCCAGCACAGTCGATAGGATGGCGTTGGAGAAAAGAATTTTCAGTTTACGGACGGAACCGAGTGCCGCCGGAGGTCTTGGTCATTTGAAAAGCGAATAAGGTTGACGACGTTGCACCCGCAGTTGCCTTGTCGGATCCCGTACGCGATACCAGACGTCATCCGATAATATTTCGCACTTTCGGTTGTTATGCGTGCAGTTTATTACCGAACAATGGTGTGCCGATGGCTCAGAGGATTGTCGTCATTGAATTCGCTAGCTCCAATTAAATCTGGAAGTAAAGAAATCGAGGAAACCGCGAAGAAAAGCAAGCGAACTTGGAGCACGCGTCCAAGGCGTTCATCCGAATCTTCCGCCCGTTCCTCACTAACCAGAAAGGAGGAAAACGCCGGTAGCCCTTTCCCCTTCTTTCTGTTGCCCTAAATTGAAGCGTCGGCGCATGCGCAGTGCCGACAGCAGCGCCACCTAAGAGGCGTGACGTCCGAGTCGCGTGTGTGTGTATAGAGCCGCCAGTGAATGCACCCTACAGACCGTTTTCGTGTGACCGTTGCCACGTTGAAATATGACGTAGTTGGGTTGAATGAAAATAAACTAAAGTAAATAGTTTAAACGTAACCACAATAAAAACAATAGTATAGCCAAGAAAAACAAGGTGGAATTATTGGCACAAACTTCTTGAATTCTAGCGCCTTTCAATCGGAAAATAAAGTGGTTTGCTATCTTGCCCCAACTCAGTATACGTAAAAATTCAACATGGCGGTCCCCACGAAAAAAAAAAAAAAAAACGGACTATAGCTCTCTCTAGTCAACTTTATAGTCCCTGTCGGATTAAAAAAGCCACTGATCTCTATGTCTATTTGCTGGATCGCGTTTGACCAGCTCCGCCTATGGACGGGAATGCGGCCACGGTCGGCCATCTTTTTGGTAAAGTTATATTATCTCTAGCCATCATAGTAATATGGCGGACAGCGCAATGGCGGCAGGCTGCCATAAAATAGCCGTAGATCTAGTACACTGTACCGTGGGTGATATTTCGTGCTTGAATGAAGTTGCTCGACAAAGCAAATTCTTGAAACCCGGCGTGAGCGGTAGCCTCATATTTGAGGACCCGGCGGAAGTTGTACGAAAGCGCAGCACGGGGAAAAGCAGCGCCGATCGCATCGAAAGCAGACTCCGTACCGGCGTCTGCTTTCGATGCTTCTTTCGATGCGACTTTCGATGCGTGCTGTGCTTCTTTTTCCCTGTGCTGCGCTTTCGTAGAACCTTCGCCGGGTCCTCCAAGATCGGGCTACCGTTCACGCAGGGCTTCAAAAATATGTTTCGTCAAACAATTCCAATCAATCACAAAATATCACCCACGCTATTTTGATGGCAGCCTGCCACCACAACTGCCACAACGCCGTCTGCCATGGATGGATGATAGTGGCTGCAGCATCTGCACCTTGGCTAGAGGTGATATAACTCTACCAAAAAGATGGCCGCCAGTGGCCGCATTCGCGGAGCGGACAAACGCGATCCGGCAATTGTCATAGAGATCAGTGAAAAAAGCGCAGGGCAGGGCGCATCTACTGATCTCTGTTGTAGTAGGCTGGATCGGGGATCGGGAGCCCGCCGGTGGCACCACCAGCGGCCATTGCTTGACACCGGTCAATACACGCGAGTCTATGGGAAAAACGCGCAAAAATAGGAATATTGAAGCTTGTACGCGGTGCACGAAGGCGAGTATTTTATTATGTCCCGCCATCATTATATCGGGTGTTTGCAGATCAAATCGGTATTCGTCAAGCGTTCGTAGGCCGACTTCTTAAGAGTGGAACGCGATAGCTAAACATACAAACCCCCGTTCGCTCCCAAGCCATGCAAGCATGTCTCCGTGGCCTTGTCGGTAGCGTGTCTGGCTGGGAACCGGAGGGTCGTGGGTTGGAATCCTACCTCCATGTGACCTCGCGTGAAACGTGACGTCACACGTGAGCGTTGTGGGTTGTTTGAAATTCCCGCGCTAGGACATGTGGCCTGACGTCACACGTGATTGTGCCGTCCTGACCCTATCGACCAATCAGGATTTTCCCGTCCCACCGACGCCGTCTTTTCTGCCACACGGGCTTCTAAACGCTCTCGCGTTAAAACGTGCCGGAGCACCATCGACTGTATCGGCGTCGCTTGCTTCAATCGCTAAATAAATGACACGTTTAACGGATGAACGGCACCCTCCGAGTTTCAGTTCGTCACAGAAGCCCTCGCTGCAGTTCAATGCAAAAGCTTGTACCAGAAGTATAGTGTTCTGTACCAGCGCTTGAAACGATGCGAATGTTTTCAGTAGAGCCCGTCTAACTTATCGTCTACTAAGCCCTGATGACTTCGAGATCAGGAACGACTCCACATTGAGCCTCGGCAACCCTCGTCTCGTTGCAACCGCATCACAGTTCACGCCCAACAGAATCGCAACCCTCGACCCTCAACCACGAGACATTTATTTAAAAAGAGAGATTTCTATTCTAAAACTCTTCTTATTTGCGTCCAGGATATTAACTGTCATTTCCGGAAAACAGAACAAAAGTTTCATCGTCGAGAACAACCTACAAGGGTATGAAATTTTAGTTCTTTCCCCGTTTCTCCCATAGAATCCCACGCATGAGCTGGTGGTGTCAAGCGATGGTTCCAGCAAGACAAGGTTCGATCCGCGATCCAGCCCATCGCAATAGAGATCAGTGAGCGAATTCTGTGTTCCTTGTTATCGCTTTGAACCAATGAAATTGTGGCATTAGACGGCAAGAGCGCGAAGAAACCAATCCCGAAGCAAAAAGCGTGAACATGATTGGCTGTGCACTGCGTTTTCATAAACTGTGGGGGACTATAGGGTACATGAATTATGAATTGCCTTTAGAAATTAGTCTTTCTCTACATGAACGAAAACTGCTTTTCAACGGATATACTATGTTGAAAGAAAAGGTTCGCCGCTTTTGCTCCTTATACACATTATATAGCTGACATGGCCAACATTAGGTTCTCGTCGTGGCTACAAACATTCAGATAACGTTAACTAATTCTCCAGCACTAAAACGAAAACAAAAGAATGGCACAGGAAATAAACAAACACATTTTAGACGTTAGCTCTATAATTGACAACGCAGTGACGAACTAAAAATAAATATGGCTGGACGTCAATTAAAATTTTTAACTCGATTAATTGCCACCCTTTAATCGATTAATTAATCGATTAGTTGGTTTCGTTGATTCCTACGCATACTAATAGTTCTTATTAAAGTCACCCTTTTGATTTTGTTTTTGTTTTTGCTAAATATGTGATAAACGGCGAAATGAACAATTTCGTATTCTCAATCAACCTTGATGCGTAGTTGAGGGCAGTGAAAAGGCCTCCGCACTCACCAAATATTTCTTCAGCCGCAACGGCAAACAGGTTCGTTGATACTCTCCGGCAATAGCGAACTCTTTGGACTGTTCGCAACAGTCCCTGCTGCGTTAAACGGACGCTCGTGCGACGTTAAATTGCCTGGGAGACCTATAACCTTCCCCAGCTGTTTAGAGTTACAAATGTCGCCCCTACATTTTATTTTCGGTCAAAATTTCACTTAAAGTTTGCCTTCGCACAGGTGTTCTTGTCTACGTCCGCGTAATGAAAGGTTCGATTATTTACTTTTTTGTTTCTTTGTTAAAATTTAACAGATTAACCGGCTAAAAAAAGATTAATCGGGATTCGAGCATTAATCGGTTAATCGGTAGAATAATGGATGAAGTGCCCAGTCATAAAAAATGAACGATTTAAATTAACAAGCAACTCGAACAGCTCCTGGAACCAGACTTCGCGATCTCACTGTAAGTACTCCTGACCGATCGTAGTTTCGGATGTATTAGAAAGACGCCGAAAAACACCCGCGGGTAAAATTCTCGTCAATTCGGATTTATCCGAAAAGATCAGAATTTCGAGATCACTATTGCAAAACAACAACCACAACCACAACAACCACAACAACGACAACAACAACAACAACAACAACAACAACAACAACAACAACAACAACAACAACATCAACAACAGCAACAACAACAACAGCAACAACAACAACAGCAACAACAACAACAACAACAACAGCAACAACAACAACAACAACAACAGCAGAAACAACAACAACAACAACAACAACAACAACAACAACAACAGCAACATTGTTTTACTAATAAGTTACGTGAGAGTAAGGGGTCAACGCTCCTGAGGCGAGACCACTTGACTGTCCTTTCAAATCTTGCACTATTGCCGAAAGAGAGTTTAGCGTTTATCTCGTCAAAATTTGTTCAGAACAACGGGTATTTCTGAACCACGACAAGAGCCTTTGATCCAGTTTTCAGTTTGGAGAATACTATTTGTGCTTTTCAGATGGAGGAAAAGCTCGTGCTTTAATAAGAGTGAAAGCTAAGAACTTCCAGGCTTCATAGAACGGGGAAGGGCAGCTGGGGTTTACCAGCGACTACGTCCGGGTGCTTAGTTATTTAAAAGGATCGATGTTCATGGAAGCAACGCTTCTTTGCAACATGTATCGTGGGACAGTTAGTATCGACAATGGAAGGGCCCCAATGGCAAATGCAGTTGCGGACACATCATATAACGCAGGTTGGTTCCATATGAATTTAATGTATGTTTGTGTCCGGATATTTTATACTTTTATTTTTAATTCTGAAAATCTGAAAAGAGTAATACTAAACTCCAAATTTCGGTAAATTGGAAATCTGGAAAGAAAGACAAAAGAAACTCTGATAAATTCCGAATTATCAGTGTAAAATAAACTCCGAAAACCACCCTCCCTATTCGATGAAAAATAAACTCCGTAAACACAGAATCCTACTTATAAGGAATGGTCCTCATTCGAGTAACAATCGCCGTCTAAAAAGGGGGCATTTGAACTTTTGTCAAAAAGACGAAATACGAGCAAGAATATGTTCTGAATATGCTGGTCGTGCGGGACGGCGGCGCCCTTTGAAAATGATGACCGTGGCAAGCAGGGCACGACGAGACGCAGAAAGGGTCCGTCTTCTTGGTGAATGTAGAGCGGTCCAAAAGCGCTTCATGCACGCATTTTTAGTGCGGTTGATGCGAGCGCGCGCTTGCACGCGCAACAAGATACCAACCACGCCAAAACGGCTCCTACTCCCACCGAGGAAATTCCCCCTAATTTGCCGCAGCGTTTCGAAAGGGTCATTTTAGAGGTCACGCTGCGAAAATTTCGCTAAGCAATCTGCCCAACACCGAAGAAGTCAAAACATTTAAAATAAAAAAAAAAACGGGAAAGATGAAAAAGAAAAACGTCATTGCGAACGCTTGTCAACGCTTGCGAAATTCAAATATTACTTGCGTCACATAAATTAAACAAACCACTCTCACTATCGAGCGCTCGTAAAGATTCATGTCGAAACTTTAATGGATGTGGGCGCCAGTGTGCACCGACCGAGTGTCCACGCAGTGCAATTTGGCGCATCGATCGTTTTGATTGAGGCTACGACCCCGGGACTAGAAGAAAAAAAAAAAAATGCGAGCGACGTGAGTCCGCGGTCATGTCGTGACTGTTTTTATTCTCCGTTTATATACGTCGTTAACGATCGTCAGTAACGATTACTCGCGTAGTGCACTGTACGAGACTTGGGTTGCCATGCATGCAGCACGGACAGATAAGGGCAGGTCTCTATACAATTACTGCATAGCCATTACACTTTATCAATTCGTTCCCATTACTCAGTGTCGTTTGATATATCTCGGAACGCTGACCTAATGGGAGGCGTATCCGCCAGGTACGCCTCCTATTACATTCGCTCTCCTCATGATGAACCCTATTCGTTATTCAGTCTGGAAACTTTGAAAAACTGTCATCGTATCAGGGTATCATCTGTGACCAACTAATGGCTGACTTCCCGAGGCTGATATGAAGGAATAAGTTCAAGAGACTACCCCGCGGAGGGCATAGAGGCGCGTAGTACGTCGGTACAATACGACGCACGAATTAGATACAACTGCTTCGTAAGCGATTGTTTCGGAGTGCGTTTCAATCAATCTCTTGGCACAAGTTAGACTCCAAAGCATTTTGATGGCGGAAATTGAATCAAGAGGCTTATGGGTTGCCGCTTTGTACTGGTCAGTTCTTTTGTTACGGCCTCGAGAGTATATTAACCCAGTCTGTGACAAAACCAAACGATGCCACCCAAGCTTCCTGACAACTTACATTAAAAGGTCCGAATTTGAACGTGTAACGTTCTTCGGCTACGTCTTTGTTATTTCGTGAAGCCCAGATAAATTAGTGGCCGCGGGGCTCGACCATAATTGGTTGATGGGTGGGAAGAAGGGAGTGAGATGCTCGACGCTGATTGGTTTACGGGGAGGTCATGTCACCAGAGGGGTGGACGAGGAGGAGCTCGACCACCAGCGAGCACTGAGGGAGAGGAGCTCGAGAGTGCGGAAGAAAGCTCTGGAAGATCGTCAGGTCTATCAGCCGGGTTAGCGGTAGAATCGCTTCGTTCCGAAAAACGTTTCACGTATGCAATTTGCCATCAATTTGCCATCAATTTTCGAGTCGCGACCATCACCAATTGCCTCCCGCTCTGAACTAAGCACCAAAATGGCGGCGCCCAGAAATAATCCGGGAAATAGTGCACTCTTAAAAAAAGGTAGTAGTATTTACTAATGAAAAGCCAGTAACTGCTTCTCGCACACGTTACGAGGTACCTAGTAACCGTAGGTAGTAACGGTCAAGCTAGCAACGACTGCAAGGTCAACCAGTAACGGTTACTAACAAACCTAGTATCCTTCACTACCTTTAGGCAGTAATTGACACTGACTCTCATTAGACCCAGGTGGCGCTAGCCAACGTCAAATTCAAAATTGGCAAAAAAAATATTATCACTGGGATATTTTCTTTTCCACGCTGCTTACACGCACACTTGCTCAGACAGTATACATTTAACACGCACAAGGAATTAGAACACATATGACACACACGCACAACACACACGCGGCGACACGTTAAACCATTTGCTGCGCCCAAAGGCTACTTATGCGTCTTTTACACTGATACTGTGAAAGAAGTCGGTTGGTCAGTGACTAGGCCACCTTGTCCGTGAAGGATGTTGCAAATATGGTGCTGCTTTTGCACCAGTATTGTTTTCAATATTGTTACTAAATATTTCAAGGAATGCATCTCTCACTAAGAAGCAGACTTGTGCCTATCTCAAATACTCTACTCAAGATACTGTATTTCAAATACTTTTTGAAGTATCTTGGTATCTTGCAAATACTTTTGATCGAGAGTATTTGATACTGTATCTTAATTACATTTCTGAGTTTCTTGTACTCATTATCTCAAATACATTTTTGACATTCCGCCATTTTCCGAGTTTTTTGGTTTGAAGTGGCGTGGGCCTGGCACGAGCAAGCGTGAACATTCTTTCGGGCAACCAAATCCTGTTGCTAGCTCCGATTAGCTACGGTGACTTTGACTGAGCCCGTGGAAACATCGCTTTTTTGCCAATTGTGACTCATATTTCAGCCCAAAGTCACACAGAGGCGCCTTCCCAAACACGCCTCTGGTTTCCCAGAGTTTCCCCCAAAAATCCTCAAACAAAAGGGGTGGTTTTACGGAAGTAAAGATTGCCATCCTGAGGCAGACCGGCAAACGACCTACGACCATAATGCAGACTTGAGTGTCAAGAAAATAACAAATAAAAAAATAAGTAAACACACACACACACAAAACATTTTTGTTTTGCTTTTTGTATATTTTCTTTTTGTCGTCAAACCGTCACCTGTTGCTCTCGCGAACACTGTAAGCGAACATCGATAGGCAGGGAACAGGACAGGAAACGAACTACGAGCTGGATGACCTCTCAAAATGCCAACAAAGTGTCCCCCAACGTTGATTGCCTTTCTGAACGCAACCTACTTGAAGAAGGTGCGACCATTGCCGTGGCTATTATGTGGGTTTCTTTGTTATCCAGACACTCATATCCGTATCCCAAGTTCGTTTATAGTGAACTCCCCCTATAGAGAATATGGATTGTAGTTAAACGATCGTCTAAGGTGCGCCGCAGGACGTGATATTCAGCGATGTCACTATTGGCGAGGCGCTCTGACCCGTTTGTTGCCCCCACACCTTGGTGTTTACTGAACACAAGGCCTGTGCACATGCCTACAGGCCTTGTGGGCATGTTCATGTTATCTTTTTTAATAGAGCGCGGGGCACAGTGTAATGTAAAAATACTAATTAGCGAAGTGACGTTAAGTGCCGGATCTCTCCCGAAAGCAGTCGTGAGAGGATGCGAGCTTGACCCAGTTGGGCTTTTGTGCTGAGCTGGGCACCGTGCATGCTGCATTGTTCATACAGGCCGGAGTGGAAACAAAGGAGCCCCTCCTCCTCCTCACCGCAGAACAGGAACTCCAGCCGAACGCTGACGCCGGGTTCGGCTAAGTCAGCCGAGCGCTGAGTCATCGCATTCGTTGTCCCCATCCATGTAGTTCTAAAGTTAACCGCTTGGGGCGCCACGGTCTGATCTCCTCCCCAATAGCTAAAGCGCCCTCTTTCTTGTTGTCCCAGAAATGTTTTGTAACATGTATCAGTGATATTGCCACGCGCGTTGCCGAGCGAGCGCGTGGCCGAATGGTTGCCGCGCTTGGCTCTCGCTCGAATGCTCCGGGTTCGATACCAGGGAGCGGACTCCTCTTTTATTTATTCTTTCAACTTCACGTTCTCGTAAGTTCGAGAACCTTATCGTCGGATGGAGTTACGAATGTTCTACGCGCCGGAAGTTCTACGCCGAATGTTCCAGAAACCCACGCGGGTTCAAAAGGTGCTCCGAGTGGCAGTCCGGAGTCAGTCTCGCCCCAGCGCTCGATCCTGCTGTTTCGCCGACATCGACTTCTGCGACGCTAGCCTTTTTCTATTTTGTTTTGGGCACAAGTTTGCCCCATTAAACGTTTAGTTTCGCAGTTATTCGCCGCCTCATCATTTGTCATTCGTGACAATGTCCTGCTCCTTGTAGTTGGACTGCATAAAATAGCCCTACGATACTTTTTTTTCCCCGTTTTGTGTTCTTGCGCGCTAATAAACCATTCTGGCAACCCAGATTTGCGCAGCTGTATAATTGTCGTTGTCACTGACGTCGATACAAATTACGAAATGCGGAAGTATCTTCAAAAGAAATTGAATTACATTTCTAAGTATCTGTACCCTATTCAAGATACTTTACAATGAAAGTAACTTGAGTAGTATTTTAAATACTTTAGGAAGCAGGTATTTAGTAACTTAACTCAAATACCTTTATCGAGTATTTTGTCCAACACCGCTAAGAAGTAACGGTACACGCAATAATGATTTGCGACAGTCTATACAACAGCGTCCCTGTACGTTCCCACCAGCCATGTTCTCGCTTCCCCGCAAAGCCGCTACAGTTAGTACCCGTCGCTCGTTTGAGGTAGTAAATAGTTAGTAAAAAGGTAGTAATATTCAGAAAAAAATTGTAACTGATGCAGTTACTAGCTTTTTACTAGCCTCTTTTGGTGTATGCCGGTAGTGTAGAATATCATGGGGGATTTATCTTTCCGCAGTTACGATAGCGCGCTAGCCGGACTGCGGACTCTATAGCACGTGTGAACTAGCAATTTTATCTTGTTTAAAGGCGCGTCTTTAAAATGTTATAAAATTGTCACGCTTTAGGATTTGTGCCTCCATATGAAGTTTCGGACTCGCCGTGTCTGAATTTTCGTTTTAGTAAATACTGTAAACGACTAAATTTTCGCGAGGACCTCATTTTCGCGAATTTCGCGAATCGCCTACAATTCTCAAAAAAATACGTCCCGCGAACAATTCGGGCAATATGTGAACGCTACGGAAGCTACACTCGATTCGCGAAAATTAGAACCCGCTAATAATTTGAAATTTTCAGCTTTGGCCCGATTCGCGAAAATTTGAGCCCGCGAAAATTAAGCCGTTTACAGTATCCCACAATTGAGGTTACTTCCCAGTTTCTGCATCGTAGCAACACAAAACAAAAATGCGATTAATTGATTTTTTTTTTTCAGTTTTCAAAAAGAAATTGTAAGGTTAAAGTTTAATCACTTTCCTCCTAACCGTATGTTACAAAATCAAAATCATGCCACCTTCTGATCGAGATTTATTTACTGGTGTTCCATGACAACTTTGCTAATCTAAAAATTAGTTAAAAACTGCTACATTCAACAATAAAAAAATATACAGGTGAAGGTTTTTAGTACAGGCGGGATCGGTGGCCGAGTGGGCTAGCGCACACCAGCTTGGAGCACGTGGAGCGAAAGCTCGCGCTGCAGAACCCAGGGCCGGCTTGCTAGAAACAGCGTCTCAGCTGAGACTGGGTGAAAGAAAGCACTGCGAAAGCCAGCGCACGAGCTGAGCGGGACTCAAGCTGCGTCTCAAGACGCTCGTGCGCCCCAGCCTTTGCAGTGTTTTCTTTCACCCAGTCTCAGCTGAGACGCTGTTCTAGCTAGAGTGCCTCAATGTCCTTCTGTTTAGGGTGATGCCACCCTTTGTAGTACCCGAAGCCGACAGCACGCGCTCACGGGGAAAATACAAAGAAATCGCAGGAAACAATATGTCGCCGTAGCACAGTCAGCGCCACGAGCGCGTGTAGGGACATGCTCTTTCACGCGCTTCAGAACAAAATATAAAAACAAGCGCTGGGAACAAAATGGCCAGATGTCATCACCCCAAGCAAAGCGCACATGAAGGCACCCTAGTTCTAGCAAGCCGGCCCAGGATTCTGTGTTCAATCTCCACCCCTGCCCGTTTCGATCTGGATGAGCATCGTACCGGCGTGCGGTCGTGTATCACTACTGCGGGATGCACGTTAAAGACAAACAGACTAGCGGTTGTACTGCACTGGCTAAATTTCTCATCTACAGCTGGGAGACCATCGCCCTTTGAGGCAGACCAAGTTCTAGGCCGTATAAACATACACACAACCCATTTCTTTTTTTTACAGGGCACATAATTGTCTCCAGAAACTTTAGCTTTCTGTCGAGTCATTCGCGAAGTTGCGCACGGTATAAACGGACACGCTGGTTGCAAACAAGTCCGCGTTTGCCTACATCAAGTATAAACACCACGCGCCCCCCTCCCCCCCCCCCCCCCAAAAAAAAAAAAAAAAAAAATGCCACCGTAGCGTTTACAGCGTTACCGTAGGCGTAACGTCGAAGCCAGGTGACGGCATATAGTCTTCGAGAGCACACAACTGCCTCCCATGGTGCTCTCGGAGCACCATATATAAACGAGTCGCGCGGACTTCAGTTCCAGAGTGGATAAACTATAGAGGCTGACTATTCACCCTTCTTCGGTCGGCCAGGCCTCCTTGTTATTGCGCCGGCGTCGCTTGAAACAGCTCGAAACTTTCGAGAAACAAAAACGCTCCCTCGTCGGCGATGTTTTGCTTTCGTGCAGGCATATACGCAGGCACACACCCATACAGTCCCGTTTCCTGGATCGGAATCAACTGCGGCCGGAGACGCGCAGTGGAGTACTGCGCGCCTGACTGATCGCGGCCTTTTTCCTTCTTCTTTCTTTTTCTCTTTGTTCTTTGCGCTTTCTCCTTCCTGTCTCTGTCATTTCGAACAGAATGTCACCGCACGAAAACAATGGCACGGTGCAAGATCCACTATGCTTTCACATCACGCTCTGGCGTATACTGTGCGCGCGTTTCCACAACGCACGACTCACCACCAGATGGCGACAGTGGAGTGGAGGCTACTCGCCGCGGGGTCCAATCAGAGCCATCGCCCTCACGGAAGGTATACGCGGGGGCTGCGTAAATCCACTTACGATGTACGCTTGTGGGGCGGAAAAGGAGCGGGTGCTGTCTTCTAATGGCATTGAGAGAACGGGGCCAGCCCGCGAGACGTGAAGAGAATCTCCGATTGGTCCAGTCGCTACGTACGGAGGGCACCTCGCTATCGAGCTGACGGAAGAAAAACCGGGTTTGTAGATGACGCCGACGAAGCTTCTGTCGGGTATAAACTTGCTCTGCGTTCATGCGGAACAGATGGCGGGGGTCGGTCGAAATAAAAACGCTACTCCGCTCGATTAGATGACGTATCAGTTCGCGTCAAGGTTACCAGCTGTTTCTTTTTTTTTTTTTTTAGAACAAGCTTTGCGCACGTTCAGCGTTGAGGAGAATTTAGAAACAGGAAAAGGGAAGGTAGGAGCACGAGAGTGAACAACGCCTCTCGTTATGGAACAAGTGTGTCGATCGAAGGTTTGCTTTTGCATTTCTGGCGAACGCAGGTGAGATGCGCAGCACGACTATGCTTCGTTTCGGCTCTGGTCCAGTCGCAGCCGACGCTACGAGGTAATGGGGCCGATTGAGCAGCGTCAGAAGCGAAAGTCAATAGGCCTTCTTCAGTATACGATTGGCTCAACGATGAAAGAACACGTACACAAACATGTCACATGACGAACATTATAATGGTGTGATTCTGAAGCTCTCTCAATGGTCACATCAGCTCGTAGCTTCGGCTGCGTCCGGACGTAAGGTGAAACGAAGAATAGGGGCTCGAAGAATTGCCCTCATTCCCGCACCCGGGGGCCCCTAAACCGAAGTGCACCTATACCGGGAGATCAGCGAAGCTCGAGCGAAATTTCAGCACCCCTTTGTGGCCTTGTTCAGACGCTGCCATCTTTGGCCACCATGAGTAGAAGGGAGGGTGCTATGTACACTCTAAAAAAAGCCCGTGAGTCTCCTTTGCCGCACAACACTCGGAGAGCCAATCACCGCAACTTACGGAGGCAGCTTGTTATGGGCTTTTGCTGAGCATGTTACGGAGGCAGCTCAGCGAATGACGATGCCGACACATAAGTTTAGACCAAAAAACGCAGTCTGAGTTGTGACATTAAGGGTCAAGCATTGCGGATAATAACCGTAATTCATAATCGCACGTTTGTATTTTGAACGATTGGCTATATTTTTCGTTCCAAACGGTGCACTCGAGCGAGCGCTCGAAGAGAAGTGAACGGAGGGCGCGATGCGTCATGGGATATCCGGCGCAAGCAAAAACAACAAAAAAGACTCCCCGCATCCGTGACGTGGCAAGACAGGCTTGGTTATGAGCTTTGCCGTTGGTGGCGTTGTCAGCGTTGTAGTGGTGTCAATACCGTCAGCGCGTTACAACCGAGCCGTTGGAAGTGCCCGCGGGGTGACGGGCGTTTCACCTGTCGTGTGATCGGCTTCTAAGTGTACAGCAAAGTCACACGAGCAACCCCGCGACGTGCCTCAACGAGTCCATCATGGCGTCTGGTTGACTTTTTCGCTTTCGCATTCTTGGATGGAACAGCGCGGATGAACAGTCACACTCACACGCACACAAGAAGCAAACAGACTCGCAGCGCTGACTTTCAACTCAGTTCTATATTTCTTCTTCCACAAATCTTCAACTTCTTCACCTTTGTCGTTAATGAGAACAATTTAAATTTTTACACACCAGAGACCAAATAGTAAATACACATTAAAAATAACTAATAATTAAATAAATCATGCAAAGACAACTAAAGAAAATAATACTAAAAAATTAAAAATTAAAAATTAATTAAAAAAAAATAAAGCGAAAAATTTCTCATCACTATTGGTGCTTGATGATATCTCTAGATAAACCAATTCCTTCTTTGACAAAGCTACGGATGATACACTAACACATTGTTTGTCCAACCTGGCTTTGTCAAAGAAGCTTTGTCAAAGAAGGAATCGGTTTATCTAGAGATATCATCAAAGCACCAATAGTGATGAGAAATTTTTCGCTTTATTATTTTTAAATTTAATTTTTAATTTTTAATTTTTTAGTATTATTTTCTTTAGTTGTCTTTGCATGATTTATTTAATTATTAGTTATTTTTAATGTGTATTGGCTATTTGGTCTTTGGTGTGTAAAAATTAAATTGTTCTCATTAACGGCAAAGGTGAAGAAGTTGAAGATTTGAGGAAGAAGAAATATAGAACTGAGTTGAAAGTCAGCGCTGCGAGTCTGTTGCTTCTTGTGAGCATGTGAGTGGGACTGTTCATCCGCGCTGTTCCATCCAAGCATGAATTACCAACTTGCCCAAGCATCCACATTATCAAGCTTTCGCATTCATTGGAAAAGGGGCGAACACGTTCAGGCCGAGGTGACTTTAAACAATTGAGCGTACTTCCAAAGAGCGGCGCTGCTCCAGAGGAATCTGCTACGTCACGACTACGTAGCAGATTCCACAACGTTGCTAGACAACCTCCCAAATAAGCTCCGCATGCATCCACCAGGTGCACATTGGAAGATCGTTTATTTAGCTTTAAAATTAGTTTTCTTGTGCCTTTCAACGGAAGACTGGTGTTTTTGAGGTTAGGATGCAACATGCAACACATTCAAGCAAGAAAATGAGCGCTGAAATTTCGTTTCCCTACCCCTTTAAGCAATGCAAGCGTGACGTTTTGCATTGCTTAAAGGGATACTCCAACGAAATTTCGGCGCTCATTTTTTGGTCTATATCTGTTCAGAAGAGCAGTATCACATGGAACATACCAATATCTTGTTAAAAAAGTCTCGAAAGGAATTTTAAAACGAATTAAACGATTAGCAAAGAGCATCTGGTGGATGTCGCTAACGCCTCGTTCGTAATGCTCGTCTAGGAACCTTGACAGCTAGTGACGGAGGTTGTCTCGCCTCCGGCCACGACGAGAGAAGGGGGGAAGGAGGAACTCCCCTCTTCCCGAGAATCCCTTTTGTGTGTCGCAGAAGTCGCTATTGTCCCCCTACAAGATTATAGAAGATTAACCCGTCACTCAAAATTCGTACAAAAGCAGCCGCTTCGGTGGCTGGAAGGACTAGGCCATCCTCTCGGCGTCAGCCTCGCCGTAGCTTTGCTCGTCTCGAGACGACCTACGTCACGATTGCGTTGGATGTCACGTGCTCTAAGCTGGGCCTTCTCCGAGCGCTTGCCAGAGTGGGCCGTTTATAACGAAAAATACAGCCACCAGGATCAAAATACAAACGTGCGATTGTCATTTACGGATATTGTGGATCATATTCAAACTATTTTTGAACACGACGGGAATATTTCAAATTTCGTTGAAGTATCCCTTTAATCTCACAACTCAGACTGCGTTTTTTGGTATAAACATATGTTTCGGCGTCGTCATTCGCTGAGCTGCCTCCGTAAGTTGCGGTGATTGGCTCTCCGAGTGTTGTGCGGCAAAGGAGACTCACGGGCTTTTTTTAGAGTGTTCTCTAAGAAACCTAGAGCAGCGAATCGCGAGGATGGTAATATGTTCGAGAGACGTAGAAAAAGACAAAAAAAAAAAAACTGTCAGCACCGTGACAGTGAGCATGACGTTTCACTAGGGAGCCAATCAGAGCGCCGCAGCGTGATAAGGTAACGGTGGAGTACACACTCATCCTGTAGTAAGCTGTCACGTGCTTCGCTTCGTCTCTAATACCCGTGCCACACGGGCAACTCGAATGCCATTTACAACGAATGACATTTGAGCGGACGGCCAATCAGCGCGCGACACTCCGGGCGTAGCGAATTTCACGCGCGACAGATTGCGAGCTGATTCGCCGATCACACAAATGTCATTCGTTGTAAATGGAATTCGAGTTGCCCGTGTGGCACAGGTATTAATTAGGCTGGCTCAAAGGGTACGCAGCGTTTGCGTTTTTTTTTTCTTCTTTCGAGTTATGCAGATTTGGAGCCGTAGAGTCGCGCGCATTGTCTTGTCTCCTAAAACTCATCGATCTCGAAGTTGCTTGTACTACCCGGTATTTATTTTTAGAGTCGAGAGAGCCTCTTGAAGCGATCAAGGGCTTATAGATTTTTTTGTTTCTTTCTTTTTTAGAGAATTTGACGTTGACAAAGTATTCTTTTTTTTTTTATCTACTCATTTTAAACATGGCGTTTTTTATTCTTCGTTTTGTTGCGTGACAACAACAACAAAAATGTGCAGGTTAACTACATTCATTGACATCTAAAGAAGCACATGACACGTCTTGTTAAGTTTTCATCTCTCGCTTCGCTGTACGTTTATCGCGCGCTCTCATCGGCTAATCGAGAGTTTTATTAGATCCTTCCGACGACTCCCATAACGGTACCCGGTACTCCGTCGGCGCCTTTGCGCCCGAATCGTATCGTCATCCGGTACCGTTAGAGAGTTTTAGGGAACCGTTTTTGCACATCCGATACGGTACGATGGGCCTTCCGGTACGAACGGTGCATATGGGAGTCTTCTGCGCATGCGCAGTGCGTACCGGAGGGGGGTCCATCGTATACCGTATCGAATGTGCAAAAACGGTTCCCTCATATCGAATGTGCAAAAACGGTTCCCTCAAACTCTCTGTTTGTTGTCTGAGGTGTCGGAACCATCTACTAAAGCTCTCTATCGCCGCAATCTGATTGATATTGAAACGATAATCATATATATGCTGATGCACTACTCACCACACCCTGCGTTTTTTAGGTTGTCGGCTACTGTAGGTGGGCGTCCGCAAGACGGCAACAAAACTTAGGAAAGGAAGAGCGATAACGTTCATGCTATTTTTGCCTCGTGATCGGTTCTTCGCAGCTATTATTAACTAATGCCACTATCTGATTGGCTGTGCAGCGGCAACTAGACTATCTCGCCACGTCCTGCTGTTTTTTAAGCTGTCAGTGTGTCTATATAGCGTTGTATAGAATGAGAGGCGGCTCGAGTTCTGACTCGTACGAGCGTTTGACAGCAGTGCGTAAACAGGTCATCCCAAAGTTCCAGACTATATAGCGGATGACATTTTTCGGTACACAGGTTTGTCAGCCTTGTGTTTCTATACACGAAATATTTTAAAACAACGTAGAAGTCTAAAATGTCGTTGAATGCGTTCGGGGGGCGGGGGTTACCGCAACCTTCCTTCCGACATGTATTCACTCAACACTCGGCGCTCTGACACTATAGTACCGACAGTGTATATAGCGGCGCTCGTTGTGGGGCGAACGTGCGAGACACGTGCCAAGAGCGAGAGCTGTATACGAACGAAAAGGGCGCTTCTTTATGGCCCAGTCACGGCGCTGCTCCGGATCCACTTGCTTCTCAGGACTGCACACCTATATACGCGCACTTCGTGCATTGTCGCGTTTGTCGATTCGTGAAAGAGAAACGCTCCAGGACGCCTTACACTTATAGTCTGTTGCAACTTCACAATGGCAAGACATGCCCCTCCCACACGTGGCCCTCTTCTCTTTACACTCTATAGCAAAGCGAACGCTGGCGAGGAGGCGCGATGGGGAGGAGGAAACTACCAATCGTAGCGAGCAGGATATTTCTGGGAGGGGCTTGTCCCGCTGTTCTAAACTTGCAACAGACTACATAAGGCTCCTCAGTGTAATTCTGACAGTCATAGAGCTGTTCAAATGAAAAGCTCTTTATGTAGTCACGAGCGGGACGATAATGGCAGGCAAAGCACATGCTGCTTGCCTTCAGTCGTGCTTTGACCGTGCGTGCATGCTCGAGGCTTATGAGACGGCCAAGTGTTAGTGGAAAACACGCGCTGGAAACGGAACAACTGAAGGACATCCCTGCCGTTCCCATTCCGTCAGTGTCCTAGCCTCCTCTATATAGTCACAAAGCCTGGCAGTTCGACGACGGAGCCATAGAGTGCCCCGGTCGCAGATTTGGAGCGCGAGGATCTGGGATCACAGAGCATCCAAGAGCCATTTCTCGGGGAACCTGTACGTCGATCAGCGCACAGCTTTTGCAGCGCGCAAGGACCCGAAACACACTTGTTCGCTCGGGAGTAGTATGTTTCGGTGTCTCGCCGCAGCGGGGCGCCAGCCACGTGGCTCTCCTTTCATCCGTTGTCTGCCGCTCCGCCTTTTCCATTTCGGCGGCCGCTTCTCGTGGTCATCTGCCAGGATTTGTCAGTATATAGGAGGCTATGTCAGTGTCTATACAGAAAAGGGGGGGGGGGGAGGGTATGGGCGTCGTTAGAGTGAACTTTGGGCTCTAAATCCAGAAACCGACGATAATGAGGGTGGGAAAATCAACGTGATGAAAACCCTGTGCTTTTACGCACTCGACCACAGAAGACAGAGTTTGCCGCATGTAGGCGCAAAACAATGCGCCGAAGCGTGAATCCGTTCATTTATAACAACATGTTAGAGCTGCATCATTTACAATGTGAGACAAAGCCCCCTGCTGACTTGAAACTGAAAGTAGCGACAACTATCTCCGTCCCCTCTTTCCCCACCTGTCACTCTCACTAATGCTTGCCGAGATTTTAGAGTGTTTCCGACGGCTCACTCGGGGTCACCAGGTTCATGGGCCACGTTCGCAATGCGAGCTGCGTGGAGGAGTCGAAAGCGTCGATAATCAGCAAGCGATCGACTCCTGCCTTTCCTCGGCCTCTCCCTTCTCTATCCTCCTCTTCGCACGACAACGCACACCTGGGACAACCAATCCGTGTAGGTCGAGTCCGGCCATTAAGTTGCAACCGCCTTCCATGGTTCGAGTTTCACTAGAGCAACAAAATGGCGGAGCATACATACAGGTACTCTCATGGGGAATTCCCTTAGTGGATTTGGAGCGACCTAAAAGCGCTCCCCGTGCATGCTCGTGCCTTTAGTGCGGTAGATGCGAGCGCGCGCTTCCACGGATCAAAGGAGGTAGAAACAAAGCAGCGCTCCGACGCCACTCCGAATGAACCGTGATGATAGACCCTTTCGAAACTTTAATGCCATCTGGCGACTTAAAAAAAAAAAAAAGTTTCACTTTCGACGAACTAAAGGTGGTAATAAAACCGGGTTTCAAAGGGCACCGTCACTTTCGCACGTCAGTGACAGATAAGAACTGGTTATTCGATCACTTCATACTTTTTCTTAATTTTTTTCAGTTTGGATGATGTGAACATGAAAAGTGACAAGTAAAAAGCGGCGATCCGTAAGCGCCTTGATTAGACTTCCGCCGGCATTAGAGCCAAACTTGTGCCAAGAGATTGATTGGACAGCACTTTGAAAATAAACTCTTACGCAGCCGTTTTATCTGGTTCGTTCATCGGGTCGTCATCTCGAACGTACAGAGGCCTCATATCCTCCCTCTTCGGTACAGTATCTTCGACTTCTTCCTTTATCAGCCTCAAGAAGGCCGCCATTCGTTTATCACAGAGGCCATCCACTGAAATGATGGTAGGGATAAAAGTTACCAGATTGAATTCGAAAAATAGTCTATTACCCCTAAATTTCACCCACTTGTTTCGTCGCCTGGACGGCGCCATGGGAACTTACGACTTGCGCGAGTTCGCTTCTCTTAATATTTGGCCTTGCATCGTTCGCACGATCCTAATTAGTTAACCGCGTTCCCTTTCATAAGACCGCCCGTAAGACACCACGTCGACTCAAGTTGTCATCTCACGCTATGCAGGACAGATACCATAAGTAAACGGGGTCGGAGTGGATGTCGATCGGCTCGTTTTATACCGTTATCAATGGTCCTTAACCACGGTTGTCCTTTACTGAGGGAACCTGTCAAAAAGACACACTCTCAGAAAAAAGGGTATATTCTTACACCCCTTGTCTCATATACGACACCCCAAAAATTCAGTTCGACGTATACAGAGCGCTGACGTGGAACCGACGGTATACCAACTTTCAGGAGCGGCTTGATAGCCGAGTGGTACAACTCATTAAAATAGATAATTTACGTGTTACTGACCACAAAAAAAAAGTAATAGGGGTTTTCTTGGCCCTACCGCAAAACCTCAGTGTTTTTCTCCTGTAGTCTTTGATACGTACTTTTAGCTGTTAATGAGGAATATATCACCGTTTTCGAGCCCCTCGTAAAAGTTGGGGCCGTCTGTTCGACTATAGTGCGCTGTCCGTCGAACTGAAGTTTGGGGGTGGTGTATATGGGACAAGGGGTGTGACAATATACCATTTTTTTTCTGTGAGTGTAGGAAAAGTGACTCCCCCGTGTGGGTCACAAAAAGCACTCGCCTTTATTCCGAAGAGTGAAAGCGAAGCTGGCATTCGATCCTGGCCGGCGTGAAATTTCTCCAGCAAACGTCAGGGCCTTTGTCTTCGCGCTTGCGCTTTTTCAATCGCCACCAGACCGAGCTTCTTGCGTCTGATCCAATGCCTCAGCGGCACGAACGCACCCCAACCGGGAGCACCAGCCAAAGGGACCCACTCACGCTTCTAACCATTACATCACCGCCGCTTCGAGGCGACGTTGCCGTGACGTTACGGCAGCGCGACATCGCATATGCGATCCTGCAGTGCACGCAGGAATTCCAAGCCCAGCGGTGCGTGTTTATACTGCTCGCTTCGAAGGTATACATTATGCTGCGTGCGGTCACGGGCCAGTACAGCTGTATGTATACGTCTATCGAGACACCATTGTGTTCCGCAAGGGTTGAACCCGTATGCGTTTATTATGCGGCATTCGGATGATGAAACAAGACTTCGACCGTGATAGAGCACACCTATAATTATACACCATTCCAATGTTTACAAATCAAAACGCGGCGTTCGATTTCCACAGTCCAGAGAACTAGCGCGTCCGCTTGCTTTGGAAAGGGAGCAAACAAATCACGCGCCATACACGCACGAACGTTGAAAAGGGCATCGGCCAGAAGACCAGACCATTTCTGAATTGGTCTATATGCGCCGAGGAACTGAGGGAGAGGAGGAGACCAGAGCACGACCTAAAGCTAACTCACTGCCTTTGTCTTCACTGCACTCGTCAAACGCATGTCGAATGCGAAAGCCAAACGCCGGACGCCAGCGTTTCGCGTTCTAACGCTTGCGACGAGTGCAGTGGAGACAAAGGTGGCAAGAATCAGTTTAAGCACCAAGATGAAGAGGATAGGTGGCGCAACGTACCGTCCGTTATAAAGGCTACATCCGTTAGCGTCCATCCATTCATTCATCCGTGGCCCAATTTGTTTTTACTCTGAAGTGCGGCCTATTTATAGTGACTTTACGAATGACTACGAAGAACGCACTGCATGATGTGCCTAGAAAACTTGCAGAAAACAAATTATCGGATAACATTTTATTTTTCTTCTACAAGTTCATTCACATCCTTCTATGATGATGATGATTAACTTTATTTTCAAAAGGGTGGCGTCATGGCCTCATTGGGGAAGGGCAACATAGGTAGGAAAAGTTTACATTCGGCGGTGAACTCCTGTCGAGCGCGCGAACTCCCATAGGGAGAGTAGCGTCTCCCTGGCCCGTGCCTCGTTAACCGGTGTGATCCAGGCCTCTATAAACCCTTTTATAGTTTACAAACATGAACTGCTGCTTGTGTACTAAGCGACTTCCGATCGGAGCGACCGGAAGTCGCTTGGGACGCATGCAGCAGTTAATGTTTGGAAACCCGTGGCGCTTGCTTATGACACCAGAGCTGGAGAGCAGAAATGCTACACGGACAACAAAGTTGGAGATTTAGCGAGGGCCTTCGACCGTACAATTTAACGTCTTGGAGGAGACAAGTCGGCTTACAACAATATTCGAAAAATTTGAACAGATTTCGCGCTTCTTTGTTCTTTTGGCGTTCACCCGGAGATTTGGGTTAACATTTCATCGACATTAATTCGTTAATTCTTTTTATGTGAAACGTCAAAGACTGGAGCACTGCCTGGTGGTGTTTGCCATGAAAAGGGTCGATATCGTGATCTGTCCAATGCCTCTCATTTTCACTCGACAGTTTGGTTTGTACAGGACGGACTGTTTCTCTCCACCTTAAACAATCAAAGCGTATTACACAGCTATGACGTAAAGCAAATATTCGTAAAATTTTAAAGCTTCAGATTGCGATACTGTTTAGGTCACGTCTATGCATACAGTAAATCCCTTATTATTCAACTACACATCTGCGTGCTACAACTACTGTTTGGTTGGAGTCTGTGTTTTTTATATACATTACCCAGTGCGACGATGACGATAATAAAAGTATATGTGGCCATATATGGCACACTCATATCGGACTTTATATGGGCTAAACTCATATTCAAACCTGCCGTATCTGGGTTGAAGTGGCCACCACAATTATGAAGAAAATTATGCGTAAGTGAGAACTGTGATGAAATAAATATTTATTGGTTTATCGAATGAATGAATGAATGAATGAATAATGAATGAATGAATGAATGAATGAATGAATTAGTGCGGTTGTGATGTCCGAGGCCTTCTATATTAGAGCCAGGATATCCCCACATTTTCATGTAGCTGGGGGCCGACGCTATTTGGCAGGTTTAATAGGTAATTTCTTTACTTCGATAACAATGGAGAGAGCTATCGAAACAATCAAGAATACACCCTTTGTAGATCACATCTCAACGGATTTGGCCTTTAAACGTAAAAGCATTCGCAGATGTATAAGACTTTCCAGAATCATGAATTAAGGAATAAGCTTGTTTGGATAACGCTGGCTCCTTGGCCCAGTTGGGAATAGGATCTGTCTACGAAGTTACGCTCTTCTCAGTATGTTGTTCTCACAAGCGAACTGCCATAGCGAGAGAAGAGTCTCTTTCTTTCGGCATCTTAGGCGAAATCCATTGTACGTAGGACGTCACCTTCGGTGGCAGGTGCTGCGCACGTATGCGCATAAGCCCTGTACTCTTATATCGGGTGTCCCACTCGTGGGTCTCTTCATTCACCCTTACACGAAATACAACCAAAAAGGCTCCGCGGTGTCAGTGTGTTCTGGACGGGGAGAAAATCATAATCAAGATGATATAACTTGTGACTTAAAGGGCCTCTGACACACCAAAAAAAAATTTTTTTTTTCATGCTAGGCGTTGAAATGGCATATCAGAACATTACAAAAAAATTGTTTCACTATAGAGTTGCTTAGTTTGTTTTATAAAAAATAGAAATACGAGGCCCAATTCAAAGTTCCCGCCGTGCACTGTGACTACAGTGTACTAGAATACTTGGGTAGTGTTGGGACCGGAGGGGCTCGCCTGAAGCGCGTGGCAGAGCCGTTTATTGAGAGTTTGGCCATACATTGGTTTGAATAGGCGAGCATCTCGGGGCCAACCACAGGCCGCGAAACAGCCCCTAGCGGTGGTCGCGTGCTCTAAATTTGTGCCACGACTATACTTCGTTTCACCTTATGTGCGAGCGAAGGCAAAACTGGAAGCGCGAGCACGGAAGCTCCGTGCGTTCAGGCTTTGCTCGAGCGCGCGAGCTGGGGAGAAATGCAAAAAGCGCTGGTCTTGCGCTTCTATCTTTGGCTTCGCTCGCAGGTAAAGTGAAACGAAGTATAATTTGAGCCGTGCCGAGCGGAACTCCGCGTCTCAAGACGCTCGCGCACCCCACCCTTTGCACTGCTTTCTTTTAGCCAGTCTCAGGACACTGTTCTAGCAGTGCAGACAAAGGCATGGGCACGAGCGCGTGGCTTTGGAAAGTGCCTCCTATGCACGAGGTCTCGTACAAACAAAGGCGTTTCGCTGAGCTAGGCTCACGCGCCTGTGCCTTTGTCTTCACTGTCGACATTTGTGAAATGGAGTAGAAGTCTCCTGATTGGTCGACGCTGTGTCACAAATTTAGTTTACGCTCTAAGCGTGGGGGGAATATTCGGCGCTGGCGGCGGCCTTTGCTCCGCCTATTGTCCAAACTCTCCTAATATACGGCTCTGGCGCGTGGTATTGATCGCGACAGGTGTCGACACCGGCGCGTTATCCAGGAGGTGTGCGCATGCGCGGCTGCACGCGCGAAAATATGAATTTTTGGTGCCGCTTTGGTGGAGTGCACATAGGATTTCTGATACAGCTACGACCTGCCAGCGGTCGTACCGCGGCATCAATTACGCTGCGGCACGATCGTTAGCAACATGATGCTTCAATGTATTGGACGGTGCAAGCTGCATTACCCTTCCTTTACATAAAAACAATTGCGACTTTAAAGAAGCGGATTGCAAGTTGTTTCAACGTAGAATTAGCTGCGACTTTCGGTGTGTCGGATGGTGAGCATTTTAAATGAAATGCCCATTTCCTTGGTCGCAAAGGCCGAACATTAGATATTTGAAAGGAATATCTAAAACTCGGAAGCAGTTTTTTTTTTCTTATCTTATTTTATAATGGAACGAAACGGCACATACTAAAGTCCGAGGTTGTTTTAGTATGTTTTTAATACCCCAGATTAACTTCTCTCTCTTCTTTTCTGCCCGTCTTCTTTTTCTTGACCTTAATCAGCTCGCTTCACTTGTCACTCATTCTTGTGTTCATTTATGCGACCAACCACCCAAGCGACGGTCGCAAAGGGGTGAGAATCTTTTATTTCTTCATGACTGCCACGACCATCCGAGGACCACCCGACGTTCACTTGTAAGAAATGGCTTATAAGCCGTGACAATTTTTATCAAGCGTTTTAACATTGAACTTAAGTCCAAAAACTGAGACAACGTGGGCTGAACAAGTAATGCTTTATAACATTCAAAGAAAACAAGCAACTATTTCACATCATTTTGAGCAGAAAACATGAGCATTTGTAGATCAGGCAAGGAAAAAGTTGTAATAGTTTACAGCACGGTATTGAAATAATGGTTACAATGTGCAGCGCATACATGGTTACAACATGCAGCGCATTATCCTCTTGAGGGTAAACCATCTGAAACCCACACGCTCATAACAATACATTTAACCGAGAGCTGCTTTCTGACAACCAGGTAAGTCTCGCCTGAGCTGGGTATTCGAAGGGAAAGACCCATGGTTCCACAGGGGGCATATCTGGTTCACGCAGACATACAGGGTGTTTTTGTTTTATTCTTTACAGAACTTTACATATTTTACAAAAAAAAAAAAAAAGATGTGGCAGATATGTGGATGCCGTCTTCCGTTATATCTGTACAGCTCGGAGAACAATAAATGGGTGAATAACCGTTGCAGTGTTTAACAATTAACCAAAATCTGTTAGTTAAGTTGTTTATTAACGGCTTAATTGGCCATGGTGCAATTGCAGTTTTAAAAGGAGTCATTGTTAAGGGCAAACACAATTTCGACAATTCGCGAAAAGGCAACGAGGTTCGCGAAATTTATCGTAAAAGTTTTCCTTTCTTCGCTTGATTCAGAAACCGCGTTATGAAAATAATACGTAGAATAGTGACTCAGTCGTCTTGATGTGTGGCGCCGGCGAGTCCACCGAAGACACGCTGTCGAGTTAGTGACGAGGGGACAGAAACAACTGTGTCATTCTTCTACGCATCAATATCAGCACAACCTCATTCGCGCTTTCAGCGCGCGGTTTTTTGATTAATCGAAGAAAGGCAAACATTTAGCGATGAATATCTCAAAGCTCGTTGTTTGTTCGCGAACTTTCTAAATTGGGTTGGCCTTTAATAATGGCTCCCTTTAAAGCTGCAATTGCAACATGGCCCTTTAAACCGTTCATTAAAAAGTAAATTACCATATTCGGCTAAGTAATCAAAATATTGCAACGGTTATTCACCCATGTAGGGTCCGCCGAGGTCTACGGATGTACAGTGCAGACGACATACACATATCTACTACCTCCTTTTAATTAATTCTGTAAAGTTCTGTTAAGAATAAAAAAATATCCTGCATAAGCATGAACTCACAACATTGGACATTCCTGGGACGTAGCCATTTCCACTTTTCGATTATGGGAGTAAGAAGCTTTTAAGTTGGTTGTTTTAAAACTCTGCGAGTTTTAAAACAACCAACTTAAAAGCTCTCAGACAGCGCTTGTTTCTTCAAGACGCTTGTCCGATCGCCGCAGATTCTTCTCCCAAAGATCTCTTTTGGCTCTGTCTTTTGGAACGCCGAAAAGGGACGTCGTTTTCACTCCTTTCACTCGGATGAGGCCCGTTTTGCAACCAGGTGCAGAGGAAGAGTTCTCTCGCTGTTTCGCCGACGGCATTTCGGCACTACCCTGACGCGTTCACCATCCGCAAAATCAGAACACAAGATTCAAAGCATATTACGATCGAACACACGGAACTATGAAATCGTGGTCCCGACACGCGCACCGCTCGAAGTGAAAAGCACACGAAACTATAGACCTTTCCAAACACGCGCTTGTGGCCGGTGCCATTTTGAGCGTTCGTGCGTATGGCGCGTGCTTTGCTCGCTTTCCGAAGCGACGAACACGCACGTGCTGGGCTGTGAAGATCGCACGCTGGACTGTGATTTTGTAAACATTGGAAAGGTCTATAGACCTTTTTCGCATAACCTCAAACCAGCCAGTAACTGACGTACCCTCGACCTGGTGCATTTTTGGATTGCCCGCTGACACAGGGTATGCCACCGCCAAGGGTATGGGCGAAAAGGCTTAAAAACGGACGTCGTGCATGAGTTAGTTCCGAGTGCTCCTTTTTACCGTGCTGCAATTTCCGAAAATCTACGGTTGTCTGGCTACCACTGCATGGTCGTGGGATGGATAAATGATTTTAAAAAGCATAAGAACAATAGCAGAAAGTGTGCCATGAGCGCAAGAAGCTGCAGCGCGAGTGTGGCTGCAATGTTATCGAGCTTCGCATTTTCCCCAAGAATCCTTATTTATGAAGTCAGTCGACTGCGAGCTTAAATCGCGAGAGATTCGTATCAAACTCAACGTCACGTTTAAGCTCCCGACCACTTCGTCTACGACAAGAGGACCGATTTTAATTCCCGGTGCAGGTGGTCCATTAGGTTATCACTGCAAGCCCCATGGTATGTGAAAGGTATGAAAATGTCTACATGCCACCACTCAAGATGGAGCTATAAAATGCCGAGAGCTTGCCTGCATAGACTACATTAAACTACTCATATATACTTCGCTGTGGAAACTCAATCAAAACACCCCACCGTCTTCGTCCTCGTTCTCTCGAGGAGGCAAGGTGATGGCCTGCGAGTAGCCAGCTGGATTCAACCGGACAAGCTCCAACCAAGTTATTGCAGCCCACAATAGCCAAGTCTAGCCAAGTTCCCCCCATACCCACACCGTTGCCTACACAGATAGCTGTGCTGCCAGAACTAGCCGGTATTTCTTTTTCTAAGCCGCTAGACGGCGTCGTCGGCGCCGCAATTCACAAGATGGCGGCGCCGTTAAAGAAAAGGTCTATACTCTGTTTCACCTTGTGTCGTACCGCAGGAAAGGCTACAAGCGCGAGCTCCTTGCTCTAGGACACATCTCGGCGGCACGAGCTCTCGTGCACCAAGGGCAGCTGCCAACGCTATGAGCTCGCGCTTCTAGCCTTCGCTGCGGTACAACATAAGGTGAAACGGAGTGTATAAAATCGTGGTACCGACACGTGCACCGCTCAAAGTAAAAAAAAAAAAAAAGGCGGGCTGGCGATTTTTTTCGGATAACTCGACTTCAGCGCCGCCACGAACTGTCAATATACGCGCGCTCACGAGCTCCCGTTGCCGAGCCGCTCCGGTCCCAACACTACCCAAGTATTCTAGTACACTGTACTGTGACGTAACAGTGTACCGCAAGGTGTCGGGGCGGTCAGAAGGGAGGCATTGCCGGAAGTCACGTGAGTCGTATCTGTCCTCGTGTTTACCGCGAGCGCGTGTAATATTTTTCTTTTAATATTCTTGTTATTTTCCGCACCCCCACGAGCGATCCAAGCAGACAAGGTTTCTTTTATTTGCTTTTCATCACTTAATGTTGCTGTAAAGGTAGAAGAAGCGGAGTCAGTGAATTGACGTGATCAACTACAATGCTTAGAAGGTGCTGTGTGAGGGACTGTACCGGTATTTCAGCAACTGAAGAAGATATCACACTGCATGCATTTCCGAGAGACATACATCGGCCGCATGTGCACCTAGTAAACAAGTTCTACTCATGTTCTAGACACAATACGTACTTTGCGCTCGACGTTTACTTGTACTTGGTACACTCACCAGTTTGTATTCTTTAGACGGCAGGCATCTTCAGCCTGGAGAGTATCCGATGATTCAACGACCTCGGTGTCTGAACCTTCAGCAATGCGATCGGGAGTGCCGTATGCTAGCAATCCTAATTTCTGCGAGCGTTCTAAATTTTTTTTTTTCAAAACTTGATAGCTTGGACTGACGGCATGCACTCGTACACTGGCTTGTACTCGCAACGCTTTCATCATTGACCTGCATCACGTCGATCCACTGACTCTTCGTCCTCAAATTTTACAGCACGCAAACTAACCAACGGTGCAGCGATGAAGAGCTAGTGGAACTGAAACTTCGTTTTCTACGATCGCTCGTACGAAGATCAGAATAAAAAAAAAAAAAAAAAGGCTTAGGCACGGTCGCGGAGAGCACGAGGAGTGAAACTCACGTGACTTCCGGTGAACCCACTTTTAGTGACGTAGGTCGATGCCTCCCTTCTGACCGCCCCAACACCTTGCGGTACACTGTTACGTCACAGTGCACTGGCGGGAACTTTGAATTGGGTCTCGTATTTCTATTTTTTATAAAAACAACAAAAAAACTACGCAACTCTATGGTGAAACAATTTTTTTTTGTAATGTCCTGATATGCCATTTAAACGCCTAGCATAAAAATTTTTTTTTTTTGGCGTGTCAGAGGTTCTTTAAATCATAATTTAAATCGTGATTTGAATCGCACCTGTTTTACTACGATGTTCTAAATCAAAATGTTTTCCGCAAAAATAATAATCGCGATAAATTTCATTTATTGTTTATTTATCATTCCACGCTTTTCGTGGGTATCTGTTTTGTATTTAAAATGAAGAATCATCAAACGAGAAATATTTATATCTGCTGAACACGAGCAAAAGGCGGTTCTTTTTGGAGCGAATCTGGGCCGGCTTGCTAGAACAGCGTCTCAGCTGAGACTGGGTGAAAGAAAGCACCGCAAAGGCTGGGGCGCGCGAGCGTCTTGAGACGCAGCTTGAGTCCCGCTGAGCTCGTGCGCTGGCTTTGGCAGTGCTTTCTTTCACCCAGTCTCAGCTGAGACGCTGGTTCTAGCAAGCCGGCCCAGATCGCTGAGATGTTTTTACTTTTTTTTACCTTTTACTCTGTTGGTCAGTTATACTGTCCTATTGCAGGCAAATAAGAAAGCAAAACAAAAAGTACATAAAGCTTTTGTTCTTAGTATGGCGTGGCCACAATATTACAAAGTGGTTATTTAGTCTACTTTAAATTTACGATCGTTATTCCTTCCGTATTGTTTTCAGTGACCGGACGAATCGACAGTCAATCTGCCACGTTTAAAAATACATCTACTAATAAAGATTCACCATTTCTTAGAGAAAGTAATTTAAATCAAATTAATCAAATTTAAGTGAAATAATTCTTATTGAAATCAAATAAATATGATTTATATAAATACAAAAAAAAAATCATGATTACTTTTTACTTTAGTTCTGGATTTGGCGGAACGCGCTGTTGCCTCTTCAGAATCATAAAATAAATCATAGATCTAATCAAACGTCCCACTACATATATTTAAAGTTATCTCACTTGTCTAAAACCAAACATATTGTGCCATAATGATCAGCAACAAAGCTGCCAATTTATATTTAAAAAAAAAAAAAAATCATTGATTTTAAAAGAAGCGGAAGCCGAGCCAAAACTACACTCAGTGAGATCAAGGAGTCGCCCAATATTCCCGTAGACCTAACATTTCTTTATTAGGTTTGTCAGTTGAGAAAGCTTTCTATGGAAACTTGTAGAATATATATATATTTTTCTCTCGATCCGTTAACGATCCGATACATATATGGGGTATCGTTACGGGAATGCGCTATTCCCGCGTTCGTATTGAGTTGCGTAGTGCGTCTACGCATGCGCCGAGCCGACAGCAGCGCCACCTGCCGCGGCGTGACGTCAGAGCTGCGCGTTGGTGTATGCGGAGAGCAAGTTCGTCGTCTGCTTGTTGCACAGGGATTGCGACAATGTCAGAACTCCAAACACTTTAATTGGCTGATTGAAAAAAAAAAAAAAAACATAGTGGGAAGACTTAGAGGCATCTAGCATTGAGTTCTCTACCCACTATCCTTTCTAGTGATGGGACGAATCACCGGAGATTCGGATTCGGACAGATTCGGAAATTTCCGAACTTTCCGCGACGGATATTCGGCAGATTCGGAGATTCATCAAATTCGTCGCTGGTTGCAGACGGACGGCAGCGTGAACCTTGTCGTAAACCTCGCGAATGAGGTCAGTTGTGTTTCTTTTGATGTGCTGTTACTGCATATAACCAGATTTCATCTTGTTTATTTCAACGTATGGTATGTACTGTACTGTCATTCTAAACCCTGGCACGCGCCCAGGTCCAGCTGAGCTGATCGGTGTGGTTGACGTAGGCCTATAACCAAGCACGGTCTCGGTTTCGGTGCGGTTTCGCGGTGATCGCGCAACGCACAATAAATATATTCAGGCAAGGAAATGATTCGTCTCATTCTCTAGAGCTGCGTATGTCTGTAGCTGTAAGGCGCGAGAGCGAGATGAATATTGCTCGTCACAACTTCGACCGCGTTCCGGCACCGGTGGCGAAGAAAAACGTCGCGCTGTCGTCTCTCCGTTCTCGGCAGCAAGTTGTGTATACGTGAACTTGATTTGATGAAAAAGAAACACAACACAGGGGTGTCCAAGGCAACTTCATTGTTCGAAAACATACACTAACTGAGTCGGATATCATTAACCAGAAATGTACAAATGCAGTACAGGAGACTGTAATAGTACGGCGCAAGCAGTTTCAGATTGTTTCCCGTGTTCCGATAACAATACCTCAGTGGGCACACGTTGAAGATATGCGAATCGAACATACTCACTTGTGTGGTGTGTGCCACTATGACCGTAATTATGGGCACGAAATGTGTCTGTACCGAACAGCACGTACGGCCTCGATCTCTTGCGGCGATGAAAACATGCGCTTGCATTTCCACGTGCACCAAGCATGCCTATCTTGGTCGTAATCCGGAACCGAAACCAATTTTCCCGCGATCTCTGACTACCGTTCCCGACAAACATCCAAAATAATATAAACAAAACGGAACATTTTATTTATTACTATGATATTATATTACACTATTCTTTTGTGCACTTTCTAGAATTTAGGGAATTTAATATCACGAAAAGTTGAAACACTCATCAACATGATCTGGCAACCATGGCAACGCTCCGAATCTTTCCGAACTTTTCCGAATCACTTGAGATTCGGCTACTCTTTTGAATCTTTCCGAATCTTCAGATTCGGCTCCGAATCTCGATTCGGATAAATATTCGTCCCATCACTAATCCTTTCATTCAAAGCCAATCAGAACTCGACGTCGTTTTGAGATCACCGCAACTTTGGCGCAAGGAGCAGACGACTTGCTCTCCGCGTTTGGCGCAGACGCAGACGACTGCCACGTTACAAGGCAGTCGTCTGCGCCGTTCTCCCGTTGGCGAGGGCAGATGCGAGACGTTCTTTTTTTTTTTTTTTTATAACAGATCGAGGCCCTCGTTTCCGGCGATGTGGAAAGCCGTATACCATGATACCGCCTCCCTTTCGTAAGCGGCGTAACGAGAGCTACTTAGACAAGCACATCGATGCTTCCTTTATGCATAACGATGTCCAACGGGGATCCGAAGAGTTGTCCGGATGCCAGTGTATCCGGTGTCAAGCAAGTCCCCGAGGAAACGTTTATTTTTCTCTCGTGTTGTTGTTTCAGCCCAGGCATTTCCGTGGAGCGCAAAGCGCTAGCAAAGATATGCCGGCCTACGCAAACCGAACAAGTATATATATATGTATATACCCGTCGCCCTAACGGGATGGTTGGCAAGCAGCAGACTGACAGTGTTGCGTAATTGGCGCGCATTCTAAAAAAAAAAAAATAAAAATAATAGAGACACGATTGGCTAGCACGTGACACGAATTGCTGCAAGCGATCTTTCCGCATTGAGAGCGCGGCGACTCGGTTACTGCAACGCAAGGTGGCGGCGGCAACCAGTCAGGAACACGACGTTCCTAGCTCGCCCTCTAATGAGGTGACGACGATGATAACCGACGACAGGGTTTGCCTTTGTTCTGGTTTGCTAATGGTTCTGGCCAATTTTGTACACGCTACTCGAAAAAAAGAAGAAAAAAAAAAAAAACGTTATCCGTTACATTTACAATTACTCTTGGTGAAAAAAAGTATTTGAATATATTACTCGGTTACTTGAGATGAAAAGTAATTGACTGTTACTTGAAGAGTAACCGTTATCTTTTTCTAGATTACTTCCCATTTTCAAGATACAGATTTTATTCGTTGTGAACAAAAACAGCACAAAAGACAAGGACAAAAGAGGAACATGCACGGCACGACAAGCGCTGTTTTTGTTCAGAATGTATTTTTAACGACTATACCAACTAGCTCAGCTTCCAACTCTATTAAATATTTTTCTTCCCGTTTGATAACGGGCGTTTATACTGTCCATTACTGAATTGTAATCGTAAATTTGCAGGCTACTTATCTTCTCAATCCACCAATGTCAGTAGACCGTACTCCTGTCAGAGGCATATATGGCTAGGATTTCTTGGCAGTAAACTTGTAGATACGAAGGGCGTCCTTAAAAAGGGGGAGGGAAGAATACCGAGGGTTACAAGTAATTTTAGTACCTCTAATGGTTATATGATTACCCTTGTGATTACTTTGTAATTAAGGTCCTCAAATGACTACAAAATGACTCCAAAAAAGTAATTGATTATTGCAATCTGATGCTTGTAGCGATGACCGTACAAGTCTGGTTCCGGTTTACAGGGGGTCCAGTTAGTATACATGCCTTGCACGTGACGTCATCGCTTGCGCTTTTTTTTTTTGCCTGTTCTTGCCGAGAAAGACAAATTCAAAAGTATACGAAATGAACGCTGCAGAACGTATACGCGTTCAGCAGGAAGGCCGCCATCACAATGGCTGTCGTCGATGTCACGCCAAGGCGAGCCATTTTGTCCGGAATTGAATTTTGTGTGATATGTTAAACACGACGATTAGCGTGGCATTGCTGCCTTTGTTTATTTTGTTTGTTACTTGCAGATCGTATACAGTGGACGGGCCTCGAGGTCTCCCCGCACGTTGCGATCCAGATCAATCGCATTACTCCCAACCGTAAAAAAATAAAAAAAAAAATAAATTAGACGGCACATTAATCGAAGGGCAGTATAGACCTTTGCAAAAAATCGCCTTCTGCGCGCCGCCATCCTTGTCTGCTAAGCTGTGGAACGGCTTCTGAGCATGCGCTGGTGCACTGCCGTGCGGTATATCAGACCCTGCGCATGCACCCACAGCTCAGTGACTCAGCATATTTCACCCGGGTGATAAGCGATGCAAAGGTCTATAGGTAGAGAACGCGCAATGACGAGGCAGCCAAGCTCGCGCCGCCATTGGTTGAGGTCGGGGAAATACAAACGCACGGGGGTGCGCAAGGAGCAGAAGAACTTGCACGCCATGTAGAGTGTCACTCTGTCAGCTTCGGAAACGCAGTGTGTGGCTACATATTGTTAACGCTTCTCGCTTCGTGATTGGTTGTTGGGTGTTCTTGCCGGCTAAATGCCGCAATTTCATTGACTGTGGGACGGTGATGAGATGCTCGGGATTTGCCACACCTTGAGCTTGTTTGTGACTTTTGTTGCAGACTGCGTGTTTGATGATCAGTCTCCAGGCTCTATCGTCGCGTAACGATATATTGATATGAAAACGAGTCTTTACTGTGGTCTTCTTTTCTTTTTTTACTTGAAAATGTCAGGGGTTTATAGATCTTTCGTAGAGCGTTTACCTCTCTCCCCTGCTAGAAGACGCTGCTATTGCGCACGCGCATCGTTAGCCTTGTCGGCAGAGTGGCGGGACGACAAAATTGCGGGACGGCAAAATTGCGGGACCACGGAAACAATGTAGGAAGACTTCCCAATTGACGACAAAGCTTAGGGACTCACTGTTTCAGTGGTTACTGCGTGTTAAATGCATGCACGGGAGAGTAAAGTTGCAGAGGATTCCTTCATTCAAAAACGTCCTTACTGAAAAAAAAAAAAAAGAAACACGCGTGCTTACACGAAAGGCTATGGCCCCTTAATACCCATGTGCTGATGTCTGATATACTCATGAAGTCTGTTAGGGCGTTCACCTGTTCCGACTCAGATTTTTTTAGAGACCATTCATGAAACGGACCTGTTCGAATCTCTTCTTCCAATGACGCCATTCATCTGCATGGACTTGTGAAGTCGAATTCCCCTGGCGGTTGAAACTGGATTGAGTTGGCGCTCGCCATCGCTCACTGTTCCTGTTTGAGCTGGGATTCTTGAACCTTCTGGCACCATGGGCTCTTCGTCGTTATTGAGTAACTCTTTGTCAGTTTACCTCTACGACCGCACTTCCCTTACTTGATTTTACTTGTAATTATTAAATGCCTCAAATTGTGTTATTACATTACTTTAAATATATCTTCGCACGTAACTAAGTGCAAGCTTCAAAGCTGAATTACTCTGCACTATTCATTTCAAATTTCGGCCCTGTTGTATTTCCTGGTTTTCGTACATACTGCGCAGTGACACTCCAAAGATTGTCCATACATTCCACCTTAAGAACCAATGGACAGTTCGACCGGTTGAATGAAACGAAAGCGTTATCCAAATTTTGGCTTCAACCTGTCAATGCCGCACATCGTTAAAATTCACAGGAGAAACTGTCTTTCTGCTGTGAATAATAATAAAAAAAGCTGCACGTGAAATGTTTGTTTTTTATATTTTCTTTCTAGGTATGTTGCATGCTGTCCCCGGTGCTTACTCTTCCACTGGAAAGAGGCACGGATAGACATCACCGCTTCCACTCTCTATCTACGAAACGAGCATTTCTAGAGCAGGACTGACCACAGAAAGAATAAAACAAACTTGGGACAAAGGACGACGAGAATATTTCTTTCACATTTTCATTCTAAAGCAGGATGTTTTACCAAACTGGTGTTTTAAAATTCTCCTCTTTTTCCAGGTGTTTCTTTTATTATTTTATCAAAGCTCCTTAAACAACCCCTAAGGGGACGGGACGTGTCTTTACACGGAAGTCCAGCTTTTGTGGCAAACACTGGTATAGGGCACAGGCAAATTCATTGCAAATAAACACAAATAAAACAAAAGCCATTCTTTTTCGTCCGAAAAATAAGACTGTATCATGCACTAATAGCCTCATCTTAAACACAACGCCCATTGAAATCGTTGGCAGCTTTAAGACACTTGGAGTCATCTTTTCTGAGAGCATGTCATGGGATAACCATGTACAGTATGTAGTATCTAAATTATCTTCCGTTGTCGGATTAGCAAACCGCAACCGCTCTATCTTACCAACTTCCGCCAAACTGATCATTTACAACTCTCTTTTTTACTCTTACCTCAGCTATTGCCATCTCATCTGGGGCACGACCACAGCTGGAAACTTGGAAAAGATATTCCTGCTTCAAAAGAAAATGGTTAGAAATATCTGCAACGCCCCACATGACTTTCATACTGCTGGTTTGTTAAAAAAATACGCTGTCATAACCATACATAACTTGTACAGTTACAGGTTGACCGCTGGTTTTAAAAGAGATCAAAAACGAAACTCACAATTCCTGACGACTCTCGCGATGTTAACTAGAAACGTTATAACCTATCCTACACGGCACGCTGAATGTTGGAAGATGGTACCTCATAGAACTAACTATGGCCTGCAAATGTTAAGATATACTTTACCACATTTACTTAACAGCTTTATTAGTCGTGACTTTCAACTGGACTCGCTCTCCATGAATGAGCTTCGAAATTACTATGTACCATAACCGCACAGTGTAACGGTTTTTGTGACAATCTGTCCTGCCAGGGCTGTTATTGTAACAGCTATTTTTTGCCTTGTTTGTTAGTTTGAGCTGTTATGTTTCTGCCACTGTAGGAGGCCGGGGACCCGTCAAGCTGTTTTCACAGCTTTTTTTCCCCGGCCTACCCTTCATCATGTGATGAAAAAAAATAAAGGCATTATTATTATTATTATTATTATTATTATTATTATTATTATTATTATTATTATTATTATTATTATTATTATTATTAGTAGTAGTATTCTTATTATTATTATTATCATATCTGATGGCAACATGGCGGTGGCCAAGCCCCGGATCCCATTACCTTGTCAGTCTATTCTCTTCTATATCTTTTTTTGTGAATAAATGTCTTGGCTTAAATAAACTACTGGACAAACGTATTAGTGCGAGCAGAAGGAGGGAAGGAGAGAAGTTTTTTCTTATTGCGAGCGTTTAAAGAAATTGGGATTCGGGTTCCGCCAAGACTCTAGTTCCCAAGCAAAGATTTGCGCTGCCACGCCGGTTGTGTCGCATGCAGACATGTAGGGTACTCATTACAAGCAATCAAATTACTCGTAATCATTAATTTCTGGAGTAATTTTGTCATCACTTGGTTACCTTTACTAAAAAGTAATCACAAGTGTAATCTGATTATTTTTGGAAGTACTAAAATTACTTGTAAGTGTTACCATTTTACACTCCTCTTTCTACTCATGCCAGTGATTTCCTTGCACAACCCCTAGGGAGGGTGACTCCCCATTTGTTTTTTTTGAAGGCACCCCCTTAATTCGCAACGACTCCTCTATTCTCAATGCCCCCCCCCCCTAACCCCCTCCCCCGCTCCCCCCCCTAAAAGTGTAGACAGCCGCCCTAATTTCAATTCTTGCGGAAACTCCTGACTAGTGCCCTTTTGTTTATAAAAGCTTCCTAACAAGTGATCCTTGAACCAAGTCACCGAGAAGAGGAAGGAAGGTTTATCAAAATTGGAGGATTAGGAAGATAAGTAGCTAAGAATTCGGTGATTTCAATCAAATAATGAACAGTCCAACTGATCCGTTTTCAAACCGACAGAAAAAGTATTCGTTTTGGAGACCTGAAGTAATCGGGAAAGTAACGGTGACATTTTTCAAATAACGTACAATTGCTTTGCTTCTCAAGTAACCTAAGAGATATTGTTGAATACTCTTTAACCAAGAGTTATTGTATTTGTTATCAATTACTTTTTTTTCCAGTATCGTGTACAGGACTGGGACTCGGACGCAATATGTGTCCCACCACACGCGCCTTTTTTACAGTGGCTCAGGAAAAGAAAATTCCAATTTCCTTGACCGATGCTGCTTTGGTGGAAAATCCCTGACGTTTCCCTGATTTGTCTAGCCTTGTCGAATTCCCTGACAATTTCATGTTTTTTCAGGTTAGTGTAGACAGACTGTAAAGGAGTTTAAACATTGAAAGGCCCGAAAATATACACTTTGTTGCCCTCTGCTTCCAGTAGTTTTATTTGTCCACTGTATTATTTCTTATAACTTTTTCGCAGTAAATTTAGATCTAACTTCGGTGACAGGTTAAGAATTCAGGAGAAACTACTCCACCCCTTTCCACTTTAACAGAGCGAACCGCTTCAAAGTATTTGTTTTCCATTTCACCCTGTCTTACGCGGACCAACAATGGGTAATTCCTCGCTGACACTCCAAATATGCTTTGTCAGTAACAGTTTTTTATTGTTGTTGTTGTGCCCAAGAACACGTTCGTGAACATGTGGTCACTACAAATGACTTGGTTTGGCAGAACAAAGCCATCTTTTTTGTTATGTCGGCAAAAGTCGTTTGTTTCTTCGCTCAGCAAGTCTTTATGCCCCGAAGCATCTTTCAATTGATTTTTTGATCCCTGCTTTGTTTTCTCATCCCCCCTCCTTAGGATGATTAATGGTCCTCGGGAGTATAAGCAACAATAAAAACGAGTATAAAAATACAATCCCCCCCCCCCCACACACACACACACACGCACACGCTTCTGCTACACCGCTTGCATTGAAGACGACACAATAAACTCGTGCACCCAAGTAGTTTCAAAACTACGGAGAAAATAACCAAAATAACCGTTATTGCCCTAAATCCGACGAAAAACACCGACACGATTTTTTTCTTCATATTCTCCCATGAGCAACACTGAACGTACGGAAGTCACCAGCGCGCGGACCCCGACCATTCAAGAATCCCAAATGAGCGAGCGCAAGAAACGTCACATCCGGTTTCCGCTGTCGCAAAATCAAGCCCCAACCGCAAGATGATCCCCCGGTCGCTTGCCGGGACAAGAAACCACTAGACTTTGAGTAAGATGCGGTGGCCGTAGACAACCCAAGACTTACTGCACAAAACACTGCCGCCACACGGAAACATCAGGATATGTGAGAAGTGCCCACCTACCGCGCTATTAGGAAGAAACCGAAAGTCCTCGATGAACAGGGATGCGGAGAGCCCAAGGGTGTCCGCCATTTTCCGCCGTCATCCTCCTCGCCCGTCCCTCCATTCAACACGCTCCGGGATTCCCTCCACCTTCCACAAGCCTCGTTTTGTTTTGTTTTTATTGTTTTTTTCTTTCCAACGAACCGCCGCACGATGTCTTTTGCGAGCGTACGCAACACTGAGCGACCGTTCGATAAAATTCGCCCCGCGTAATGTGCCTAGATTTCAGAGTATTTCCAAATGCTGCTCACGTGGCTTATGGTCAGGCCGCACTTGGGATACAAGCTGCGAAGAGCCGACGAAAACATCGATCGTCTGCTAGCGTCTCTGCATCTCTGTCCGCCTTCCTCTCCACAACGCGACACCGCAATGAATACATACTTGTTACCGATGTGCTGCAGGTGTCATCCGCCTTTAAATTGAAAACGCTCTTCGTGGTTTGAGTTGCTCCCTTTCTCAAATCTAGCCTCTCTAACCCCGCGGAGCGACCAGAACACCGCCATCGTCTCCTCTTTTTTTTTTTCATCGTCTGCTGATGTTTACATTTAGTCCCGCATAAACACCCGAATAAAGAAAAGAAAGAACAAGTGTCCGTTTCGTTTAGATCAGATTCGTTTGCGTCGGAATCACTACTAACCTAACGTTCTTTAGAAGATAAAAAAAATTACTCTGCTATTTTAGATTGAACTCGTCAACCTGGAGAGTCGTTGCCTAGGCGACCAACCAGGAGTGAGCGCTGAATTTGCTGCGGTCCTCGAGCGCAATTTCCCTTTCCGGTTCCTTCTCTTTCCCCTTCTCTCTCCCTAGTGCCGCCGCTTCCTTTCATTCTTCTCACTGCGCTTTCTCTCCTACTCATGCTTCTGCTTGGAGAGGGGAACGGAATGCGGTCATTGATCCACTAGGTGTCCAGGTGGATTCGTAGCGTGCCGCATTTGTTAGCTTTCGCGGCACGGAAGCCGTCCTGTTGGCAGGTAGAAAACGGATTTGTCTAGACGAGTGGCTTGATTGCTTTTTCCCGTCGTCGATTTGCGCGGGCGTGCGAAGCACCGGGAACGCGTTGTTTTGAAAAGGGAAAAGCAAGAGTGCATAGTCACTACTGGGACGCGTAGGTGGAGCTCATCATCGTCCAAAGTTCACATCCCCCCCACCCATAAGGAGTCTGAAACTTTTCATACGTTGTCTGATACTTTAGGTGACGATGCTATAGGAGTGTGTAATCCTCACAACTTGGGGGAAAAAAGGTGAATCATTGCGCCGAGAAAATGAGGGAGAGGAGGAGATGTCTTATTTTCGCGTTTAGTAGTCGATGCAGTGTAGAAGTAGTTGTTTAATATTTGTCTTCCTTTTCTAAACAAAAAAAAAATAAAAAATAAAAAAAACTGTTTCGGGGGCAGGGGGAGACTTGAACCTCCCCGTCCCTCCACCGCCACTGTTGTGGGCATTGCACGTGCACTGCGCATGCGCCATGTCGACAGCAACACGCAGTAGAGTGACGTCAGAAAGTTGAGTTGGTCTATACGAAGCGAAACTCGGGAGAGGAGGAGATGAGAGCGTGGGGGGGGGCGTCAGGGTGCCGAGCTCTGATTGGAAGGATTGGTGGGTAGAGACAAGGGTAGCTCGCCTTTGCGTGTACCCCCTCATCCCTCCAATCAGAGTTCGGCGCCCTGACGTCAACGCACGCTCTCATCTCCTCCTCTTTCTGTCTCTCTAAGTTTCTGTCCGTATAAGTTCGGATTTCTATCACTAAACTGCGTTTATGTACTAACCCAATAGACCCCTTTCGAAAGTCACGTGCCAATTGATAAAAAATTATATCCACTGCACAATGGTGGAAACACTGACACCACTGAACGTGCATGCAGCGCGAGCGGGTAGCTTCATCTTGTGCTCCCGCTGCTCGAGGTCTCGTGAGCTAGGACGCATTAGAACTCAAGAAGCTCGCACTTATGTCCGCCATTGTGCAGGGATTCTACAGCTTCCAATAGAGGGCACACTTTCGAAAGGGGTCTATTGTTTGTTTGGCTGGATTTTCACCCAGACGCACGGAATCATTAATGAAAGGGGGAAAAAAAAGGACGATAATATGTGCCTGACGAAGACCGATCAGAGCTGTACATTGCTAAGCAGATAACTCGCAGAAAGCATGTCGTTCTACGAAGTTCTGGACTTCATCACCTTTGATCCGGTGATATTGTTTATCTAATAAAAAAACACACGAAACATTAAAAACTAACAGTTTCGATGTCAGCTAGTCTGCTTCTTCAATACATATAGTGTGCACCGCAAAACCCCCCTCCAGAAAAAAAAAAAATCGCTATTTGACAAAGAGCACGGCAGCTCCTCAAACAAAGGTCTCTGCTCGCCATGATTAGTCGTTCTGTCCTCTCTAGCGTTCTCTTTTTTTAAGTGGAAAGAGTGGAGGGCTTTTTGGGAGGACTTCTCCTGCTTTTCTAAACCTGCGAATAACTTTAGTCGTCGTCTTGCCAAGCCATATGTGTAACTATATTCTTCCATTTAGCGAGTAATATTCTAAATAGAAATCTGAATTTTATTTTCGTTATATACAGGTGGAGAAGGTAGCAATATAAGAAAAGCTTGTTGGCCACATCAGAACAGCTTCTTTACGTACACATCATACACTGCGAAGGTTTTCATCTAGCAATTATGCCGATTATGCCTTCTTAAAAATATTATGATGTTATCTCAACAGACAATGAATTTTTTTATGAAGCCTGTATTAATTCAAGGTGCTTCACTTTCTGCCCGTTTCACCGATTGGAAAAAATTCCGGGAAACAAAACCCACGAGTCCCATCCACGCGATTGAAGAATGAACGGTACAAATGTTGGAGGCAGCTAAAAAACATACCAAGGAGTTACCGTTAACCCAAGACAGCCCCGCAATTGACGCACACCTCTTACACCTATGGGAGGCCCGGCAAGGGCTAACAAAACGCTGAAAAAAAAAAACGGAGAACCAATCGAAAGCTTCGCCTTCGCATAGCCCAGATAACACAAGAAGCGGCAACAGATGCCAAACACCTGAGCCAACAGAACAAGAGACTTTTTAGTGTCGTGTCGTTTACCCGCAGTCTCGGGGTTATCTCAACCATGTGCAATGTACACCAGCTCGTTTGCGCCCTTACATTTTGTCCAACAGAACTGGTCGCAGTTTTGCACGAAGCTCCAAGGTACCCTCGGCACCCGGTGCACGTGGCACCTGCTTCGGTCCCTTATGGACAACAAAGGATCCAGATCGGCCGTAGTCCATCAGTTCAGACGGCTTCCTCCCCCCCCCCCCCCCCCCAATCGTACATGGGGTGCTCCCAATCCCGAAATGGACGCTCCCTTCACGCTTGTGGAGATGGAAGCAGCGGTTCACCACTTAGCCAGAAACACCACGCCAGGCAAAGACAACGTTCCCAATAAGTTGCTCCGGAACCTCGACGTCACTTCATTGGAGACCCTCCTAAATTATATTAATGAACGTTGGACTACCGGCACGCCCCCCCCCCCCCCCCCCCCAAGTGGAAGCATGCTGACATCGCTCTAATACCAAAACCCGAAAAACCGCTTTCTCCAGGTAACCTCCGACCCATCTCTCTCACGTCCTGTGTGGGAAAGCTCCTGGAACATATGGTGCGAAACCGCCTCTCTATATATCGAAGACGACGGCCATTTCCCGACCATCATGTACGGCTTCCGACCCCATCTCTCCACCCAAGATGTCCTCTTGCAACTAAAAGAAGAAATCATCGATCCGCTCACCAGCACACACAAGCGTTGCATCCTTGCCCTGGACATCAAGGGTGCTTTTGACAACATCTCTTACCAAGCCATCCTTCATGGACTAACCTTTATCGATTGCGGACAACAAATCTACGACTATATCACGGCTTTCCTCACCGGTCGTACTGCAGCTATCGGCATCGGACATCTCCGCTCGAACACATTTAAGAAAATCTCCAAAGGCACCCCTGAAGGCTCCGTGATGTCACCGCTTCTATTTAACATCGCTACGAAGGACCTTCCCCCACTCTTGCAAAATATCCCGCATCTAAGGCACGCAATCTACGCGGATGACCTCAACCTATGGACCCCTACGGGATTCATGGGCGAGCAACAGGACTCCATGCAAAGAGCCATCGAAGAAACACATCGGTATCTTAGCGCCAGGGGCCTTGAGTGTGCCCCGGAAAAATCCGCCCTCCTTACTCTCTGCACGAAGACGGCGCAACAACGTAAACAGAGATCACCATAGCAGGAAAACCTGCCTCCAACGTTCCCCACCTCCATATCCATGGCCTCACGATCCCCAAAAACGGATCGGGTCTCCACACCATTGCACCCTTCAACGGACACTCTCCCAACCAGGGTTGTAAAGTACCTAAGTACAAGTAACTGGAAATCATTATCTAGGTACTTATCTTGTACCTGAGTTACAAACCTAGGTATTTTCATTTCTCGATATCTGTATCTGTATCTTAGGTACATTTTCCAGTAACTTGTAACTGAGTGAAGTTACTTTTTACATGTACTTTTCTATTCGCTTTGTCAAAATGGTAGAAACTATAAATCGGAAAGGTTTAACACACTACCATGTGCCGTGATTAACGGTGAGTTGGGTACGACCTGGGAGGCATTAACTTGATCGAACGACGTTTTAGCGAACGAAGCCCCGCCCACAATGTTTCATCGAACTTTAGCGAATGGCTGTGTTCGTTTAAGCGAACGGTGGATTAGCGATGCCGTTATAGCGACACCAATTATCGAATCGCTTCGGAACTCCGTTTGGGGAATGTAGCGACCTGCTTCCTTCATCTCAAACCGAAACCGAAAAAGATAACGTGTCCTAGAATGCTCATGTCAATGCGGTTTTTCTTATTTCTCACATTGACACCAATAAAGCATATCTATCGAACTCGTTTTTGTGTGCATCCTCAGTATAAAAAGCTTTACTTCCAATATATTCTGACGAATTTGGGGAAAAAAAATAAAGAAAGTATCTTTAAAGTAACTGTACCTGTGCGTAGGTACATTTTTAAGCTAGTACCTAGGTACGTACCTAAGTACCTTTTGGTATGAGTACCTAACTGTAACTCTATCTTAGGTACATTTTTCAAGTAAGTTTTACAACCCTGCTCCCAACTTATGCACCTAATACACCGTGTATCACATTGTAGATTCGGCATGCAAGAATCTGACACCTTACGTATTGTAGAAGCCATACTCATTAGCCGGGTCGCCTATGGCACGCCATATTTGTCCCTCAAAACAACCGAAAAGCAAAACTTAATATTGCCCTGCGCCAAGCATACAAGACCGCCTTAGGACTACCTCCCAAGACTTCGACGAAGAATTTGTTGCGACTAGGGATTCACGACACCTGGGAAGAAATACAAGAGGCACATCACATCTCCCAGCTAGAACGCCTTAAATTAACACCTACCAGACGAGCCACGCTAAGAAAGTTAGGCTACGCGACACCCCCCTTGCAAGAACACAAAGAACGAGTACCTCTGCACCTAAGAAAAGCCATTCGTGTAGCCCAGATCCCGAAGAACATGCATCCGGTTTACAATAGGCTCGGCGCATCGCTAGAGCACAAACCATGAGCACCAAATACGGCGATAGCCCAACTGCAAGATACACCGACATGACCCCGTATCCGCATCAGCCAGCCCATGCTGTAAGTGTAACCAATGCAGCAGGCCAAGAAATGACCGCCCTCACAGTCCACACAACATCTACAGAAGCAGCCGAGGAAATTGCCATTGCCCTAGCCGCAACCGAGAGGCGACGATACCATCACAGTTCTCACAGACTCCCAGCCTGCCTGCCACAATTACCTACGGGGACGCATCTCCAAAACAGCGCTTCGCATCCTCAAGATCATCTCCCGGCTCCCCGAAGTACACCTCGTCTGGGTACCCGGACACGAATACCTCGAAGGTAATGAGGCGGCACATGCCGCTGCCAACGCGCATACACACCGGGCAATTACCCAAGAGGGAACAACCTCACTTATCACCCCCACGACCGACCTGCTCATCAGGTATGCCGGCATACTAACCCACTACCGTCACGACCGAAGAAAATACCCGGCACCGCACCCAAGACTATCAAGAGATGAAGCCACCACCCTCCGAAGACTGCAGACCAACACATATCCTCACAGCACTCTTCTTCACGCCATCTACCCCGCTCAATACCCCGCCACCTGTAATTTCTGCCCTTCTCCCGGCAACCTTTACCATCAGGTATGGGAATGCCAACAAACCCCGGACCTCACTCCTAAACCCACTCCGTCCTGCGAGCAGTGGATGGACTGCCTGACCAGCCCGGACCCTGAAATCCAGCAAGACCTGGTGACAAGGGCCCGGATAGCCAGCCGCAGCCAGGGTATCCCGGACGAAGGATGCCTCCACCGAGCGGGTGCCCTTACATCTGCACCTGATGCTCGCTAAATAAAGATTTATTAATTCATTCTGCCAATACCCGGACTAACCAGAACTAAGGCCATTGACGTCGAGAAACCACGCCTGCGGCTGTGTCCCAAGCCAGGAGAGAGGAGCTACTGCCGTAGCCCCTGTCGATACCACCTAAAGAACCGAGGCCTGCTCATGACGTCATCGCTAATAGATCTCCGACCCGCCTCCATGCGGAAAACACCCTGAAACTCTCACCGCGTCCGTATTACGGTTTGCGTGTGACGTCATTGCATGCTGCTGGTTCTCATCCCCACTTGTTCTTGCCCAGAACATATTTGATAGTACGAAAAGAAGTACGCCACAGAAAGTATTTACTCAATAGGGGGCATGAAGTGGACGCCATAATTGAGGACGATGCTTAGAGCGCACGCTCAGAACAAGCTCACATGAACTCTTCACAGACGAGATAGATATACAAAAATTGCTTAAAACATTTGTTTTTTAATATATTAATGTTTGACAAGATCAAAAAAACAAAAAACAAAGCAGAAAAAAAAATCGCATGGTAAACCTGTGGCCAACACCAGGCAGAAGTCCGAAAATGGCTTCCTTGCGTAACCTCTATGGATAACTACAAAATGTCCATAATATCTGCGCATACGATAGCCTCAAGTAAAATGGTCACTTATCGTAAAATATTACTGGCCAGAGAAACACTTATTTTTATTTGTCGCCATTCCGCCGTTCTCGGCCGCCGCGAATTTGTGCGTCAAACTTTTTTTTGTCAATTATTTGCACAAAGTTTTACTAGATGGCGCTGTAGTTTTGATCTTGAAGACTTTTGCCGAACAACTAGAATAATAAAAAAAAAGTGATGAAACCGAAAGTTTTCAACAGAAATATTATTCCGTGGTTGGTTGCGAGTAGGAAACGTTCCTCAACAAAAGGGTTACTAGGAAATCGGCATTCTTGATGATTGTCTACAACGATGCAAACTGTAGTCATAGACATGCAAAAAAATATCACAACGCGAGAAAACATTTTCCGACGCGCGCGAGAGTTTTTTTTTATTTTGCCCCCCTTCTTTCCCTCTTTTCACCACCTCGCTTCGTTTTATTTATGACGCAGTCGATTATAAAATTTACAAGCTTTGTAAGCGACATTTCTATAATGTTTATTACCGTAATTCGTAAAACATTTTTAATTTTATTTTTAACGCAATTGCGAACGCATTACGGCCCTTTTGTTTTTTAAATACCAAAAATCAGAGTCCGGAGTGATGTCGCCTCCTGGCTTTTAATCCTCCCTCGGGAAACATGCGGGAGATCGGCACATGTCACTGAGGATGATCGGCAAGTCTGGGAATCGGACGAAGTCCTCTTTTCTAGGTGCCCGACGACTTCTCCGACTTCGAAAAGGAAATCGCCAAACGCTCAAAGCAACTGGGTTTGGTGTCTGTGTACCGTAGTTTCGGTTGTCACACCGCCGGGGCAACCTTTCACGCACAACCGGTGCGACGTGTCCCGTCACGTCGCTCACAAACGTCTACTGCGCGTTCTCTTCGACCTCACACCGTTTCAAAGAATTTGAGATTGCTGAAATAGCCCTAAAAAAACTTCAAACTCGAAAGTGAAGCGTCGTCTGCTCACAGCGATAGACGGCACGCACGGAGAAGAATGGTTGGTCGCGGGACGCGGGTGAACACTTTACTTCGAGTTGGGAAGTTTTCGGAGGTGTGAGAGAAACTCGAGTTGCAGGACGACTCAATCTTAAACGTCACTGCACTGGCGCGGATCGCGCGGAAACTTCAAATTCGGCTTTTGGAAATTGTTTTCTTGCTTCGCAAATACTGAGTTCTCAAGTTTCAAATTTGAGGGTAATGTCCAGGCATCGTTTTCAATCGTTTGGAATAATAAAAGAAAATATGAATTTGTCCTGTCAGTGCCCCTTTAGGGGCGAACAAAATATGGAAACCCCCCCCCCCCCCCTTCGAATGGCCGCCGGTGTAACGTCAGTGGAAGTATATCTGCTGTTTGTCCAAGTGTGCAGCGATAATCAATACGGCCTGGCAGTCAAATTGTGAAACAGTGGAAGGGGATTCAGATGCATGCACGCGGGTTGGGGTCGGGAGTAGTGAATGAAGCCAGCGTCACTATAGTGAGCCTAAAGCCGAAATCACGTTGCTCCTACATCATACAAAAAGACCGTCTGGAAACACGAGTAACCGCCATAGCCGTGGTTCGAATGCCGCTTGCCAGGTTTTCTCTTCGAACTCATTGAAACGCCGCATTCGAAGTGCGGATCTCGCAATGCCTCGCGTTCGAATCTGTTTGCAGACTGTCTTTTGTATGATGTATGGGAAGTATGACCCCAGCTTAAGGCCATAGGCACACAGTTCACACATGACACAAGAGACGCGGAGTTTCTCCGCAGACATTATCCGCGCACAGGCCTCAACCATGTTCCAAGCATGTTTGCTTCATGCGCATGTGTCTGCTTCCAACATGACTGCAGACAGTTTTCAGATATAACAAATATGACACAAGCGTGCTACAAGAAAAAAAAAAAAAAAAAAAAACACCTCTCAGACAGGGGACTGCCTTTTGTACGAGGTAGGCAGTGTGACCGGCGACTTTGAAGTTTTCGAAACAGACAACGGAACCGAATTAACGAAACGTGATCTGCATGGTGAATTCTGTTCAAATCGCAGCGGCTCTTGGCGCGCGTCATCGTTGAAGGCAGCAACCACGATAGCCCAGAAGAGGCAGTATACTTCATCGGGTACAAGTGAGCGCTTTTTTTTTCTGTTTTTGTTTTTGAGCGAACCCAATAAAAAACCTCCGCTAACGAGGCTCTGTTTTACAGCACCGGCGATTTACGAGTTTTTTTGAGCTGCGGCTTCTCTTTTCGCTCCTACGTGACGTAAATGCCGGAGTGGTGCTCTTCTCATTTCTTAGCGGGGGAACAGATTTTGTTCCTCTGGCTGTTACGAACGTTTTCGCTTATTTTTAATGTTTTTCGTTATCTTCTTTCGTCTCGACAGTCTCTGATATGAATAGTTGAGAAGTGTAGTGTACGTTATCGTATTTAAGTTGTCTGCTTTGTTTTCTATTTTGTTTGCGTTTTATTACGGATTAGAATGGCTTCCTCCGTCCAAAATATCTTCAATATTTGACTTTTTTTTTGCTAGGTGTTTCTTTTTTGGTTGTAGTTCATTTTGTTTTTGATAAAAGCAAAATAAAGTGCAGTAACATCAAGTCTGGTGGAGTTTAAATTAGTTAAATTTTTTGCCCTTGATGTTTGCTTTTCCGTCTGCTTGATTCGATTTTCAAGAAGAAAAAAAAAAAAAAAGAGAAACCTCGCTGGCGTTCGAATCTGCTGTTTTGATTTTTCCTTTTTTTTTTTTCTTTTCGACTTTAATAATTTAATAATTTATGCCAGTGGTTATACTGTATTTATGCACCTTCTGGAAATGGCTGCGGTGTGATCACGCTGTCCAGACGTGCACGCCCGAATGATTGCCGAACATTCGTTTCATATTCTCAACCGTATACCGTTTAAAAATCGCTTCGCGGTTTTTCTTACTTCACCACGTAACTAGATTTGGAATGCACAAACGAGAGAAGTATAGTGATGCCGAGATCGAAACTTAACCATATTTTTGAATATAACCTAGCCGATCTTGGAAGAGCATATAGAAGAAAAAAAAAAAAAAAAAAAGAAGAACGCAATTATATTGCAACTTTCCTTAGTTTCGGTTTCGGTTTTGCTCATTTGCCTCCTGCATCCTGCAGAGTTAGCGATACCGAAAGAAGCAAACACGCACCTATTCGAAACCCTCAGAGAGAATGTTTGCCAGATGATACGCGTCGTCGGATTTCAAAAATAGTTTTATCTTCCTTCTTTTTCTGACGCCGAAAGGCTTTCCAATTATATCACGTTCAGCATTATTATTATTATTTCGTTTTACCCGCAGTTGCGCGAACGTTAATGCCACCAACAGAAATATGTGCCGCGAGAAACCGTTCGTTTGCTTTTAGCTCTTCACGTCGGATATCTCGAATGCGCCTCCTGCTCGCCGAATTTGGCTTCGAACCCCGGCTAGAAAGAGAGACTGCAGCATCGAGGAGGAGCCCAGGAGCGGGAATTCGTAATGAGTATGCAAATTATCAGCTTCTATACGTACGTACGTTGCGTCTACACGTGTGGCTGGAGCTTTTCCCCCTCTACGTAATATGCACTCCACTTTTCAATACAACTGCGCAGAAGTATTTGACATATCCTTTTTTTTTTTGTAGACGCTCCGTCTGTGTCTTTTTGCGTTCATATCTCTCTTATTTAGTTTCTCGTTTTCTTTTTAACTCGAAGGTTTTTTTTCTTTCCGACTTTCGTGCCGCCTTTTCTCCTTATTTTTGTGTTCTTTTTCTTTTATCTTTATCTCATTTAGAGAAGTGAGCCTTTCGCGTTCTCTCATCATCCTTGTGACATGCAGTCTTGTACAAGTTTCCAAAAAGAAAAAAAAAGTAATCTATTACAATTACAATTACTTGTGGTTAAGCAATATTCAGTTAAATTACTTGCTTACTTTAAAATTAAAATAATTCGCCATTAATTGAAGAAACAAAAACGTTACTTTTGCGATTGCTTCAGATTTTCATGTAGTAACTAAAGCAAGGGTGCAGGCGAGCTGATTCAATACTGACGCGGTAACCCTGGAGCGAAGGGACGTAGGACAGACACGAAACTCTTAACAGGTCGAGTTTTCTGCCGATTTGAAAGCGGGTCTTCCTATACTATTCATTGTTGGACTATGATCACCGAAGTATTAAACTGCTCGACTTCTTAATCTAGCCATTTGGGTAAACCATCCTTCGGTCTGCGACTTAGTTCGAGGATTCAATGGTCGGAAACTTGTACAAAACAAATGTGCGACTAGGAGGGGGACGGAAAAATAGCAGCGGTTATAGGTAATTTTAGTACTTTTAAAAGTGATGGAATCACTCTCGTGATTACTTCCTAATAAAAATAATCAAGCGATTGACAAAATTACTCGAAAAAGTAATTGATTACGAGTGATATCAATACTTGATGTGAGTACCGTACAAGTCTGGTTCTGCGGTATGTTTTCTTCCGAACTGGAACGCCGTGCGCCTCCAGTCGTCGCGGCGAAGTTGAACACGCTGCGTCTGACTTTTTAAAAGGAGCCTTTGTACAGTCTAGACATTTATTGGAACGACTTCGATAAATTTTGGATTCAGGGCGGCTTCGTAGCCAGATCGGGTAGAGAAGAAAAGCAAACACGGCATTTTGCTAGTATTGTCAATGTATCTTTTGCGGTAATGTTTTTTTTTTCGACATCATTTACTTTAAACAGTAATATGTGGGTAGTACAGGAACCTACGTGTCGATTTTATTCGTTTCATTTTTTTAAAAATCAGAATGCATTGACTTGTGTTTTTGGCATAAGTAGTGCCATAGCCTCCTCTATACTCCCGAAGCCTGGCCGTTCGACGACGGAGCCATAGAGCGCCCGGTCGCAGATTTAGAGCGCGAGGATCTGGTAGCACAGAGCATTTCTTGGGGAGCCTGTAGTCAGCGTACAGCTCTTGCAGCGGCGAAGACCCGAAACATAGTTTCCAAACCCGACGAGAAAAGAAGCGGTAGCGCGAAGAACGCCAGGAGCACGAGCGGACATTCCATCGATCGGGACAAGTGTGTTTAGACGTCTCGCCGCAGCGGGGCGCCCGTTACATGCCTCTCCTCTCATCCGTTGTTTGCTGCTCTACCTTTTCACTTTCGGCGGCCGCGTCTCTTCGCGATCTGCCAGGCTTTGTCTATATGGTAGTGCGCTTGTCGCATTTATATGTGACCTGTGTTGAATGCATTGTGTCAATTGTGGGCTGAAAATGTGGGTGTGCATGTGTATATGTATCTACTCGCAAATGTGGAAGAACTAAAATAGACTAGAAATAATTGGTTTCCTTTTTTGTGTACGTAAAATTGGACGGTGACTAGCGCCACCTGGATTACTCATTTCCAGTTTCAATTTTTGTTGCGCCTGCCACCTGGTGGTAAGTAGCATAACCCCCACCTTTTTTTTTCACCGGAAATCACGTGACTAGTCGCGTTTCCGGTCTTCCGTCGGGAGGTAGCGCTAGTTACTAGCTAGAGGTAGTAACATACATCGATTCTAGTTTGATGCTAGTAACAGTTACTAGCCTCTTGACCTAGTAACCGTTACTAGCTTGACCGTTACTACCCGCGGTTACTAGGTACCTAGTAACATATGTGACTAGCTCTTACCTGGTAAGTACTACTAGCTTTTTTCTAAGAGTGTAGTTTTCATTTAAGCAATCCTTTGCCACTCTGCCATCCTAAAATAGAACGAGTAAAAAAATAAAATAATTCCAGAACATTTTTCTACTTTAACTCGGGAGCTCCTTCCCCAATCTGCGTTTTGGCAGAACGCGGTCGTGATTCAAACCGATTCAGCTTTCCTTTTATTTTTTTTTTCTCTCGGGAAAAGTATTTCCTAAGTACGTTTACATGATTTAATTCCATCGGATCCGCTTCGTCGATACCTGAGTGATGCGGCAGGCTACGTTTTATCTCTCCGGATAGCGGGCCATAAAGCGTATACCGAATCACCGAATAAAGTGCGCATGCCACTTCATTGCGCAAAGAGGAAGAAATAAAGAAACCTCCGAGACATCGGACCACTAAAGATTATTTCCAGACCCCTCATGCATGCCGGCGGCGGCTCACAACCGTCGCAAAATGTAAAGCGCGGCCGTAAAAGAATAAGGTATCAGCGTTGGTTTAGTATTACGCAGTCATGTCTTGTGTAACGACTATACACACCGCTCACCCATAAGTTGCCAGTGCGGTGGAAGCTACGCGCTTGCGGGACCAATCAGGTGGCTCCCTTTGATCACCTGACTCCGCTCCCTGCGCCTGGGTGTCGGCCAGAGCGTGATTAGGCGGCGAAAGACGGAAGATGTATGACTGGTCCAACGGGCACGTCTTCCAGAGCACCGTCAGCATCACGGGGTGAACGGAGCCTAGTTCTGTAAGGACGACAGTTTCCTCCTGCTTCGCCGGGAATAATTCAGGCATGCTTTATGGATTTTCAGTCTTAGTTCAGTGCAGAGAAAGAGAGAAAGAAAGAGAGAGAGAGAAAGAGAGAGGGGGGAGTTTAAATTATAGGGTTATATGGGAAATGAATGATCGCTTCGGGAGGGTTTCCTAGCTGCATAACCCGGTTTCAAAGTCGCGGACTTTACGACTTGTACTTTGTACGAGCGCGTCAGATATGTATATTGCACGTAACACGGGGCACTTCGCTCTTCATTTTATAGCCTCTGGAGAGTGAATGATCCAAATATGCAGATGCATATGGAGCGTGCTGTTCAAATGAGAAGGAAATTTCAAAAGCCACCGACGAACCAGAGTCAGGGTACTGAACCCGGGTCTCTGTTAAATGTCAGGTAAGCCCATACCCTAGTGGTACTCAGGAGACTTTAGTATAATCAACGTTATCACTAACAGAATGAGAACGGCAGGGAGGAGTATGAATTATGCCAGCTCCAGCGTGAGCTTAATCCTACCGAAAAAAGACAGGACCGACATAACACTAGGGTCAAGGCTAAGGGGACAAGAAAAGGCACTTTACAGAAGGACCAAGGCAAGAGGTGCAAGAAAAGGCGCCACAAGGACCAAGGCAAGAGAGACAAAACAAGGCACTTTACAGAAGGACCAAGACAAGGAGAACAATATAAAGCGCCACCATGACCAAGGTAAGAGGGACAGGACAAGGCGCAACAAGGCAAAAGGGTCAAGACAAGGCACTTTACAGAAGGACCAAGACAAGAGGGGCAAGACGAGGCACTTCACAGAAGGACCAATACAAAAGGGACAAGACAAAGCGCCACAAGGACCAAGGTAACAGGTACAAGAAAATATGCACAAAGACAAAAGGGACAAGACAAAGCACTCTACAGAAGGACCACGGCAAGAGGGACAAGACAAGGCCCTCGTGCTTTGGTCCTGCTTTTATTTCGGCGCTGTTTTTCTGATCTAGGAACCAACTGGCCCAAATCGCCATTTACTTAAAGGGAAACTGAAGCGGTTCTGTATTTGAGGAAAAACACTTCAATCATCTTCATTTGGCCTGCAGGATCACGAATATCAAGATTATTTTTCAATTTGGTGCACGGAGGCTCCAGAAATTAATTTTCAAAATACCACTAAAGCCTCTTCTTCCCGGGGCGTGACGTCAAATTAGGAGTTTCCGGAGTCTCCTCTATCGCGCATTTACAGCGCCTATCAAAGCTATGCACGCGCACTCTCGCTATTTTCAGAAAAAGGTCAGAAGGAGGCGCAACGACTGGTGTCAGTGCGGGTGAACATTAGAGCCGAGATGTTTCGGTGGTGCCCTCTTACGGTTTCTTTTCCCGACGTCGCGATTGGCAGGATTTGCATGTGCCTCGCCGTGATTGGCAGGATTTGCCTCGCTGTGAACCGGCGATTGGGCATGCAATTATAATAATACAGATAGCAATTGTTTCCGCCAATCGCGAACTTCGGCCACAGCGACGCTCTTGGTCCCGCACGTCGCACTACCTGGCAAGCTTGCAACTGCACGTACTGCCTACAAGAGCGACGCGCGCTTGGCGGCCCACAGATTTTAGTATGACATCACGACTGGTCGGAGGTTTTTCGTGTTTACTCGCATTTTAGTTACACCTTCGGGGAAAACCGGCGTAATATTCAGATACATGGGATGAAAATTCGCCAGAATTCACCACTAGCTCGTTTTCTTTCTTTTTTCTTTTTTTTTTTTTTTTTAAGAAGCGTTTAAGCTCTTTTGATAAGGCCTTCGGCGTCCCATGCGCCTAGAGAGTGCACGCGTGCGCGGCACTTTTAAAAGACAACGAACACGTGCTGGAGGCCGGGCATCAAAAGAGACACCATGTCGTTCTCATCAGTGACTATTAGCGGCGAGTAGTGCCACTAGATACGCTACGCTTCAGAGTAACGACACTCGCCCATCTTGATGCTTCAAATCATGGTTGCCAGTTATCTGAAGCTTTATCTGAAATCACAGGAAACGTTTTTCCGTCTTCCACAAACGTTTAAACAGTTCGCGACAAAGCAAAGCAATACTACATGAGCTTCTTAACACCGAATCTAATGCTGAGGAAGTCGCACCTTTGAATCATGACGATCGGCACTTGCGTCTGCTCTGCATAAGCACCAAATAGGCGGCGCCCACAACGATGTCGGGGTAAAGCCCGTCTATCCTGGGAAAAGTGGCGCCGTTCATTGTTGTGGAAACGCTCGAGACACGTGCCGCGCGCCACTTCTGGGAATGAACATGGCGTCTGAAATCTAGCTCAGCGCTGCGCTGTGCCGCCGTGATCTTCCCAGGGTATGCACGTTGCACGTGCCTGAAGGAAGACGACGAAGTGTATTGTATGAGGAACGCCAAATCATCCGCTCCCGGTAATTTCGATAATTCTTTTGCCTTGTAGTCTCCAGATACCTGTAAAATATTTGCGAACCAGGTATATATATAAATCGGTGTCCCAAACGCCGTATAGAAGCAGACGCACCTCGAAGGAATTGCAACCTTCTATCGCTGCTCCCCATAGATGTGACCCGACATGACATCGGCCCGAGGAAACGTCACCGACGTCGAAAATAAAGCGCTTAGCATAACACCTGCACAGCATGCAACAGATGGAGCGCCCTCAATGACACCAATGGAAGAAGGACAACCTGGTTCTTCTGATCTATCGAGGACATCGTCCTCAACTGAAATTGACGACATGGACCCCGAAAACGACGCTGGAGGCATATGGCACGAAGTTCGAACCAGAAAAAGAACGCGACTCGCAAACAGCCTGTCTGCTTCGAGCTCGGACACGATTATACGGCCAAAGCCTGTCAAAGAGGGGCTCACGGTAATATTCGCTCCTGGGAAAGCCGAAACGGTGCTTACAGATCTCAGTAGCCTGAAGGTATCAAATGCACTAGATAAAGAATTCCCCAAATGCGTTCGCGAGGTTCGGTTTAACCATCGACTAAACCTCATTGCAGTTGATGCGCTGAATGAAGAAGCTGCCAAGAAGTTACAGAGCATGACAACACTCTGCAGCATTCCTGTACTTTCCTATTCTCTCTTGGCTGGACCAACTGTACTCGGACTGATCCATATCGTCGACAAGGAACTTTCTATTGAAGATATCACTTCAAATTTCAGGGCGGATGCAGAGATTGGCAGCGTACGACGGCTCGGAAACACCAGCTCTGTAAAAGTAACGTTCCGTGGAAACCGACTCCCATCCTACGTTCTGTAAGGGCATGTGCGCCACCCAGTGTCTCCGTTCAAGGCCCGACCAATCCAATGCTTTAATTGCAACAAACAGGTGGATTGCAAACGTCCGAAAACATGTAAACACTGCGCACAACATCACGACCAAACGGACAGCACATGCCTGTCATTGTCGGCGAAATGTGTGAACTGTGGGCAAAACCACGAGGCCACAGCACGGTCCTGTCCGAAAGGAAGAGAGGTTGAAACGATTCAAACCTACTCGAAGGCAAACTCGGTGGACTTCCACGCTGCCAAATCAGCCTTAGAACACGAGGAACTTTTCCCGGCGCTTGAGTTCACTCCTGCTGACAGCAGTGTCACGAAAGAGCTGGCTGCTGCTTCTGGCTTCAAGGACATTGCAGGGAACAAGATCGAACACTCGAAAAAGCCGACAGCTTCGGCAACACCATATGCGTCGGTTCTCAAGGCAACTAAGCCCAAGACACCAAAATCTCAAGGAGTTCGACAAGGATCAACATCGCAGGGTATACAAATGTCTGCTGTGTCGGAAACACCACCCCCTGAGACAACTCAGTCTTATTTGCAGCTATCAACTGTGCGCCAGCGCCGTCAAGTAAGGGAGGCGGATGCGAAGCCGTCAAGTTCCGGGGACTCTGCAGGATGGATTCCTTTAGTCAAGGCAGCAGTCAATATCGCTCTCACCCTACTTAAAAGCCTCAAAACAACCTGGGCAACGAGACTAACTACCATGATACAAGCTCTGCTTCCCCTTTTTGAAGGATGTTAGTGCCATCGTCCTCTCATGCGCAAGACTCGATCAGAGCGACCCCGGCAGTGTCTGAGCGTGCTGCACGTCATGGAGAAAGAAATACCCACCTAACCTGTCCATCCATCCTCCAATGGAACGCGCGTGGCCTTCGAAGGCGTCTTCCCGACCTACGACAGCACCTGATTCATTCTCCTGCTGACGTCCTGGCCATCCAAGAACCGATGACGCGACCGGGCGACTTCAGGTTTTTCCCTTACGTTATTCACCACAGTACGCCAGCGCGAAAGGTAGGTCGTTCTCGAGCAGCGCTCCTTGTGACCGCAGGACTAGCACACAACCCGGTTGATCTTTCATCGTTCACCACAGAGAAAGCAGAATTTGCAGCTGCCACGATTGAAGTCCGAGGCGAGCTCTTCACTATAATTTCTGCATATGTCGCTCCTGGGCGTGCTAGCAGCTGGGACGCGGGAGATTTAAATAAGATAGCGCTTAAATGCACTGGCCATTTGATGCTCTGCGGTGATTTTAACGCACATAACTCTGCCTGGGGTGACAGGCGAACTACTGCAAGATGCAGATCGCTCGAGTGTGCCACGTCTTCGCTTCACCTAGAAGCATTAAGCGACGGCACAGAAACATATGTTCGCCGAGGTGTAAACGACAGTGTTCTTGATCTATCCTTTGCCCCACCGGATGTAGCTGCAAACTGGACTCCACAACCCGACTCATGGGGCATTGACCATATTCCTATCAACATTGTCTCTCCCAACGCTAGTAAACCAAAGTACAGACGATGCAGGGTCACAAACTGGGACATGTACCGACGGCACCTTGACAGTGCCCTAGCAGCAGGTCCCCTGAAGGACCCAATCATAGCAATCGCCAATGCTCTTAGTCTCTCGACGCGGACGATAAAGGTGCCACTCTGGAGGGCAGCGCCAGACCTGGTATACTTGAACCTCCGCGCCGCGCGCCGGAGAGCTCAACGAAAGGCACGAAGAACAAAAGATACAAAAGATGGGAATACTCACCACAAGATTGATGCCAAATTTCGTCGACATACACTTCGTCTTCAGCGAAAGCAATGGGGACAACTCTGCGCCTCCTTCGGATCGGCTGGTCCTTTCTAAAGCATGGAAAATAGCAAAGGCGTTGTCTTCCGCAAAGCAGATTCAACACCCCATATCCGGACTCGCCGTTGCACTCCAAAAGCCTCTGCAGGAAACGGTGGAACTATTGGCGGATGAATTTTCAAAAGCTATTCCGCTACCCCCAGGATACCAAGAGCCAGAAACTCGCCCGTCTGATGCCTGCGCCCCCATGCAGCTAGATAACGACTTCACCAGAGGCGAACTAGAATACGCGCTACGGAAGTGCACGAAGCGCAGCGCTCCTGGACCTGATGGAGTGACGTACCAGGCACTGCGAAACTTAGATAAGAGTCACCGTCCCGCCCTCCTGGAGGCACTAAACAAGGTGTGGCGCACCGCAGAACTCCCGGCTGTCTGGAAAGTCTCCCATGTGATTCCGATCCCGAAGCCTGGTAAACCTCACGCGTTGCTGTCATCGTACAGGCCTATCTATCTCCTTGACAAGTTACGTCGGTAAACTCCTTGAGCGCCTCGTTCTTCGCCGTCTCACGTGGCAACTTGGCACCAACAAGACACTTCCTGACCAACTGTCTGGTTTCAGGACACATCGCTCTACGGTCGACGCCATAGGAGAAGTAGCAACATATTTCGAAGAAGCGCGGGCTGCTGGGAAAACGATGTAATGTGCCTTCTTGGAAATCCACAAGGCTTTTGACGCTCTACCTCATACCACCATCCACCACCAACTCACTCTCTTCGGCATCGCAGGTAGAGCTTACGCTTACATCCGTGCATTTCTTCAAAACAGGACCCTTATTGTAAACGTCCGGGGAACAAGTACCCCAAGGTATGTGACCCAAAAGAGTACCGCATGGAAGCGTGATAAGTCCTTTTCTTTTCAATTTGACAATGGCGTCACTACCTGCTGTGCTTCCGCCAATGACATATCCACTTACGCCACGGACAAGCATCGCCATTTATGCGGATGATGTCGCAATCTGGACGGTTGGGTTAAGCAACCAGGCACACATGACAGGGCAAATTCTTCAGTTTGCTCTGGATAAAACAGCAAAAGAAAATTCTCGTCTGGGACTGACATTATCTGCTTCAAAGACCGCTCTCCTCTACACCAACAGGAGCAGGCGACAGACCGTCAAAATTACACTCGACGGCGTAGAAATCGCAAGGAGTAGGACCCACCTCTACCTGGGCCTTTTAATCGATGACCTCGCGACATGGCGGCCGGCAGTGAAGAGACTCTTAAGGCCCATACGCACATTCGCGTTTGAGCGCGGTGCGTTCCGTCGCGGCAAGCGGACGCGTTGCGTTGCGAAGAGCGCTTGCGCAAGCATGTACGCACAGTTGCGTTGACACGCAGTCAACCGCAGTCAAGAGCCAATAAGAACGCGCTATCGTCGCTAGCGGCTCACCAATAGTAAGCGAAATCCAAGGCAACATGGCGGCGCAGAGCGACAGCGTCGAAGTGTTCGATCTTGGGACAATCCCGCCGGCTTCCCCCACGTTTTGTCGAGCTTGAACCATCGCAGCCTCAAAAAATACACTTCCCACCGCTCCCCAAAACGAAAAAGCAAGTTCTGCGGGCGGCGAACCGGATACGTCTCGCCGAGTCGGCCGAGTGGCGCGAGCGGACACGTCACTCTCCTCTCCTCTCTCTGGGCTTCTGATTGGTCGAACTAGGTCGAACGCGCCGCAACGCTTCGGAAAGTTGAGCGAGTCTCTACTCGCTTGCGTTGCGCTGCGAAGCGTTGCGGGTAGGTGCGCGTCGCACCGCAAGCGACCGCTCCTGGGCGCAAGGACGCCGCAACGCACTCAAACGCGTTCAAATGCGAATGTGCGTATGGGCCTTTAGGGCAGTGTCGACAGCTCCTGGGCGTCCTCCGGAGTTTCCGTGCATACGGCCAGAGAGGTATCCCACCGGATGGTTTGCTGACACTCTACAAAGGTCTTCTCCAATCGAAGCTCCTATATGAGTAGTAGAAAACCTTTACGGATTCGCACAGCTGTCAATCAACGCCCAAGGGGGGCGGAGCCTAACCCGATCCGACCAATCACAGCGCAGGAGGGCGGGGCCAAACCCAATCCAACCAATCACAGCGCAGCAGGGCGGGGCCCTTTCCCTCTCTCCCATCCCAGTGACCAATGACAGGCAGTGGGCATCGATGGCCCCGCCCACAGGGCATTAGCCAGTGACCAATCGGAGCTCAGCGAGGTCCCGTCACAGTGTGAAGTCACGTGTGCGTCGCGTGTCAGGCGCGTGCCAGAAGCGTGTCACTTACCATGACCGCAGACCGCAGACCGCAAACCACAAACCGCAGACCGCAAACCACAAACCGCAGACCGCAAACCTCAGACCGCAAACCACAAACCTCAGACCTCAAACCACAAGCGTGGTTGACCAGGTGTTGACAGCTGTGGTCATCATCTGACAACAAACACGTGATGTCACACAGGGTCCGAGCTTCGTTCGACAGAGGGCGCTATAGGACTTGAATTGCGGCGCTCACGGCGTCTCACGTGTGATGTCACAGAGGGTTTGAGCTGCGTCCGACAGAGGGCGCTCACGTGATGTCGCACAGGGTTCGTGCTGCATCCGAAGGAGGGCGCTGCGCTCCGGTCACATGACGGTCACGTGTTTTGAATTTGAATCGCTGCGCGGTAAATGCCCCTTTCATTCGATAAAAAAAGGCTCCGCCACCAGCGGGGAATCGAACTCGCGACTTCTTGATGTTGACGCGCTACCCCCTGAGCTACGAGCGCATTGCTTCCGAGAGCGCTTAAGACGGCTTAGTTGTTCGTGTGTGTGTGTGTGTGCAATTCAGATCACGTGTTTTCCTGCCACATGGCTTTTGTAATGCGGTTAAAAACAGGATGCTTCATTGTCGCAGGTTATGTAACGATGGTCGTGTGACGTAATGCATCGCTGGGCGCTAACGTTGCTCGTCTTCCTATCACGTGGTTTCGCGCGCGCGCGATTCAAGCGGTGTTCGCGCGGACTCGTCACCTCGGGAATGGCTTTCGTAATCTGGGTGGTGAAAACAAACAAACAACCCTCCACGGAATTTGAACGCGTCATTGCTCTAGGTCATGTGACGAAGCCTATCTATACAATTCCGTCATGCAGGAAGAAGTCTAGACAGCTTCCCTTATATGTCTCGAGAGCTCGGAATGTTATTTTCTTTTTTTCACATGCGAATGAAATACATTGTTTCGACGCTCCGCTCGGTCGCTTTTGTTTATTCAGCTGTCGCGTGGGGGCTCGGAACGTCACTCGTGCGCCGGAGGTCGGTCTGACAATATGCTCGTGCGTGAACGTCTCGACGGCTGCGAAGATCACACTCGATGGAGCGATGTCGAAGCCTGCGCTGCACATCGAAAAGCAAACAACAACTTCTTTGTGTCTGCGTTGGATCTGCTGGTGGACCTCGTCATTTTTGGCAAGTTCGTTCCATATGAAGTGGACCCCGTTGTGTTCCGGATAATAGCCCACGTCTACGAGAGCTACAAGGGGCGGGACAAGGAGTGGGAATCGCACGAGCAGCCCTTTGTGCTCTTATCCCATTGGTCGGGCAAGGTGTTGACCAAGGTGACCGCATCGGAGACGACGGACGTGGTGGAATTCATCGCGGATACGCTGAAGACCATCAAACGCGCGATGCAATATAAGCACCACATCGAAGTCACCTACATCCATTGCCTGGCCACCGACGTTCTTCGATATCGCCTCATCACTGTGGATACCGTAGACTCGTGGAAATAAAATAACTAACCCTAAGATGACTGCGTGAGTGCCATATTTTGGGAGCTGACCCCAGCGCGTAAAACTCTGAAGTGGCCCTAATAAAAATTCGAGCCCAGCGCGTAACACTTTGCACAGTCCCAGCCAAATGTGGTATACCCGACACCTAGCGTAAAAACTTTGAACTGGTCGAAGATTATTTTAAACTTCAATGAGATGAAGTTAGCGTTTCCTCTTCTCGATTTCGCGCGCCCACAGTTTAAATTCGGGATTTAGGACTATGAGTTGTCACCTCCGTTCACAGATGGTGCGCATTTTTGTTGCTAAGCGTCTTTGTTGTTAGGGCATCAGTGATATCTGGCGGCGTTGGTGTGACCTTGCGACATCTGTTGCTGAAAAGTTAAATTAATCGTATTCCGAAGGCGTGCTCATCCGTATATTTGTGCGCGAGCAAGTCCGGGCGTTGTGCGTATGAGTTGCCGATTCCGTTTGTAGATGGCGGGCACCTGAAACTCTTTCTAGAGTTCCTGTATAGGCTCCCTACGGGAGCCAGAGTTGCGCGTTTGATTCCACATGCCGCGTGCCGCCCTCGCAGCTATTCGCCGAGATCCGATCACGTGAGGAGCCGTATCAAGTGTCGTGCAGCAAAGTAGACGTTGCACGCGCCCCGGCGTACGTTCCCAGGAGCCTGCCGCGCGCCTCGAACGCGCGGCGCTGCTATTCGCCGAATTCAGTCACGTAAGAAGCTGGATCCACATGCCATGCGTGAACGCGCAACTCTGGCTCCCGTAGGGAGCCTATACAGAAACTCTAACTATTTCAGCTGACGTGAACTTTTACCATTATCGCGCGAAATCTCTCGCTAATTTTAGTGCCAGATTGGTAGATGGCGTCAACTCTATCGCGCGCGCGCGACATCTCTCGCTAATTTTGCGTCATCTGCAGCTGCTGAACGGAACAGTGTGGGAAATGCACCGGAGCGTGGTCGCATCCATACGCGCTAAAGACGAGACAGATATGGTGTTTCATATTTTTATTCTCGTACGCTCTAAAAACACCACACTTCTAAATGCAGATCCGGTGTTCATTTTTTTTTTCTTTTCACTCCACGCAACAAAGAAACCATTGGAAACGCTTTACACAAAAAATGTCACACAAGCTGTTTCAAGATACAAACGAGGCAAAAAAGTTGTGAAATGACATCTCAGGAGCAACGCGCGATAGGATCCTCGCATCTCAGATAACTCCTTGACGATGTCGCTCACCTCCAGAATGTATCCCGTCGGAGCGTCATCTGGAACGTCATCAATGTTCAGGCAGGCAATCTCGTCTTTCGTCATGCACTCCAAGTCCGACACGGGCAGGGCTTCTCTCATTGTCGCCGCATACAGACCGTTTACGTCCAAGTCCAAAATCTGAGACGGTTCGTGCTGCGGGTTAAACGTATCCGTTCCCGGAATATTTGCGACAGCATGGCGGGTTGTGCATTGGGTAATCCCTCCGCGAATACCCTGTTCTATCATGAGATAGTTGTCAGGATCGTCAATTAGCTGCAGTCTTACTTTCGACTGTTTCAGCGCACACGACAAGCTTAGGGACGGTAACGATACGAAATGTAAAGCCTCAATTTCGTACGTCTCCAGCGTCCAGCGTCTAAAGTTCGATTCAGCGAGTTTGCACTGAAATAGCTGCCCGATTTGAGCATTATCAGGAACAAGGCTCGGGATTCTTGCCTCAAAGCGTCAGGTCCAAACCGCATTTGTGGACGGTAATATCAGTAGTTCGATTCAGCGAGTTTGCACTGAAATAGCTGCCCGATTGGAGCATTATCAGGTTATGACAGCGAGAAAAACTTTGTCTACCCCCTGAAGGTAGTTGATGACGAGTTGGAGCAGCGTGTCGATCTTCTCCTTACTGAGAACCATTTTGTGGGCATTACAAACTTTGCGAGGCTTTTTTCAAATGCCAAAAGCCTACGCTTTCGTTGTAACACGTGTCTAACCGGGTTTCAGAGGCAAGAAACCCTATCTGACCATCTCTCAATGTGCAGGGACAAGAAGCCGGGCAAAACCGTCTTCCCAAACAAGGGTGACGAACTGTACTTTCGTCGGAGCACGCATGTCATGGAAGAGTTCCCCTTTTATTGCGTTTACGACTTTGAAGCGCGATTCTGGAACCGACTCAGTCGACGGGCAATGTTTACGAGAATCACGTCCCCAGCTCTTTCCGTCTTCTCGTCATCCACTCAAAAGATTCGTCCATTGTTAAGGAATACCTCTATCGCGGACCCGACTGCGTAGAAAGATGAATTTTCATTCTCAACTTTCTAGCGAAGGAAATACCCCGATTGATCAGGTCGAGTGAAGTGCCTCTTGAAATGACTCAAGAAAACGAGGCTTCTCACGCGGACTCTTCCCGCTGTGTCATTTGCAACGAAAGCTTTAGCAAGAAAATGAAAACTCGCGACCACGACCACATGACGGGAGAGTCCAGGCGGGCGCTTTGCTCCCAGTGTAACCTAAACCATCGAATCAACAAACATACCGTTCTACTCATAGCGCATAACCATTCCTACGACCTCAGTTTCTTTCTAGGCAAGCTTAATTTGTTCGAGTACTCGGAAGCTCGTGCCAGAATTTTAAATTGTTAGAGATAGGCAACCTTCGCTTTATTGACAGCCTCGCATTTCTTAATGCAAGCCTGGAGACGCTCGAGCATTTTTGCCCTTAGAGCTCCACTCTAAGGGCACAGAGCATTTTTGTTGCCTTCCGCAGTCCTTTCCCGAACACGTCGACCTCCTTGCCGGCAAAAGAGTGTTTTGCTATAATTTCATTACAAGCTTTGAGAGTTACGAGGGTCAAAGCCTCCCGCCACGAGAGGCCTTTTTTTTTTTTTTTTAACAAGTTGACTGGGAACGGGGTGTGTGTGAAGAGGACTACCAACATGCACAGGTCGTTTTCGATACCTTTGGTTTGAAGAACCTTGGAGAATACAGCGACCTTTACCTAAAGACGGACTGCCTCCTACTGGCCGATGTTTTCCAAAACTTTAGACGCTGGACGCTGGAGACGTACGAAATTGAGGCTTTACATTTTGTATCGTTACCTTCCCTAAGCTTATCGTGTGCGCTGAAACAGTCGAAAGTAAGACTGCAGCTAATTGACGATCCTGACACCTATCTCATGATAGAACAGGGTATTCACGGAGGGATTACCCAATGCACAACCCGCCATGCTGTCGCAAATATTCCGGGAACGGATACGTTTAACCCGCAGCACGAACCGTCTCAGATTTTGGACTTGGACGTAAACGGTCTGTATGCGGCGACAATGAGAGAAGCCCTGCCCGTGTCGGACTTGGAGTGCATGACGAAAGACGAGATTGCCTGCCTGAACATTGATGACGTTCCAGATGACGCTCCGACGGGATACATTCTGGAGGTGAGCGACATCGTCAAGGAGTTATCTGAGATGCGAGGATCCTATCGCGCTCTGCTCCTGAGATGTCATTTCACAACTTCTTTGCCTCGGTTGTATCTTGAAACAGCTTGTGTGACATTTTTTTGTGTAAAGCGTTTCCAATGGTTTCTTTGTTGCGTGGAGTGAAAAGAAAAAAAAAAATGAACACCGGATCTGCATTTAGAAGTGTGGTGTTTTTAGAGCGTACGAGAATAAAAATATGAAACACCATATCTGTCTCGTCTTTAGCGCGTATGGATGCGACCACGCTCCGGTCCATTTCCCACACTGCTCCGTTCAGCAGCTGCAGATGACGCTAAATTAGCGAGAAATGTCGCGCGCGCGCAATAAAGTTGACGCCATCTACCAATCTGGCGCTAAAATTTGCGAGAGATTTCGCGCGATAATGGTAAAGGTTCACGTCATCTGAAAGAGTTTCAGGTGCGCGCCATCTACAAACGGAATCGGCAACTCATACGCACAAAGCCCGGACTTGCTCGCGCACAAATATACGGATGAGCACGCCTTCGGAATACGATCAATTTAACTTTTCAGCAACAGATGTCGCAAGGTCACACCAACGCCGCCAGATATCACTGATGCCCTAACAACAAAGACGCTTAGCAACAAAAACGCGCACCATCTGTGAACGGAGGTGACAACTCATACTCCTAAATCCCGAATTTAAACTGTGGGCGCGCGAAATCGAGAAGAGGAAACGCTAACTTCATCTCATGGAAGTTTAAAATAATCTTCGACCAGTTCAAAGTTTTTACGCTAGGTGTCGGGTATACCACATTTGGCTGGGACTGTGCAAAGTGTTACGCGCTGGGCTCGAATTTTTATTAGGGCCACTTCAGAGTTTTACGCGCTGGGGTCAGCTCCCCAGCGCGCAGCATCTTAGGGGTGGGGTCAGCTCACGCAGTCATCTTAGGGTTAGTTATTTTATTTCCACGAGTCTACGGTATCCACGGTGATGAGGCGATATCGAAGAACGTCGGTGGCCAGGCGATGGATGTAGGTGGCTTCGATGTGGTGCTTATATTGCATCGCGCGTTTGATGGTCTTCAGCGTATCCGCGATGAATTCCACCACGTCCGTCGTCTCCGATGCGGTCACCTTGGTCAACACCTTGCCCGACCAATGGGATAAGAGCACAAATGGCTGCTCGTGCGATTCCCACTCCTTGTCCCGCCCCTTGTAGCTCTCGTAGACGTGGGCTATTATCCGGAACACAACGGGGTCCACTTCATATGGAACGAACTTGCCAAAAATGACGAGGTCCAACAGCAGATCCAACGCAGACACAAAGAAGTTGTTGTTTGCTTTTCGATGTGCAGCGCAGGCTTCGACATCGCTCCATCGAGTGTGATCTTCTTCGCAGCCGTCGAGACGTTCACGCACGAGAATATTGTCAGACCGACCTCCGGCGCACGAGTGACGTTCCGAGCCCCCACGCGACAGCTGAATAAACAAAAGCGACCGAGCGGAGCGTCGAAACAATGTATTTTATTCGCATATGAAAAAAAGAAAATAACATTCCGAGCTCTCGAGACATATAAGGGAAGCTGTCTAGACTTCTTCCTGCATGACGGAATTGTATAGATAGGCTTCGTCACATGACCTAGAGCAATGACGCGTTCAAATTTCGTGGAGGGTTGTTTGTTTGTTTTCACCACCCAGATTACGAAAGCCATTCCCGAGGTGACGAGTCCGCGCGAACACCGCTTGAATCGCGCGCGCGCGAAACCACGTGATAGGAAGACGAGCAACGTTAGCGCCCAGCGATGCCTTACGTCACACGACCATCGTTACATAACCTGCGACAATGAAGCATCCTGTTTTTAACCGCATTACAAAAGCCATGTGGCAGGAAGACACGTGATTTGAATTGCACACACACACACACACACTGACAACTAAGCCGTCTTAAGCGCTCTCGGAAGCAATGCGCTCGTAGCTGGCAGTGAGAAACGCCGATCCTGACGCAAAGGAAGTGTATGTGTATTTTGTTCACCTTGTCGCTCAAATGGAAAGTGTTTACAGTGCATTAACACCCACACCTGAGTTGGAGGCTGTGTTTAAATCGATAAAAGTTATGCGACGTTTTTAAATGGAGCCGTCTGAAAAGTGTTTGAGAGACCTTTTTAAGACTGACGGATTGTTGGAGTGCACGCGTTGTTGCCAAACCAATGCAATAAAGAAAAAAAAAATGCGCTCGTAGCTGAGGGAGTAGCGCGTCGGGCTGGTGACCAAGAAGTCGCGAGTTCGATTCCCCGCTGGCGGCGGTGCCTTTTTTATCGAATGAAAGGGGCATTTACCGCGCAGCGATTCAAATTCAAAACACGTGACCGTCATGTGACCGGAGCGCAGCGCCCTCCTTCGGATGCAGCACGAACCCTGTGCGACATCACGTGGTCTACCACAGCGGAGACGGTTGCGATTCTTCTGGCACTTACGGCACTGCAGGAACGTCCTGCAATCGGTAAGGCTGTGATTCTAACCGATTCCCGAAGTGCGCTAGTTCACATCGCGAACCCCGAGCACTCTCCCTTGATCGCCCAGGGGGCTGTACACATATCAACAAAGCTAGAGGACAACGGTTGGAGACTGGTATTTCAGTGGGTGCCATCCCGCAGCGGAATTCTTGGAAATGAACGTGCAGATACCCTGGCAACAAGGGCACATAGCATCTCGACTACCACGCACAACCTGCGACGCTTCCACGAGGCGCGCCTTCTCATCGCACGCGATCTCAGGAAAAGACACCCCGATCCCGGGACAGTCAATGGAGAAGGTCCTGTACCAGTCCCAACCTCTAAGCTGACGTGGAAAGACGCAACGCTTTTGCATCGTCTCCGAACTGCACTGCGTGCGGGGAGGTTGAAGACATCGATCACATACTATGGCACTGCCCGGAATACGAGAAAGCTCGGAAAACATTACTAGCTTCGGTTAGGGCGACAGGGGCACAGGTGTCCACAACAGAGGAACTGCTATTCCCTACTGGTGGCAAGCAACGGGCGCGGGTCATATTCCGTGCAGTGCTCGAGTTTGCGGAATGTGACTGAGATTTCAGACCGCCTCTAACTGCCGCGCGCAATTCGGAAACCGGTAAAGATCTCGTCACACGTTTGCGACATGACAATGGTGCAAAACTCCAGTGAACATAACTGTGTTGTGGCAGAACTGCGGAACTGCGGCTGTGAAACGCAAGTTTCGCGGCGGCGCGACATGTTACACAGGTTCCGCTCGTCGCCGCTCCGCGGCTACGAGCTGTACTTCTGCAATTGACCAAATGTTGGGAGCGATTGAGCAACTGTTGGCACTTGCGCGTTTTATCGAACGTTTACTTTGAACCATGTTTTAGCCGTGTGTTAGCAACGCTTTGCCCCTCCCCCCCCCCCCTCCCTCTACCCTACAAATGATTTGATTGGCGCTTTCCCCTAGTAACTTCCAAAATATTTTATTGAACCCATCTCAATCCACATCTTTCCTTCCCTCTCCCCTTTGGCTATGCAAGTCTTTCCCCTGCCTGGAGAATAACATTTCGCATAGCCATTAAACCCCCTTTCCCGTTTGATACACCACATCCCCCCACCCCCCCCCCCCCCCCCCTGCACGTGCCGTGCATCGACGCACCTTGCTCTACTTTTAAAACATGAAGGGGCTTTTATGTCGGGAAACGGAGTGCCGATATTCTAAGCGCAGCTCACGGTCAACATAAAGGTACCTTTAACATAGGTCCCTTTGCTATCGGCGAATCAGCCCGTGCTCTTGGGTCGCGAGCACACGCCACGCGCGGAAGATCGTTAATTGATTGGCCGCAGAGAATAAAGGTCCTTTAGCTAAACGTACCTTTACGGTCGTGTGATTTGGGTATGGCTCTAGTGGCGAGATGCTTTGGTCGCGCCCTCCTATTGTTGCCTCTCGTGTCGTCATTATCTTGCGAACAACAAGTGCCATGGTGTTGGTCATTATCACGGTGGAAGCCTGCAATCATTGCGCTCTAAACCCGCCAGTGCCAACACACCAAAATCGAAGTTCTTTCATTCCTCTTATTTCCGTCGATGAGAAATCCTTTGCTGAGTCAGCATTCGGCCAATCGTGAGAGGTAGGGTGCCTACATGTCTGTCTGTCTCAGGGTGATAGACATCCATTGTTGCCCTGAATGTGCCAGCGCGTCACGCTCTGCCGCACTCGGTGCGTGACTTGGGCGGTGAAATGGCGGTTATGCACTAGCCAAAGCTACGCGCTCGAGCTGAGGGACACCGGATTGCGCGCACTTGGAAATGTATAAAAAAAAAGAACGATTGGGCGGAAAAATGGCTGAGATGTCACCACTCAAGCAAAAGCGCGCGTGTGTATGAAGGCAGTCTAGTGGAAGGCCGACCACAGCGACACTTTCGATCGCGCACGTCGCTAATAGACCTTTCAAATAAAAAAAAAAGAAGAACAAAGGCTCTAGGGTGCCTACATGTCTGTCTGTCTCAGGGTGAAGACATCCATTGTTGCACTGAATGTTCAGCGCGTGACGCCCTCGCGCACTCGGTGCGTGACTTGGGCGCTAAAATGGCGTCTCTGCATTAGCCAAAGCTACGCGCTCGAGCTGATTGACACCGGATTGCGCGTACTTCAAAATGCATAAAAACACGATTGGGCGTAAACATGACTGAGATGTCACCACTCAAGCAAAAGCGCGCGTGTGTATGAAGGCACTCTAAAGGGCTCCTGCCGGTTCTATTTTAAGTGTTCGTGCGTATGGCACGTATTTGCTCGCTTTCTGAAGCGACGAACGTGCGCGTGCTGGGCTGAGGAGATCGCACACTGGGCTGAGGACTTGTAAATACTTGAACTACAGTGGATTAAAGGCTGGTTCAGACACTTGCGTTTGAGTGCGTTTGACTGCGTTGCGTCGAGAACTGAAAGCGAGTCACCGGCACATCTTTGCTTCGTATGAAGCATGGAATCCAATTCAGGGAATCATCTTGGCACGCGATATAAGCAGCAGGGATGTCCTGGGCCGGCTTGCTAGAACCAGCGTCTCAGCTGAGACTGGGTGAAAGAAAGCACTGCCAAAGCCAGCGCACGAGCTGAGCGGGACTCAAGCTGCGTCTCAAGACGCTCGCGCACCCCAGCCTTTGGAGTGCTTTCTTTCACCAGTCTCAGC